>CM053401.1:174088982-174292893 GCA_028644305.1 Xerus rutilus
GCAGCTGCTCTCTCACAGAGGTGGAGACGGTCCCAGGATCATACTAGCTGGCACAATGTAAAGGTCAGAGGTATTTCCTCTCTAGTGACTGGAGTCATCGGCTACCCTAACTGAATGCACTCCCGCCCGTGATAGGAATCAGCAAGAAAGGCTTTTACAGTGTACCTCAAACCTGGTTGCCCATTTAGAATTACTCAAACCTTCCAAGAATTGCCAACGCTGGGCCCCAGATACCAGGGGTTTCTATTTAATTGGTCTGAGATTGGACTGGCACCAGTATTTTTCTTTCTTCTTTTTTTTTTTTTTTTTTTTGGTACGAGGGATTGAACTCAGGGGCACTCGACCACTGAGCCACATCCCCAGCCCTATTTTGTGTTTTATGTAGAGACAGGGTCCCACTGAGTTGCTTAGTGCCTCGCCCTTGCTGAGGCTGACTTTGAACTCGCGATTCTCCTGCCTCGGCCTCCCAAAGTGCTGGGATTACAGGCGTGCACCACTGCACCCAGCTGGCACCGGTATTTTTTAAATGTCCCTCAAAGCAACTGGCTTCCAGATTATCAGAACAGGAAAACCTTTCGACTCACTGAGCATGCTTAGAGACAAGACAACCACGCGACTCAAAGGGAGGAATATGTACTCACGCTGGCACCTGATGTCAGCATATTCCATGAGGAGGGAGCCAAGAGTTTCCAGTTCCCCCACAAGCCAAGTCTGGGACACAGTTGAGCAATGAAGACTCAGATGGCCACAGAACTGTGTAAATGCATACAGGTCTGGCTGGAAGGCGTGGTGAGAACCCACACCTGATCTATGGGGAAGATGAGGCTCAGCTCTGAGCTTTGGGAGCAACAGAAGATTTGCCAGAATGTCCAACTTTCAGGAAAAGCCGAGAGTCTGATTTCTCTATGGCGTGTCTCGATTTCCCAAGAATCTGCCGTACACAGAAAACTGACACGTTGACTAAAATTCCACCGATGAGATATGCACTGAGATATAACAAACTTTTTTTAACATGAAAGTACTCTCATGCCTCAGGTGAATTCGTTCCGTGCTGTGAGGGAAATAGAACTATGTGAGATAATAGTAATGGAGGATTGGTTGTTTTGCCACCTGATGCGCCATGCGACTGGAAGGTTGCTGAGGGGCATTTGGGAAGCCAGAAGGCACTGAGTAGAGGTCAGACATGAGATTAACAGAAAGTAAGAGAGAAAAAGCAGTGACAACCCAGGACTGCAGAAATGAGAAGATGCATCCGTGCTTGCCTGGAATTTACATCTTTGAGCAGACAGGTGATAAACAAATAACTATATAATATGCTGGATCATGATAAGGCGGTGGCTTTCTTACACAGGGTGGTTCCAGACTGTTAAAAGAAAATCACAACAATCTCGACTGCAGATCTTTTATTGGTTTCATTTGCGATTCTAGCATCCAACAGCAGACCAGACAAAAAAATGATTCAGAATGCCTCACCACACGGACTGGTTAGATTTATAGCCAGAGAAAAGGAAGTGACGTACAGATAACAGAAGTGAGGAACGGAGACGGGCTGAAGGGTTACAGCTTGCATCTGCCATTACAACACCATTTGAACAGTTGGACACTTGTGATTGGCTGAGACGCAGCAGCTCATTAGAAAGTAGGTTACAGTCTGTTTGCTCCTCAAGTTAGGTTACAGCTCAGTGTATACGGAGAAATCTTTAGGTCGAACTTAATTCAATTTATCAGGATGGTCTCTAATATGAGACCTGAAGCAAGCTACTGGGATTCCTAGAATTGATTGTTCCAGGCAGAGGAAGAAGTGCAAAGACCCTGCGGTGGGAACCTGCCTGGTGTGATTGAGAAATAGCAAGGAAGCTGCTGTGGCAAGGACAGAGAATGTGAGCAAAGGGTGACAGGACATCAAGTTGAAATGGTGAGTGGAGGTAGAGACGTGCAGAACTCCGAGTCATTGTGCAGACGCTGGCCTCTACCCTGAGAAAGGCAGGCAGGCATTTTGACCTGACATACTTTAGAGGATCACTGTGCATTGAGACCTGCTGTGTTGAGAACATGCTCTAGGGGGCAGTGGGAGAAGCTGGCGGGTCCAGCCAGGAGAACACGCAAGAATCCACACAACAGAGGATGTCTCCAAAGTCCAATCAGATCTCTGCTGGAAAAATACTGGGAAACACAGACCAGGGAGGCAAAAATAGCAGATGCCCAACACACAACCTTAACTATCTTCCATTAAACTGGGCAATTAATGCCTGGCTTTAGCCCCACCCTGAAACTAAGAGAGGGAAAACAGCCTATTTTAAGGAGAAGAAATTCCTCCACTCATGGGACAAGAGTCTAAGGGTGGTGGAAGTCAGGACGGTAAAAAGAGAATCATGGCTTTTCCTCTGCAAACAGCCAGCAAATGTTTGAGTTATGGATAACAATTAAGTCCTAATTGGCAATAATGTAAACCTCTTCTGAATGGATGTGGTAAATATTGAAACAAACGAGCTGCTATTTTTCAGACCTGGATGGCAGTCAGTCAAAATGAAAAGCTAATTTCAGCCTTGGAGGCAAACTCTGTATTTTAATCAAGTGTGACAGAGTGGGAACAATAAATTGGCATTTAAGGTGAGGGGCTATTTACTTTCCTGCTGCAACCCTTGTGATGATAAGTTGCACTGCCCCCTTGCAAAATGAAAGCAAGCGATGGCTTTGATCCAGAGCACACAGAAACGTCTGGGGAAATGCCCAGCGGCAGAGTTCAAAGGCAGCTGCAAGCTGAAGCGAATGGCCCACCTTCCCAGATGGCCCGTGCTGGGAGAACGCCTGGTGCTATTTGGATGTCCTCATCATAGCTGGTCAGTGTAATTAATCAAAAGTTTGTACTGAGAATCATGGAAATAAAGGGCTGCATGTGTGCCCACACAGGCATGTGAATTCCCTATGCCATACTGTAACAGAGCATTACCATCTAATTAAGGATCTGGAATATTAATTTAGTAACTAATTTATTCAAGAATTATTACCAAGGTGCCAATTTCATATAGGACACTGTTTTAGGCACCAGAAATGCTCAACAACAAAACTTATATAAAGGTCACGTCTCCCATATAACATACATTCTAGTGACAATATCAGCTCCACTTTGAGTTCTATACCCTAATATTTAATATTTCAATAAAGCCAGTAGGAGGTTTGGACTATTCTAAGAGTGTCATGTGCTTGACACACGTATTCCTCATTATAATGCCATAGGTTAGCCACTTGCACTATCTGTAATTTAGCTGAGAATTCTGAGACACAGTGAGGTTGAGTAATGAGCTCAGCTAATGCAGCTACGCCTGCCGAGAGCAACGTAAGCAGCAAAGACCCTGTCCTCGGCAAGCTTCAAGTCGGTAGGCAAAGCAAGAATTGAACAGAGAATTGGAGCATTTACAACTGTTAGAAAGGAAATGCCTGGAATTGGGGAGAGGAGGTAGTAAGATCCAGTCGAGCTTGATTTTTTTTATTATAGCAATAAAGCTTGTATTATGGCCTCTCATAAAAATGCATCTGTTTTCCCAAATAACATGTCTGGCTGATTTGAGGACAATAGTTGGTTTTGCACTTTGCTAAAACTGGCAGTCTAGAATTCTAATTTTCCTTCCTTGTATTCATTTTAACCTTCCTCCCCCAAATCCTATTAAGGGTCTGCTGAACATTGAAGGGTGAGATGGAGATTTTCTAACACATTAAACTTCTTGAATCAAATACTGTATATAATTTATATATGTAATGTTCTGAAGATTTCATATCTTTTGCGAGTCTGCCTCCATATAAATTATTTATATATTTTAATATTTCAATAAAGCTAGTAAGGTTCATGTAGCTGTGAATCATTCATTCTAATACCCAAGAAAGAAAATCAGCTTGTAAAATATTTACTTTATTAATCTTAACATATCGAGGGTAGCTTTTTAATTGAACAGGGTTTAAAGGTATGCTAACACATGAAATAAAAGAAAGTAACAACTCTACCAGTCCCAATAGTTTCAGGCACTTCTCAGACAACAGAGTAGGGAGTTCTTGTGTAACTCCTGCTCTGATTCTTCAGAAGCAAGAAAGGTGTAGACAATTTTTAAAAAGAAAAAAAAAAAGCTGATTTCTTAGGTTTTGTTAATTACCTGACAAAGGAATTGTGAACTTTCTCACTTTGTTGAGGATAATCACGGCACAGTGACAATTCCATATATACAAGTCTCTTTCTCCAAAGGTGTTTGTAGATGATTGGTTAAGCTTCACCCCAAAACACTGACACTGTGAGGTTTAGGCATATAATTAATTAAATAATAAACATATTTAGGCAAATAATTAAAATATCCAGCAAGTCATTCATCCTCTCTGCTTCTCAGTTTCTAGAGTGTTATGGGGGATAATAATTGCATCCATCTCCTAATGCTGCTGTAGAGCTCGGTTGATATATAAGAGCACTTAGAACAGTACCCAGCACAGAGTAGGTCGCAGGTCCCCGCAAGCTGCTGTGCTGTCTCTATCTGTTCATTTCTTGTGTAGTCACTGGACGCCACTCTACTTTCTTCACATATGAATGATTAGGTAACAAAAAAGACAAGGTCTTTATTTACACCATGTATTCCAGTAAGGAAAACAGACAATAAATGAATTCAATTTCAGTTTTGGTTAAGGATTATGAGGAAAATAAAAAGACTGATAGGAGAGGATGCTTCTTTGAGCCTCAGGGGAATCAGAGAAGCCCTCCATGTTGCTGGGAGAATTGGGAAGAGGCACTCCACACACAACACATCAAAGGTCAGACTCTTGTCCTGGAATAAATTAGCCCATTAGAGAAACAGAAAAGCTTCTCCAACTGGGGGAAAATGAGGTCTCAGGGATGATCAGGGACTAGGTCCAGTCATGAAGAGTGATGAAAAAGTTGGCTTCTATGCCCAGTCTACTGGGAATTTGCTGGAGCCAAATGGGCATGGAAACAACACCCTTTAACTTGCATCTTGAAAGACAGCTCTGGCTTTTTCAGCCATTGATCCAAGTCAGCAGAGGTGAACACATCTACACCAGACACAGAGAGGAGAGCGCTTGAGGAATTCACCATGAATGTTGTTCTCACACGTGTGGAGGTAGAGGAGCCCTCCAGAGGAGGAAGTCGCACATCTTCGTTTTATAGAGAGGGAAAAAGCACATCTCCCAATACATCACACTCAGGCTTGAGAGGAATGTTGACTGCCCTGCAAATGCAGGTGCTGAATAGATTCAGGCCTGAATGCACCAGCTGCACCTGTGTTCCAGAAACGGGACTCTTGCTAGGTTCTTTATTACCTACAGAAGCCAACGGCTTCCTTTTCTCAGTTTAACAGAGGAGATTTCTCCAGCCCTCATCGTCAACACAAAATGCCAAGCGCAGTCTGCAGACAGGCGCAGGCTGTGTGCAGGGACCCACCTGAGGACAGATGAAGGCCAAGAAAAGAAAAAGGGAAAAAAAATAGGAACCATGCTCTCCAAATCGGGTCTGTGCTTTGGCATCCAGTCATGAGAATGGTGGGTAAAGTTCTGGCTGATTTGGGGTAGCATGTCCTAATGTCATGCCTGCATTAGGTAGGGCAAGGATCTTCAGGGAGAAAAAGAAAAAATAATAAGATAAAGGTACACCAGCTTTCACTGCTGCACGGCACCTTAGAACCCGAGTCAGCAGATGGGAGTTAAAGGGAAGCGTGCTGGTTGCCTGAGGCGTATCTTAATTTGTTATGTGGTTCCATTTGTTTCTCTTTTTAATGGTTCACTTAGCCAAATTTGAGACTGGAAGAAAATCTATCTTAGAAGATGCCCAAACTCTTTTGAAATAATTTTGAATTAAGGTGATTAGACAGAAATGAGGTGGGGATGGATTCTACTATCTAATTTACACCATCTGGAAAATGGTATAAATCAAGTTGCTGGGGAGTCTTCAGTAGGATGATTAAGGACATGGTGGGGGCACCAGCAAAGCCAGGGACATTATATTTTTTTGTAAGAAATAGATATTTTGCAATGTTAAAAATTATAAATAATTGTGGAGGAAAACAGAAACTTGTAGGACATCATTTACGCTTGTGTTATTTATTGGTTATTGTGAACCTCACGTGAAGTAAGAACCTGAGTCATGATCCTTCTAACACTAAGGGCCTCTAAAGGGCCTGATGTCCAAGGACGGTTATAAAGAGCTGAGAAGATATGTGCGAACAGCACCTTGCTTCTTTCCAAGAGTTGTGGTTGATGAACGTTGGCTCTTGTCCCTCCAATAGTATTACTCAATGCCTGCCAAATATATTTTTCTTTTTATAATTTTAAAAGCGTTTCAGGGGCCATCGTTTTACTTGATTTTCTCAACAAGCCTGTAAGATACCCACCGTGAGACATATGGACACCTGGATTTCCTTCAGGCAAGCTGACCAGCTTTCTCCCCCACAGAAATGGGGCTGAGGAATCTGTGAGCATATTTACCATCACCATGAGAGATAACATGAACTTCTGGCACATCTTTCCTACAAAAGAGTTTATGCCACATACTTCTTCAAGTGCATTTCACGATTCTGGCATTAATGTGAGTCTTGGGGATACAGGTTGGAGTCCCAAAATAAGACTAAGCAAATCTGTGTCCTCAAAGAGTTTGATGGCCCCGAAAAGGTGCATCTTCTGTATATTGATATGAAGGCACACGGGGAAATGACCTATCTAATGAGAAAGAAAGAGCATGATCAAACATCATTTGACCTGCGACCTTTGCCTCATATTTTACTCATGAGCTTCAAATACCCTGTATCCTTCTCTATCTTATTGATAGAAAAAAATGATCCACATCACAGCATCTGAATGAAAAGAAATTTGTAAGTCTTTAGGATTGCTTTCTCTCCCTGCAAAATCCCTTGCCTAACTTATGACTCCTTTCATCAGAGCCAAAGGAGATATGGAGATGGAGACCAGAGAAGATAGAAACGGAGATCTATTTCACATTTCTCCTCTCAAAAAGGAGACTTATCTTTCTGATTCCACAATAGGAAACAGAAGCATTACGAACCTCATCACACAGACAGGCTTAAGTGATTTGTCCAAAATCTCATGGCTAGAAAATTACCAGGAGCAGATGAACTCTGCCCCATCAACTCAGAATCCAGAGACTTTTTTCCAGCAAGCTCTACCAGACAGTTCCATTTAACTTGGATCTAATCAACAGTGTGTTGAAAAGGAAGGAAAAAGTATCCACATTCTCAAATTGCCAGGATGCCCACGCTGAGCCTGAACATCCTGAGAGGACTAAAGTAGGATGAGTTCCCTCTGCGGCAGGAGTCATCTGATTTTTGTCATGTTTAAATGCCACCATTCCTTGCCCAGATTTGCCCTCCTTTGTCCATTCCCCTACTCCCCTGTGATTTCATTCACGAATTTATATACTTAAGCATTTTTTCCAATAAATACATGAGTGCTTATCAAAACCCAGATGCTCTTCTGGGCATAGTAGCTAAGGCTCTGCCTTCTGAAGTTTATATTCTACCAAGAAAAACGTGAAGCACAAAGCCAATGCGACAGGGAAGAGCCAAGGCCACCTTGGACAGAGGCCAAAGGGGTGGCCTGAGGTGGCCGGTGCTTCCACAGGAGGCCACAAAACCTGAGGCCCAAACCCTTCTCCTGGCCACTGGCTTCCTTCATTCATGTCTTTTTGTCTCTTTCTTCAGAGTATCCAGTCCTAGAGCAGCAGCTTCAGAGGGCCTGAGTCAATCTGTGGGTTCCTGGTCCATGTGACAGGGTGTTTTGGTGGTAGAGTATTGCCAGGCCCATGGCACTGTGGAGTTTCTGGAAAGCCACCTTTGAAGCTACTGACAATGTCCATTGGGTTATAGACCCCACCTGTGGGAAACAGCAAACTGGCTGGTCACACTGGTGGAAGAAATCCTTCAGCCTGAGTAGCTCATGCCTCTTCCCCAGAGCCCCTCAGTTTACATTATCTTCTCCTTGGAAAATGGGAGAGTGGCAGGTAACTGGTGAGGAAAGAACTCAGTCTTCTACCCAAGTACATTTTTCATCTCACCTCTGTATCTTCACAGAAGCTACATTCAAACAGTCATTCATTCCAAAAGTTTTTACACAAATGATAGACCTACAAAACATACATGCATCCTGTTGCTGGTTTATTCTCAACAGGCTCTTGATAGATCATCCAGGTGGCTCTTAGGCCATCTCTTGGCCTGCAGGGCTCAGGGCATTTTAGGGGGGATCAGAACAAAATGGAAACAAAGCATGAGTATATGAGATGAACCAATTCAACATTTTGCATCTTTAAAAAATGTTGTGGAGTTTTCTGGATAATTGTATTCTACCCATTCCTCTCCTCAGAGAAAGATGTGCAAGAACTAGATTTCAGAGTCTGTTAAGCCTAGACTCCACCTGCTAGCTCTGTGACCTGGAGCAGACCATTAGCTTCCCTTTACTGAGTTTTCTTAACTGTAAAATGGGATAAAAGAAGTGCATACTCTCTAGGGTTGCTGTGGCATTGGATGGAACAAGGAGCATGCCAGAGACTTGGGCAGGGCCTGGTACAGCCTGAGCACTCAGCAATGGTGGCTGTTACTGCATGTAGTGCACACACTGTATGGCTAATACTTCTGGGCACAGGACTTCTCTGTGCTCTACAATCAACTGTTTTTTATTAAAATTTATTTATACTCAGATTTGGAAGCACTCAGTATGATTAAACACCAGCCTTAACCTAGACTGAGGTCTACTGGCCATTTTCACACAAGGTATCTCCTTTCACTCTCTGAAGTGTTGTGAAGCTTGTATGGCCAAGGGTAGCAGCATGGAGATGGGACTCTGGTTAACCACTGAAGTCAGTCTATGTAAACTCAGAGCCTAATTCCACTTCCTGCTAACTACTTGGTTTTGGGGAAATTACTTCCCTAGTCGAGTTGGACTTTCCTTGAAGGTTGGTAATAATAATTAAAATACATAATGCATTTATTTATATCACATGGTTCCTGGTATGTAATAAGCATGTAACACCATTAGCCCTTATTAGAGGAGAAGCTCTTTTAATCAACTTCCACTTAGCGACTTAGCAATCTGCATTCCTTCAGTGGAACAGTGATTTATGACTCCCGGTCCCTGGCTTTCTCATTTGCCTAAACACCTGTGCTTCCTCTGGGTAAATTCTAGGCAAGCCACAATCACTTGTAGTTGCTTAGGCCATTTGTAATTGTTATTGAAAGTATATAATTCTGTTACGCTTTACATACATTGGGGAATATTAGTGAAAAATAATTTTTCTGTAGAAATTAAGTTGAAATATTTGGAAAGATGGGGGAAAACTATTTTAAAAGGTAATTGAACTAGGTTTGAATGAGAAAATCATATAAAAATGGAATAATCATGAAAATACTAAAAATATTCTGCATACATTGTTCCACAATATTTTTTAAATTTCTTCTTAATTAAAAAAGAAACTAAAATTAATCAACATAGGTTATGGGTATAGTTAATATAAGAAAGATGCAGAACCCCAATACGGAGACAATGCTCAAAGAGAAAGCACTTATGTTACATAAACATCATTAACAAATAAGTGAAAATTTGTGTGTTTTAATTGAAAATAACTCCTACTATATTAGTCATCATTTCTGCTTAATGAATAGAAGCTTTGGGCAGCAGAATAATATCCCCCACCAAAGATGCCCAGGTCTGAATTCTCAGAACAAATAAATACATTACAGAGTGAGAATCACTAAACTCCAAAATCCAAATTGCTCCAAATCCTGAAACTTTCTGAGCACAAACATAATGCCACAAGTGGAAAATTCCAAACCTTATCTCATGTGACAGGTTTCAGTCAAACTGCAGTACACTAAAAATATTGCATAAAATGACCTTCAGGCTATATTTACAAGGTGTACATGAAACATGAATGAATTTCATGTTTAGACTTAGGTCTTATTCTCAAGATACATCATTACATATAAGTATATGTAAATATTCCAAAACACGCACATGCATACACACACACACACACACACACACACACACACAACGCTCACCAAAACAACAACAACAACAAAAAAAAAACCCACTAAATCAGATACATTTCTGGCCCCAGGCATTTCAGATAAGGAACACTAAACCTGCACCTTCTATGCAAAGGAGACATTAGGATCGCAAATAAAATTAAGGTTGCCAATCAGCTGATCTTGAGATTCAGAGAGAATCACAGATAATTCAATTGGGTTTAATGTAATTATAAGGGTCCTTAAAAGTGGAAAAGGAGTAACATGGAGGAGCTTCCAAGATGGAGAAAGGAATTTGCCAAAAAAGAAGGCAGGCTCTGGAAGCTGGACGAAGTTGTGACATGGACCTCCCCTAGAGCCTTCTGGAAGCATGGAGCTTGCTGACATCTTGGCTGCAGCCTAGGAAGACCTGTGTCAGACTGGTGCAGCACAGAACTATAAGACAACACATAGATGCTGTTTTAAGACACTAAGTTTGTGGCAACATGAAACTGATACAGGGACTCCAGGGCCCAGGAGGCTTGACAACTCCCCCAAAGTCACAGAGACAAGCTCGGCCTCTCAGACATTGTCCTACCATTATCCATTTCCTCTTTAAACATAAAACAAAAATTTAAAAGTCATGTTTCTGAGAATGCCAAATCATGTGCAAGCCACTGTTCCATTGTTGTTACTTTTGTTTTAAACTACTATTCCCTGAAGGCTTCTATGTAACCCACCCTGTAAAGGTTCTTATATACAGGGCCATTTTGAAGCCCGAACTTAATCTGTAATGTATAAATATTGCTCTTTGGTAAGGGACAAAGCTCAGAGAGTTTCAGAGACTTGCCTACAGTTGCCCAGCAGCAGGCAGAGCTGAAGTTGAAGCAGAAGCCTCTCTTCCTGCACCTTTGGATAAAGCCCCTGGGTGATTTTAAATACTCTGATTTCTCTCCCTACACCATCCCCTCTGTCAAAACCACCGGCATCATCACAAAACTACCATAAGCCACGTCTCTATTCTTTGGTTAAGATCTTAACGATATGAACAGCCCCTAGCAGAAACCTCTAAGGTTTCCCTGAAGGGAGCTGGAATTTAGATACAGGTGAGAAAACAAAGTTAAAAAAAACACCATTGCATTGACAGAGTGCCTTGCCTTTGTAAGACTGGAGCATTAAGAGGCTCATTTTGGAACATTGTGTCTCCTGCTCAATACAGAGCAAATGACTTTCTCACATCCTCTTAACGAAATGGGAAATATTGAATGAATCCCTCCAAGAGCCCGCACATCAAGTATAAGCTATTTGCCTCATGTTGTTATGACAATGAATTGTCCCTTTTAATCAGTGAGTCTGTCCAGCGCCTCCACTTTAAATTCCTTTTTATCCACCGTTGTGCATATTCCTTTAGATCTCCCAAGCCTTCTTACAAGAATGAATGTATTACTCATTTACAAAATGGTATTAAATACTCTCTGCTTGACTTTTTTCTACTAATCTTATCTTAAACTCCCCTCTTTGTATTTCTTAAATCCAAAGAATAACTAATAGGGAGACTTTAAATTTCCATTGATTCATTGAGAAATGAGTATTCTTTCATTGAGTATATTTTCAAACGCTAATTTTTAGTTAGAGCTTCAAAAACAAAAAATATCTAAGCATAGTCTTTCCCTGGCTCAAAGTTGAAAACAGTGGAATTCATTTTATTAAACTTCAATACTTACTGTGCAACAACCAAATACACAATTCTTAACTTCTACCATTAACTTTTACCACTGTGCATAGTACCACTTGGGTATTTTCAGTCAAATGAAACTGTGATCATATTTTCTTCATGTAAATTTATTTATCATGCTTGGCATAAAACCTGGCATTCGCTCCAAAATCAACTAAAGGGCAAATTCTTCTTTCTCCTAGCAAAACTACCTTTAAAAAAAATAATAAGATGTCAGAGAAGATGAAAGAGAAGGTGTGAAATTAGTTATATGGAAAATAATTTCCTTTTTATAACTTAAGTTATTTTCAAGCCAAAATGAACCTTAGTTTAAAATTCTGAGTTCTAGTCTTTAACTAACAAGTCCTTCTTATCTGTACCACTATTTCTTCATCTGCTTGCACCGAAGTCTGTTTTTCTCTGTCTCTAGCAATCCTCAGAGAGATGTTTATTTTCCTTAATACTAATTCTCTGTCCACTGGCATTTGCAGCAGAAATGTAAATATTTATCAAATTCCCCTTTCCTATTTCCCCAGGCTGCTGCCGCCCTAGCCAACTCCTGTCCCTTACCCCACAGTGAAGGCTGCCATTCTTGCTGTTTCAGCCATTAGTAATGCATCTGCCCTAGGTATCTGGCTTTTCCTAGCCAAAGCGTTTTGCACTTGGATTTGTGTAGGCGAGCATTAAGTTACAAATTTATGTTTCTTCTGATGCTCTTTATATTAAGTCTTTCTCATTTCTGAAAGCCAGTTTTGTTGGCCTGAATACACATTTATGATTCTCAGTTCTAAAAATGCTAGATTCAAAAAAAAAAAATGTATCCATTAACCAACTCTTTCCTTGAATTGCAAATTAACAAACAGCCAAAATGTTTCTATCTTCCATTGTGTCTCCTGAATTCCTTTATTTTTCTGTCTAGCCCAGCCTACTCATCTTTCCCTTCTTTCTTTTTTTTTGAGCAGGGGGCGGTTTCAGGGATTGAACTCAGGGGCACTCGACCACTGAGCCACATCCCCAGCCCTATTTTGTATTTTATGCAGAGACAGAGTCTCACTGAGTTGCTTAGCGCCTCACTGTTGCTGAGGCTGGCTTTGAACTCGCGATTCTCCAGTCTCAGTCTCCCTAAGTGCTGGCATCACAGGCGTGCACCACTGTGCCCGGCTCCTTGCTGCCTTCTTTCTTCTCCTTCCTTCTGGAAATGTCTGTTGCATGGTCCCTTGGGCCAGGCACAGCTTCAAATGCTAAAGATACAGCAATGAGTGAGGCGGAGAGTCCCCTGACCTCATAGGATTCACATGCTGGAGGCAGAAGTGGACAGAAGCATAAAATTATTACATATTTACAACTATTATCAATGTCATTCCCCAAGAAAGGGACAAGAAACACAAAACAAAGAATCTGACTCACTGTGAGGTCAGGTGTGTTTTGGAGAGGGTATGGGTCTCAACATGGCCAAAGGGGATGAAGTGGAAAGATGGCTTCCTGAAGAGGGCACATGCGCAAACCCCAGAGCACAGAGGACCATTTTCTTTCCAAGAAATTGTCACTATTGTCACACAGCAAAGTGATGAGTGGCACCAGGTGAGATCAGATGGACAAACTAGAAAGCCAGTCACAAAGGGCCACAGTGATTGTGGATTTTAATGTGAAAACAAGAGACAGCCACCAGAAGTTCTGGAAAAGTCCTTCTGATTGCTGTGGAAAAAAGAAGTCACCAATCTATAAACTTGAGAAAACAACTGTAGAACAGCAGTGACCCATTGACATCCAACTGTGCATCTGCAGGGACAGCAGTGATGATGAGGTGACTCAGCTTTCCTTCCTTTGACCTGCAGTGAGGACCATCTCAGATTGCTTCCCTGGCTGACCTAGGGAATTTGATGATGCTGAAGCCTCCTTGCAAAGTGTTCAGCTCCCTGTGGAGCGGGGAGAACCAGCTGTTGATTGCTCAGGTAACACTGTTACCTGAGCTGTTGATTGCTCAGGTAACACCAGGCGTTATCAAATAAGGTGCAGGTCTTCCCAAAACCCCATTACTGATGGCAAATACTTCCTTCATTAAACTTTGTTTATTTATCCTACAGAACGTTGAAGGCACATCCCCACTCATGATTATAGACAGGCTGAATCACTGTCCTGGCCCTCCTGCCTAGAACACGCCCCACCTGGGAGGCAGGGCACTGTGGCTGAGTCAGATTGAAGTGACGTCATCTAAGGACCACTGATGTGCAAGCAAAACAGGTGGGAACTATGCAAAATAGCATATATAGTAAAACATACAAAATATCCAGCCTCACCAATTATCAGAGTAAAAAATGTTTCAGCCATCACATTAGAAAAGATGAAAAATAAATCATGGACTCTGTGTCAAAAAAAGGCATATAGTCACATAGCAACATAAATTGTCTCAGGAATAATTTACTGATTTGGGTGTGTCAAAACTCTCATAATATTAATTTCTTTTAATCCCAAAATGACTTCTAAAAATGTATTCTAAGGAAATAGAATTGTGCTCAAATATGTATTCACATGGGCAATCATTGCAGTTATTTAGCATAGCAAAGAAACTGTATGCCACAGACCCAGTAATGTTAGCTTAAATAAAATATGATGTAGTCATATGATAAGTAAGGAAGTGCTTTTTCAAAATCATAGTGTAGAAGAATATTCATTGCAGAAATGCTAATAATATTAAGTGAAGAAAAAAGCTTTAAACCGGTATGCATAACATGAATCTGTTTCATAAGAATAGAGATACAAATGAATCAAAGTCAGAAGGAGCTCCAACAACATCTCCCAGTATATACCTGTCTTCATGGAGTATGATTAGATGATTCACCCCTTCATGATTCTTCATTTGCCCAACATTTCCTAATTTGAGTCTGTCACAGGTGTAATGGATCTGTTTAATACTAATTGTTTTAAAGTCTGTACTGAAATGTATCTGTATGTGCATCCCAGTATATGGAATGTTCTGTCATTAAATGTCTGTTTTCAAAGTTCAAGATATTCAAGAGATGAAAGTTAAAAGTGTCAATGTGTGTGTCTGTGGTGTGTGTGTAGTTTGCTTCTAAGTAAAAGCTTGTGATGTTTTGCAAATAAAGCAGCATATGAAACGGTTTAATTCCATTATTTTGTAAATGTTTTCTCCTTATTATCTACATATACTGTGTACATTCTGGGGTGGGGAGTATACTGTTGGAAGCACATAAATTCCAGGTTGAGAATGTGGACTTCTTCTAATAATTATGGTAAAAGCAGTTCAATATATTGAATAGCACTCCTAAATGCAAGTTGACTTTCAAGATCTTTCCCAGCTACTTTCCTCCTTGTGTGAACTTCTTGGGTTTCTAACTTGGCATTCCTTCAGTACTTTCCAACAATGAGATATATCTGGTTCAGTTAATCTTCCGTCTTCTCCAAGACTGCATGATCTCAAGTATGAAATCTTAAAAAGTAACCAGACACGGTGGCACTTTGGGAGGCTGAGACAGGAGAATCGCAAGTTCAAAGCCAGCCTCAGCAACAGTGAGGCACTAAGCAACTCAGTGAGACCCTGTCTCTACATAAAACACAAAAAAGGGCTGGAGATGTGGTTCAATGGTCGAGTACTCTTGAGTTCAATCCCCAGTACCCCCCCGCAAAAAAAATCTTAAAAAGTTGATCTCACAGCAGTAGACGGTCGAATGGTGGTGATCTGGGGCCCTAGGGGCTGGGTGGGAGATGTTGGTCATGATAAAAGATACAGAATTTCAGCTAGATGGGAGGAGTAAGTTTAAGACATCTCTTGTACCATGCGGTGTCCTTCTGGTAACAGTGCTGTGTCCTGTTGTGTGTGTTCTCGCCCCAGCAGCTGTGTAAAGAATGTGTGGCTTCGAATCAGCATGTTGCACAGGACAAACACATACAATTTTATCTGTCACTTTTAAATAATAATAAATCATTAAATACAATTTGATTTAAATGCATAAATAAAAATTCTGTCTTCAGAGATCTAAATTGCTGCAGGTTTCCTAGTTTGGGGAATTTCAGGAGTTTCAATGGGTGATTAGAAATTTCTGAAATCAATCTTGTGTGCTAACTTCCTAAATTTGAAAAGAAAACCTATTAACCACAAGCCAGGCGCAGTGGCTCAAGCCTGTAATCCAAGCATTTAGAGAGGCTGAGACAGGAGAATCGCAAGTTCAAAGCCAGCCTCACCAACTCAGTGAGACCTTATCTTTACATAAAACACAAAATAGGGCTGGGGATGTGGCTCAATGGTTGAGTGCCCCTGGATTCAATCTCCAGTACCAAAAAACAAACAAACTAACAAACAAACAAACAATTAACCACAGCTGTTACATGCAGGAAGGGAAGTTTACCTAAGTTGGAGGTGGCGTGAACTGGAAGTCCAGGCCACAGGCAGCACAGCAGGGGTCTGAAAGGAAGAGCTGTGCATGATGCATTCCTGACTGGGCTTGTGTCAGCTGAATGATTTTAATGTCATCCAAGCAAACGCATTTTCTTAGATGTGCATCTTTTGAATCCATCCTTGGAAGGAAATGAAATAATTAAAGACAATCCTCTTCTCTCATGCTGTTTTTCTGCTTAACAAAATGAATGAGAATCCTGGGCTTTTTTGTGACAATAAAGGGCACTACATTGAGCACTCAAATTGAGCATTCATCTCATTTGGGTGTCATTTCTTTCCCAACATGCATCCTTGTACTCCCCTGTCTGTGCCCTGTTTCTGAATACTCACAAATTAATGTTGACTAGACGATGAAAACTCTTCCCAGAGGTTTGAAATACCAAACACCTTACCCAAGGCTTAATCTCATGCATTAGCATCACAATCAAACAATTATCTCAACACACCTTAGATGCTTCCTACAAATCTTTTCAAATATGTACTAAATAGTTCCATTATGCCGCTTTCAATTCACAAAATTAGGCGGTATTTTGCAGTGTTACCTATTGGCCCCATCTTTCTGCTTAAATTCTAAAGAGCAGATTCAAAATACATCTCTGAATCATCAGATTGCACTAATTGTCATGGGGGAAAGGAGGAAGTGAGAAGCAGATGGGTCTGTGTGTCTACATGTGTTCCTTGGAGGCAATAAACTGAAGCTATGGTCCCAAGCATACCCCTGTGTGGCCACCATTTGTATATTTGTTTCAGAATCACTTTGGGTACAATGTTCCATTGCAAGGTTTTG
The DNA here is from genome assembly GCA_028644305.1 of Xerus rutilus. Classification (NCBI taxonomy): domain Eukaryota; kingdom Metazoa; phylum Chordata; class Mammalia; order Rodentia; family Sciuridae; genus Xerus; species Xerus rutilus. The sequence goes on from CM053401.1 coordinate 174,105,899, forward strand.
CTGGATGTGGCCAAGGTAGGACTATATCAAGGCCTAGGACATGGAATCAAATCTCTGAGAGAGAGAGAGAGAGAAAGAGAGAGGGGCCAGGGGGACCTCCGTTAGAGTTTTGAAAAATGAAGTTGAATGCCAAAACTCCATGCCCATGGAGGGCCATGATCTCAGATCTGTGAAAAGATAAGCGACCTGCAGGCAGAGTTGATGTTTATACTTTAAAGTGGCTGGTTCTCTTCTGTTCACCTTCTTTTCAGGCTATTTGTAGCTTTACCACTTGCCCAGCAATTTGCATGGCATTCATTTAATCCTCACAGAAATTGCAGGAAGAAGAGACCATGCCTATCAATACGCAGTACGTGAGGAAAGAGCTGCCTGGGGAGCTGGGGAGTAAGCCAGGGTCGCACCTCCGCACACGGAGCTCAGGGGCTCTGGCATTGTGCTCTCTGGCCATTTCTCAACAGCTCCTGTACCAGGCAAGTCGACTAACAATTTTAAAGTTAATCAGCCCAGTTAGGAGGTGAATCTGCACTTGTGACTCATTGCTGTGGCTCCTGCTAACATGACAGGCAGGCTGTTGCCAATGCCAACAATCCACTGAGTGCCTAGTATGCACAGGAGCTGAAGTCATTAGTTTGGAAGACATAAGGCAGGATCTGAAGAGTGGAGCATATTTTTATGTAGGATACGAAAGAATTCAAGACCTATAACAATGATGGCTTGTGGCAGGAGTGCCAAGGGTCATTAAAAAGTTAGAAAATAAAGTACAACAAGAATTCTGAGGGGGGAAAAACATTACTTTGACTGAGAGCTTGGAGAATCTTGCTTTAATTTTCACCAACTTCAACAGGGAGATTTCAATCAAACCCTCATTGGTAAAGAAAATAAATGTCACTCTCAGTTTGAGTTTAAGCGGCATCCATTCATTTCAGGTTCCTGGACTGTCTGAGCTGAGCAGCCTCTGAACACCACATTCATAGTCACAGACTAAAAACAGACACTGGCTCATGACGGAATCAAAGAACAGGAGTGAGTAGCTCAGAGCTGAGCTCTCGGTTCTCAAATCACACAGCACAATCACCTTTTAATAAATAACAGGTCTTAATCTGGCATAACAAGAACTATAAAGGTGAAACAGATTTAAGGATTCCAAATTATGGCAAATTTAAAATGACAGATCTCTGTCATGTCTACACTCTTTCAAACAAATAGGGATTCAAATGCTAAAATATTAGAAGATCAGAAGATCCTCCCAATCCTCACAAGTTTTGCTTTCTGTGATTTCCAACTAAGTACAATTTTGTTATTACTTCAAAGAGCAAAAATGTACTCAGTGCTACCATGCACCACCCACACTATGGGACACATTGTAACATTGCTTTCCATGATGGTCACAAGGCCATGTGATGAGATTGCTGTGGCCTTGAAGAAAGGAAAGTCACTCAGCTCAAAGTATGCAGAGGTCCTGCATTAGAGAGTCAGTTAGGGATCACACCCAGGTCCATCAGGGTCAGGACAAAACATCTGAACTTTTCTATCTGTGTGCAAGAAGAAGCAAAAGGTGTTTTAAAAATTAAAATTATGCAGAGAAAGTACCAAGAGGTTGCCCAACTTTCCTTCAAATAGAGGAAGTGTTTGAATCACTTCCTCTTAGATTCTGTTCATCTATTGGCATTCAGTCATCACAAGACCAATTCTCTCAACTGTATTGTCTTAAATTCCTATGCTCAGGTGTGTGAGGGCCTTATGGTCCCTGGGGTGACCTTGGTAAGAGTCTCCCAGGGATTGCCCATTCCTTAATATAATAACAACTTGCCTGTAAGCATCCTTCCATATGTGAACAACCCATCCTGAGTCTACAGTCCCCTCCAGCTCCTTGTCCCACTCACATCCAGCCAATCTCCCTGCCCCATGTCACTTGGGGTCAAATACTAGACAACCTACAGCATCGTCCAAACTATCCAATCCCATTTGGCCCACTCTGCTCTGCTTTGTTTGTCCCAGGGAACCCAATAATTTCTGGCCTCAATTTCTTCTGGACCCTCTCTGTTGTCCCTGAGTCAGCTCTATACCTTCAAACCTCACTGGGATACATTTTAGGAGTATAACAAAGGCACAATGAAATAATTTTATTGACAAATAATATGTTAGAAAATCTTATCTTGGAAGAGGAGACCTGGAGAGAATCTAATCATGAAAAATAATCTCTTACGCCCTATGATGGAGACGTTCTCTACAAGTGTCATGTCTGGACAAGGACAAGTGTGTTTCAGGACACTGGGCAAGGAAAGTATTTTAACAAGAATTTGGACATTTGTTAATTTTTTTACAAATGACAATTTTCTAACATTTTTCTTTGGGATCATTTTAGACTTACAAAAATTAGATAGATACAGTTCAACAAATTTCTGAATACCTTTTATCCAGAATGTACAATTAACATGTTTTATAACCATGGTGCGTTTGTCAAAACTAAAAAGTAAACATTCCTCCAGATTTTATTTACTAACCAACCTCCAGATTTTATTTATCTTTCATTTATTTAGCTTTAAAACTAGAGAACAAACCACCACTTACATATTTTTTTCTTAAAGGATAGGGAAATACAGTACACACATTTCCTAACACAGGTGTGTAAGTAATAGACCTTCCTCCTCCATGTGGGTGAAATAGATGGGCATTCCATCCTAGGGCCCTGGATTGGATCTTGGAGTTTTTCTATGCCTCAGTGTTCTTATATTTAAAGTGGGGGTAAAATAGCATTGGGAGAATTTCTGGGAAAACTGTAGGAGAGGGTGGGGACAGCTTCTCATCAGCACTCAGGGCACTTGTGCTCAGTACCACCTTCCCAGATTTGACATGCACTGGATCTTCATTAAGTACTTGTTAAACTTAACTGAATTACTGTTATTCACAATTTAGGATACCCCATATGGCTTTAATATTTTGGCCAATTGGAATTTAATGGAGGGCTCTATAACCCCATCACTAGCAATCCTTAACATTATAACAAAAACCACCCCAAGAATAGGAGTTACTCAACCTGCCCTCCACTTTTTCTGAGCTTTGCCCAACAACTAAAGTATTACAATTGTCATCAAAACCACATTTATTCACCCATTTCTCAATGCTTTGAGACAGTCAAAATTCATTGACTCCAACAGTCATTAGAAAGTTCTTTTTTTCTCTACATAATTCCATTATTGTCACACTCTGTCCATGTTTGAAGATGAAAAATCCTGCTTTTCATCCATCTCTTTCTTTTCTATGAATGATTATTTCTTCCATGTAACAATCATTTTTCTTTCCAGTTCTGTACTTACGTAAACCCAAAGTACTTATGAACATGCAGGGGTTTATTTTATTTCCATTCATCTCCATTTTAAATGACTGGGGAACGCAAAACCTATGTCATCCATTGTTAGAGTGGGATGGTGAGATTGCCATGTGGCCTTGCTGTTTCAAAAATTTCCAGAACTTGGGAAACAAGGACAAAAAAGATGTCACAGAATAATTCACATGAGAGATTCACAGTCACCCTGTTACTTTTGTGACAAAAGTCAGTGGTTCTCAACAGCCTCATAGAGAACAATCTAGAATATGAGGAGACATTTCTTTTGGTTATCACAGAGTCTGGAAGACAGGCATGGCTGTACCTTGAAACTAGACGTCTGATTCAAATGGCAAAGACTGCTCCTGAATTCTCAATGACTGACATGCACCCGTGGTTGTCCATGTTGGAGAAAAAGTTTCTCATAATGTTTTGATCCTACAACCTAACTGTACTTTACATAAATATGATAGCTTTTGCACAGTTGCAAATAATCAAATTTCCAGAAGCCTAATTTGCAGTAAATTTAGAGGTGCTTTCGCTCTAGTTTAGAACTTTCATTCACCCTTTTGGAAAACTCTTGTGTTTTCCAAGTATGATAACCACTACAACACACATGAATGAGTATGCACTTGCAGTTGTACAGACGTGTGGAAATAGGCCATTTTACACATCCATGCAAACATTTGACTATCATCCTATGTCTTCTAGCACGGTTGAGCCTAAATGTTCACATTCTGAAATCAGTTTTCCTTAATTTCCCCCTTTAAATTGTGATCAAGATACTATATTTTTGAATGTTGTGATTAAATATGACCCATGAATCCCACATCATGAAAAGAAAAGATAAATGGTGAAATACTTGTTATAAAAATTGACATTGATCTGGATAAAATTAAAAACCACTGGTGTAGTTATATATATATATAACATATGTAATAATATATATTATTTATATATGTATGCATATATATACACACATATATAAGTAATTATTGTACATAATATATATATTTACATGTAAAATGTATATATAAATATCCATAAAGGCAATAATATCCTGTGTCTTTCCATGTTCTGTAATAATTCTTGACACATATGAGCTGTAAGTTAAAACATGTTTGTTAGTTTCTGCTGACTTGAAAAATACAACTTTTTTTCAAGATGGCGTCATATGACTGTAAATCAAGGAAGCCGCAGTGTAAAGTGCACGACAACATTACAAACAGTAAATAAAACTCATTTTCCTCACCTTTAAATTTTGTCTGTGGTTAAACAAGTCCTTTGAAGATCTCACTGGAAACCAGGTTAATGAAGTGACGGTTCCTTCATTTTGCATTTCAAGCTGAGTGTGGAGTTCGTTCTTGCTGCAACAAAATCACGTTAAAACATTTTTGCTTTGCATATACTTTTTCTGTCTTTCCCCTTTATCTTGGAGAGTTCTGTTTGTGCAAGTACTTCCAATATAACAATAAATATTTTTGTTTTGTCGTAGCCTCTAGGATGTAAAACATTACCAGATTGAAAACCCAAAGCCTTATAAAAGTTTTAAGAGATCGGAGATTATTTAGTAAATTATTGACAACTCTATTGTTTGAAAGACTTGTAAGCTAAAAGTGCATATTTAAGGAGAAAGATTGCCGAAGTGAAGTCTCTCAGGGCCTGACCCATCAGTTGGTATGCAACCTTATCTTTATAAAACACCCTTTGAAGTCAGCAGAAAGTCTCCTGATTTAAGGAGATAGGTTCATGCTGCCACTGATAACATGTGTGCTTCAGGTACCCTGGCTTCTGCAGAACTCCAGGCCACACCAGCTGACTACAGAGCCAGGTGTCCAGCCCAGGAGAGTAGGTTCACCTTCCCTTCTAACATGTGACTCATGAGATGCTTTCTTTTTCAAGGGAAACAGCAAAACTATACAAGTGCAAGCTTTAGACACATGGGCCTCTGGAATCCCATTACCATAAAATACCTGACCTTTACCCACAAATAAGAGAGACACTGATATGATTAACAAGCAGAAATAAAGACCACCTCCAGTAGCATCTTGCAAACACGCATCTCTTCTTGACAACACACCTCAAAAGGCTGAATATTAAAACACAAAAAGATTCCTCTGACCCTGGAACTAGAACAGCTGCTGCCTCCACCAGGCTGTGCCTTCTCATTCTTCTCTGTTTGCAATAATACCTCCAACTCTCAATTTACATTGAGAAGTTGTCTTTTGCTGCCTGCTCCCACCCAGGAACTCACAAAAATTTTGCCTATCACCTTAATTTCTATATCCACAACGTTTGATATAGAACAAGCAATATTTGGTAAATAAAGGACCACATGTCCCTTTATCTTACAAGTGAGTAGTTTTAAGCTGAAGAGCGATTATAAAGTAAGCCAGACATTTGTGGACTGTTAATATTGGGAATCTGATATCTTAGATTGTGTTCCTAGAGTATGTAGTGCCCAGTAGCCTCAGATTCTAGGAACTGGAGCTCACAGAGGTGAGCCACCCTGAGCTTGAGACTGGTCTTCAATGCCAGGCTGCAGCGGATCCATCATGGCTACTTATTAGGAGAGGGCTGGGCAGCAGACAAGTCCCTGGGATTATTAGAAAATCCCCATTTTCCCCGCTGGCCGTCCTGAAAGAGGAATGTTGTGCTCTGGGTGGAGACAGGTACAAATGAAGCTAATTCCACCTCTTTTTGCATTCAGATAGGGAAACAGTCTCCGATCAGGAAGTTACCCTTTGAATGTTTTGTTTTTATAAAAATCTCTTAGAAATCACCTTGAAAACCCTTGAACATTGATTAGTTTGTCCAATATAAGACTTTCGAAACACCCAAGCCTCTCCAGAACACGCCAAAAAGTGAACACCAGTATAGTGTTGGCTTTGCTTAATTTATCCTAAAAGCTCAGACAGTTCATGATTTTAATTAATAAAATGACTCTGTTTCAGGACATAAATAACAAGTGCAGAGAGGTTTACCTAGAAAGGCAAATGTTCTATTATACAATGATAACATTCTATTATTGTTTATGGTATAATTTTTTTTGTTTACCAAAAGAAAAAAAGTCCAATTTTATAAAAATAGAAGAGGATATTATATTAGAAGGGGATATTATATTTAAAATAGAAACTTGATGTTCGTGTAGCATAAAGGGAAGTATAGTCAAGCGTCACGATTGTGAACTAATTGAAATCCGGGTAAATTACAAAACAATTTCAATAAAATGCAATTTCAAAGCTCTCTAGTACCTTAATAAAGAGATAAGATGCTACCTGGCACAATTCCTCTATGTGGTATAGGAACTATTTGAATAAAAGGCAAACATAAATGTTAGTCTAGCCAAGGTCAGAGCATTATGAACTCCAGATTAATGAATTATGACTAAGTCAGCTTTTATCACGTATTTAAACTTTTAATGCCTCTCAGTAAGGCTCATAGGAAAAAAAAATCAATGCTCAGTATATTTCTCCTTTAAACTACTTTTGTCTGACTTTCAAACCCTTGCATTCTATATTTTCTTTCTTTGTTCAGATGATAACTTAAGTTTGACACATTTTTGGCTAATATCAACATATTTATAATGATTTTAATTTTCTAAGGTATGTTGTTTTCCCTTTAAACATGAAAGTAAGCATTATATATTTTGACTGTTTTTAAATAACATCTACATTAACAGAAAAAACTTATTTGTTTTGGGTTCCCTTTTGTAAAACTGGGCAGTAATAAGTGATTGTGGATCTTTCCTTTGGACCAGTTAACTGCACAGAGAGAGATGCTCCATTGAAACCCCACATCCTGTTCCCTGAAATTGTAGTGCAATCTGCACAGTGGGAAGGATGCTGAATAACCAAGCTTTACTCCCTCGCAGATTCCACTGGAAATATGATGCTGGAGAAACCCCTGGCAAGCCACCATAAATCTGGGAAATGTTCACTCTGTCTGTGAAGATGGAATGATTCTCCCCAGACAAGCTTAGCAAAATAATGTATCGATTTCTGATGGCAATTTATTGTTCTTTGCAATCAACAGTGCTTATACTGTGGCCTTAAATTATGGCCTTTCCCTTTTTACTCCTGGTCTTCAGAATGTGAAATCAGAAAGCCAGAAAGCTTCACAGAGGTCACTCCCAAAATACATGGAATTTAGATGAAGTTACTTTGAGCCATAAAATTTCCCGTCACTGGTTTTTTTTCAGTAGTCACTTTAAGTGACACAGCATTAACTAAACAGTAACAACTAAACCAAAGTACCTCTTGCCCATTCAAAACAAACCAAGAATATAGTCCCTCAAATCCATTCTTGCTAGAATGATAGCTATAGAGGTCATTCATGTGTCTGACAGTAGCATGTGAATTTGATTTGAGTGTGAATTTATAGAAAAGAGACCATCTATAGGTCTCTTTTGTTCTTCAGAATCAAGACATTTGTTTCTGAGATCTCCTGTCCACCCACCTTGCTCTGTCATCTGAGATCATACAAAAGGAATCTGTCCCTAGACAGTTTGTCTTGCTGTCTTGGGTTGAGTTTCCTAGGTACAGAGCCCGGGTCAAGGATTGAGGGAACAGCTGATATATTCAGGAAAATATAGAAACAGAAGCACACATTCTTCCCCGCTGGACTGGAAGCCAGAGCAGATTCGGTGAAGCATTTCAGGGCATCCATGGTGCCATTATTTAGAACCCAAAAGGTTAGAGACAGCAAGGAAGAGAAACCTGAGCCCTACACAGTGTTTGAGGACCTGAATCAGACTGTGCTGAAAAACAGGTCTAATTTGGGATGTGTGTATTATGTAAACCAATAACCAGGTTTTATCTTCTCAGCTTACATTGATTCAATGGGGACTTCTATCCTTGGAGAGAAGAAGGGTTTTAACACCTGGAGCCCTCTGGCTAACTCCCTTGGAAACACCAAGCTGGAAAAGATGTGGGGCCAGGTTTCAGTGATCTGACTTGTGGATATGGAAGGTCATTGAAACTTCCCTGGTCCTAGGCTCACCTCCTTCCTGGAAAATTCTGGCTGTGTTCTCTAGGTCTTTTGCCACAAGCACACCACACTTTTCTTCACTGACTGTGGATGACCACTGATGGATTCTTGTTCATAGATGAGGATGATTTCACCAAAAGAGAAGGCACTGGAAGCAGGTTAGGATGGTGTTAGTTAAGCAAAGGAAACCCGAGGCGGATGTGTCCTGCACACCATTGTCTTTTCCGCACACAGCTCTCCTCCTTCTCAAATCCACCACAGTCCCTGTTGTTTGCAGTTACCTTACCTGCGTACCGTTCCAATTTGGCCAGACAAGTAACAATACATGGTTTTACATGATATCCCTGATTTAAAAAATTGATATCCTTGCAAGTAAAACTGGAAGTGACTGCTTCTTGATAGGTATTTTATATGGATAATTGTTTATAAACAAAACCCAAAGGAAAAAATAATGGTTTCAAAATGAAGCTGATGAAGTCACAAAATAAATAATAATCAAATGTACTAGGTCTCATAGATGCACCCAATTTAAAAAAGAAAAGTCAGACAAAGCACTCTATCAGTAATCCACCGTGAATGAAGACAGAAGAAATTGGTTGTAAGTTTCATGACAATTCCCAATGGCCTGGTTATAAGTCCAATCTTTCCTCTCTCTAGGCAGCATAATGCATGGTATTGTGTTACTTAAAATATGTTTGTGACTATAGTTTTTAAAGTGAGTGATAAAAAACTTTGGTACTCTATATCATTTATTAATTATTGGTTTCATATCTTAAAACTGATTTGAGCATTTCCACATCTTGACTGAGAACTGCTCACTTAAAGACTTTATAAGAGAAATTAAAGGTCCTTCTCCAAGTTCCAAAACCAATTTTTTGAAATAAATCGAATCAGAACCATCCATCACTCCTCTCTCCAAGCAGTTATTGAAGACTGACTTATGTGCTAGACCAGCAAAATTCAAAATTCTTCGTGAAACCATTCATACTAATGGTATTATATTTCTATCTGGAAAAATATCACACCAGTGTAATACTATCATTCTTTCTAATTGTGTTCTGTTTACACTGACCTGAGAATTCCTTCATGACATGGCACTATTTCCCAAGAGCAGAGATTGTCATGTTCAACACTATACAGACAATGCTCAGCAAGGTGGCTGACAAATAAAAGGTACCTGTGAAATCACTATTGAATGAATAAATGAATCTGATAACTGTCACATCCTTAAAAAAAAATTTTATAACCAGATATTCCTGTGTGATTCTCCTGTTGCTGCCATATTGTAGAGAAATTTCCTCCTGATCTGCCAAGTTCTGCGTTGGCAAGGATGGGCAAGTTTCCCCTTTCTAATTCCCAAGCCCTCCCTATGAGTGCATCTCCCTGGCCCTCTCTCTTGAGGAGGGTGGGAGTAAGGAAAGCTTCTGAGCTGCTCTCTGCGTGGTGGCTAATGCTGGTAATCCTGAAAGTCTCTCTGCACCTGCTTTTCTCAGTGCAGCATTCTTTCTTCTTGCTCCCATTTCAAGGACACAAGGTCCTTTCCAGTCATCAGATTCCAGACTTTGAGTCTGCAGCCCATTTTGCATCTTTCTTTCCTCTGTCCCCTGAGAAAGGGGAAGGAAAAATCACTTCTCCAAGCATGGATCCAAGTATTTATCTCATTGTTAGGCCCATGGAATCTTTGACTATTATTTTTGCTTCAGTGTGGTCTTGAATAGCTAAGTATACAAGCAACAAGCAGATAAATACTTTAAGATACAATCCTGTCACATGTTATTAATAATTGTTAATAAATAACATTTTGGTCATGTTAGGGATTGAAGCCAGGGGTGCATTACCCCTGAACTAAATGCCCAGCCCTATTTATGTTTCATTTTGAGACAGGGTCTCAATAAATTCCTGAGGCTGACCTCAAACCTGTGATCCCCCTGCCTTATGATTCTCTGGGATTAGAGGCATTCACCCCTGCACTTAGGCTACAAATAACATTGCTAATGACCATACCATTTTTCATTTTATGGAATAGTTATTTTCCTATTATTAGGCATCATATTTCAAAAGTATATTATACAATCTTGAAAATATAGTTTGCATATTTAAAAAATTATCAGTAATTATTTACCTAGGGTATATTTTTAGGTATGGAAATTTTATGCCAAAGGATTAAACTTTTTCCAAGATAAATTCCATAATAGATGGCGGAATATCACTTAACTTGAGTGAGCAATAGAAAAGATATGGGGAGGGGCTGGGGATGTAGCTCAGTGGTAGAGTGCTTGCCTAGCACATGTAAGCCACTGGGTTCGCTCCCCAGCACCACATAAAAATAAACAAAATAAAGGTATTGTGTGCATACACAACTAAAAAATATTTTTTAAAAAAGATATGGAGATAGTGTTGTAAAAATCAAGAACTCACTGCAATCATGTATACATTCCAAGAGTGTTCTTTGGGGAAACTATTGTTGGGAGTGCAAGCAACTATACCACGGCCCCTCAAAAGCATTCTGGGTCAAATGCAATGGCACATTATGGGGGTGCTTGCAGAAGTATAATTGACAAATGAAGTCCCATCCCTCCTTCTGCATCTCCTTCTCCTCTCCTTCAAGTAAGGGTGTCATTCTGGCAGCGAGCAGAGGTAGAGCTGAGTACCGTCTACTGAGAGCAGTTTTAATAAGGCAGGATTCCCACCTAACAAGCATCATATCTGCTGTATTTGGGAGATGCTCAAGTCAGAGCTGTTTTATTCGCTGCCAGTTCCATTCCAAAATAAGCCAGTAGAATGCCCTTTCTTCTTGATGGGCACATGAAAGCTTACAAGTGCAGTAATGAGAATGCTGTGTGCTCATTTGAACTATGGAGTTATATAACTTCATCCCCCTCCCCCTCTTTTGTTTAGGGGCACCAAGTGATGATTTCTATTACCTCCTACACACGGCCACCTACTGCATCCCCTGAGATGTTCCCAATGACACAGAGCCTGGTGTTAATGTCCCTAGGTTTATGGCTTAGAAAATGAAGGCAATTTTATTTGACTGCTCCCTTAGGGTTTCCAAAAATACCATCTTTATATGCATACTTGAAATCATAGGCCATTGGTTTCAAGAACCTTCCCATCCAGGACCAACTACAGAATTCGTGGGGCCTACTGTAAGTGAAAATTTGGGACCCCTTGCTCAAAACTAATTAAAAATTTCACAACAGCAATACCACGGTGTTATACCAAACTTAGACCCTTTTCAGCACTGGGCTGTATGACTGCAGAAGTCCTCACCTCAAAAAAAAAAATGAAGCATGTTAATGCCTTCATTCATAGACTCTTCCAGAACAGTGGTCCTTTTCAGTAAGAAAATTTTAAAAAATGAAAGTCTAGAGAAATCAATTTAGGTCATTCAGATTAAATAGTAGAATAGCATGTTAAGGATAATATTTTAAGCCACATTGACATAAATTGGCCAATATTAAAATATTTTTGATCCACAAACAGCCATTTTGTATGGTGCATATTAACTTGTGGCAACTGTCCTGTAAGCACATTTTTTTTGCAGGATTAATATCCTCCTGCAATGTGCTGGGGTTATGGCGCGGTGGTAGCGTGCTCGCTTAGCATGCGTGAGGCACTGGGTTCGATTCTCAGCACCACATAAAAATAAAATAAAGATATTCTGTCTGTCTACAACTAAAAAATAAATATTAAAAAAAAATACCCTCCTGCAAAATACCCTCCAGCATGCCAGAAGGAAGGCGATGATGCTAAGTGCCACGGCACACAGGACCTCTTGTGTTTGCTCTCTGTGCTGAGCTACTGCTATTGCGATGCATGAGAGTGTTCTTAAAAGTCCTTCCTATGCTCCGCAGCAAAGTTTTACAAAATTAATTCTAAAGCAAGTACAATTAAACATCAGTAAAATCAATTTAAAATTTTTATTTTTTCTTCCAAGTTTCTGTTAGATAGTAGAAGATAGATTGTTAGGTAGATGATAGATAGATAGACAGATAAATAGATACATTTTCTTCCCACATTGGATCCCGCTGTCACAGCAGCTTTTGTCTTCTACTCATTTTTCACAGATTGTCAAACTGGAAGCATTTAAAACAAGTCTCCCTGGTTGGGTACAATTCCATCACATGGAATTGCCATAATTTGTATAATTTTCCTATTGTTGGACATCATTTTTGAACAATCATAAGCAACTATGAAAGGAACATTCTTCTACTTAAATTTCTTTTGCACATCTTGGATTATTTCTCTGGGATGAATTCCTCGATGTGAAATGACTGTGTCAAAAAGTTGAACTTTTGAGGTGATGAATACTGCTTCCTACAAAGGGCAAGCAAATTGCAGTCCCAGGAGCAGGACCAGTAAGTACCTTTCTCCATCACCCTGTCCATTTATCAGCTCTGGGGAAGCTGATCATTTCCTGGTGATTTCTTCTTTTTAAATACAGAAGTAACATGGGAACATTTGTGCAGTGTGTTAAATGTGATGATGCAGGGCAAAGTGAATATGTGCTCACTCCCCGCCTCCCGCACCCCTCGCCCTGGTCTAGAGCTTTGAATAGCAGCGACAGAGAGCACTACCGTTGGTACTCTGGTGACACACGTACTTTTTATGTAGCTGTGATCTCATCACATTGTATTGCAGTATATTTTTCTAGTTTCATTTTTGTTCCTGTGAGATTTTTTTCCATGTCAGTGAAAATCAGCCAACATCACTCTTTTTAGTGACTACCGCATTCTCTAATGGGGATGAACCATCAGTTATGTATCCATTGACTTATTAACTGTTGACATGGAGACCTGTATGTATTTGTTCATTTGTTTTTTATGGATCTGACCCCACAGGAAGGGAGGCTCTGTGGAGTCAGGGTTAGCATCCATTTGCCCTGGCTCTACACTTTGTAGGGGCCAACATTTCTTGAAGGGAAAAAATAAAGGCATAGACAATGGAAATTCAGATTTTTCAAACTCAACTTTCATGCCCAGTTTAAAAAGAAAAAAAATAATGTAGTAGATGCCTTGTTATCAGAACTGGTAGTTTATTGGTTGATTGAAAAAGTCAGTTAAAATGATGAATCAGAAAATACTTATGCATATTATACAATTACAAAAATATAAATATATAAATATAAAATGTGAAATATATACAACAAATGCATATGAACATAAAAACTGTGTGTGTGTGTGTGTGTGTGTGTGTGTGTGTGTGTGTGTATGAGGCATTAACAGTGTTTCAGGCATTCTCTGCTGCTGTAACAAAAATACCACAAAAATACAGTGGATTCGTGCAAACAGAAATTGATTTTCACCCAGAAACCAAAGGGCACAAAGGATACGGAAGGGTCCAGCCTGGTGGGCAGCTCCATCTCAGTCCAGGGCTCCAGCTTCTCAAGGTCCAAGGTGGTCTCTCCAGCTCCAGCAGGTGTGTGTTCAAAGTGAGCACACACCCACTCCTATCACAGGCACAACAGAGATAGGACATGTCACTCTTGCACAGATCCCAAGGCAGATGCTTAGGGATGTGGCCAGATTGGGCTGCTAGGGCACCTCAGAAAGTTAGTCTCCAGATGAGATGTTCTATCTCAGCTGGAATTTGGAGTTTCTCTTATTAAAAGAAGAAATAGTGAATAAATACCAGTGGACAACTCACAGTCTGCCCTAAGCATATTATCTTACCTTTTCAAAAGTTACCAAAACCCACCGATTCCTTATTTTTTGATACAGAATACAAGCCTTGAATGTGGATCTGCCAAACACAGTTTCACATTTTCTTACACAAAACACAATGCGTACCTCCAGTTCCTAGAAAATTCAGTAAAGTTCTTAAAACCTGTTGTTATGAATTCAGTCTTCGAGATTCTTAGGCTATTTTCTCTGTCTTAATATTTGTTTTCTTCACACCTAATTTGATAACATTTTTTGGCTAATTGTCTTTATCGTTTTTTTTTTCTTCAAAAAACATTAGATTTAGTCTTTATAGAGATAATTCTATTTTCCCACTTGTAATTTATTTATATTATACTCAATTAAAATACATAATTGTAATAGCAAGTAACATATTTAAGCACAACAAAACTGACACTTGTTAACTGCAGATCTTAACAGAAGCATGTGGAAGCTAACCTACCAGTCAGGTGTATTTTGCATGGTAGCAGAAGCACTCCGTGTGGTTTACAGAGGAAATGAGGAGAGAATGTTAACCCGGCCAGCTGGTGGACCTGAGGCCAATGGAGAGCTTCCACTGTGCCTTCCGCAATGCAAGTCACGCCCCCTTTAACCTCACACCAGTGATGCTCCCAACCAGCTTGCACATCACTCCAGAGTGAGTATGAGATGACAACAAATTTTCTATTTCTTCCATCAAGTCCCCTTCTCAGGTACCTCTCATAGTCTATGCATCAGTAACTTTTCTAGTTGCATTGCCTAAAAGCACAAACCAACCACTTAATCCTGGGCTCACCCAAAAAGACAGAGATAGCTTCCCCCTCAGGAGGAAGAGTGGCCAGGTGGAAACTGCTGGCCCACGCTATTGCAATTGCAGCACAATGCTTTCCAGAGAGGTGTCCAGGGCAGTCTTACCTGCAGATGATTTTTGCCTTATGTTCTGGCCTTAGAACTTTACCTGACATAGAATGAAAATCCATTGAAATTGCTTTTACATTGAAAGATGTCAGTGCTTTGCCGTCGAGTTCTTGATATATAGATAAAATACTAGAATAATTTCTAAAACTCTAGTTTTTCCAGAAATCTATCAATCCCTCCCAAGTCTGATCTGATCAATAAATTGTCATCTCATCTCCCCCCAACTCCTACTAAAAAATAACACAATGTTTGTGTAATGCTGTTCTAAGAGGATTTATTACTAAATAATTGAACAGCATTGATCTTAAAATTGAATTACCAGACCCAGGACATTTCCTTTATGTTAACAAAGAGTGACTGATTCCTATCCAAAACCAGCCTGTTGGTTTATCAAGCACTTTAGGATTCCTTGTTTGTCTTGAGGTAAGAAAGCAGTTTATTTTATTTTATTTTTTAAATATTCATGGAAAATCAAGATACAAGCATTTTAGTCTGTTCCTATTTTTGATTTTATGTTAGGCAATTAGTAACTTACATTAGAAAACTGAGTTATTGCTTACTGTCTACTGATGTTAAAAAATATCTTTCTCCTAAAGAATAAGATGTTATTTTCCCTAGTGGAGTCATTTATTTAAAAATATCTCCAAAATTGGCTTCTGCTTACAAACAGCAATTGTTGGTTAACATGAAACGAGGAACCATTTTGCTCTTTTCTATGGGATGGAGACATGGGTTTGTTGAGATCCTACTTTTGCGAAACTTACCCTGGAAGCCAAGACAACAAGACAGAGCCTCTGCCCTCAGGGGACTCTTGGTCTAGACCAGAAAGCACACACTGCAGGCAGCTTAGCACAGGCGAGTGCATGGTGTTAGAAGCAATTATTCAGAATAGCTAAACATAACTTTGTAAGTCACATATTTAGGAGGCCAAAGAGGCGCCCTTGGATGTCTTTCCCAGCAGCCACATAAAACTTGTAGCTGCCGTCTTAAAAACTGAATGCATTTGTCAACTACTTTCTACCTGGTGCTTAAGATACGTTGCTGAAAGATGTTCATGGATTGTCTCAGACGTAAGAGCAACTAGTCACCTGTTTCTGTGTGGGCTGTCTGCTAAGAATGGTTGCTACAGATTTGTGTGTATTTTTTTAAATGGTTGAAAAACAATTAAATTTTTGCACAGATGAAGGTGATGTGACATTCCAGTGCTCCATGTGAAGTCCTGCTGGAAAGCCACCATGCCACTAGAGCACCATATGTGCCTTTGCATTGTGGTGGCAGAGTTGAGTAGTTGTGACAAACACTGCATGATCTGCAGCCCCAAAGGATTCATAGTCTGGCCCTTTGCTCAAAAAATTTGCCAACCCCTGGCTTAGGGAGTGCATTGACTTTTGAGGTCGTGGTGAAAGAAGAACGCACAGGAAATCACACTCGCAATTGTCATGCCCCTACCAAATGCCTGTCAGCAGGTTCCTCACCCCCTGCCCTTCTCCGTTTGTCACCTTCCCTTTAGTCATCCCCAGAAAGAGGTGATTCTGTGGCTGCCCAGCCCCAGTTGCCTTGATTTCATAATTAGCAAAGCCCAAGGCATGTGAAGTTCCCAGGGATTCCAGGGGCTTCATTTTAGACAAAATAAGCCCCCTGGGGTCCCTCTCCATTTTCCATCAACACATCACTTTGCCCAGGTGGACCTTATCAGTCTACAGCACTTGTCAGCTTCCTGAACGTGCTGGAGATGTTCCTCTCTCAGGCAGAGACTGTCATGAGGGATGGAGAGTTCAATGATCCAGATGAGCTCTATCACAGTATGTGGAGATAGATAGATTAGATAGATAGATAGATAGATAGATAGATAGATAGATAGATAGATAGATAGATAGATACAGGGGATTGAATTCAGGGTTGCTTTACCACTGAGTTATGATTCTAGCCCTTTTTGTTGTTGTTGTTTTAATTTTGTTGTTGTTATTGGTGTTTTTGAAGCAAGATCTTGATAAGTTGCTGAGATTGGCTTCAAACTTGCAATCCTCCTGCCTCAGCCTCCCAAGCCATTGGGATTGCAGGTGTACACCATGGCACCTGGCTGCAGTGCAATATTTTTATAAACCAATATTACTACCAAGACATTCATGATGAATAAAATATCATGGTTTTGTTAAACCAATTTTTTTGTCATTCCAATATGACTAACCACAGCCCTGTGACTGACCCAGGCTCTCTTTAAAAGGGTGTCATTTTGTTCAACATGGGATTTTGGGGAGAGGTATTTTTAATTTTATACATTACATATTATTTATCTGGATTACTGGGTGTATTAGTCAGATTTTCATCACTATAATGAAATATCTTTATTCTGGCTCATAGTTTTGGAGTCCCATTGCTTTGGGTCTCTGATGGGTGAGACATATCAAAATGGCAGGAAACACGTGGTCAGCAAAACCACTTCCACCTGAGCCAGGGAGCAAAAGGCAGAAGAGTCTCACCATCCTCTTTGAAGGCATGCTCCCAGTGACTTAAGAACTTCCCTGTGGCCAGCTCATAAGGCTTCCGTTGTCTCCAAATAGCACCATCCTGCAGGTCAAACCTTTAACACGTGGGTCTTTTAGGGGACACTTACCCAACCCGTAGCACTGAGTGTCTAGTGTGCTCTTAACATGCTGTTCCTCCCTGTCTACCTGGTCTTGGCCCCACTGTCACTCATCTTCATTTGTGGTTCCTGCAAGGATGCGTGTACTTTCAGGGGAATAAGCAGAGAGACTGGACCTTAGCATTTGAAGGATGGACTATAACTATATAAATTTGGGTAAAAACGAAGCCCATAATACTTAGCATTTTTATAATGGAAAATGAAATCCTCCCTGGGTTAAAAATCCATATATTTGATGTGAATGGGAAGACTCAAGCCTCATTTGTTATATCATAATAGGAACCCCAAGTGCACCTCTCTCAAGGTTATGGACAAAGCAAAATTACTGTGCTATAAAACTGTCACAAGGGGGTAACTCCCGAAATGTGTCAGCAGAGCTGCTACACAGCCACAAATGACAGTCTGGGAAAATGCTCCACAGTATTTGTGGGAGGCCAGCACTGCCAGCTGCAATGTGATTTCAGAAATTCACAACAAACTCAAACCTCTGCAATGCTGGATACAACGTTTTCTACATAAAGCCCTGGCAATAGAAAATGGCCAACCTGGACAAATGTCCAGGAATGAAATGACCCTATTCAATTCAGTGAACACTGACAAAATTCCCACCATGAGCTGGGAGCTGGGGATTCAAACACTATATCAAATAATGTTGAACACCTCCCCCATGCAGGAGCCTCTTCAGAGCACCTAATGTGTGGATGCATTTACTACTCACAAGAACCACATAAAATCAAAGCTGGTATCACCTCCATTTGACACATGAAGACCCTGAGGCACTGAGATGCCAAGGTCACAGGTAACAGAGCAGTGTGGACCCGAGACATCAACCCTACCATGTGCTCTGAAGACATGACCCTGGACCAAGCTGCCCAAGACACTGCAGAGTCATCTGAATTTGCAGGGTCTCCTAATTTTGTTACAAGATGACTAGTAAATCACTCTACCCCTTTGTTAGAAGAATATCCTTGTTATTAAATACAGTGTCATTTAGCTACAATTAGAGCTCCAGAAACTTAAAATCTTGAATCCAGAAAGGCCACTAGAGTGTCAAGTTCAATCTCCAACCCCCATTTCACAGTCAGAGAGGGTCTGGGGCACCAAAAGGTAGTTTGCTACCATCACAGACAATCATTAATCTTCTACCTGCCTGAAAAACAAGGATCTGGTAGCTAAGACTTTTTTGTTTAATTAATTAAAAAACAAAAAGACTGAGGAAGGAGAATTCAATCATTAAGAAAAAAACGTTTATTACCAGGAGCTAAAACTTTGGAAGTGATTAAAGTCCTCTACTCAGGGACAGCAGAATCGTGCCCTAGATATCTGCATGCAGCTGTGCATGTATTTCAGGTTAACATTTGCCCTCAAATCTTCTTCCAGTTTCCCGTGACAGCAGAGCAACCAAAATGTACAGCTGAATAAGTCTACTTTAAGGTTCCTTTTAGGGAGATAATACCCTGCCAGTTAGAAGTAAATTCCCTCACCTTGTTTGCTATTTCTTAGACCTTCCTGTACATTTACTATTTTTACACATCTTACAATAATGGAACTAAGACATTTGTAGCCAAAGAAAATTGGTTTTGCCTTTTTTCTCTTAATTTTTTTTTCTCAGTAAATTCTATGTGGATAAAATCACACTTTTAAAGTCCAGGTGAACATTAGAAAAAGCTTAGGTGATTCGGTTAATGTGCCCATCATCTCAACCTGTGTTAGTCACCAAAGGCCGGAAACTGGCTTTGTTACAATCTCAATCTTGGGAAGAAAGCACACAAATGATAGCTAACATGCTTTTGCTCACAATGAACTTTGGTCCTTCAATCAGAGAAAGAACATTCTGTCAAGTTTCTTCAGAGCAAGGGCACTTAACAGGGGCAAGACCACCTTCTAGAGAACATATTGGCTTGGCAATGGGGATTCAGAGGCATTTTTATGTTCATAATATTTAGGGAATACCTGAGCAGTTAGTGAGTCACAAATACTAGATGTTCTCTGACATACTGGACAGTCTGATCTAACGAAAGTTTGGTCTACATTCCACACACAGAATCATGATTGATGGTCAATGGGCGGTTGCATATATGGCAAAGGTCTTATAAAATTATAATAGAGTTGAAAAATTCTTATCTCCTAGTGACATCTTAGCCATCTTACTGTCATAGCACAACGCATTGCCCACATTGATGTTTGTGATGTGGGTGTAAACAAATCCACCGCGCTGCCAGTCATGTGAGAGTGTGACACACACCACCGTGTGCAGTGCGTAATACTTGACAATGACAATAAATGACTCTGCTACTGGCTTCTGTATTTATTGTACTATCTAATGATACTTATTATCATTAGCATATGCTCCTTCTACTGATTTAAAAAAATAGTTCGCCGTCTTGCACCAGCAGCAGCCTCATACATCTTTTTCTCACCTCATCTCTTGATGGAATAGGAGGCCGTGTTGAGTGATCAACCTACAACACCTAGGTGACTTTAAGTATAGATTGGGATGTTCACACAGCAAATTGGCCTAGTAATGTATTTCTCATAACTATGCATGACTGCAATAGTAAATATTCAAGGAAATAGATGATCATGTCAATCAAGGGAAAATTTTCCTTTACTTTCGTTAAGGATTCCTTCATTTTATTGAAAGTTTGCTGTTCATCATTCTGAAAAATGCATTAAAATGACAACACTACTTGGGGTATTTAAGTGACCTATAATACCCAGCTGATACAGTCTGTGTCTACACCTGTCACAGGTACTGTGATTCTATGTATATGTTCTGGTACAAGCATAGACAGACCTCAATATTTTATTATAAATTAATTGCTGTATATTTATTCCATTTAAATACAGGACATATCACTTGTGTCCATTGAAATTATCTGTAAATAGGTTATATTGTCTGAATTTTATTTTCAAAGGTAAGAGTACCTTACAAAAATCTGTTTTAAATTGGGGTATTGGTTTTAGTAGAAATGCCAAATACTCTTTGAGAAAGACACTCCATCCAGCTACTATATGTTGTCTGTCCAGGCCTAGACAAGAAGCATAAAATGAGAGACCTAGCAAGGATCTAAGAAATAATCATACACAATGTCCTTACAGATGGAAAACTGAGACCCAGAGCACATAACCAAGACCTGGGGTGGAGCCAATAGGTATAAATAGTTGAACTGCCTTCAAATACTAAAAGAATTGGCCATATGGAAGAAAAATGATAATTTTGCCATACATTTCTAAGTACCAAGACCATTGAGTGGAAAGTTGGAATTAAATTTTGGCTCAAGAACTAGTGAGATGAAAGACATAGTTACTTCATTCAGTAGCTCTTGCCAGAGTTATTTCTTAAAGAATAACAGTCTATGCAAAATAACTCAATAAGCCAGTTCAAGTAGAGAGTGAGATTCAGAAGAAACTCATTTGGGGGCAGGCCCCAAATGGCTATAGCTAGGGTTCCTCACCAAGGCTTTCAGCAGGCTGTTTTTAGCATGTAGCCATGGTTGTAAACACCCCAATGCAGCACATGTTACACAAGGTCATAATCATTTGCTTATGGGCAAGTGCCCACTTATGTAACCTGTTGGCAGGGCGCCTTTTTTGTCTGGCCTACATGTCAAAAAGGGCCTGTAGAAATGGCTCAGTGGGCTTAATGGAAATGGAGGGGGCAGAAGGACTGCTGCTGCCTCTGAATAAAGAATGTCTACTATCCCAACTACATCTTGCATCTTCTTCCACCTCCTGGCATCCAGAATTGTTTCCTCCACTCTAAAATTCACTCAGTGCAGAAAGTTCGACCATCTGACTGGAGATGATGCATGTCCCAATGGAGCACAAAGGAAAATAGAGGTGGACCAGAAGTTCTGAGGTTGTGTCTATAATTGGGTGAATGGCCTGTATGGTTTCCTTGGAGATGAGTTATCCAGAAACCATCTTAAAAATAGAAAAGCCTCATCTTCAAACAATGACTTGGCATAGCTGCAACTTCACCCTCACAAGACCCTTAAATCTTCAGTAAAACTTCAAATCTTCTAAACACTGATGTACGTTGGGATATTTTGGTGAAACTAGAGGTGGAGCCACAGTTATCACTTGAGTTGGCATGGTGTGCGATAAGGGCACCTCAGAGTTAAGGGGTCTACGGATCTGCCTCAGCCTGGTTCAGCTCATTATTTATGATCAGATTCAAAGATATCTAGTGCTATGGTTTGGCTAATGTGAAAATGAGGCTCCCACTCCAAAACCCAAAGAATGGACTCAGAGACAAAGGATGCAGCAGAAAGGACACTTTACTGATGGCTCTTGCAAGATTGCGTGTCTAGTGAGCAGGCACATCCATAATGGTTACGACAAGCAATTTATTCCCTAGCAGGCAAGTCCCTTCCCATTTCCTCATAGGCTGAGTACCATGGAGCCACCGTCTTCCCAGATGTTGCCTAAGAGCCAGCATTCTCATATAAGGAAACCCTTTTTTGGTCCCTATTGTCCCTTCCCCCTCTAGTTAATATTCCTTTTCTTTGAGGGGGGTACTGGGGATTGAACTCAGAGCCACTCGACCACTGAGCCACATCCCCAGCCCTATTTTGTGTTTTATGTACAGACAGGGTCTCACTGAGTTGCTTAGCGCCTCGCCGTTGCTGAGGCTGGCTTTGAACTCGCGATTCTCTTGTCTCAGCCTCCAGAAGTGCTGGGATTACAGGCTTGCGCCACTGCTCCCAACTTAGTTAATATTTCTTAACCTAGGGATCTGTCTCCAATTATCCGTTAAGTTGGTCCCTATCCCCACATCCCGCTTTCCAAAAAGGGGTTGTTTGTGCACAAATCCCAAGGTTGTCACACCTGCAGGTTATTGTGTAGACTGGCGCTTGATAACTTCCCATCTTGTTCTTCCTTTCCCCCTCTCGTCTCGTTTACAGTGTTTCTACAGCATGCGCACTTAAATACTATATTATGAAAATGGGCCGCTAGACTTTTTATTTCTCACAGGTAAGGGTCCCTCAGAGATCCATGTGCTTTATAATGGTTTGACCTCCAAGTGATACCCTGGAGAGATAGTGGAACCTTGAGGAGGCTGGGCCTTAGAGGGAGGTCGTTAAGTCATCAAGAGTGAGGGGACTGTGGGACACCAATCTCTTCTTTCTCTCTTTGCTTCCTAGCTGATGAC
The DNA here is from genome assembly GCA_028644305.1 of Xerus rutilus. Classification (NCBI taxonomy): domain Eukaryota; kingdom Metazoa; phylum Chordata; class Mammalia; order Rodentia; family Sciuridae; genus Xerus; species Xerus rutilus. The sequence continues at coordinate 174,128,596 of CM053401.1, forward strand.
ACCAACAGCTGGCTCCACATGCATCCCCATCATTGCCGTCCAGCCCACAAAAAACCCAAAGCTATTCTGATCTTGAACAAAATTTCCCAAAACTGTGAGCTAAAATAAAACTTTTCTCTTTATAGTTTAATTATTTCAGGCATTTTGTTAAAATGATGGAAGCCTGATCAATACTGCTAGACAGGAATTTTAATGTCTGTAAGACTTGGAATAAGTATTTTAGCTACTTTAGTAAGTTGAATGGTATGGAGTGGCAGATAATCAGTCACATTTTGCCCAAAAATTTCGATGGCTTGTCTCACTGTCAGAGAAAGCAGGAGTTAAACAGTGTCCATGTGGCACTTGATTTTGATTGAATTAAAACTCCCCAGTAACCAAGGATGTGAGTTTCTATTCTAAGTAAATTTATTGATTATATCCTATTTTTCTTAGTGTATCCAGCACATAATGCAAAAGCAGGCAGTCAATAAATATTAGATCAATTAATGAAATAATAATGATGGACTTCACAAAATTAAAAGAATTTGAGAAGCAAAACTTGACGATGAATTGTGGGACTCAAGTAAGCACTGGAGATTAGATGGGTATGTAGGAAGGGGATGTTAGATGATATAGTTCTTTCGGTGACCACTCCTGTTTAGTAATCGTTGGTAAATGATTAGTCATTTATTCCTACAGTACATCAGGTGGAAGCCTTCTGCTGTGAACTGAAAAGATCATCAGGGCCACCCCCAACCTGTGACTGTACAATGCATAGTCAGAGCTGGCTGGGACTGTCCTAAAAATGTGTTCTCTTTTGCAGACCCATGGATTTCACGATTACTTATTTTGCCCATTTTCTGGCTTATTGTGAAATTAAAAATTAATTTTGTGGTGATGAAGGCAGGAAATGATAAACAATAAACCTAAATATTAACTTTGATTTTGTCCACATGACTTTTTCATGGAGTTCAGTGAGGTCTGGGCCTGTCAGTAGTAATGAGGACGGAACCAGGTAATGGCCAGTCTGCTTCATTGTCCTTCAAGAAGACAGGAAGTGAGCTAAGCATAGGAGAATTATCCAAGACAGGGAACAGGGAACGGATGAGCATGGAGGATAGGGCATTCCAGGAAGAATAAAGAACAAAGCTCTCTGAAAGCAACTGGCTTGGGCTATTGCAGGGACAGGAAAGGGCCTGTGGTCTGGAGCAAGATGAAGGGCAGGAAGGTGGTGGGTGAAACTGGCCAGAGAGAGGGAAAGGCTGGAAATGGTCAGGGCTTCTACCATCCTCAGCATTGGGGCTGCTCCTCAGAGGTGGGAAGTGAGGACTTTCAGACTATTTCATCCACCGCAGTCAGGAAAACACAAACAGCTTTGAATGAAATGGCAAAGGAATGAGACAGACCTGAATAGGATAAAAGGAAGTCAGGAAAGATTTCTTGACAGCTTAATTGTTTCTTTACTGTTTTCTTCCTTTGCTTACTTGTATCCAATCAAAACTCAATACCAACATTATCAGTAAAGTTAATAATTTCCTTCATTTCTTTATTATAATCAAGTGAGTTTAGGCATTGAGAGGATAAGCTGATAGAAATAAGAGAAAAGAATGTAGATTCTTTTAATAGGCAAATGCAGTTCTGCTTTTGGACTCATTCATTTGGGGTAATCTTGTTTATGTTCTTCTGTGGAAGTTAAATACTTCTGAGGGGAAAAGAAAGGTAAGACTATTTGCATAAAACAGTTTGGATAGAAGAGTTGTACTAAATTATCCTTTCTACATAGAGCCAACATGTGAAATATTTGAAATCTCTACCTTCAGCAATCAATTATTTAACCTTTCAAGGAAATTTCCTTGCAAAAAAGAGTAATTATATATAATCAGATTTAATTATGTTAAGTGGAAGGAGATGCAATATCCTTGCCAGCTAGCAAGTTGCCTGCCTGGCCTTTCTGAGTGTGTCAGCAAGAATTCCCCAGCAGATAGAGAAGAGCTCCATCTGAGGCTGCTTCCCGGAGAGAGAGGGAGGACGTAAGTCTTTTAAGATGAGAACAAATAAAGCAAAGAATTGCTCCTAAATCTCGGTAAGTGATTTTTCCCTTTACATTTGAGAAGTCAGGGGACTGTTCCTCATAATTTCACATCCAAATCCCAGGGTTTAGGAATGCTGTCTTGGAAATTCATGTACCAAGAGACACTACCTAATGCAGAAGCAGCTAGAATAAGAATCTAAATGCCTCCATTTTCACAAAACACAGATTTGGTTTCTCTACCCATTAGTGGGTAAAAAAAAAGAAAAAGTCAGAGACTGTATGGGTCCTGACTTTTAGAGTTAGGCTTCACTTGCAAGGAGAAAAAGTCACAGAAGTCACCTTCAACCATGCCGTTCTAGAATTCTAAGGCTATAACTATACTTTTTATTTGCTCTACTTATTTGAAACAGAGAATTATACTAAGGTCCTAGAATATTGTATGAGACCTAGATGGCACCCTGAAATAGCCAGAAAAAGTAGATGACTTTGTGGAAAGGCCACTGTAAAAAGAGCAAATTTGGCCTCAGCTGGGTGTGCAGGCCTCCAGAGGCCTCACGGGCGTGGAATGGCAAAGCATTCAAGTTTCACAGGTGAGGTTGAGTTAAACAGGAGGTCCCAGGTCTAGCTGAACCTGGGATTGTCTCTGGGCTTTTGTCTCTTTTCTTTTTAAATGCAATGTCCTGAGATCCACCCTCTGAGAATCTCAAGGCTGAATCATCAGGAGTAGAAACTGAAATGGATTCTTTTAAAAGTTTCCTGGGGAGTCCCATTTCTCAGAACCCTGATCCCAAATCAGCATCCAACAAGTATTCACTAAGCCACTCAGTGGAGTGAGGCTTTAAACTGGTTAGAGAGTGGGGTTAGGGTTGGGGTTGGTGTGACGGCCAGTGGGTTTTCCCATGGTGTTTACCTTTTCTATTTCTTTTACTCCAGAGATATCGATTCTGTTTGTAATGATAAGAAGCACAATTAAAAACATATTGTAATGTGAAATATAATCAAGTAATAAAACATGAGTGGTAGACTCAGGGACTCTCTGGCTCTGAATGTGGTGTGCACTTTTTTCTGCATCAATCTTGAAACCGTGCAAGAAATTCCTCATCAAGAAAGCTGAGCCCTCTCTTGGTTCTGCAGCTACTTCGAAGTTGCACGTTTTTGGTCAAGATCTGGAAGTTCTCTCAACTTCAGTCTTATCATCTAAAAAAGGAGAATAATAATAACCACCTCAAAGGTCATAGTGAGGACTACACATGTTAACAATCATAAAACAGTTAATGAACTATCAAAAAAACAGACACTCAATAATTGCTAATCATTACTGTTAATGCTCATTTTAATCATGCTTAAGGAAATACCTTCTTTCTGTTAGACTATTGAAAACCGGATGTTGAAGAGGCATAAGACAGTGAGAGGTGAGAAATTCAGGAGGAACTGGCAAAAACATGCCTTTAAAAATGAAGTAAGATTATAAAATAAATAGCTAAAACTATTTTGGGAGAGATAAAGGAGTGTATTTTAAAAATCTGTACAAAATTTATTGGTTTCTTTCCCTTTTGTCTTTTCTTATTTACTCCTTTGGCCACCAGATACTATTCTGGGAATTGGATATTTGTGGGATGGAAACAAATAAGACAAATAAACTTCTACTAGAAAGAACTTCTATTCAAGAGGAGAAAGTTAATCGGAAAGTAAATAAATAAATGAACAAGATAGTTTCATTAAATAATCATGATGCGACTATAGACTAGAAGAAGAGAACAACAGAGAAAGGCCTTGGGGAACATGGCTATTTGGACAGAATTAGGGAAGGAAAACTCTCACTAAGGAGATGAGATTTGAGCTAGAACTTGAAGGACAAGAGAGAGCTCTTGCAATGGTAGTGGTCTGGCAACAGAACCAGCAGAGGGAACAGAAACTGGGGGTGCGATGACGAGGGGAGTAGGGAATTGAGCAAATTGGAGAAAAGACAAGTGGGACAGAGAGTAATGAGGTCAAAGTGATGGTTAGACCACGTAAACCCTAATAGACAGGCTGCTTGATGTTAGGTTTGCGAAAACACAGTCTCTGAGGACTTGCTTGCAGGAAGTCCTCAACGTGACACTTTGATGGAAGTGTCTCGACAGAAATGAGCACAGGGAGACGTTGAGCTGCAGTGTGGTCACAACAGAGGCCTCCCAGGAGCATCCCGGGCTGCTCTCCCTGGGTGTCGCTGCAGGGTTGTCCAGTCTCGGGAAACAAGGCAGGACCTTCGTGCCTACTTGTCTCCCTTCAGCCTGGTATTGGCCAGCTACCCTGAGGAAGGGACATGGACACAAGCAGAGTGGTTCTCCTCACCCAAAGGCAACATCCAGACAACGTGTCAACCATGAGCCGCAGGCTACCATCCTCCCAGTAACCAGGAAAATGAGCACCTCAGCCCTGCCAGGCGAATCTGGATGGCACACTGCCACATCCACTGCTCTGGCCACATAATTTATCATTCATGTCAGGGCAATTTGGAAAGTCAGTGAAGTTCTTATTAATAATTAAGCTGAGGAAACAGGCATATATCAAGTGGCCCAGGTAAGCTGATAGAGATATAAATTCCCTAAATTCATAGATGGAGGTACACACGCTGGAATCAGGTGTAAGTGCTATGGAAGGCCAGGCTACTTAGAACACAAATGTGCTCCTGGACCCCGACACATGTTGAAGAACGCCAGTGCAAAGTTAAAATATCCTCAAAATATCCAGCTCCAGATCTCTGAAAAAGGAAACTTCCTAAAGACGCGGATGTTGCTGCTGCAGCCTCTCCTTACTTTATCTGCTCCATTCCGGGCTCTCCTGCGTCACCGCCTCAGGCCCCGACGCCTCTCGTGTGGAATATCAACACTGTGGTGGATTTGCAACCACTAAACTGACTTAAAGATGAATTGGAAACAGTTCAGTATCAGCAGACATGTTAAAATTACATATTCTATGATGCCACGAGAAGAAAGTGAATAAAAGTTTTGAATTCCCAGGAGGAGACTGAGAGCTAGAGGTAGCAGAGCAGGAGAGAAAGATCACAGGGCTGCTGTGCCCAAGGACAGCGAATCCGTGAGGGCTCAGACAAACACGGCAGGCCGAGATCTGCTCACAGCTAACATGGGTTTGAAAACGGGACATCTCAGTCCCCCTCATGCTGTTACCACAGGCAAGTGGATGCGCAGGTGGAAGCCAGCAACCACGGAGAATGGAGATGGAGAACATTCAGGGATCTTCAGCCTGGGCCTCAGACCCCTTCAGGAATTCAAAGGTAGAATCCAGGGAGTCTATAAATTTGAATTTAAAAAATTTTTTTAAATTAAGCTTTACCTTTATCATCTCTAATTTTAAATTGAGCATTTCTTTCGGGTATGAGTGTAAGCAACAGACCACACCTGTTCACCGATGGATCCACTGAGAGACTGTCACCAGACAGGCCTGCAGACCCACCAAGCAACTTGTATTACATCTTTGCTCTGAATTATAAGTTATCAGAGCCACCACCGGACCTTGTTTTCAGTGTGTCAATAAAGAAGTACACATATCACTATATCCTGAATATGGTCATTTGAATATTTTAGTAACTATGATTTTATATGATTGGGGGTTTTGTTTGTTTCCAAACCTACGTATCTGTGGTACACACTAAAAGCCCCTATACTGAGAGGGTTTCCTTTGAGTTCACCATCTCCCTAAGGGGTTCATGAGACATAAACCAGTAAGAGCCCAGCCCTGTGCTCCCATAGTTGGAGATCTACCACTACATGTTTACTTGGTAGCAGGCACAATTCTCAGTCCACAATAGAGGTAGATGAGAATCATCACATTTTCTTTGGATCCAGTGTTGAGAATGGCCACTGTCTAAAGCTGTGGAGGGAGCTCTGCTTTCCTCCCCTCCTAGAAATTCCCATGACATAACATTGGTGGGCATTTGCAATGGCTAACAATAGTTCTCATGCACGATCCATTTTAAGTAGTCTTAGATTTCAAGATTTTTCCAGGGTATGGAGAGTGGTAAACGAGGATGAAAAATGAATAACAAGGCAATTCTTCAGGTCTCCTGTAACCTCAGGTCCAGGGAATATGAACTGACTTCTGAGGGTCTTGGGAAGAAACGTCGCTTAAAAGGGTGATACCCAGAAGCCAGCTCCGTGGTGATGATGCCAAGCACTGACCCAATCTCATCACCATCCTTCATCGTGGTTTTGAAGGTCACCAAGACTTTCCTCAGGGATAGAAATTGCTGCTGGGCTTACAGAGAACCGCTTTCAAATGGTCCCTCTCTCAACCAAGACAAACACTTCAACAATTTAAAATTCTTTACAGTCTCTTCAGGCAGCAAAGTCTCCCTCTTCTATCTTTATTACGTAGTTGTTACAAAACACTCACTCAGAATCAATTTACCTTATTTATCTTAAATATCCAAACTGTCATTATACAATCAAAACATCCCTTTGAAACCTTATTTTTATGACTCAAGTCTGCTAATGGCCTCCTAAAATCAGCACCTGTGGGAAGCGTAGTAACATTCCGTTTCAGAGATAGAAGATTGTCCACTATTATCCCCTGAAAATTCACTCAGGAATAGTCTTCTTAGCGTGGGGTCCCCTGTCCTAGGATCACTTAGATTTTCCTGGGGTTTCTTGTTCATGTCATTGTCCTGGAGTAGTAGTTCATTATATCCTCAAGCATGTCCTGGTCCAGTGCTAAATTTCATGACAACTTTGTCATCAGTCTCTCCAGATAATGGCTGAGATGCTCATTTTTCTGTCTTCCTAAGACTTCCAGGTACAGCGACTCTCTCTTGGGGAAAGCCATCTCCTTAGGACTCACGCTTGCCCAGGGCTGGGCTGCCAGGTTGTAAAGGACCACTTTCTTGGCTTCCTGCAGAGTTCCTCCTTGCATCTTCTACCTTTGCACGTATGACTCCTTCCAAAGGTTATTATTTTTTTCTTTTTTGATTGTACATAATGATGGAATTTGTTGTTACATATTCAGTACATGTACACAATCTAACAATATAATTTGGCTTAATTATCCCAAGACTTATTTTTTTCATACATAGAAGAAAGGAAGGGCATGGGAGAAGACTATTGGTTTCAAGCTTGTGAAACATACTTCCTCAGGGGTAAAAAGGCACAAAAGTGTCTGTTTAAGGAAAAATGTACAACTTTGAACTGTGCAAGGTGGTCAGACACCCTTTCAATGGAACGCTGGGACCTTGCCAGGGCTTATTTTATGCTATGCAGGTAGGCATCTTTTGTTTCCACTAGGCTGTTTTACAACTCTATACAGATGTAGAAACTATCAGTCATGCAAATATTCCCTGTCCATATACATGCAAAGTCTGTCCAAAGCACAGAGAATTGATTTTCTTCCTCACTGTGGAAAAATTCAGTGTGCACTTATTTGTAAATCTATGTCAGCATTCCTAAACTATAAAAGTATTGTACCTTGAATTCTCCTTCAAACCAGTGGTAAAACCTTACTGGTTCCTTCATTAATGAGTTAAGCAAAATCTTTGGCAGGTGTTTATTTTATATCTGTATGAGAGTCATGATTTTACCATTTTAAAAAATTATTCTTTAACACCTGGTTAGCAGCTTAAAAGAAATCAGCAGAGAGAAGGAAATAAAGGGAGGAGCAAAACAAGTTAATAGCTCAATAAAGCATCTTGTCACACCTGCTTCTTCTTTTTCCATCCAGACCCACACAGAGTTGAGGCATGACCGTGGTATCTGCATGATACGGTTTTGAACATCAGACTAGACTTCTATCTATTTACTTCTGGATTTTCCTGTCTGGTTCTTCAGGCTGATTCCTATACTTTAAACTCTGAACACAGCTCTCAACAACTATATGGATTCTCCCTTGATGGTCTACATTAGCATTTCCCCAAGGAGTATTGCCAAAGACCAGTTCTATTCATCTTGCATAAAAATGGCAAGATCCAATAGAATTTGCATATTCATTCATCTTCCAGGCTTGAGCTAAAATATCATCCTTCAAAATCTTAATTCTGCCAAATTTGAGTGGCTGCCCAAATTTTGAGCCAGTCACTGCTCTTCTCAAATGACATCTAAGGTACCTGCATTGCCTGAGGAACTGAGAAGTGGGCTCCGAACCTCTTAGCTTGGTCATTCAAAGTCCTTCGGCATCAGGCTCACTCTGTGCTATGGCACAGCACTCCTGGTGGCAACGGAAGTTACCCAGAGGCTCTATCCTTTCCAAGCATCACAGGTGATTTTTGAGGCCCCTATTATCTATTCATACTGTGCCTTCCTTTCTCTCTGGTCCTTTCCAACCAAGCACAACAAGTGGATGACAGATGTGATCCTGAAATTCTTTGAGGGCATCTGAGGACCTGGAATCCTCATCTTCTGCAACAATTTCAGGCTGGTGGTGGGCTATTGTCCCTACCTAATTGGGGATCATGAAACTCTTGCCCTATTTGATCAAGACTAGACAGTGGAATTTCTCTGGCATTTACGATGTAGTAGGGGCCAGGCTGTGCACTGAGAGGTTGAAATTGAGCCTGTAGGGCCATGTGGGCATGGATAGGCATGGATGGCATGTAATTTGGAAGAAACAAGTTTACTTAAAAGGTTAAGTAGGTGAAGAACCAGAGGAAAGGACTATAGCAATGATTATAAGAGAATCCATAGAGCAGAGTAGCAGGGAAGGAAGCCAGGGATTTCTACCCCATGCCACCCCGAATTGGCCCTCCATATGGATGGCTCTATTTGCTTGATGTTTTATTGTCCTTAGTCAGATTTATTAATATAAAAGCAGCATTTTTCTTATAGGCAAGTTTAACCTTCTGCAGAAGTGCAGAACCTCCTATTTTGTAGTGCTACAGTGGCAAGTGAATTAAGCTGCTCTTGTAGAAGTTTTACACTCTCACTCAGTTGGGCAAGTGGCACTGTGGTGTCCTGAGAAAGATCTATCTGCAGTCTATGAGAGACTTCCCCTATTGCAGTCTTGGTGGCCCCAGTCAGGCCAGCAAGAACCATGACTAAGGAAATTAGAAAGCAGACCCTTTTGTCAATCTATCACTGAATCACAGGGGACAAGGTAGAGATTAATTTTCAGATGCCAAAGTTTAGTCTGGTGAGATCTTTCCCAAGAAGCACATCCCTGTCTGTCTGCTCAGCAAAACTATAGAGGCTTTGTTTCCACAGATCCAATGTTTCTTTGGATGAAGGAAGTATGGCTTCCAGGGATACTTGAAGTAATGGTGTAGGTAAGGATTCCTTTACAGCATGAGCTCCAAAGCCCCAGAAAAATATAGTTCTAGAAATTTTGGTGACTGCCCAAGTAGCTGCCATTAAGGGATTAAAGAGAGGATTTTGTTGTGTGATCCTGGCTGTTTTATTTTCTAGAAATAGAGATCCCTGGTCAAGTGCAAAATGTAAGACAAAGAACTTACCTGAGAATAAGGCTTTACCTTGAGAGACCTGGGACTTGTTGACAATTGAATTATATTCTGTTTGGTGCCCCCCAAAATAGCCATGGTATTGAGGTCTTTTCCAAAGGTTATACTTGGTAGCCAAATGTCTCTGGCCCTTAGAGAAGGCACTAGTATCATTGGCAAATATTCCCCAGAGCACATTTCCTCTCTACTCTCATAATCCTTCTGGTTCCTAAGTCCCTCACTGAGAAAACGGATGCCTTTGTAGACTCCTGGTAGCAAAAAATTAATTTACACAAGACAAAGCATCAGGTGAAGCCTAGGGCTGGGGCAAGGGATGAGAAGCTGACACAAAGGCCCTAGGAGAACAAATCTCAGTTTGTTTTTCTTTGTAGTCCTTTCTTATTCTCAAAATTAGGTAGAATTTTCTCCAAGGGCAGTGGACAATGATGTATGGGACTCCTGTATGTAATGCCCAACTTTGAGCATTTTTATAACTATTTTTACAAGTCTAATGAAGTCTGGCCTCCCTATCCAAGAAGCGAAGGAGCACCTAGCCTGCTTTGCCAACCAGGAACCTCTTGACAATATTCCAGTGACCCAAATCCTGCTTCCACTTTTTCATCAAATTTAAGTAATAAAACAGATAGCAATCACTGTCCTGGCCTGATCCGTGTTCCAGTATAAGAGAAACCGTCACAGCCACTAGGCCCCAGTCTTCCAACAGAGGTAGTGAGATGCTAATACTGCAAGAGTCAACCTATCTCCAAGAGGCAGTATTGAGCATATGCCATTGGAGGAAAAATTGGTAATTTGAGTGTAAAGACCTGTAGATGGTGAGAGAAGAAGGAATCATACATACAGTGGGGCCAAATGCCCACAACAAAACTGAAAGTCCACAGCATGATCTGCCTGGCTAAACTATGCCCTTGGATGGTCACAGGGTTGGGGTAGATGGATGCCTTTTTTTTACTATGTTCCTAGGATGGTGAGCATTGTCTTGAGTCTGGTACAGGCTAATTCTAACTGTGGCTCACTACCAGATTATCCTGTCATGGGAATCTTAAAGTAGAAGGTGCCCCAATGGCTCTTAATACCCATTCTGTGCCTATTGATAATGTGGTCTTAGGCCTTAGGCAAATCATCAGGACAAATGAGGTGACAGTTGTCATTGACACACACATAAAAGTACCCACGGGAAAGTAGACCTTCTGCCCTACTGAGCAATACTGAGAAAACTCCCTTTCCCCCAGATCTTTGAGTCTACCCACAGAGTCACTGTAGGAACTCACAATTATTTGGGAAGGGTTCTTCCATCAAAAGTTCTAGGGGAGTCTCAAACTCTTCATCTCATCGGGTTAAAGATTTTCCACTGTCTCTGAAAGAGATGCATCTGGTTGTCCTTGGGGATACTCCAGAAAACCATCATTTTTTTCCTCAGTCTGAGATTGTCACCATTGTAGATGTTAGTAGTAAAACAGAGATATAACACAACAGTGAAACATAACCTAGAAGGTTTTACAAGGCTTACCTCCTGGCTGGCTCGCCAAAAATGTTATTGGAGCAGGGAGATGAGTTGATGATCAAGTTCCTGGTATCTCAAACAAAGAATTAATCAAGACACACAAGAATCAGCCAAAGCACAAATTTATTGAAAGTGAAAATACACTCTGTAAAGCAGAACTGGCTGAGCAGTAGAGAATGGCTCAAGGACTCAAGGTTCAATATCAGGAACCCAGTGGCTTCTATCTGCCCTTGGTAAGGGATTTCTAGAATGGGTGGTACTTAGCCTCACTCAACTTCTCTTATCCTTCTCAGTGAACAGGGCAGCAGTTCCCTTAGCAATATGAGTAACCCTGTAGAGTCAGGGTGAAATTCCCATGACAACATGGATGACACATGCAGGTCTATTGTCCTTGTGACACAGCCAACATCTTGCTATATTCAGCCATCATCCATCCCTCACCCCTTGCCTCATTATGGTCAGTTACCTTTGCAGGGCCCAGTACAAAATGAAAATTTATTGGGTCTTTCACTCAAAGTTATTAAGACTTTCAAGAGGACCATACCAAGGAACATGGGGACATAGAAAATGCCCTCAGAAGCACAGTTTCTCTGATCTTCCGCTCTCCTATTTCTTGCCTCCCTATATCCTGCTGAGTCAAATCAAAGAAAGTAAACCTTCTTCTCCCAAGGCAGATCATAGAAACTAGAACCCATTTCCCTAAAGCAAATATTACAACCTAAAAATATGTCTGTACACTTCCTCTGCATTTTAGTCTTGAGGCTGGCCATAAAGAAACTCTCTGTCTTCCATTGTCTTATGAGAGATCATAAGATCTATATTCCAGGAGTCCTGCCCTGTATGGGGGGGAAGGCAGGAAGGCTGCACAGAGAAGCGAGGAAGAGCCTGAGTAGACAGTGTTTTCTGGGTGCCTCCTAGGTCTTAGCACTAGATCAGACACAAGTTGCCCATCACATTTTTACATGGCTGTCTGTGCTTCACTGAGCCAAAGAAAAAATACACAGTTTACCCTGGGTCTTTGGGTCTTCATTCTGAAAGTCCTCACACAGGTAAAACTTAGATTAAATAAATTTGTTATGCTTTTCTCTCATTAGCCTGTCTTTTGACATATAGCTGTTGGCCTTAATCTTTTGGTTGCTGAGGAAGGGCTCACCCTTTTGTCCTCCTTTACACATTACACCAAGGGTGAGATCCCTCAAGTGTGGCTCTGTTGGACAGCACAGGTCATGCACTTTTAAAGTGTCGTGGCAGTTTCTCATAATTATTTGCTTACTTGTTGATCTGAGCCCCAGGGCTTTTCATGTCCCTGTCCATGTAAAAAAACTATATATATATATATATTTTTTTTTTAAATTCTAGACACTTAGTCTCTTGTTTCCTATTGATGTAACAATTTACTAAAACTTAAAATGTAGTATTGTGGCTTAAAATTACATAAACTGGGTGAAAAGGTGGTTTAATTCCAGGTTTTCTAAGGAATCTGCATACTGCTTTCCATATTGGTTGCACTAATTTACAGTGTCACCGGCAATGTATGAGCGCACCTTTTTCTTCACATCCTCACAAAAACTTCTTATTGCTTGTATTCTTGATAATTGCCATTCTGACTGGAGTGAGATGAAATCTTAGAGTAGTTTTGATTTGCATTTCTCTAATTAGTAGAGAAGTTGAACATTTTTTTCATATACTGTTGATCGATTGTATATCTTCTGAGAAGTATCTGTCCAGTTTCTTGGCCCATTTATTGATTGTGTTATTTATTTTTTTGGTGTTAAGTTTTTTGAGTTTTTTATATATCCTGGAGATTAGTGCTCTATCTAATGTGTGTGTGGCAAAAATTTTCTCCCAAAATGTAGGCTCTCTCTTCATCTCATTGATTATTTCTTTTTCTGAGAAGAAGCTTTTAAGTTTGGATCCACCCACTTACTAATTATTGATTTTATTTCTTGTGCTTTAGGAGTCTGGTTAAGGAAGTCAGGACCTAATCTGACATCATGAAGATTTCGACCTACTTTTTCTTCTATTAGGTGCAGGGTCTCTGGTCTAATTCCTAGGACCTTGATCCACTTTGAGTTGAGCTTTGTGCAGAGAGGGAGTGATTTAATTTCATTTTGCTGCATGTGGATTTCCAGCACCATTTATTGAAGAGGTTATCTCTTCACCAATGTACAATTTTGGCGCCTTTGTCTAGTATGAGATAACTATATTTATGTGGATTTGTCTGTATTTCTTTTGGACCATTGGTCTACATGTCTATTCGGGTGCCAATACCATGACTTTTTATTACTGTAGATCTGTAGTATAGTTTAAGTTCCGGTAAAATGAATTGAAATGCAATCTGCTATCATGTATAACTAATTGGAACAAATAAAAAAATTTAAAAAAGAAGAGTGTCATGAAACTTTTCTCGATAACAGAACACCACTAATAAATGTAGAAGGGAAAACATCACTGTTTTGCAATGATAATAATATGTAGTTTGGGTAGGGGTCATCAAGAAATGCTAAAACAGCGTGTGAAAACTTGTTGGGGTGAGTTTATTTATACAGTTTGCAAGTTTCTCCTTAAAGATCATATATGAACTAGAAGAGGAAATACCACTCTTATGGTGGAGAGCACAATGGTACAAACTAATATCCTGTATTTCCTGATCAGATATGCTGAAAAGAATTTAATATCACTTATGTGATATTTCTACCAAAACTGTATAACTTGAGTTTTATTATGAGACTATCAGTCAAATACAAATTGAAAGATCAGCCACAAAGCAAATAGCCTCCGTTTTTCACAAACAGTTTCAGGAGAGACAAAGACTGGGAACCATACCAGAATAAAGGACATTAAAAAACAATGACTACTAAATGCAAGATATGATTCTCTATTAAATGCTGAATGGGAAACACCCCATGTTGCTAGGAAGGACATCATTGGGATAAGTGGTTAAATTTGGTCATAGTGTGCATTTTCCATAACTGTACCATCATTATGTACAATTATAATTATATTGTGTCATCATTAAATCCTATGAACGATCAAAAAAAAAGACATAAACTGATTCCTTTATATTTCTGGTGGAAAGAAGTCCAAAATCAGTTTCCCTGGGATAAGACCAGGTGTCAGTCAGGCTGATTCCTTCTGGAGGATCTGGAGGGAGCACTTCCCTGGTCTTTTCAGCTTCTAGAAGCTGCTGGCATCTTTTGGATTATAGCCCCTTCCCCATCTTAAAGCACCGAACTCCAATTGCACCTCTGTCACATAGCCTTCTCTCTGGTGCTGACCCTTCAGGCCTCTCTTTCTAAAGGACCTTTGTGATCACACTAGGCCATCCTGAATAATGCAGGGTGACTGCCCCAACTCAAGGCCTCAGTTTGATCACATCTGCAAAGTGTATTTGTGCCCACTAAGGTAACTTTCAGGGATTAGGATGCATTTGGAGGTGGAGGTGTGGTCTCCAAGCCAGAGCTGCACAGAGAGGATGGAGGCAGGGAGCAGCTGAAAGCCACAGGCTCTGGTTCAACAGGAAGTCTGGCAACATGCAGAAAGGTGTGGTGGGCCGGCTCTGCTTGGTGAAACCACTTCCTCCATGCCCTTCAGCAGAGACCTTGGGCAAGCAGCCTCGTAAGAAGAGTGGTGAGGGCCAGGCAGCATTGACAGGAACAGGAGGCAACGTGGTGGCTGGCTGGGTCAAGAATGGAGAGACACAAGAGGGAGAGGCCGGGAGGGAAGAGAGCTGGAGGCAGCCTCATCCTCCAGTGTGGATACTAGCTGCTCTGAGGAATTACCTCCCACTAATAGGGTCTGGAGGATAGGATGTGAGGCAGAACTGGACAACTGCAGAATTCATGGCTGAATATCCTATAAAGGTGGAGTAGAGCTGCCTGACTTAGTTCCTAAAAACCCAGGATACTGAGACAAGCTTGAATTTCAGATGAACATATACTTTTTCAATCTAACTACGTGCCATGCAATATTATCTGGCAATTCTATCTGAAAGAGAGGCACCATGGGCCATTCGATATAAAATCCCATTCCCTAATCCATACAGACCTGAAATTAAAATTCACCAGGCATGCTAAGTACCAACAGGGGCTGTAGCTACTATATATTTCTTAATATATCAGATGCTTCCTCTTTTCTGGATCCTTCTCCAGGAATGAGCTTCTGCCTCAGCAGGAGTAGGCAGCGTCATCCTTCAAGGCCCAGTCGGGGTCTACAACAGGAACTGTCTCCTGTGAGCCGTGTGCTCCTAGCACACCTGACACACAATGGGTACTCAAAACAGGCATGTGAAAGAAGGAGGGTTAAGAAGGAACTGAGAGGAATCAGATGTGATGGTATTAAAAGTCCTATAGTGAAAATGTGCTTCTAAGGATAAATGATGCACTGTAGAGCGAACCAGGTGAGGCTACCCAACCTGATGCGATGGGAGCATTTAGGTCCCTGTGCAATGGAGACAACCAACTGCACTGCAAAATCATTCCTGTGTATAGACAAGCATGTCCACGAGAGGCCCAGTCCACCTCCCTCTCAATGTGGAAAAGGCTAGTGTGGCCTCCATCCCCATCCTCCTTCCAGCATTCCTGACCTCAAATGTCTGTTATTTTCATTTCCCCTTGAATCAGATTGGCTCCTCCATTGAAATAATGAGTTCAATAAAATTGTAACATGTATTCTTTTTGTATCTGCACAAGAATTGTGATTTTGCTTGTTGAAAATTGCCCTCCAACGAGGTCTGATCCTAATATAATCAATGTGGAGATTAAAGGAGAAAAGGAATAAGGATAGAAAGAGCGTGGGACACCAAGATGGCCTTTCAGACAGACAGGTTTCTGCCTGACTCTAGGCTCCCACCTCCCTTTTCTAAGAGCATTTACTTTAGAAAACTAACTATTGTAAATTATTTCTTTATCCCTTTGAGATGTCAATCTTCTCCTAGCCTCTGGCCAGTTTTACAGCCCAGGATTGTTTTTCTCAAGGACCTGGGAGCCATGCTTTGAAATGTAATCATGAAAAAAGATAAAGATCCTCCTTCTCCGCCAGTGAGAAGGCAGGGGCCTAACCTAGACAGGACCAATTAGCAAATACAGGTGGCTTCACCACGCTGACCAGCTGACCAGCTCCCGCCGCCTTCCATCTCTCTCCCCCACTGCAGTACTTCTGACGTACATTGAATTAGGCCTGAATAAAATTACCGCTGCCTGTTTAATTCTATCCACTGATTGTTTTTCTTTGACAAGAGAAGGAAGTGGGAAATGGAAAAGAAAAAAAGAAATAAAAATCCTCATTTCATTTGACAGATGAAAATAATACCTTCCAGTGAATTTAGTTAGTTTGCAAACTGGAGATCTGCCCCCAGATCCTGAGGTCTGTCTGAGGGCTGGGTTTTCAGCAATCTTTTTCACGTCTGTTCCTGTGCTTCACAGACAGGCTCTGAGCAGGAATATCTACCTATGGAAACCATTCTCAAATTTCAAGTGTGTTTGACTCCACAAAAATCCCCCAGGCCAGGCTGTTTGTGGCCTTTGCTAACAGATATGCCAAGGGCCATACAACGCTTTTCTTTTCCTCTGTGTTCTGCATGTCCAGAGGCAGGCAGAGGATGAAACACCCTGGTTGTCACTGACGGCCACAGATGTGCTCTTCCAGGGAGCCCTTCTCTGGATTTGTATTCTGGCCACGTGTGGAACCTAACTGCACATCAGGAACGTGCCAGCGATGGTGAGCAGCTCTGCAAAATATTTATTCAATATTAGCTTGCAATGAGAACTCCTGTTAAGTAGGGGGACCAGAAGAGCTTTGGCTCAAAAGAAAAAGAAAAACAAGGATGAGCATAAAAATATTAAGAGTCAATTAAACTTTCTGAATATTTAAAGCACAAAAGGTAGGTATGGAACCCTCAGAATTAGAATGTCGTGACTTTTGTTTTCCTCAAATGAGTGAAGAGATTAGCACTTCAGGAGTGAAATTATCTGCTTTTAGGCTTTATCCTTGCAATAAGATGTAATAAAAATAACTCATGTTGTGTAAATCAATCTAAAGATTCCAAATAAATTGAAATTTGACTTGTACAAACTACTGCTTTCTAAGCAAAGGATGTTTAGGAGAAGAATAAGATATTTTTATTTGGGTAGAAGATTCATTATTCATTTAACCAATATGTATTGAGAAATTTGACTGGTTACATTTTCAAAGACATATTTTTTTTAAATGATACTGATTTATACTATAGCACAAAGACAGCTATTAATCAAAATTATCACACAAATAAATAATTAAATACAGATTGCTATAAAGCACTGAAAGGAATAATCTGTCACTTTGGGGGCACACAACAAAAGAAAGTTTGACCTCCCCGGCCTCACAGGGACTGATTTGCAGAGAGAAGCTGAAGCCTGACTACACCTTGGGAGAGGAGAAAGAAAGGGGCCTCCATGGGGAACATGCATGCAAATTGAAAAATAAAACAGAACTGGAAGCTGCTCAGCCAAGCAATGATTTATAGACCAGATTAAGAATTGTGGTCTTTGTCGTAAGAACAATAGGAAGTCATGGAGTGGTTTCAAAAGGCTGCCTTTTGGAAAGATCTTTCCAGCTGCTGTGAAAAATGGTTCCAGAGGGGATGGAGAACAGCGAATGCAAAGAGACTAGTCAGGAGTTAGTAACCAGCTAGTCAGGTGAGCAGTGCTGGCAGTTTGAATAGGATGGTGGCCATGAATAGGGATGGAATTGAACAGATTTGAGTAAAAATGAGAAGAGTCAAACCAGCACACAGTAGATGACTGACTGAAGCAGGTTAGAGCCCAACTAGCAATCTGCATGAGCGGCCAGTGTGCCAACATGACCACTGTAGTTTTTCAGAGCTGCATGTTGCTAGGTCAGAATCACACCCTACACTAGTCATTGCTCAGTAGTGAATCCCAAAACTCTTCTTTTCAAGTCAGAAATCTGCCTTGAAGACCAGAAAAGTCAACTGTTCTCCATGATTAATCACCTGAGCCTTTTCAGTGAAGCCATGTGAACTGGGTGCATTAGCTCTGGGCAGTTCCGCCAGACACAGGTCAGGCCTTACTCTGTAGAATCTTCTACTACAGTGGGATTTGTGCTTGTAGCAGCAAAAGGAAGGTCTGATATTTTTTTTTTTTTTTTACTACTGCTCTAAGATGAGTTTGTCAAGTGGGCTCTTGTGCTGACATCCTGTACATGAATCCATGCATGACACATGTTTATAAAGTTGACTGAGGAATAAGAGAGAAACTATTTAATTAATTGACATCATGCAGAGAAGTGGCAGCTGAGTGCCACCACTGTGTCCTGATCGGGGATGAGCCGACCACTCTAAAGGAGTGGGTTTCAAATATTAGATCCCCGAGACCAGGATCTGGGACAGGGCTCAGGGGCCACGGCTCTGGGTGCCTCAGGAGGCAGGCGGTCCTCCAGCCACACATGGAAAAGCTATATGGCAAGAAAGCCTTTATCACCCCCATCCCCTGCAGCTGAATTTAAAAAAAAGGGGGGGGGGGTTCAGATAGGTGCAGTGAGTCTATTTGAAATACAATATATAAGATTGTGCGGAGCACCCCTAAAAACATATCCTTTCCATAGACCAAGTGTTCTCTAGAGACTTCGCCTTGCGGCCTTTAAAACTGCACACATGAATATACACACTTCACTAACTTAACATTTTCTCCTCCATAAACTTCAACAAGTTGTTGATGCTTTTCTGCACAGGCACATTTTTTTTTTTATTTTGAATAAAACCAACACTTCCTGCAGGGATTATGGATTTAGAAGAGATGTTTTTAACTAAAAGAATTTCAAAATTGCAGCTAAATTAGTGTCTAATAGTCCCCACTTAGCCTGTAGTCAACAGATTAGGAGGACAGGAAGCTGCTGGATCCTGCTCGCACCCCAAGATGAAGATGATAAATTGTCCCCAAGAATAAAAAATAGAATGCTACATAATTGGTAGGATTAGCCATCTATTAGAATAAACACTCAATTTCTCAGAAAATATCAGCTAATAGATGCTAATTCAGTTGGATCTAGAAAAGTATCTTAGAAATGATCTGTGTATCCAAAATAAAATAAAATAATATAGACCGGTGGTTAAAAACACAGTTCATATGTTAGCTGTGTCGATCATGGGCATGTGAAAATCTCTCTAAACTTCACTCCCTTTTATTGGTAAAATATGGATATAGAAATGGTTATATTTGATTTTTTTTGTGTGTGAAGATTAAGTGACATACAGAATACAACATACTTGGATACTGCTTAAGTCCATTGGTGTTTTTATGGTAAAAACTCAGAATGACACAGTTTTAGTTAACCATTTTTGTGGTATTTAACAAGAGGTAATGTAGACATCAACTCTGCATGAGGCACCTAAAACTCTGGATTTATTCATATCTGTAGTTTCAGGAAAAGCAATTGACTAATCCAACACCCACTTATGGTGAAAACTCTTAATAAAGAAGGAATAGAATGAAACTCCATTCATGTAACAAGAGCATCTATAAAACCCTGTAGCTGATGTCTTTCTTTCACCAAAAATTTGCAAAACTTCTACCCTGCAAACATGTAGTATCCACAGTGAAAAGATGGGCAAAACCTGTGCAAGGCAAACATTGCTGAGAGGAATTAGATATGATCTAGACAAATGGATGTGTGCACCTAGGTGATGGTTAGAGATTTAATGCATTCCTAATAAAAAGCCCAGTAGAATTTTTATAGAAACTGAAAAGCTGATTCATTTATAATTTTTCAATCATTTCTAAAGCACACAGATAAATGAAAAGGATCTAAAATGTCCAAATAAATCTTAAAGGACTTACATTAACTGATTTTGAGACTTACTGTAAAGGAGAAGTAAGTAATAAAGACAGGGTGGTACTGGAAACCATCCACATGCGGATCAATGGAATAGAATAGACAGCCCAGATATAGACCAGGTGTACATGACGTTTAACATCTATTTGATTATTTTACACACAAAAGAAGTCAATGATGAAAAGAAAATTTTTTCAGCAAATGATGAGGGAATAAATAGACATCTATATGAAAATATAAGCACCTTCACCCATACTTCTGGCCACATATAAAAAAAATCACTGGAGAGTAAGAATAGCCCTAAACCGTAAAACTAAAGCTGTGCATGCTAAAGAACTATCTTGTGATTTGGGAGAAGACAAAGTTTTCTTAAACTTAAGAGAGCAATAACCATAAAATTTTAAACTTGATCAAAATTCATCAAAATTCAATCCTCCTGCTTACCACAAGACACCTTTAAAAAAATAAGTAGACAAACCATGGACTAGAAGAAAATATTCACAAAACACAGTCTGACCAAGAATTTGTATCTAGTTTCCATTTAAAACATATATAAAGAATGTCTACAATAATACCAAAACCAAAACAACCCAATTTTTAAAATGGGTACTTCAATAATCAGTTTATAAAAGAAATGCTTATCACTGATCATCCAGAAAATGCAAATTAAATTTGCAATAAGTGACTAGTACATACCCCCTGGGATAACCCAAAATTGGGATAACCCAATTAAAAATACTGAAAACTCCAAAACTTGGCAAGACAGTGGAACAACTGAAGATCCTATGCATTGTGGGAATATGCAATAGTAGAACCCTTTTCAAAACTCTCCAGCATTTTCTAAAAAAATGGGAACACAGACCAACCCTATTACCCAGCAATTCTACCCATAGGTTATAACCCAAGAGAAACGAGAGCCAAGCCCAGGTGCGCACAAGGGCTTGAATAAACATTCTTGTTCATAATGGCTTCACAAACCCCAGATATTCACCAGCAGAAAAGTCACACCTTTATATAATGGGATATCATTCAGCACTATCTAGAAACAAGTTATTGACTCCGATCATGTAAACGTACTCAACACACTACTGCCGTTAGCAGCAGCCTTCCACAGAGGACTTCAACACTGCGACTCTGTGGGTGCGAAATTCTAGAATAAATAGAGCCAATCTGTGATGAAAGGAAAAGTCAATTGTGCCCCTGGGTAGAGGTATGCATGGGGAAGGGCCATGAAGGAACTTTCCAGACTAATCGAAATACATCTCCCCCAAGATTTGGGATTCCTGCAGCTACTATAACAAATTATCACAAATTTATTGGCCTAAAATAATAGCAATCCATTCTCTAGCAGTTTTGGAGGGCAAGAGTCCCAAACCAAGTTTTCCTAGAACAACCTTTCCCAGGGAAACTGAGGGGAGGGTCTGCTCCCTGGCTTTCTCAGCATCCAGAGCTGCATTCATTGCCTTTCAGGATGCAGAGGCTGCTGGTTCCCCTGAGCTCGTGGCTTCTTCTCCCTCTTCAAGGCCTGTGCCACGGCATGTCCACATCTTTCTGTCTCCCTCTTCCTCAGCGTCCCTCCATCAGTGCCCCCGAACATCACACCACCTCTGTCTTCCCCTGTGCCAGATCTCCCTCAGCTCCTCTCTTTAAAGGACATTTGTCATAGTTACTAGGGTAATTGCCCCATCCCAGGATCTGTCACTTCAACCATACCTGCTAACAGCTCTTTGCAGGTAACACCCCTAGGTCCTAGGATTAGGGCCTGATGTCATTGGGAGCCTTATTCGGCCTGCTAATACAAGCATAGGAATGTACAGTGAAGACTTGTGCATCTCATTGTGTGTAAACACTGCATCAAAAGAAAACATATAAACAGATACTGAACTCTGATCAGGATGCACAGGTTGAAGTACTTAGGGGGAACACATGGAGGTGATTTGGATGAATAAGCAACCACAGTAAAATCCCAATGTTAGGATACAGTGGGGCTGCATAGGTGGCCATTGTAAAGTTCCCTCCATTCTGCAGTATTGGGATTTTTTTTTGCATAAATTCTTTAACGCAAAATTTTTATAAAATGCTTGAAAAAAATCAAGGTATGTCTACTCTATAAAATGATATGTAGCTGTTAAAATGAGTTGAGTCATATAAATAGCTCTGTATATTTTTCAAAACTATCAAGTTGTAGAGCAGTAGGTATAGTATAAATAAATGCAGAGATAGAGTATAACATATAGCTGATTGTTTTGTGAATGCAAAAGCCTCATAGGTATCATAAACTATCTGGATAAGTAATCAAATATTTACTTTTTTTTCCACCCAATTTCAAACTGAATAAACAGTCTTCTATATAAATACTATGTAAACCTTCAGTTGTTTTTCACACATGGAAAGAATGTGCATATCAACAATAGCTAGTGATACATGCATCTCTCACTGTGTTGGATGCTTTGAATTAACCGGGTACTACCTCAAACATACCTGAACAAAAGGCACCATGCCTGTTCCAACTGTGCAGAAAAGTAAGCTCAATCGACATAAATTTGAATTTCACCTGAATTATATTTATCATTATAAAAGAATAAATAATTTTCCTATATACTCATAAGTCTCTTTTGAGTAGAAGTTTTCCTTATGCCAGTTCCTAATTGTTATCTTTCCTCAAAAACAAACTCTACGTTTGTAAAATTTCAGAGTTAAGAACTACACCCCAATCTGAGGTCCAAAATGTTGTCCAGATAATGTGAGGCCCCATCTAACTAGGCATCTCCTAATGTAGGTGAAATCTCTTTCCATATCTTTGTTGAAACATGCAAAGTTCAACACCTTACATATTCTTGGGGATGAGGGGGACAATGACAACAACAGTGATAAACGTTAGTACACTCTAGGCACTCTGCTAATTTTTTACTACTTAATTTATGTATCACACAAATTGCAGGAGTTAGAACCTGTCTGGAACCTCATCAGCCAGAGCTTACTAGGGAGGGGGCCAATGTTTAGAAAGATAAAGCAACGTGCAGAGGGTCTTCTAGCCAGAACTCACGCAAAGTCAGCCCAACGTGCACACAGTGCTCTTGACGAGAAAGAAGAGTCTATCATAAAATGCACTGATTAAACTTCCTAATGGTCTGGAATCACCCTCATACATCACAGATGGCTGTGTTGTTACACTCTGCTGAGGTTTTGGCTTCTGGAGATATTATTTTATGAAAGGTCTTTGCTCATCATTTTTATTTAATCTTGCTGAAAAAAGTCTCATCCATTTTTCTGGAGATGCATGTGTCATCTACAGCAGATGTTTAACAGTTACACTATGCTATCCTGTATTATTCATGATTTTCCATGCATATATATTTAGACCATGTACTAGATATTTTATTGTAACCTTTACATCAAAGAACCTGAGAAAAACACTCAAAAGCATATGATAATAGTGATAATGACAATGGTGACTAAGTATTTGGAATTTTGTTTCAAATTTCCAATTCCAGAGACTGTATACAGACAAAGCCAAATGCAGTAAAAGAAAAAATATTTTTTAAAAATATAATTTCTAAATTCTTGTTTTCTTCATATTTTACTCATTCTTCTTGTAACACAATGCTCCCTAATAGCAAGTATGGCCAACATCCCTATCTGGGAGTCCCACATCCATGAATTTAACCACCAACAATGGAAAATACCTTGAAAACATTTCATGTGTACTACAAATATACAGACCATCTTTCTGGTGATTATTCACTAAACAATACAGCACAACAGCTGCTTATATAGCATTTACTTTGTATTAGGTATTTTGAGTAATCTAGAGGTGATTTAAAGTATTGCAGCAGAGATGCTCAGGTTGTAGGAAATTCTATGCCATTTTATACAAGGGACCTGAGCGTCTGTGGACTTTAGCACCCATGGCATCATGGAGCCAGCTCCTGTGGACACCAAGGGACCACTTCAGAGTTCTAGCTGGGCTCATGCTATTCTGTCTTAGACAAGACTAACAATGGCTTGAATTAACACTTTGGTTCTTTACAACACTGCAAGTGTGTAACACACTCAGTGGAAATAGTACTTCGAGTTTTGATCTTTTTCCAGGTTAGCAAAATGCAGCATGATACTCTTAAAGTACCAGGCACAGCACTGAGCTGCAACTCCAGGCCCCAAGCAGCCACCAGAGTGAAGTGCCAGTCTTCTGCACTGTGCTGATTATGGTTAGGCGCTTCAGGTGCAGTGTCAACTGATGACATTTTCATTTTATTGGGACACCACCCATCGTAAGTCAAGGAACATCTCTATTAGTTTCTTATTTTATCTGAAGTTTCATACTAAATGCACCTGTTGCCTCCAAACTGAGAACCTTTCTTTTTTTTCCCTGACTCTCATCTGGTGATCTGAAGTGACTTTGGCAGCCTGTTTTCATAACAATCCTGCTGCCTGCAATGTATCCTGGTCTCGACATAAAAGTGATTTGATTATACTATGCATATTTGTTTTCTCTCAGGTTTTAATATCAAGTTAGCATTTCAGGCATTTCCCTACAACAAGAATTAAATCTGCTGACCATGTATAAAGTATGTTCTTTTAATAGTTAATATAATTTAATCCAAAGCCATTACTAGCCTAATTGGGTTTACTTGTGCCTTGGCTTGAGGTCTAGAATATAATAAACTTAAAGGTCTGAACACAGTGAGGTTAATTATGCTTAAAACCTGCAAGGCAGCTAGTTTTAGGTCCATTACACACACACACACACACACACACACACACACACCCCTTAATATGGAAAAGAACCAATGAAATTCTTCCAAAAAAAAAAGTGAAGTCGCACCTTCTTCTCAGATCTGTGTGTTGCTGCTACAGCTTGGTTTTTAACAGTATGCTTGCTTGCTTTCCCCCTCACCATAGTTTCTGCCAAATTATTTGTCCTCAAGGGTTTTTCAGCTCACAGCCTTGCTCAAAATGGCTCCCCAGTGCCTCCGAAATTAAACATAAACTCCTCACTGTGGCTTTCAAGGATTTTCTAATTTGAACCCAATTTATCTGCACAGTATCATTGCCCACTACACCACCGACGTGATCTTCAGCTTAATTAAGGTGGCTTAATTATTGTGTCCCAAACTCTCGAGCAACTTCCCCCTCTGAGACCCTGCTAGTGCCCCAGGTATGTCTGGCTCCTCAGGTCCTTGTGAATGCTCCTGGTACCTTGCTCACCACTGGTCCTCTCTGGTCTTGAGGGATGGTGGCAGGTACACAGGGAGGGTGACACAGTCAAGGGCAGGATGCAGTCATCTGGGGTCCTGCAGAACCATAGCACAGCACCATCAGAGCTAAGCACAACTCCAGTCGCTTGCCCTCTTCAGTGATCTTATTTTCTTTGCATGTATATTTCCCAAAAATGAAGAGTTAATGAGATTTGACTGTTCAGCATACACTGTGGAACTTGCTTATTGGATACAAGCTACTGTGAAGGAACCTCCGAGGTGGTTGGTCTCGGGTCCAGGCCATCACAGATCTTTAGGTTGTGCATCTTTCATCCAATCTGTTGCTGCTGCCAAATGACTGGGCTCAGAGAGCAAATCAACAGGACCGCGTGCAGGGGCGAATCACGTCAGCCAGCAAAGGACACCAGCAGCACAGCACTCAGGGTTACAGACCTCTTCCTGTTGAGTCCTCTTTGAGTTCCCTGAATGCTGCAGGAAGATGAAATTTCTTCCTTATTTATGAAGCAATAGAAAAGGAAAAGAGTGTAGGCTGAGCAATAAGAAGGAATGAGCTACACAAAACATCATTGGCAAAGCTCAAATGTTATGCTAGTGAAAGAAGCTTGACCTGATAGGGCGTGCCATGTGAACCCACTTAGAAGACTGTGAACCTGAAAAACTGATCAGCTGCCTGGCTGGGGATGCAGGGCTTGGTCAGGAAGAATCCTGTCGGGGGAGAAGACTGAAGGGTGATGCCTAGAATTTATACCTCAAGATGTTATGAATCGCACATGCCAAAGCTTGTCAAATGGTGTGCTTAAGACCTAGGTGCCCACAGCAAGGACGTTCTTTGACATTTAAAATGAGTTTGAGGGTCAACACAAATCCCAGTGCCACTTTGCCTGAGTCTGAATGAATCCTCTCATTTCCCCTGGATTTTTCAGGTGAGGCGCTGAGTGTGGGAGAGCGGTCTCTTCAGCTACAATTTCTAACTCCAAATCCTGTTTCTACCACTTTGTGACATGGGGCAAGTCGCCTGAGCACTCTAAGTTAAGGCAGTTTCATCCAAAGAATAATAATAATCATTATTATTATCATCATCATTGTAAGAGCCTCACAGGATTATCAAGAAGATTAAATAAGTGAGCTGATGCTATAAAACCATTGATCTCGGGGACCATTATTTAGTCATTATTAGCTACAGGTATCAACAACCAGGCTCAAGCACCCTGAAAGGAAGGTCCGTGCTTCCTCAGAATTTTTGCTGGTCTCTGCTCACACCTCTGTGGCCTGTGCTGTGTGTAGCGGGGCATGGACACTGGATATGGATTTTCAAAGCGACATACCAACGTGTGAGCTGTTCTCTCACATATCAGTGTAACGGTATTTGGTAGAGGGCAGATAATCCAAAGCACAGTATTTTTCTGCAATAGAAACAAGAGGATTCCAAGTGGCTCCAGGTTTTCCACTGACAGCCCCCATTGCCCCAGAGCTGCCTTCTATTGGGTTCCAATTGATTCCTCACAAATTTCAAGATAATTTCAGTGCAGAAATTTGAGAAGTAGCATGATATTCATATGGCTTAATTCAGTTGAAATGCATTCTAGATCATTTGGGATTCTCATTAAAATAAATATCTGCTAATCCATCTTAGTTTATTGGCTTGATTATATTAATCTATTTAATTTGTTAGTTCTTGGAATGTCAAGCAAAACAAGCAGTAGTGATGTCTTATCCTGTGAATGAAAAGAATAACAATGCTAAGCGCTTCCTTTGTATTTTTATATGAACCTTAAAAAGTGTCGAGAGCAAATAGTGGGTGGAGTCAGTGTAACATTGCCTGGCCTCTTTCACAAAGCCACTGTGTTTTTAAAATTTTTGATCATTGACCAATGTAATCCACAACCAATGTTATGCAAATGCTAATTTCCAAAACTGAAGACTTTTGGGAAAACAGGATACTGAGGGTTGGTTAGTTCTTTGTGATCTCAGAATGTGCCCTGATTTACATTGTCTTCAGGTGTTGTGGATAGCATGCACACAAATTCCACATTCCCTGTACTAATCCTCAAAATAACTTCTAAAAATACACACAAAACTCCTGTAGGTATAATAAGAGATCATTTTAAGCAGTATGTTTCTGAAGGAGTGAGATTAAGACCTGGAGCCTTTTGGAAATTCTTATTTCATGCTGATGGAAACTACCAAGACAGGAAGATGTGAAAAATAAACAGACTTTGGTCAGCTTAGCATATATGCTCCCTGACTCCCAATTCAGGAGCTCAGATTGGACATCTGCTTAAGCTCCCCAACTGCTGTATGTCACTCCCAGAACACAGAAAAGTCACTCTTGTCTGAGCTGATCGTTGTTCAGCTCCATCTGCTTCACAGCCAAGTCCCCAGGTCATGCTTGTGGATCCTGCACTTTAGAGAGAAACTTGATCTCCACGCTCAGCCCCACCTGTCTCTCCGTACTCTTCACCTTACTCATTCATTCTGCAGGTATCCACAGTGGAGCGCAGAAGTTCAAAGGGCAGACTCGAGGGTCCACCTGTCTCTGTCACTGCCACTGCCAGCATCATGTCCACGGTCACCATTCACCTCCCCATCCCTCTGATGCCTCTTCTATAAAGTGAGCCTGATAATTCCTCACTCATGGAGTGCTGTGGGGATGAAAGGAGCTTGCATCGTCAGCAGTCAGAACGGAGGCAGCACATCACAAATGCTCTATTATAAACTATTAGTGCTATTCTTGTTGGGAAGGATGGGGACTGATAGGACACACCAGACATCAAGGTAGAAACTGTCCGACTCATAGAGGACTTACAGTTTAGGGTGGAGAACAAAAGCATTCATTAATTTGAAATTAAGTGAATTAAGGGTTATATCCAAAGCACATATAATTTCAAAGATGGGATATGCCTTCAACCCAGCAATATGAAGAATTTGTGGGGAAGCTACAAACATCAGAGGTAGGCATAATTCTGGACCGAGCCATGAGCTAAAGCAGTCAATCAACAACAGTCTTGATATAGCAATTCTCCCCTCGATCAGACATGAGCTGTGGTCTGCCTGCTGCAGGAGGGACCCTGGCAACACATAGAATAATCCAGGGCTAAATGGCAGAGGACTGGCTGGGAACCTTGGCTACAGCAGTAGTTCTCATTGGGGCATTTTCCCCAGGGGACATTTGGGAATGTCCAGAGACATTCTGAATTGTTGCGATTTGGAAATGAGGGTAGCATCTGCTGGGTAGAGAGCAGAGGAGGTGATGGATAACCTACATAGCACAAGGCAGCCCTGCTACCTGCTGGCAGTCCACTTCTAAGCCAGCACTGGCAAGAATGAGAAGCCCCAGTCTGCAAGGAACTGGGAATTTGCTGTGTTTACAGGATGGGTAGTAGGGTGGCTTTCATGTCAGAGTGTGTGTTGTATGTACATGTGGTGTATCCATAATTCAGACTAAAATTATGTTTATTTTAATATGCCACCCTGGTGCAAAGTTATGAGAAGAATCTGTAGCTTTTTTCCACTGTAAATCATCAAAGACTATCAATACGTCTTTGAAAAATTGGACCTAATTTTCTTAAGTCAATTTGCATAGCCTATTACAAATCATCCTCTACCATCCTGGACTGTCCAGCCTTGTTTTATGCTATCATTGCTTCAGATGGATAGAAGCAGAAGGTGGGGGAAGGGAGCAGGTCAGGAGTTAAAGTGACATCCTGTTAGGTGGCAACAGATTTGAGCAATCTCCCCAGGATCCTATAGCAAACGTTTGAATATTATATTATTGTATTATATAGAGCCTTAAATTGCACATAAAAGTAATTCCAAGTACTGTACTTAACTTTAATCTGATTATTTTAAAAGCAGCATACCAATTGCTTAAATTAAACACATATTTTATCAACTAGGGTTCCTACTAATTATCCTGTTGCTCTTATTAAAAATTATTCACAGTAGCATCTGTTCCAATTTCCATAAAAGAACAAAAGGATTTATTCACATGTTTTTATTTTTGGAATGAACTGTGCAACAGAGAAAATGCATGAATGTGTTCTGATAAAATAAGTGTTTATCTTGAAAGGATAAATTTATGGCTTTTGTGAGTCTGGAGCTAAGTACATCAAGTCTTAAACTCAATGGTCAACTGATGGTTGTGTAGATGCCATCCATCAAGGCTATAAAGCTCCTTTGGTTATTTACAAGTCTGTTTCTACATGGCAGCTCATTTGGGGATTTGTTTTTCCATCTTTATTTTGTGAAAAAATCTCAATGTTAAACACTAGAGACAATGTTCATTAATTTTGAGTAGGTATAATCATAAATAGATATACTATTTATTTGTCAATTATACCTCAATAAAGCTGGAAACAAAAAATAAACAGATGAATACAAAAGTGAACACTAATGTAAACTATGGACTTGGGGTAACCATGAGGTGTCAATACAGATTCATCAATTGCAACACACACACCCTGTAGCATAGACATTGACAGTGTGGGGTTGGGAGTGAGTGTCATGCATGTGCAGGGGCAGGGGCATATGGGAACTTTTGATTTTCCCCTCAATTTTGCTGTAAACTTAAAACTGCTCCAGAACATAGAGGTTTTTTTAAAAATTCTGTGAGCATAGCAAATTAACAAACCCATAGAATATTAGTCAGGAAAGGCCTTAGGAATAGTTTACTACTGCCATTAAACAGACAAGGAAATTGAGTGAGGCCCCAAAGTGGGACATGTTGTAAACCCAGGATTGTGGTGAGCTGGTGGCAAATTTGCCAGTATCTGAGCTGGCTCATTCTAGGATGGCCGTATATGAGTCATGCCCTTGGCTAAGCACCTCCTCTATGAGTAGGGTAGGAAAATGCAAGGGTCCTCAGCTCTAGTCCAGTGAACGTCACCCCAGGCAGGGAAAGAAGATTGACAGTGGGATAAACAGAAGTCTAGAATAAATGACAAGCTGGTCCCACAAGGCTCAGAAAAGCTGCCCCGGCAGAGTCTCATCTCTGCATGTCCCAGGTCACACCACAGCTGAGGGAACTCTGCCCTGGGTTCCTACACCCAGGTGACATTTGGATCACTGAACCCAACATTATAGAGCACTCTGTCCTAGAAGAAACAAGGGTGCAGTCTGAAATGTTCTGGAACTTCCTTGTTTTCAGGGTATTGTATCCTTGATCTATTCTGTATCCATTCTGAAAACTCCAGGTAAGAGATGGGAAAGCTGATCCTCCTCCAGACAGTGCTCCCTGGATTTGGTTACATTATGAGGAAAAGTGAATAGACTTTATAGGTATAATTAAAAACCCAATCGATTAACTTTAAGTTGATCCAAAAGGAAAGTATCAGTCAAACCCTTTCAAAGACAGTATAGAGGTCAGAGATTCCAAGAAGTAGAGACATCCTCTTCTAGGTCTCCAACAAAATTTTAAGAAGTGAGAGAGTAAGCTTTCACATATCAATAATAAGCCTGAATTTAAATGGATTAAATTCCCCAAATAAAAGATATAGATTGGATGAATGAATGGCAAATAAATTCCCCAATTCTCGCTTCATCCGGGAAACTCACTTCATTGGTGAAGACATGTGCATTGAAAGTCAAAGACTGGAAAAAGATACTCCAGATAAATGGAAACCCAAAGTAAGCATGAGTAGCTGCACTTACATCAGATTAAAACAGACTAAGTCAAAAATTACAACAAAGATAACTAAAGACATTGTATAATGATAAAGGGATCAGTTCAAGAAATGGACATTGTAATTGTAAAAGTACACGCACCCAATGTTAAAACACCCAATTATATGAAGAAAATAGTATTAGATCTAAAAGGATAGATAAATTCCAATACCATAATTGGAAACTTTGATACCCTACTTTCATTACATAGATGGATCATCCAGACAAAAACATCAAGAAGCATAGGAGTTAGACTCTATCACAGACCAAATGGACCTGACATATATTTACAGAACCTTACAGAACCTTTCATCCAACAGCTGCAAAATACATATTCTTCCTATTAACACATGGAACATTCTCCAGGATTCACCTTATGCTAGGCCATAAAATAATTCTCAACAAATTTAAGAAAATAAAAAAAATTATCATGCATCTCCTTTGATCACAAGAGGAACTTGAGAATTTGTGCAAATACCTGGAAATTACCAACATATTCCTAAATAGCCAAGAGGTCAATGAAGAAATCAAAAAGCATATTTAAAAATTTCTTGAAACATATGAAAATGAAAATACAACATATCAAAATATATGAACTATAGCAAAAGCAATACTAAGAGGAAAGATTATAGCAATAAGTACTTACATCAAAAAATTAGAATTATTTTAAATAAACAATCTAACAATGCAACTCAAGGAACTAGTAAAGCAAGAACAAAGCAAATGCCAAATTAATAGAAGAAAGAAATAACAAAGATCAAAGCCAAAATGAACAAGCTAAAAACTCAAAAAAGCAACCATCAAAAGAGCGTTTAGATTACTAAATTAAGAAAACAAAGAAAAAACACAAATAAATGAATCAGAGACTAAAAAGGAGAAATTATAATTGATATTTTAGAAATACAAGGATCATTAGGAACTATTTGAACAGTCATACATATACAAATAGAAAACCTAGAAGAAATGGTTGGATTTCTGGGCACAAATAACTGGCCAAAATTAAACCATGAAGAAATGAAACTTGTACAGACCAATAATAAATAATGAATTAGTAATAAAAATTTCTCTCAAGAAAAAAGACACAATCAGATAGCTTCACAGCTGAATTTTACCAAACTTTTAAAGAAGAATTAACACCACTTCTACTCAATCCACTCCGAAGAATTGGAAGTGAGAGAATTCCTCTACACTCATTACTTGAGAGGAGCATTATCCTGATAGCAACACCAGATAAGAACTCAACAAAAGGAGAAAAAAACTACAGATCAACATTCCCAATGAACATAAATGCAAATTTTAAAAAATACTAACAAACTGAATCCAAAAGCCTATAAAAAAGAGTCGTAGGAGCTGGGGATATAGCTCAGTTGGTAGAGTGCTTGCCTCGTACGCACAAAGCCCTGGGTTCAATATCCAATACCACAAAAAAAAAAAGAAAGAAAAGAATTTTACATCATAATTGTGATTAGTTCCACTTATGCCAGGAAGATTCAACATACTTTCAAATTAATTAATATAATACATGACATGAACAAAATGAAGGACAAAACTATATAATCATTTCAACTCATATAGAACCATGAAAGCACCCCAAATGGCTAAAGAAACTCTCTGCAAAAGGAACAAAGTGCATGCCTGTAATCCCAGCACTTTGGGAGGCTGAGGCAGGAGGATCGCGAGTTCAAAGCCAGCCTCAGCAATGGTGAGGCGCTAAGCAACTCAGTGAGATCCTGTCTCTACATAAAACACAAAATAGGGCTGGAGATGTGGCTCAGTGGTCAAGTGCCCCTGAGTTCCATCCCTGGTGTCAAAAAAAGAAAGAAAGAAAGAAAGAATTATACTTAGTGATGTATTGAAAGGGCATCTAAGGTGTACTTCAAATAATCAGAACCAGGCATGGGAAGATGTGGGCTGGTTCATACATGAAATGTGACTGGCCACAGGTAGGGAAATGCTGACTGGTATAGGAGCTTCATTAGATTTTTCTATTTTTTATATGTTTAAAATTTTCTACTGCTGAAAATATTTTTAAATCAAAATTAATCATGCTACCCTCTGCCTAAGATATTCCAGTGACTTTTTATTGCTCTTAGGATAAAAGATCAGAATTCTGAACGATCTGAATAAGTTAGTTCTTTCTTTCCAGTCAGTTTTGACAGGTTCTACCTGCCTCCTCTTTGACTTTTGTCTGCCAATGTCCTTCCTCATTCTAATGTCATAAGACCTCTTTATGCTCTTCCTTTTCCAGAAATCCTCCTTTCTACCCATATTTCCTACCAAGTCAAAGAGCTCTATGAAATAATCCCATAACACCATGTTCACTGCCAGTAAGGCATTTATATTGGTAGCAACTGAGCACAGATTTGTTTGAGGGTTTTATTAATATTGTGGTCCCAACAGAGACCTGGAGTGATTTTGTTCCAGTGCCTTGTTTATAAGTGGTGCTCAAAATTCTTAAGTGTCTAGGAAATGGAATAAATAAAATTACTCAAGAATATCCAACCCATAACTGCTAAGGAATGTTGTGTATACACTGAAGAGTACACACAAATACCCAGTCCAGGGCTCTGGGCTGATACAGTGCAGCTCTGTGACAGTCAACAAGATTCTCAGGAGTCTGTGCCTGAAAGTGATGACCCCACTGGGCTCAGAGTGGAACACAAGCCATCGAGGGTCATCATGAGCAGTTGGATTTCACTTATTTTTCTTGTTGCTCTAGCTTGGGAGGAAACTGAAGCAGATGGGGAGTGTGAAAAGAAAGGACGTAACCGATCTTGCTGAAAAGCATTTTCTTTAAGCAAAATTGAGATTCAAATCTCCCTCATCTACCTTATTCATTACATCTCATGTGTAATATATCCACTAAATTCAGAGAACGTTCATCTGAACCTAAGCGTCTCCTGGTATTCTGTCACTGATCACAAAAGAATATGGGCTTGTCTCTGTATCAGGCATAGTTTGCTCACCATGAGCAAGCTCGTATAATGGTGAGCAAAATCACTCTGGGCCCTTGCCTGGAGGCAGTCACATAAATTAATTTGGAAAATGAGCCTCTTATTTTTTCATGAATACAGAAAAGACAACCAAGAAATGCTGATGTTCAATTTTTACTGGATGCCACAAAGCCCTAATAAAGTCCAGATAACCTGGTTTGTATGTTTTAAGCAGATGTAGACCTTGTGTGCAACTTTTAAGAGGAAGAGACAAATATTCCACCTTTCTGTGCATGTTTCTGCAGAGGCAGGTGATCACAGACAGGATGGAGGCCATGGGAGTGCCACATAAACAGAAAGATGCTCTCTGCTATGTTTTTTTCTTTTTTAAGAGAAATTAAAAGCAGAGAAACAAGGATCATTGTTATTTTTTTTTTTAAAGTCAACTGTTACCATACAATAAGTAGCTGTTTCTTCTGGGCTTGCCTAACACTAGCCCCTACTATTCTGTCCAATAAGATGCATGGCTTTCAGTCTTCTGGAAACAGAACATGCCTCCTGGCCCACACCACCTGAGAGGACACCTATTTTAAATCATAGGTGCTCACAGCACTAGTAATCAAATTGGCCACCGTTTTAAAATAAAATAGTTGATTAGCAATGGCAATATCTTAATACCATACGGACTCCCATACACTGATAATGTTAGTGAAAGCTGGCAGTGTTTTTCTGAAAATAAAATGTTTTATTGTTTTTCAGATGCCTTAAGATTGTCTCAAGCCTAACTATCAACTCAAGAATCTCTTTCTGTTAAACTATGAGAGAAAAACAAAGTCACATGAGCATGCAAGGACATCCAACCACGAAGTCAGGAGAAGGCTGCTTAAACGCTGCTTCTGTGTCCAAGTGATGCATCAGACTACCACGGGAAGGAGTGTTTTCAAAAACTATTTAGTGGCATGGGAATTATTCTGATATAATGCTGCCTAAAATAAGAGGAGAGCTCAAAATATAATATAATCTCAATAATATGTACATACAGAATTTAGAAGTTATACACACATGTGTGTATATATATAATATATATATACATATGTATAATGTATATAAATTTACCAAGAAATTAGCAGTGGCATTTTCTGAGTGGTGCAGATATTTTTCTGTTATATTATTCTTTTATTTTTTCCCAACATTTTCTATAATGGGCTTTGATTGCCTTTTATAACCAGAGCCAAAAATAAAAATTACCAAATGAAAACTGGAAAATACCACATAGAATTCATAACTCTCTATTAATGAGAAAGCTAACTTAATAATAACATTGTAATAAGAAAACTAACTTAAAACAGAACATCTCATTTTTAACCGTTGTGGATAACTGGAATTCTTTTTATACGAATTTGTTCATATGCCACTTCCTTACCAAAGAAACTTCAGGCATTTCATTGGAAATTCACCAGAATCGAGCTTTGCTTTTAGCCATTCTCACTTCATTTTGGTTGAACCCCAAATGGAAAGAACTCTGAGGCACATGATTTATCTACAGTGGACCTCCTAGTTCCCAGATACGCTAGAAGACAATAGGTGGCCATTGCAATTAACAAATTACAGAAAGAATAATACCCTCATTAAAAACTTGTCAGCTATTCAAAAACAGCAGTCACCCCTGCATTTATCCACCTCTGCGTTTGCTCAGCAAGCACTGACTCCGGAACAACGCCCCGAAACCTGAAGACAAAGCCCTCAGAGCCTAGGAACCATTGGGCCAGCACTGCCCAAGATACCGCAAAGCACACAGGGGGAGAGGGAAAGACACCTCCTGTCATCTGCTGGCAGATGTTCTGTGAGCTCCTAAATGCACTTAGCAAAGGAGAAGATCAGCAGTGGGTGGTTTGGACAGAGCTGTAGAATTCCAAAAGGAAAAAAAACCTAGATTTATAAGAAGCTGACTAAGGAACAGTAATGAAGCAATTCACAATCAAGTGGAAACTACTGCTCTATAACCAGAAAGCCCTTTCTTTAAAACAGACCACAGCATAAACTCTCCATTATTAAAATGTCGTCAGAAGAAATGCCCAATAGAAATGACCAAAAGTCACTTTTGCAACAAACAGTTGTGATCGATGTTAAACTTCCTGCCCTGTCCAGATAGTTCTCACTAGAACAAGTGATTCATATATTCATATGTGTAGGCAGAGAGAGGCATGAAGAGAGAGAGAGAAAGGTCGACTGAGTCACACACAATTGGAGAAAAAACTAACTGCACACAGTCACAATCAGACTCCAGCTTGCCATGGGTCTGGGCTAAGCAACGACTGCTGTAAAAGTAGTGCATTCTGTCACACAAGCAAGAGCAGGGCGATGGGAAACGCCGCAGGAGGAAGTTCATGGCATAGGAAAGGGAGGTTTGCTTCCTGACTGCAAAGGGAGAGGTGACCCACAGTGTGCAGACCCACCGTCCTGGCAAACGCTAATATACAAGCATTACCTGGCATTTCAGCAATGGTAAGAGTAAGCTACTGCTCACAGACTTTCTAGTTAATGAAACTAATTTTAGTTAATGACACTAAATATCTGAACTAATTTTGAAGAAAACTCACACCTTGAAGTTGACTTGTTAGCATAGTTCAGTGACTGACGTGTGAAGAATCAGTAATGAAATTTTATGAAAGAGGGTCTTAATTTTGAAGAGTTGGGGTCTTTGGTGCAAGGAGGATGTGGTAGTGTGTTAGTCAGCGCTTTGTTGCTGTGACCAAAATACCTGATGCAAACAACTTAAAGGAAGAAAAATATCCTCACTGTTTCAGAGGTCTCAGTCCATGGTCAGCTGGCTCCATCACTTTGGGCCTGAATGAGGCAGGACATCACCATGGCAGAAAGTGCAGTGGAGGAAAGTTGCTCAGCTCGTGGCAGACAGGACGTAGGGGCAGGGAAAGCCTGCGGAAAAGATAAGCCCTGCTAGTACAAGCCCCCAGTGGCCTACTGTCTCCTTTCTTCTAGAGCTTGGAGATGGTGTGGGAACAGAGGTCACACCTGAGGCAGAAACACAGCAGAAACCTCGGCCCCAACCCTAAGTTACAAGCCTTTGAAAAAGAAATAAGCTGCCACCTGGTCCAAGTGACTCTCATTTAAGGATTTCTCTTACAGGTGAATGCCATTCTAACCAATACAGAAATAAATTAGAAATTATAGATGCGGTCCAATTATTATTTCATATTTAAGAAAGACCTTGTCTGACAGGCCAGCCATGCACCTGCCCTCCCTCTCTGGCCACTAGATCCGTTCTCACTTACCCTTCTTCCTCACCCAGGGACATTTCCAACTCAGCTTTCATATGGTATGAATTAATAAGCAATGACAATTATAGCTAGCATTCATTGACCTTTGTGTATCAGGTGTTCTTGTTAATTCTTTATTCTTTACATGCATTAACTAACTTATTTCTGACAAAACCCCTAAGAAATAAATACAGTTATCTCCATTTTACTCATCAATATACTGAGGCACAAAGATTTAATGTTACCTGAATATAACTATATGTAATTGTCTATCATTTATTTTTACAAGAGGTAAGATACCTACTGTGAAACATGCATTTTTACAAATAAAGTAACAATTGATGATGAAGAAACAACACAAATTTGATTTTTAAGGGTGCAACCTAAAATCATATTTTGAAATCAAATTAGGTCAAATTGTGGAGATGATCAAATCTATACTGTGAATGATTTACACAAAGAAAACTACAGAGCTTTACAATAAAGTAAGTAAAGCAAAGGAAAGGAAGAGAGAGAGCAGGAGAAAAAGAAAAACAAAAGGAGAGAGGATGGGAGGGGGTGAGAAAAGGAGGTAAGTTAAAGAAAAATGGGCAAGTACCAGTTTTCCCTGGGTCACTAGTTAGATGTACACTGGGGGACTTCCAATTATCTAACACTAAAATGCTCTCAGGTTTGAAAGGCTTACCCTGCTGATATCAGGTGTGTGCCACAGAGTCACTGCTCCCTGTGGGCACATGACAAGCACCCTCTCCTCTCCTGTCCCAGCTAGGGTGACGGCTCTCACACGGGGGGCCTAGACCACCCACAGCAACACCTGGGCATGTGTTGGAAGAGCACGCTGGTCGCCTCTGCTATGGTTGGAATCTTAAATATCCCCCAAGGGCTCACGTGTTAAAGCCTTGACTCCCAGGATGGAGGTGCGTGGACCTCAAGGGGGCGGAGCCTCATAGGAGGTCTCAGGTCATTAGAGGTGTGCCCTCAAAGAGGATCATGGGACCAAGGTCTCTTCCTCTTCTCCTTTGGCTTCTTGGTTGATGAGGTGACCATTTCTGCTCTGCCATACAGTCCTGCTATAATGAGTCCTCATCAAAGGCCCTGATCAACCATGGCTGTCACATCCCCACTGTGAACCCAAACAAACCTTTTCTCTTTATAGGTAATTATCTCAGGTATTATGTGATAGCAATAGAAAGCTGACTGCCTAGTCTCCATCTCAGACTTACTGACTCAGAAACTGGGTGTTTCAGTTTGGATTTAGAATGTTCCCCAAAAGCTCTTTCATGTACCAGAAGACTTGGTATCTGGTACATGAAAGGAGAGCGGCAGTTCACTGAGGACATTAGCTTTAATATATAAAGCAGGATGTGGCATGTCATGATTTGAACTTGGAATGTCCTCTAAAGACTGATGTGTTGAAACTTGGCCCCCAGTGCTGCAAAATCCAGAGAGGGGCTCTTGGGAAGCAATGGTCACATGGGCTGTGACCATGAGAATGAATCTGTCCACTGAGGGGTCTCACTCAGTGGCAATATTGGGTGGTGGTGGAGACTTTAGGGGGCTGTGAGTAGTTGGACGAAGTAGCAGGCCTGCCAGAAGGTATATCTTGTCCTTACTCCCGCCTCCCTCCCTTTCTCCCTCCCCCTCATGTTTCCTGGCTGACTTGAGTTGAGCAGCTTTCCTCTGACACACCATTTTCCCATGATGCTCTGCCCCAGGCCCCAAGCAATGCAGCCAGGCAACCTTGGACTGAACCCTCTGAAACTATGAGCCAAAATAAATCTTTTCTCTCTTAAGTTGATTTTCTCAGTTATTTTGTCACAGCAACAGAAATCTAGCACAGGTCAGATGCATTTCCATTCTTATGAAGATGTGCAAAGGCATATTAAGACAATCAAAGAACCCAAGCTAGTAGAACACAAGCAGCACAATGTAAAATGTTTTAGAATGATATATTGAAATTGAAACTTTCACTCTGAAAGACACCAGTTTAGAAAGTCAAAGGCAAGTCTTATACTGGGAGAAAAAAATCACAAATCATATATCCAACAAAAGATTGTTTTTGAAAATATAAAGAACACTTGCAACACAATGAGAGAAGGACAAGTCACTTACACCAAAAGCCTGCAGGGGAATGCAAAATCACAAGGAGATGTGACCCAAGGCTGATTAGATTAGAAAACAAAGAAGCAATCGAAAACACAGAGGACACCAAGTGTTGGAGAAAATGTGGGCCAAGGGGAACTCTTGCACTGCCCATGGGACATAAAGTGGTATATTAATTTGGAAAATAGTTTGGCATTTTTAAAAGAAGTTCAACATATGCCTACTACAAGACCCAGCATGGGAAGGGTGCACACGGTGACTCCACGTGTAAGATTCCAGTTTCCCAACTCTGCCACCCAGGCAGAGGCAGCTCAGAGGTTTCTGGGGGTGAGTGATATCCAGGGATGAAGAAATTTGAAGGAATAGAGAAAGTATTTGTGTTCCTGTATTCTGTGTTCTTGTTT
This sequence comes from Xerus rutilus, assembly GCA_028644305.1. NCBI lineage: Eukaryota > Metazoa > Chordata > Mammalia > Rodentia > Sciuridae > Xerus > Xerus rutilus. The sequence goes on from CM053401.1 coordinate 174,167,976, forward strand.
TTGATCACTTAATTTGGGGGCACGTAATGATTTCAAATATGCAAAACACACCATTGTTCTTGATTCTTCATTGTGATTGGTTTTACAAGGTACCTTTATTAAGTAGATTGATTATCTTAAGGGAAACTCAAATCATTTTGGGTGAAGATAATAAAAAAATGAAACCATTCACACATGTGATCACAATAATGAGCACAGAAGTCACTGTTGAAGTTTAGTCCTCCGAAAAGACATTAGAATGACCTAACACAGTTTAAAGAGGACACTATGCCTGGAAAAAGTGCTGCAGAGATTCCTTAACTCCAAGCTCTTTATTATAAAGCAAATAACATTTTATTTTTGGTTCTAATGAATCATTAATCTCAAAATGTACCTTTAAAGAGTTATTTCAAAGGAAAAAAGACACCACCACATCCAACATAGCACACCAAATCTCACATGTAATTTAACTTGGGGGATGTTCTGAAACTTAAATATTGAAGAAAACCAGTTTAAAAAGGAAAATAACCACCCACTTAAAAAGGCTGACTGTGTGCTAAATGCTTTCTTGGTGCTTCTCAGTAAAACTCCTGGGTGGCTAAGTCCTATTTCTAGCCTCACTGAGCAAATGAGGAAGCCTAGACTTGGTGCAGCGGGGCAGCTGAGTCAGGGATTAAGCACCTACATAAATTAAGTTCCCTTTACCAGGTCGTGCAGGGAGTTAGCAGGAGAGAGGCAAGTCCATGCATAGTCTCCTTGTTTCATTGCAGAATTTTACAACCCAGTTGCCACCTGGTGAGAAAATCCCTTCCGTGGCGAGCAATTTCCCTAAGAGAGGAAACTAAAGACAAAAATTATAAAGCAGCCATCTCCTTTCCCTCTGCAAACCTCAGTTCAGCTGAAGCTTCCAGTGTTGTGTGTTTGATCTGCCAAATTGAAGGTCTCCGTGATACTTTAACCAGGACTATTAATCTCTTTATAATCAGTGCTTCCTACAAATTTTCTATCTCAATTAATAATAACCTTTCAATAAGGAGTAAATGAAAACGATTGGTTTCTGCAATTTTGCAGTGTTTCCAAACACTGGTAGATTTATACAATTTAGGTGGAAGGAAAAATAAAAGCAACTAGTTGTTGGGATAAAAATCATGGCAGAGTTGTGTGTAGACAGAAAAAGAGAGAGAGAAATAAGACAAAGAAGAATTTTTGTTTTATTTTGTTTGTTTGGGTTTTAAATACAGCCTCCAGTCGAAGCCTTGGCTTAAGACTGGAAAAAAAATGATTGCACACTCATTTTGAATATGCAAAGGATAGAATTCAAATAATGATTGCATTTAAACATATTCAGATTATACAAAATGGGCATGATGAGCCCTACTTTGCCTATGGTGAAGTTCAAATAAAACAGTGTAGGAAAAAGCATTTTTTCATCAGTAAAGAACCATTTAGAACTAAGGGATTATTATCATATGGTTATCAATTTCTCCCCCAGCTGCCAGAACAAGTTTGACTGCATTTTAATGAAATGTTGTGCATCATGAGTCTATGTATTCTTGCAGTACAGAAAATAGCCAATGGCATGACTTATTCTCCATCACTCAGCTCTTGTTTCATATCCCTAAGTCTTCTTGCTTGAGATATTCTTAGCTCTAGCTATTGTCTCCCAAGATCCTAGTCATGATTCTAGTTGTCAGAGAATCTAATAAACACGTGAGTTTGTGGAAACATCATCTGGATGTTTTTTTGCCCTTTTCCATGTGCACAGGCAAACTGGAGATGGCTGAATGACATTTCAGTACCAGATGGAGGAATCTCTATCAGCCCATAAGCACCAGTCTTAACATACCTAGGTAGCCCAAGACATAGTAAATGCTCAATAACTATTGGGCAATAAATGGAGAAATGCATAGGGGGCGGAAATACATGGGGGTAGGAAAGATGGCAGAGTGCAATGGACAGCAATGCCCTAGGTACATGTATGACTGCACATGTGGTGTGACTCTATACTGTGTACAACCAGAGAAACGAAAAGTTGTGCTCCATTTGTGTACAATGCATCAAAATGCATTCTGCTGTCATGCATACCTATTTAGAATAAATAAAGTTTTAAAAAAGAAAAAAGAAGTTTAAAAAATATTAAATGCATAATTTGAGAAACTTATATAATCCCAACCCTCATCAAAGGCAACATTTAAAAGGAGGTAACTTGGCTCCTGATTAAGAAAATGGCTTAACAGATTTGAATATTGACAAGAAAATTGGGCTTAAATTTCCCTTCTCTCACCCACCAGCTGTGTGGCCTAGGAAAGATACTGTGTCTTTTTCTTTCCCTTTTCTTCTCTTCTCCTCCCCTCCTCTCCTCTCCCTTGCCCTCTTATCTCCCTCTCCCTTACCCTCTTCTTTCCCTCTCCCTCTCCCCTACCTCCTCTCCTCTTCCCCTCTTATTTAAAAGTCGAATTTATCATATTCCTCACCTAATGACCTCGTATGATGACCGGTCCTTCTGAGCCTCCTCATTGGCTGGTCATTTGTCATTCATTCACCATTTGTCTCTGTATTTCCCTCCCACTCATTCACTTGGACTATTAGCAGTCATTCAAATGCATTGAATCTTAATATTTTTGTTTACAAAACTAGCATTTTTGAATATTTTACTTCGTATCCATAGATTGTGACATTTGCATGCAATCATAAGAAAGGTGAGTAAATACGATTATTTCTATTTATTTATTTATTTTGGGGGTGTACTGGAGATTGAACTCAGGGGCACTCAACCACTGAGCCACATCCCCAGCCCTATTTTGTGTTTTATGTAAAGACAGGGTCTCACTGAGTTGCTTAGTGCCTTGCTGTTACTGAGGCTGGCTTTGAACTTGCAATTCTCCTGTCTCAGCCTCCCTAAGTGCTGGAATTACAGGTTTGCGCCACCGCACCCGGCTCCCAATTATTTCTATTTAAATTAGCCTGTGTTTCTTCAACACTAAGGATTTAAGATCCGTCATGTTCTTTTCTTATCCTCACGTTTTGCCTTTCCTCTCTCCCAAGTGGTGGACACACACATTGATTCTCAACTTCCTGCTGTGAAAATGATGACATATGTCCCACATGGACCCATATGAGAATTTCCCAGGCATTGAGAAGCCACACTATTGGTGTGAGTGTGCACACTCCATTGGTAAGTGTTGGAAGGTTGTACCTCTGACCCTCTAACTCTGTTTTTATCTGTTGAAAGGAGATAATGACATCTGCTGTGGTTGACTATGTCCCCCAGAATTTATGTGTTGGAAACCTAACTTCCAATGTAGGTGTTGGGAGGAGAAGCCTAGAGGGGCTTGTTCAGGCCATGAGGACCCTGCCCTAGGTAGGTTAAGTAGGTTAAATACATTTTTCCACTTAGCAATATTTTCAACTGTACGAGGGGCTTGTTGGAACATAATGGCTTTGTAAGCTGAGGGGCATTTGTATGGAACGAGCTTGGAGCCAGTGTTCCCTCTGGAGTGCTTGTCTTTCTGCCTGTGATGTAATGCAGGAGTGATCTGACCTGGGTCTTAAGCATTCAGATCGCCTGGGCCAGGAGGGAGATGGCCCTTGTTAAAAGAGCCTGTGGGACCCTAATTGGGGTGTTGGTCAGCTTTCCATCAGTATGACAAATACCTGAGAAAAACAACTTAGAGGAGGAAAGATGTATTTGGTCCACAGTTTCAGAGTTTTCCAACCGTGGTCAGCTGACTCCATTGCTCTGGGCTGAGTGAGGCAGAGCATCATGGCAGAAGGGTGTGGCCCAGGAAAGCTGCTCAACTTACTGCAACTGGGAGGCAGAGAAAAAGAGAAAGGAAGGGAGCAGGAACAAGAGATACCCTTCTGGGCACACCCCCAGGGACCTACTTCTTCCTCCAAGCATGTCCCGCTTGCTTATACTTCCTACCACCACCCAGGACTCTCTTCAGTTATCACTGGATTAATCCACTGCTGAGGGCAGAGCCCGCATGATGCCATCAGTTCCCAAAGCTCCAGCTCTGGACATCACTGCACTGGAGACCGGCTTCTGGGGACATTCTAAATCCAAACCTTAACAAGATTTGTCCCCTTTTTGTTGTGACAACTACTCTCCTCAGTTAACTACCACTCTCCTTCCATGTACCTCCACCCTGAGGCCACAGATATGCCTACTGCTCAGGCCCCCGGAATCAGGAGCTCACTGTCTTCAGGCTGCAGTTCCTCAGGTTCCCTTGGAAGCTCCCAGCAGTGCCTGCTCCTCAAGCTTGTTCTAATGAATCTCCAAATTAAATTTAGCTACAGAGCTCCTGCCATTGTGATTTCCCTAACCAAGAGATCAGGCCTACCACACTGGAAGCTTTTAACGAAGATTGTGTGTGTGTGTGTGTGTGTGTGTGTGTGTGTGTGTGTGTCTGTTTTTTCCTGCTTGACCTATGTTCTCAAAGTGATTTACACCAGTTAAAAAACAGAAGTATTAAACAATGCAGAGCTCGCCTCTGCCAACCCCTCCTGTCCTCTTGAGCTCAAGCGGCAGGAAGTACCACCTGCTGTAGTTTACCTGCACACAGCATTGCAGAAACCACTCCAGTCTGCACGAGGGAGATCTGCATTATGAAAATGCCTCAGAGTGCTGGCACAGAGGCTTTCTAGACTTGCCAGCAATTCGTCTTTTGTTCTTTTTGCAAAACCCCTGTGGGATTGTGTATCCTCCAACATTCTAATAAAGAGATTTCTCCTTTTTTCTTTTTTCAAAAGAAAACAGAAAGACTAGTATATGAGACCAGCCTTTCTACTTAACAGATGAAAACCAGGAAGACATCTCAGCAGCACTTTGTTATATAAATACTTCAAATCACAAGGACCAGAGGGAATATCAAGACTACTCTAAATGTAGGTTTATTATGCAGATGGGAACTGATTTATGTAGGGGGAAAATACCCCTCTCCAAAGTTGATGTTTTTTAATGAGCTTGTAGAGATAAATCTTCCCTACAGATATTCTATTTAGCATCTGTAGACACGTCCACCTCCAGGAAATAGAGATTAATTCTCCACCCCACCCTCTACTTGAGGTGGGCCATATGTAGTGACTTGCTTCCAGAGAGTGGAGTATGGATAGGGAGGGACAGTAACATACTGTGAAGGAACCTAGCAGATGCTTTCTTCTCCAAAGCCTGAAGGCCCACGGCAGGTCATGTGGTGTGACATGCCACCTGATGTGTCACGATGTGGTGAGAAGGTCACGCCTCCTGCACAGCTTTCTTCCTCAACACCGATCACTCCACTAATCATGAGCAGGATATCAGACAGATCCCAACTGCAACATTCTCTAAGATACAGAGCTCTCCAGGATACAGAGCCAATGCCCTTCAAGACTCTCCAGGTTACGAAAAGTAGAGACCAAGAAACTGTCACAGAACAGAAGGGACAGAGGAGAGCACAGCAAGGAAACCTGGTGCCCTGTGTCAGATCCTGGAACAGAGGGAAGACATTAATGGTAGTAATTTTTTAAAGGGTAAAATCTAAATGAAGCCTGGAGTTTAAACTTTGGTAAAAAAAAAAATGGATTTAAAAATGGGAAATTGTGCCTTTTCTATTGACTAAACCCTCAGAACCTCCAGGAGATAGAAGGCATGAGTCACACTGCCAACAAGTTTAAACCCTGCACACTTTATTTTTACACCAAACCCGCAATAAAAATATCTTAACACCATCGCAATAAACATTGCAACTGTAAGGCAGAAAATGTGGGCTGATGATCTCCTTTGTTGAGATGTGACTGCACACCATTAATAGTCCAGAAAGATAAAGTCACTTTCCAGTTATTAAAAATGAAAAGAAGAAACAGGAACCTGAACTTTAATTAAAAAAAAAAAGCCCTATATAAGCTCAGGTGAGAGGCAGTGGACCCAGTAATGAGGGGTATATGGGAAAGATTAAACCCCCCAACCTGATGAAGGAGAAAGTCATGGAAACAGTGAAAGAGGCAGACGCAACCAGGGCCCCACCTCCTGTGACACATGGGCCACCAGCAGAGTCTCTGCTCAGTGTTTTCTACCAAGTATTGATCCCCAAAGACCAGTCATTTATTTATCGAAATATCTCTGTGCCACCTAAATTACCACTTCCTTTAGACTTATCTGAGCAACACAATTTTAAATTTAAACCCATGAGTATGGATGTACGTGGTGTGTGTGTACTCAGCACATGCTACCAGAGCAGAAAGAGCAAGCATTTCAATGCACAGATTCAGAGAACCGGTACGGCTGGGTTTGACTACACTAGACACGCACAGAAGGGGAAGGTCATAGGAGGTGAGGTTGGGCTGGGAAGAAACTGGGCAGGTTGGGTCATGGTGATGTCAGTCTAGAGCGGGAGTGGGAGAGGTGGGCAGCGTGCCTTTCGACCGCAGCCTGATTTCTGTGATTCAGTGAGGCTGCTCACCATTGACAGAGTGAAGACTATGTAGTTAGAGACACTCCGAGGTCCACCGTGATCTGTCATGTCCTAGCAGGCATCAAAGGAAGAGATGCGCAAATCCCCCACCTGATCAACTCCCAGTTCTGCTCCACTGAGAATGTCACTCTCAATGTGCTCACCTCAATTTCCCCAGGGGTCTGCTAGCATGTGTTAAAAATCAACAGAGTAACCCACACTGCTCTCCTTCTCAGGCTGCCCTGTGTTCAGGACATTGCTCACAAAAGTCACAGATACGGGGCTGAATGGTGGCTGACCACCTTCTTCTGTGGGTACCAGGGTCAGGTGCGCCAGGCCTTCACAGGCAGTTTCCTGTTCACGGAGCACCTTGCTTTCAACCCCACTTGCCGGTCCTGGGTCTCAGCTTAGATGGCACTCTCTCCAGACACTGCTTCACCTCTCCATCACAGTTAGCTGCTCCACTCTCCATACCCTGTGTTCTTCTTACAGGAACACCAAGTCAAAGTCGCCCATTGGAGTGTTGTCCTTTCTGCTACCCAGAGCTCTGCCCTTGGCTCACTGCGTCAGCCCTGGGAAGAGAACACAGCACGTAGCAGATGCCAGTCAGTCAGTGAGGAACGGCTCTGCATGCAGTTGAACAAGGGGACAATGAGGACTTCCAGTCGTCCAAACGTGAGTGACACCAGGTGAGAACATGGACAGTGTCCATCAGTGGATGATTGTGGCAGGTCTACATAATGGAAATGATTCTGCCTTAAAAAGGGAAAGAAATCCCGCTATTTGTGATGACATAGATGAAACTGGAAGACATCATGTTTAGAGAAATAAGCCACACACAGGAAAACAAATGCCCATCTTCGCGTACGTGTGGAATGGCAGCTGTCAGCAGCTGGAGTGGGAGGGAGGTTGGCGGTGTGGGTGAAAGGACACCAAAGTCCAACTTTATAATGTATGCATATTTCGAAACAGCACCCACATGACAAGTACACACAATTTATATTTGTTAATTTAAATAAATAAAAAAAAATCCATCCTTTTCCTCTTCTGCTCCAAAGACTGATAACTTTGTAAATAATAAAAGTGATGAAAATATAATCAGGGCAAGATTACCAATGACTATACATGTCACACAAATGGAAGAAATAGCCTTGTTAGTCAGTTTCCAAGTATAAAAGTACTTGAAATAATCAACTTAAGAAGAGCAGCAGTTTATTTAGGGTCTTGGTTTTGCAGCTTTCAGTTCATGATCTTAGTCCCCTTACTTTGAGCCTGTGGAATGGCAGCACATGAAGGAGTGGGTACAGGATGGAACCTCATGCTCAGGAAGCAAGAGAGAAAGAGGAAGAGACTGGGGTCCCACAGTCCTCTTCAAGGATATGCCCTCAGTAACCAAAAGACCTCCCACTTCTATCTTACCATCTCTTCTAGCACCACTTGGGAGACCAACCAATCCTTTAACGCACAGGCATTTGGAGGATATTTAAGACCCAAACTGTAGCACAAGCTCTACAGTGATCCCGTCACAGCTGAAGTCACACAGAACTAGCTTATATGTACTCAAAATATATTCACTTATGAATGTATTTAGAATCAGGGGGAACATCTGAACAAGGACAGTATCTTAAGCCAGTGGTTGTTTAATCATAATGTATTCACTTACTAACTGTGATTTGACTCTGCACTAAATGCTGTGTGGAAGACATGGACAAAGAGGAGTTGTTGTAATCTGGTTGGGTAGATGCAGCTGGCACACCCAGGACAGACAGTCAGGGACTTAAGGTCACGCATGTAAAAATGACTTGGTGCTGAATTGCCTGATGCACAGGAGCCTTAGCATGACCGCTCCTAACTTCTTTAGTTCCCTTCCTTCATAAGGGAGCCAAAAGTCAATGACATGGTCCTTTTAAAGGACTGGCATGTGGGAGTGAATTACTGGTACTATTGCCTGGTGCCATTTGAGCTCTGAAATCCAGCACAGCAATTCTGTTCTGTTTGTCTTTCCACACACAGTGACTGTGGGGATGGGATAAGACGTTCCAGATCCAGATAAGCTCTTACATAATGTGCAATGGCACAGAGTTCACTGTAGGGCTGAATTAACTTTAATAGCTTTAAAGTGACTTTTATATTTATAGAGGAGTAAGGTTGTGAAGAAGTCATTAAGATTTCTTAGTTTTACTTTGCTCAGCTCTGTGGTGGAAACTGCTGCAGAGCAAGGGTTAGCTAACTAAACTTGGCTCCCACCTGTGAATAAAGTTTTATTGGAACTCAGCCCCATTCCCTTACTGGGTGTCTGTGGCTGCTTTCATTCTACAAAAGCAAAGTTCAGTAATGCAACAGACGTTGTTCCACAAAACTGAGAATAGTTACTATCTGGCCTTTTGTAGAAAAGATTCGCCAACACTTACCCCAGAGATGCTCTTAAATTCAGAAGTTCATAAAATTTAATATTAGATCCCTTATGAATACCAAGAATCTACTGTTACCTTGGAGGCTGACAAAAAGAAGGGCTTAATAAAAATGGGACTACAAGGTAGATGAGGAAAGATTCACGGGGAGCCAGTTAAACTGCTATTTAAATATTTGTATGCACTGAAAGACAAGATCCAAAACACTTTTTACATTTTCATGCATTTAAAAAAGGACAAATTCATTGCAGGTGTAAGAAAATAAATAGGTCAATGTTGAGGCAGGAATAACTTTCTACCTCTTTGGCTTTCTGCATTTTGTAGTTGATAGTCTATACTTCAGTTCCCAAACCTTTGAACTGAACTACTTGGATATTCAGTCTGGATATATCAAACAAAATCTTTTTGCCAGCCTAACCATATGTTGTATACATCAAATAGGCACTTGATAATTATTTACAAAGTAAAAAAGTAAAAACAAAAATTATTTTTCAGACACGTAGATCATCATAAACCTCACCTTCTCTAGCTGAAAGAAGTTTGAAGTGGAATCTGACAGAGTCCAGGGTGGGATAAGGATGAATAGATTAGAGAGAAAGGAGCATAGATATTGAGATAAGTACACTCTTCATCCAGAAGACGTTTTTTGAATATTAAAATCAAGAAGATCTAAACAAATTCACTGCTGCAGATGAAGAGAATTTGCAGAGAAAACATGTACAAAGCATTCTCAAATATTCTCTTGAATTTTGTTGGAAGTTTCATTTCCAAATTTTGCACAGAATCCTATAGAACACAAATAAATAGAGCAATAAAAGTACAATGATAAAATCTGCATAATTGAGGCAGGAAATTAGCCTAAATGCCAGAAGTCAATCCCATCACTAGAAGGATCCAGAGCTCCCTGCCATTACTGTATTTCTTTTCTGGCTCAAGGGAATGACTGGACCCAGTGGATTGGCATGAATTGTGAATATAAAGTCAGATTAGAGAAACATCCAGAGCAGCTGGAAAAAAAAGAAAGAGATCAGAAACAACAGCTGCACTAGGACAACACCTTAGCTCAGTGGGTCTCAAATCCTACCTGTACGATGGAGTAACCTGGAAACTTTAAAGAATTCCTAATTCCCTGATTTTATGCCTGGAGAATCAGATCAAGGTGGCTGAGAGTAAAGACTGAATTAGTATTTCACAGTCAGGTTTAGGATTTACTGGTCTATCCACTTCATCTGGCATGAAAGATTGACCATTAATGATAGTCTCATAAAACAATAAACCCGGAGTTTCCCGAACATATAATGTCTTAATATTTTTGCTGTGTTTCACTTACATTATAAATGATTAAACTATTTTTCTTTAAAACAATTCATTTTCTAAAACCTTAGACTCTAGCCTAATTCCAAGCAATAGCATTTGGAAAAAAAAAAAAAATCACAAGTATGGTGTGTTGGTTGTCTTTCTTTCTAATACTTATTAAAATATGCAGTGTTAACGTAAGTGTGATACGCGCACCCAAGATGGTTTTAGGTGCTAAATGCAACTTAGAAAACTTTAGCAATCTATTACCTAAAACGATCTGTGTATAGATACTACAGAAGCTGCAGAATTAAACCACTATTTCAACAGGGAATTTCAATTTCGAAGTGCCTGCCATACAGCCCCCACAGAAATGATGATATAGGGTCTTTGAAAAATGAGGAAGCCAGGCTAGCTTGAGTTCGTTCTAGCTCAACAATGCCTTGTCATTCCCTACTCAATGTGTGCCATTGTGTTTGCAAAATTATATCACACTCGATCTGATGAACAAAATAATAGGTTTATAGTGATATTGGAGAAGCTTACCTGGTGGTTGATCCAGAGGCTTCGGGAAGATTTTAGAACTTTATCCTTCAGGAATTCAAAGGTGCCATGATATCATTATCAACCTGCTTTTGAGAGAAAACATTGTGAATAGCTATACAATAATTAATTTTCTAGATATACCTAGAAAACCACGTTATACAGTGCAAATAAGTTTGCTTGTTTAATTATGAATGATAGTAATCAAATTTTTATTAGCCAAGAGGTTTATCTGAACCTTCAATATGCAAATATCATTTGTGAGCTTCAAGGAAAGAGAGTAAGTATATGGAATTTTCCAAGTTGGATTGAACAGAAGACCCTTCTTCCTACCACAAGATAGAGATTTCTATAAATTTGTTTTCTTGGAAACACCAACCCAATACATAGTTATAGAAGCTACCCTATATTTAGTCCCAGTTACATAGGCTATAGCTATGTTGAATTTAACTATCAGTGAAACATATGTACCATTTATTTTATTTTATCCTCATAGAGCAGAACCCCCTCTTATGAGTTACAATTCTGAGATACTTTACATGAAAATTACTTGGAAGGATCCTACGGGAAATGCTTGTCTGTGTGACGTATATGACACTGGGAACCAAAGGCTGCTCAGGGAAGGATCTTCCTGACAGAGGAGGGAAAAGGTTTCACAAAGATTTTAAGGCCCACTTTTATAAACTCATGGAATTCGCATCCTATGTGAAAAGTGTGAACAGTGAAGAAATTAATCTGAAGCAATTGATTGGAGCAAAAAAAGGAAAGAGAATTTAGAAAATAATTGTGCAAATACCTTGGAATGATTATTCAAGGTTGTTCAAGCGTTGGTCTGGCATTCCTTCACTAAGTACTATGCCCATTTGCCAATGCTCTTAAAAGTTCTCTGTAAACATTACCTTGGTGACTTATATGCCATTTTATCATTATGGCTATACCAAAATGTGGTTTTTTAAAAAAATCCTGTAGGAACTGGAGGTATAGCTCAGTGATATAGCATGCTTAGTATGTGCAAAGCCCTGGGTTTGATTCCCAACATACGCACAAGAGAAATTCCCCTGTGGTTGAGCACTTAGGTTCCCCTCCCAACCATCACAATGAACAGTATTCAGTGAATATTTAAGTGTTTTATTTATCCTCAAATATTTATGTGTCTATTTTGCATCAAGCACAGCATTAGTTTCTGGGAATTCAATAGTGAGTAGGTAGTCATGCAGCTCCTGCCCTTGAGACTTGATACAAATGCATTAATTTGCCAACCTTGAACATGCTTTTAATAAAAAGTAGTCTGTGGTATGAGAATGTGAAACAAGACATTCTTTTCGGGACAAAATGGGAATCACTTCTCTGAGGAAAAAAAGATAGTTCTCTGTCCCTCTGAGTCTTTCCATTTATATCTTAACGTTAAGACTTTATATTTGTTGATTACCCAAATTATTCTAAAATGCAGGGTGTATTCTTCCCACAAAAACCTTTTTTCTCTTCTAATAAGAATTGTGGGACCTAGGTGGGTCATGTTTTGCAGGAATTGTAACTAATATAGGCCAATGCCATCTCTTCCTTGTGTTTTTATAGCGGCTTTGAAATTATCCATCTGACAATTTAAAAACTCCTTACTTTTCTTTGAATGTTTTGAAGGAAGGCTGCTTAGTCCATTCTTAGCCATTGTCCAGAGCACAGTGGAGGTTGGAACAAACCACAGGATGATTTCAGCTCCTGTGTCTTGAGCTGGCATCTGATAAGTTTTCTGTCTTCTTCAAATGGTTCAATTTGTCAAAGAATACCACCAACTGTTATTTCAGTTTTAGGTATTTTCAGTCCTATCATAGTATATAAATAAGGTTTTGTTGACTTGGTACAAAATAGTGCGTTTTTGCTGGAACAGGACAGGAAAAGATAAGAAACAGTTTCTAATCAGATGAGAGGAGTGAGGAACAAAGGAACCCATGACCAAATAGCTGCAGAATACAAATGTGTGTGTTAAATGGCACAGGGGGAAATTGTAAAAGAGAAGTCCTCTGGGCTAGATCTCGATAACACACCATCCTGGGCTAGTTTCTCATTTGCATGAACATCATTTCATATCTTTTCTCTGAAAGTAAAATAAAGTCTTAAAACTTGTCTGCTGGGGAAAATATTAAATTATGGACTCTTTCCAACCAAAAGATGCCACAGTGAAGAAATAAAAAAAAAAAATCCAGTTATGTATATTGCCTCTAAAATGACCATGACTATGAATATGCAAAAGAGAATATGAGTTAACATGCTGATTGCAGAAGATGGAAACACCGACTGTCCCTTAATAACAATAATGCCTCAAATTGGTGTGTTTTTCTCTGAATTTACTATTAACTATAAATCATCAAAAGACTTAATATTTTGCTTGGTCTCATTTGTGCTTAATGTTCCAAGGAGACAGAGACACAGACGGGATGTTTTTGTAAAGAAAATGTTCCAGTGTTTAATGCTTTTCAAATCTCATTCTACTAACAGTATATCTTTCCCTAAATAGCTTACATTTTTACGACCATTCCATCACCATGAGTCTTATTGATTAATAGGGCTCTTATTTACCATGTGTTTAAATTCTGAGGAACTTTTTGTAACAGGGGCAGGTGTTTAGGCCTGTTCCGAGTCTGTCCCTCATATGAGTATACCCAGCTCAACAGGAGAGGAGGCTCCCACTGCCAGGTGGAAGGCAGCTGTGTATATAGTGGACAACTACAGTGTAAGCCTTTTACCTAAGTTCTCTGGATAGCACTGAAGCATAAGGCTGGCCCTCAATTTTCAACTATAATATTGTTGTGGGCTCTGATTGGGTTTACGGATTTCTAACTCTCCACTAATTAATCTGTGATCTTTATATAGACTCTAGATTCTCGATTTTTCTGGACCCTAGATTCTCTAGTCTCTAGAGAACGTGGTTAGAACATATGGCTGATTTAGTGATTCTCTAGTAAAGACACAGATTGGGTTAAGCTCTGTATGCAGCCAAGAATAAACATAAATTTGCTTGGGCTAAAAGGGGGCATCCTAATTCACGTAACTGTAAAGTTCTGGATTATCACTGGCCTGCCACCTGACTTGACAGGGGTCAAATGAGGGCACTGGAACATGGGCTCTGTCACCCCTTCTCCAACAGCTTCAATGCCAGGCTCCATCTGGTGGGAGACCCAGATGGACTCCTTACCTCAAGACCCACAGAAAATAAGGTTCCACTCCTAAACTATTGTGAAGAGATATGCTGGATTTCAGAGGCCCAAACCTGAACCAATCTCTCTGACTGGAAGACATGCTGGGCCCAGGTCACATCTCTAGAGCTGGCAGTGGGAGCAGTCCTGATCAAACTGAATGAACGTAAAACACTGTACCTCTTCCCCTGAAAAAAGTTGGGTCTGTAGCTAGAAGGGTGGATGGAGGTCAGGCAACAAATAAACAAATAAATAAATAATTCTACTAATTACAATTAGAAAACCAAAATGAACACGCAAATATACAATTCTCTGCTACAGCCTAAACCAGGAGGGGAGCTTCGTCCTCTCTTCCATCATTTTCCTTGGAAAGCGATCTCCCTTGCTCCCGTACAGAGCTGGTAAGTAGCAGGCATTCTCTCCCTGTCAACTTCTGGAATCTGGATCCACAGGGTCTCTCTCCAACCACATCTTTCCCTTTCCAGGTTTATAAGGAAAGTTGTCCAACAGGGAAATAATAGAAAACAATGGCTTTTTTAAAAATTCTCATTCGTAGAGTTTAAAAGTAACTTTCTCCTATGTCAACTCCACAACACACTTTGCCATTGTCCCTTGAGTGCTTTACTCAGCTGAAAGAAGGAATGAACCGACCATCCAGGCTCTGGTCAGACACACGTTTAGATTTTCAGATGTTCTGTGAAGGGATGCCGATCCAAGTTTAGTCATACCAGAGCTGCAACACAGAAGTGGTTGGGTTGCGGACGTCACTGGGGCTCAGATCCACTCCCACTTACATCCTAGTTATTTCCTGAATATCTCAAAGATGGAAAATTTCCTCATCACTAAAATGAATAACCAAAATGACTAAACATAAGGAATTTTACCAAAACAGGGTACATTTTCTGTTCAGGTTAGTTAAAGATACTACATGGAAAAAATAACAAAAAGGCTGGGGAAAAGCTAACTACTTAGTGATAGAGTAGTATACACAGGGCTCTGGGGTCAGTGCCCAGCACCACTGAAAATGAAGAAAGAGGAGAAGAAGGAGGAAAAGGAGGAGGAGGAGGAGAATTAAGAGGAAAAGGAGAAGGAGGAGGAAGAGCAGAAGAAAGGGAAGAAGAAAGAAAGGAAGAAGAAGGAGCCAAAAGAGGAGAAGAAAAATAAATATCTGGAAAACAGTGGACCCGAATAAAAGAGGTAATTCCAAACCAACCCTTTGTAACTTGTATTTTTTGACCTAATAGCCATTTTAATGGTTGTTTCTTGAAGCTAAGAAAGTTGTAGAACTTGTCTTCTACTTCTGTACCCTAGGCCACCTTAGATGGTAGGATCACTTACTTAATTTTAATGACCAGCCTCTCTGTGACAGTCACAGCTCTGGTCAACTGGACATGACAGGCCTTTTGCTCACAGTCCAGCCATAAGCATCTCTCTCTGAAATACTGTCTCCTCAGGTTCTGGTGGTTTCCAGCATGTTGTGGATAACTGAGTCCCTGGGCATGGTGGAAAGGAAGAGAGAGAAATGGGGAGGGCAGAGCATCCATTCTCCATGAGGCTGGCCTGCTTCCTAAGTACTGTCTCTGGACAGGAAATTGGTGATTTCCTAAATTCTTCTATCCCCTGTTAATGGTAAGACAATGGAATACCAGACACAATGTTTGTTAAATATGTGGAGAGAGAGACTCTAATAAACTAATTCTGTGATTATCAATTGTCAAAGACCTATGGAAGATAATTTAAGTGCACATATGTTCAAAAACCACAACTCTTTCTCAAAGTATCTTGTCTGGATGGGAAAAATATACCTGCACCTATCTTATACAAGAGAAGTCACTTGGAATTTTTTTTATAATAGTGAAAAATTAAAAACAACTAACAAGTCTTTCATAAGAAATAGCAGATTAAAATATGATATCTTCACATAATGGAATATTGTGAAACAATTAAAATAAATAGATTAGGAAGCCAGACTCAGTGGAGCACACCTGCAATCTCAGCACCTCAGGAAGTTGGGGCAGAAAGATTCCAAAAAGTTCAAGGCCAGCCTGAGCAACTTAGCAAGACCTTGTCTCAAAATAAAAAGGGCTGGGTTTGTAGCTGAGTGGTAGAGTACTTCTGGGTTCAATCTACAGTAGTGCAAAAAAATAAATAAAAAAAAGAAAAAAACAAATAAACCTATATCACTCAATATTAATAAACAAAGAAAAAAAAATTTATAATATCAAGCCATTTATGTGCATTAAAATATATATAGGGGGGGTACCTGGGATTGAACTCAGGGGCACCTGACCACTGAAATACATCCCCAGCCCTATTTTGTATTTTATTTAGAAACAGGATCTCACTGAGTTGCTTAGCACCTCCCCGTTGTTGAGGCTGGCTTTGAACTCATGATCCTCTTACCCTGTCTCCCAAGCCGCTGGGATCATGGGCGTGCACCACTGAGCCCATCTAAAATACATAATTCTATATAAACATATACATACAGATAAAACACACATGTACATGAGAAAACAATTTTAAAGAATGAAGAAAAAAGAATGATTGAGTTTGGTATCAAAATATACTTCAAGTTTATGTGAAATATTTTATCTCTAGAAAAAGGTGACAGAATATATAGTAAATTCATAGCGATGGTCAATTCTGAATGATAAGGAATTAAATTTCTTTCTTAACTTTTGTGTACTTTTAAAATTACTTTGCAAAATAAAATAATAATAATAATAATAATCCCCCAAATTAAAGAAAAAGTAAGCAAATAAACTCCTGCATGCTGGGGCAGTCACACCTAGGTTCTGAAAGTTATTCTGAGCTCAAAATACATCCTGCTCCTTCTTAAGAAAACCCAGGATCTGATCAAGTCATTATGGCTTCTAGTTAGTATACAATTTATGAATATGAGGAATTAGGGCATTTTAAGACATCATAAGTTGAATATTCTTTTTTAGTTTTATTTCCTACCTCTCTCTGGATTGTAAGAGTCATGTGACTCAGTGAATTATAATTAAAAGGAAAATGTACCCAGCACTGCACTCGCTGGGCCCTGCCTGTCCACCACTCACCTTCCAGCTCTGCTCTTAGACTGTAGATCTGAGTGATCCCAGCAGGTCCAGCTCAGCCCCTCAGTATCACTTCAGAAAACAGCCACCAGGCCCATCAAGTTACAGCAATTACAGGCTGGAGACATTTTCCTCCAGTACTTTATTGTATTAACTTTTCGTTTGTTCCCTTTAAATTACAAGAGTGACCTGCTTTCTTTTGGAAGTCATAACCAGTGGCCGTGAGAATAATACTTTTCATCAAAAATACCAAAATAACTAAGAAGTCCTCAAAGACTCCAGCTCTGAAAAATGTACAACCAAATGCAAAATCCAGCTACTAAAATTAGAGACACAGACAGAAAACTTTTTTTAAAAAGAAGCTTTTGCCTTGAAATGTGATTTTTTTTTTTCACATTGGTCTGTGGATATTTATAGAACTGTGATCTGCCATTGTATCATTAGATATATTTGAAGGTGGATGCACAGGCATGAATTTGGTGAAGTCCCACGTGATCTAGTTAACTTCACCTCGTATTTTACCTGCTGAGCCAATGGTGATCAAACTCACTTCTTAATAAATAGTTCATAAAATAAAAGTTCTCTGCCTAAAGGTCTATGCAGACCAAAAATAAAAAAGCATTGCAGCAATAAATAAAAATGCAGCAGGTTAAGAAGCCCTAGGTGTTGCTCTTGTCTGGCACTGGAAGTTAACAGTGTATGCTTCATGATAACTGAAAAATTGGGGGACTTGTTTAGAGAATATGCAAACTAAGCATGATGACTCATGGTGCAGATTTTAATTCTAATATTGTACATAAATTATAAAGCATTGTTGGGAAAATGTCTAAATGAATGATGTGAATATTACCAAGGATTTACAATAAGGCTGGGAAAGCATCAAGGTTCATCAACAATGAACTTTTTCCCCATGACGAGTGGATGCACGGGCAGTTTCTGATGCCTCCTAAGATCCCCACATCCCAGGGATCACATACTCTAACTCAAAGCCATGCGCTGGTTTCCGGTCTTTGCATAAATGTCTCTAGTGGTGAGCATCCCCTTGCTTCCAGGAAGCAACCTACCTGCCTTTCAGGTAACTATAAAGAAAGGAGAAAGAAGGGGGACTTTTCTGCTGGTGTTCCAAGCAGAATGGCCATTCTTTTGGGATCTCAGAGAGAATAGAGCACCCCCTTGTCTGCACGCCACTCTACAGACAGGGCAGCAGGGCCAGTGGACGACCTCAGAGTCCTTGCTAAACCAGGACAAACATCCCCATTCCCATTAGCTTGATTTTTTTTCTTCTTTTTAGTTTGCATGCCTTTAAATTGCAAGCCTGAGGTCTTTTAAACATTCTTTCAGAGATTCTTCCTCAAAAGAAGCTCCAAATATAAAACCCAATACTCAAATAATGAGTTGATAGGAAATAAATAGATGATGTAATTTTTTAAAACAAAAATTAATTTGGGATTTAAAGGTAAACACCTGGACAAATCTAGTCAGAGTGAGATAAACAGACAATGTAATATTTATGTATTATAATGATATATAAATAATAGAATGAGATTACTTGTGCACATGGTTATAGAGGACGTGTGTAGACAGGGAAGCCTTCCTTTGGTCTGGAAGTTGTTCTCAGTTTAAACACGAAAGTTCTGGCAAAATCTGAAGAAACTCCAAATGTCCACACTGTCCCTGGAGGGAAAACTGGGTGTAAAGGTTGGAAATCAGTCCTGTGGGGAGTGGCGGAGGGGAGGCCAGGCAGGATAAACCATATTTCACAGAGCAGACACATGGAATTCAGCAACTAAATACTGAGCAACAAGCATGAGTTGCGACTGCACAGCAGTGAGATGCGTGAAATAGATGCCAGGGGTCGCTACAAACGCAAGGGCCATCTTTCTTCCAACAGCGACACTCACTCAGCCAACCAGGATTCACTGAGCACTGTTCTGAGAAACACAAAGAACACCAATGTGGCAGGAGAGAGATGGAGTTCAAGTGACTCTAGGTAACGCGGGAGCCAAGGGAGGTGGTGTGTAGCTTCGGCCAGTGCAAGCTGAAGGGCGGCCTAGTGGAAGGAACCGTCCCCTGGCTGAGGACCGTGGTATTCTGGAAATCACGAAAGCTCCACGCAGAGGGCAAATACCAGTCCTCACGGAGGGCGTCCAGATGACGAGCTAAGCACTTGCAGCCACTGTGTCCCTTAATCGACAACAGCCCTTTGAGGATGATGATTGTTATTTCTATTCCACATGCTCAGGAGCTGGGGAGAGTTACTCTACCTCGCTGATGAATGCATATGGTAGATGATTGCAAAATGGCCCTGGTTCTCCTCGAAGCCAAGCTCTTTACATTGCAACTTTGCGGCTCCTCTGGTCAAGAAGTGGGTCTGTTTCTACCTTGGCTGATCAAACACAGCATGACAGTGCCCCAGCTCAGCCTCCAGGGGACTTCCCTGCTTCTTGTGACCAGGACCCCTAAGATCACCAAGGCAGCACACCCAGGCCAGCCTCCTGGAGAACAGAACATTGAGCAGCAGGGCAGTGGAAGAGTCTCGCAGGTGAGGTCAGCCCAGACCAGGACATGCACCCTGATGGTCCCAGTGAGCTCAGAAGCCAGGGCCTCGGTGGAGATCAACCAGCCCTGCCCAGCCCCACCCAGGCCACACTAACCACCCAGGCAACCTCAGCCGTGAATGTGCCTAGTGCCGACTTGTTGTGAGATTGCAATCCAAGACTGTCTGACCCAGATACCTTGTATTTCCTTACTCTGTGTCCTCGTGCCAAATCCTACATAACCCTGCGTCTCCGAATTAGGAGCATGTTTATTTCTGTGGCCTTTTCAGCAAGCAGTTCTTTCCACTAGTCCTCCCAAACAGGAAGTCTATTTTTTTATGCAAATTGATTTTTCCCTTCTGAGGTTGTTTTTCCTCCCTAAATCCTCATTTCCAGCTGCTCTGGGTCAGGGGTAAAGACAGAGCCTTCCAACAAGCCTTTTGGCATCACAGAGCTGAGAGCCATCTGTTTGGCTGTGGGCTATTCACTGCGGACCCGGCAGGCAACACGCTTCTGACCAGCGGTTGATGATTTGATAGCTCATCATTACCCAATAAATATGCTAATCATCACCCCTGAAGTGGGACTAAAACAGTGATTTGGTTGCAAAACATCTAGTACATGTCCAGAAGATACAGAATGGATGTGATTCAGGCTTAACTTGATAAAACTGTCATTTTGTTATTTATCCCATTTCGTTTGCAGCCACACGGGGATCTACCCGCAGCTGAGCGGGGGATGTGGACGGCCTTCTCTGCCATCTGATAAATAAGCACACGCTCACTTTCTTTGACACACTATCATTTTATCCCTTTCCCATCTAGCTTTGTCAGGGTGAGTTTTCCTCTTCGATAGTTCTAATAGATTACCTAGAAATCCAAGAGAATGATGAGAGAAAAGCCTGGGTGGAGGGAGCAATTCCTCCTTCCCTAACATCTGACCATTGCAATCATTCAGTAAGTGCTTCTGCTGGCAGCACGCCTTAAAACTAGAATCTGGAATCTACTAAGTCACCTCAATTGGATAAATATTCTTCTTAATTACATAATCATACTGATAGCACCAAATACGTGAAATAATATAAAAGTGTTTAAAATTAATTTCTGTGTTCACTATTTCAGAGCAAAAATCATTAAGGTGTTGTTTGTTTCTGATCTCATTAACTTTTTTCTTTAATTTAAAGATTGTTATTATAAATAGATTAGCATAAAATGAGGATTTGGGTCCTATGCATCACATCCACCTTGACTATATCATCATCTATATAGACAGTGTCTCTTGCAGTTGGCCAGTGTACAACCTGTGAGACTGTACAAGGCATTGCCAGAATTAAATAAGTGATAACAACCATGGAAACTGATCTAAAGAGTAGACCCCTTAAAAAAATAAGTCAACTAGACTCTGAAAGGACAAAAAAAAAAAAAAAAAAAAAAAAAAACCCTGCTAATAAGTATTTGAGCACACGTTGTTTGCTAAGAATTGGATAAACATAATCTATTTAAGCCTTAAAACAACTCTCTGGAGTAAGTACTTGTATTATCTCTGTGTTATAGAGAAAATGGGAAACATTAGAGACATCATCTGTCTGTTCCAACGTCATTCAGATAGCAAGGAACTGTGATTCCATCTTGGGGTCAGCCTGAAACCATCTGTGCTTTGGAAATTGGGAAGCCAAGATGCAGAGTCTGCAGTGAGAAGAGAATGAAATGGATGTTTCCAGAAAGAAGCAGAGTGGAGAGAATAGACATAAGAGTTTCAGAGCATTGAACAGAGGCCATGTTCTCCAAGACAGTGCTGCCCGAACTGTCTAAGGTAAAGACAGGTTCCGCCCAACCCCAGCTCATTACAAACCAATACTTTCTTTGCAAAATACAGTAAAAATAAAATACTGCTAAACAAAAATTTTAATTCAAGGCCCCACTTTAGTTATTATATATAATAGCTAAAATTATTCAACATTGTTCTAGAAGTTTCTAAACACTTACTGTCTGCCCTTCTCTCACGGGTAGGCAGGAGTTCAGGATCTGCCATGGGTCTCAGGACCAGACTTTATGAAGCACAATCCCCAGATTTTGGTCCTATGGCCCACTCTCAAGAATTTAACTTGCCTCCCGCCAGGGTCAGCTCCAAACTCCACCTTTTCCTCATGAATAACAAACTGCCTTTATTAGAATTTGAGTGCAGGACACTATCTAGGGACCTGGAGATACACTTAAAATTGCAGGACTGTGGGGACAGCTCCCTGAGTGGGTGCTCTGGGCACCCACTGACACATCTGTAAAATGTGTTTTACAGACACAGCTGTAAAACAGTCTTATGGAAAGAAAATCTTCAAAGCAACATGAACACAGGTGAGAACTAGAAGGCCTAAACAGAATCCACATTTAATAGAAACTAAACCAAGTATATTTCTGGACTTCATAGACTCAAAATTCCTGGGGCTGAAAAATGTTGGAGGAACTGTTTCTGTTACCACCCATGTCCTCTTCTACCTCCACCCAACTCTCCTGCAGGGCTACCATAATATCTACAAAGGTAGTTTCTTTTAAGATGCTTGCCTGCCTTTCTTTCTTCCTTCCTTCCTTCCTTCCTTCCTTCCTTCCTTCTTCCTTCCTTCCTTCCTTCCTTCCTTCCTTCCTTCCTTCCTTCCTTCCTTTCTTTTTTGTAGTAGGGATTAAACCTAGGGACATTTAAACACTGAGCAATATCCCCAGCTCTTTTTATTTTGAGACAGAGTCTCGCTAAATTGCTGAGTCTGGCTCTGAACTTGCTATCCTCCTGCCTCAGCCTCCTAAGCAGCTGGGATTACAGGTGTGTGCCACCATGCCCAGTACTTTTAAGATTTTTAAAGATAGGAATTTTGTGCTTCTTTACTTTCTCTTGCGTCCTCTTTTTCTTTTTTTCTTTCTGAGGGGTGTGGTGTGGGGAGAATATTTCTCTTACAAATCAAAGACTAGTTTAGGAAGACGAGGAGGGGCTACAGCTATCATTTAAAGAGAAGACCCCTGGCTTGGTCTATTGGTTGATTAGTTAGTTACTTAGTCCGTTGAGTTCCAGCAATATTAAACAGAAAGTTGTCTTAAGGGAAAGGCCGCTACTGGAATACCTCCAGAGCAATCCAAATTCCTTAGAAGGGTCTGCATGACCATGGAGCATGGAGTCCAAACTGAGTGAGGAACTGCAAAATACAGAGGCAGCTTGCTCGGACCCTGTGCACTCAGTCCAAAGAGCAGGGGAGACATGCCCTTTCCTCCACCCACTGTTTAGTATGTAGAGGAGAGTACAGGTGGCGTGCACTAACAAATGATCAGTGGATTATCCGTGCCAGGGAGGGAGTCTGTGGGCAGCTGTGGAGACCGTGCATCCTGGTGTGGGTTTCACATGGGCATAGAAAGCATCTGAGCCCCTCCCCATCATGTCCCCTTCTCCTACGTCCCCACCCTGTCATGTCTCCTTCTCCTATGTCCTCATCGCATCATGTCCCCTTCTCCTACATCCCCCCCTCTGCTTCCTTTGTGACTTTATTGTCACAGAATTGAACCTATTGAGTCACACAAATGGTACCACCTCTATTAAGGTAAATTCAGCAGACTGCTCACCTGGCTCATGTTCTGCCCTCTTGGCTTCCTCTGTGTATGCACGTGTGTACAGGTAGCACACACATATGCTGAATATTTTTATCTTTCATCCCAAATGCATCAGATGTGTCTTCTGAGAACAAGAGTGTTCAGGAAATTGGTAGCAGTGTTATATCATAATACATATGCCACTTTCACATTTCACCAAATGTCCCAATAACATACTTATACCATTTTTTTTTCTTACCAAGATCCAATCCAGGGTCATGCACTGCATTTGATTGGCTTTTCCCTTTGATGCCTTCAATATGGACAGGATTTTGTGACATTGACTTTTTTTGAAAGGCACAGGAGAGGAGTTCTGTGGACTGCTCCTCCACTTAGATCTCTCTGGATGCTACTTCCTTAGGGCTGGGTTCAATTTACACATGAATGCTGTATAAGTGACAAATGTGTTTCTCAATGCCCAGCAGGCACATGGCATCCACTTGTGCTCTTGGTGATGCAGACTTGGATCAAATGGGTGAGGTAATTTCTCAGTGGAGATTTCTCTGCTTTTAGGGGATCATTTTTGTCTTTATTAAAAGTAATTTGTGGAGAGGTAGTATTGATAGCGTATAAATATTCTGTTCTCCAACAAATTCACTCAATGGTTTTAATGCAAACTAAAGTTTTAGTCAATTTTCTCACCACTGTGACCAAAATACCTGGCAAAAAAAATTTTAGAAGAGGAAATTTATTTGGCTCATAATTTCCGAGGTCTTAGTCAAGGTGGCTGCCTCTGTTGGGCAAGTTGAGGCAGAACATCATGGCAGAAGTGTTCAGCAGAGGAGAGCTGCTCAGGATAAGGCAACAAAGAATCAGATCTGTCTCTGCTTACCAGGGACAGACATAAACCCCCAAGGCACACCCTCAGTGACCTATCTCCTTCAGCCACTCCCCACCTGCCTACAGTTATCACCCAGTTAATCCACATTGGTGCATTAGTCCACTTAATTAGGTTACACCTCAGAAATCTAATCATTTCACCTCTGAAAATTCTTACAATGCCCCACACATGAGCTTTTGGGTGATACTGCATATCTAAACCATAACATTCTACTTCTGGCCCCCAAAAGACATATTCATCTCACAATGCAAAATACATCTCGTCCATTTCCAAGAGTCTTCATAGTCTTAACAGTTTTAGCATTGCCTAAAAGTCCAATTCCAAAATCTCATCTGAGACTGAACACAAATTCTCTGTGTGAGACCCTGTAAAAATCAAAAGCAAGTTACATATGTCCAATATGTAATGAACAAAGTAAACGTTTTTATTTCACAAAGGAAAAATAAGAGCATATAAAGAAGAAAAGGAACCAAAACAAGACTTAAATTCAACCGGACAAATAAGTCCTGTAGCTCCATGTCCAGTATCTGGGCACATGGCATCATGATGTTCTCTTCAACAGAAGCTGTGTAGCTCTGCCCCCTGTGACCTTGCTGTTTGCAGCTCACATGGGATATCTCGTCTTTTGTTTCTACTTGATTCTGGCAGCTTTTATGGGCAAATGTTTCATATTACTGGCATCTCTTGAGTCTCCACTGAAGCTTCAGCTTTTTTCTCACATATTCATGCCCTTTAAATGGCAGCCTGCAAGGACTCTGACCCTCTTATACTTTTTCTAGCCTCCCAGGCCATTCTTTGAAATCTTGGTATAAGCCTCTATGCCCACCCCCAACACACAACTCTAAGATCCTGCATTCCTGCAGAACTGGCATCATGTGGTTGTCATCAAAGTCTGCCACCACCTCAAGCAGTAGCCAAGCCTACTGTGAGCATAGTTGCAGCAGCCTCTGAGTACCTGAGTAGCTAAGCACAGGAAAACAACTCCTGAATCTGCCCTGTACAAGCAGGGGCCCCCCATGGACTCCTCTCAAAGAATTTTGGCTTTTATACCCTTGAGCCAGAAATGGGTGTGGTCTTTCCCATTACTGAGATACCCTCAAGCCATCTTTCCCATTATTTCTGGGTAAAGTATTTAGTCCTTTTTGTGGCTGTAATCTCTTTAACATTCACACCTTTAGCCTGAATTTTACTCACACTTTTCTACTTTGCTTTCTACTCCTGATTATCAAAGTATACATGGTTAAAAGCCATCAGTAACATCCATTCTACTGCCTGAATGCTGTGCTACCTTGAAATTTCCTCCATCAGATTAATTAGTCCATCACATTTAAATTCAGACTCATAGAAAGTCTGAAAACATAGACAAAATGTAGATAACTCCTTTGCCAGAACATAATGTGAATGGTCTATAGTCCAATTTCCAAGAGTCCTCTTTCGCCTATAAACCCTCGTGAGCCCAGTCTTTACTGTTCACAGTCTTATTGGCATTCTCAGCTTTTAAGCTCCTACCAGAATCACCCAGTGACCTCCACTGACAATGTTCTAAAGCTTTTATAGCTTGCATCTGTAAATTTTTCAAAATTCTTCCTCCTATAAATGAGCTTCAAATGCTTCTGAACCACATGGTCAAGTTAGTCACAGCAACAACCCCACTCCTGTTACCAATTTCTGTGTTTGTGAGCTTTTTTCACCACTGTGACCAACATACCTGGCAAAAGCAATTTTAGAAAAGGATAAGTTTATTTGCTCATGATTTCAGAGGTCTCAGCCTATAGATGGTCTATTTAATAGCTCTGGACCCAAAGTGAGGTAGAACATCACAGTGGAAGTGTGTGGAGGAGGAAAGCAGCCCAGAACAAGGCAACAAGGAAGCAGAGCTCTCTCTGTGCATCAGGGACAAAATATAAACCCCAGTGATATGGCCCTAGTGACCTACATCATCCAGCCACTCCCCAATTACCTACAGTTACCACCCAGTTAACCCATATTAGGGAGTTAATCCACTGATGAGGTTACAACTTAAAATCTAATCATTTCACCTCTGAAAATTCCTGCATTGTCTCACACATGAGCTTGGGAGTGCCACTTTTGATCTAAATCTTAACATCCCCCTGAATTTCTGTTCTTAGTTATGGTCAAGCAGCCCATTTCAGTAGTTTTGGAATTTGATTATATATACGCAGCCCATGCCTGCCCTGACCTGATCTGTTTATTGCACACTGTGAGCCCTTCCACTCATTTTGAAACTGCATCCTTTCTATTTGAGCATGTGAGCATTTGAAGAACAACCCATATTCACAGTTTATGTATTGGTCGTGATGACGCAGAAGGCCTCCCTGGGAGGCCATAAATATTTTGTTGCGTGCCTCTTTTCCATGTCACTTCATGCATGTGAAGAAAAAAGTGATCGGGCCTGGACTCCTTTCATATGAAATGCCAGTTGCTTTAGAAACTCTGGGCATAACAAGTGGAAAAGCACTCCTGAGTTCAAAAATCACACCAAGTCCTGGCCAATCTGGAAAGCAAAGTGCCCACTCAGTGTGCAACCACAGTACAGCATCCTGCTGCCTCTGGAGCAAAATTAATTGCCAGAGCCTGGCAGGTCTCCAAACAACCACTGCTCTTCCCTTCATTATTGAAAATCTCTGCTGTCACTTCTTAATCAACGCTTCATTCGTAATTCGATGGGCTGTTTTGCTTGCATACAGGGAGGGGCTGGTGCAAATGCCACTTTTACTCAGCAATTATTTTGCATGAGGATTTAAGTTGGAACTTACAGGTTGGCAAGATGTAGACATTTTGGTAGCAAGAAGCCCTCAGGGCTCTCTGAGAAACGAATGGACTTCCAACAATGCTGAGTAGACACAGGGAAATGATTGTTCGAGATCCTGGAACCTATTGTTCAAGGTCACGAAGATGTACCTGCAAATATTGGCCCATAAAGTGAAATCAGCAAGCACTCTTTCACTTTCTCTCTCTCTCTCTCTCTCTCTCTCTCTCTCTCTCTCTCTCTCGACAGCAGTGCAAAAAACTAAAAGAGATCAATAAAGAACTGTTGGCCACAAAGGGTAAATATCTTTAACATTTATTAGGAAGTTTCTGATAGCTTGTTTTCCTGCTTACTATGGGAACATGGTGAAATAAGATGTGGTCTGCCTTTTTTCAGACCATGTCTTCATGCTCCAATCCTTTCCTCATCTGCAAAACCCAGTAATTCAACCAAATAGTGAAATATTAAGATAAGGAGCAGAATTCCCATTCATCCCAAATACTGAGAAATTAACCAATATAAGCATGGAAAGGGAATTTTAACCTGTTTGCTCTAATAGTATTACAGGACAGCGTAAGGTGCTCTACAGAAGCCAGGCAACTGAAGCCTAAGAAAGGCACATAAACACCCCTGTTGATGCACAAGACTGATGAGACGTGCTTTTTTTCCTTTGGAAATTTGTCATGACCATCTGGTATGTGCAGAGGTCACATTATCTAAACCCCAATGTAAAATAAAACTGCCAAAGGTCCAAATCCATTTTCTTAAAAATTCTTCTGGGACAAACATTCTATAACCTCTCTTGGAAAGAATAAATTTAGAATAGATCCGATTCCAAGAAGGAGCCAATAGGTCATACTGTGTTTATATAAAAGGACATAGTCAACTCAACTGGTATTAATTGAGCACATATGTAGGTTGTGTTGGCATAAGGGTATTTGGAAGGGACCCAGACAGCTGGACTCTGTTAATCTATTTGGCTAGAGTCACCTCTATGGCTTAAAATTCTCCACTGGCTCTTTCCACTTAAGATAAACCCATGCCATCTTTCAAGGCATATAAGTCTCCCTAGCCTGGCTTCTGCTTTTTGTTCATCTCCTCTTTCATCACTCACACCTCACCTGAAGTTCAAGAGGCTCCAGCCAACCAGGCATAGTGGCACATGCCTGTAATCCCAGCACTTAGGGAGGCTGAGACAGGAGGATCGAGAGTTCAAAGCCAGCCTCAGCAATGGCGAGGTGCTAAGCAACTCAGTGAGACCCTGTCTCTACATAAAACACAAAATAGGGCTGGGGATGTGGCTCAGAGGTCGAGTGCCCCTGAGTTCAATTCGTAGTAGCCTCCCCTACCCAAAGAAAAGATGCTCCAGCCACATGGGAATTTTCTCAGTTCCTTGAGTTTGCCAACATGTCTGTCTAGGGATGTGCTCTTCCTCTGTGCCCAGCAAGAGAAGAGCAAGATCCTCACATGCCTGGCTTTCAGGTTTCAGCTCAGAAAACCCATCTCTCTCTATGATTCAGCTCTTTATACCTCTGCTCGGCACCTGCCAGCCTTGTCTATTTTCTCCCCCATCCCTAGTAGAGAGCTCTTCCATCCTGTACACTACAGTATCTTCAGTAGAACTCAATAACTGCATGTTCAAATAACAAAGGACTAAATGAAAGAGTCTATAAAATACGGCAGTCGTGTGGTATAAACAACGCTGGATTCTGCTTCACCTCTTAAGCATCTCTGCTTTGCATTTTAAGTGTTTCGGATGAAGTTCAATGTTCTCTAAAGACCAAGAGCTCTTTGAGGTTAGAAATTCTGTCTCTTTCACTCTGTAGCACCCATTGCTCAGGAAGACTTGATAAATATCTATGGGAAGAAAGGAAGAAAAGAGTGAAGAGAGACGAGAAAAGTTGGAAGAAGGTGGAAGGGAGAGAGGGAGAGATGGAGGGAAAGAATTTGTCACCAGATGAACAATGACTTTTCCTGCAGCAACACATCTGAGCAAGCAACCAAGAATTTAAATGTTGGTACTTGTAATAATGCAGATTCCATTCTCAGGATTAATTCAAAGCAAAGAAGTGCCGTCACGCATTGGAGGGAGTGTGGAAGGTGGTACTGGAGAATTCTCCACTGGGCAACTCTGAAAACCATAGGAAGCTAGAGCTGAGCAAGTGAAAGACATGCTTTCCCAAGAGCTCTGAGCAAAGATCATTTAAACTGGGGAAACAGATGGTCCGCCTTATTAAAGGGTGCCTCTCAAAGGCAAATTCTTCTCTTTTTTCTTCCAATCCTCACCTTGGCAAAAGGTGAATTTCTCATTTTGAATGAGTCTCTCTAGGGCCCCTATTTTCAGCCCCACCTCCCCTGTTCAGAAACGGGACATTCAACCTCTGCTGTCTTCTTCATGCTGGTGAAGAGGGAGCTGAGCATGATGTCCCCAGCAGCCTAAGGGCACCATTTTTGCCCATAAGGGGAAAGATGCATCTCAGAGATGGGGTATGAATTCCATTCCCATCTGAAACTTGGCTGTAGGAGAAAGCACCTAAACTGCCGCATTTACACACTAAACATCTGCTGTGCTCTGATAATACCACTCTCCTACTAGGCTGCTCTCTGCAAAATACCCTGGAATGGCTCTCCATAGCCCATTCGGTGCAGACAGCATGACGTGGTAAACAGAGGGAACCACTCTGAGTTTGGCCACAAACTAACTGTGGGGTACCGACAGGTCAGATCACCTTCATGGATCAGTTTCTTCCATAGACCAGATAAATGCTAAGTATCTTGCTAAGAATAAAAAATAAAGTAAAATGAGATTTAAAATTACAACTAAAGGTAGCTGCTGCTGTCTTCAACAGGAGTCCCTGAGTTGATGTCAGTGACAACCTTTGCTTATTTTTTGTTTGCTTTGGCTTGTTTCGATCTAACTTGCTGGCTATCGAGATACTGTTACCAGACCGGCAGCATCAGCATCACCTGGGGAATTGTTGAAAATAAAAATTCCCAGACAGGTAAATCAGAAGCTCTGGGGCTGGGACCTGGAATCCTATATTTTGACAGTCTAAGTGATTCTGATACTAACCCATATTTGAGGAGCACTGCCCTAGAAGTTCTCCAGCATCTCTCATTACCAACTGTGGCACTGGCCTTGCAGGACCTCTAATGCCACCTGTTGCTAAGGACAGAGCACAGGATTTTGCTGACCTGTGAGTGCATGCCATTCCTCCAGCACAGTCACTGGTACAGGATGAGCAGACCTCCAAGAGAAGAGTTTCAGAATTGAGGTGGGAAATGGCTCCCAGTGAGGAAGTGACTTACAGGAAATAGTCCCTTGGGCACAATAAAGGGAAAAATGCTTAAGATGAACCAGACACCGTGGGAGGAAGATGGAATAAAGAGGAAGACCAAGGGCTGGTGTCACTGCTACCACCAGCTGGTGCCTTGGTAACATCAGTTCTGCCACAGCAGCTCCTCTTCCAAAGCAGAGCGTGAACTGCGCTGATCGTCTCATGCTGGTTTGAAGCAGGTCTGGTATCATCTGTAACCAAGTACCCTAACTCTAGCCACCCACACTGAGTACAAACAGTGAGGACTCTTTTCCTTAGTCCCCAAAGACAGGATGGGGTAAAACACCAGGAGCGTCAAGTGCTCCCCAATAAGAATACCATGAGCTGTTTTCTGCTAAGACTAAGGATGCAGATGGTGCACAGCATGAAGGAGGTAAGGGGACCAGGAAGAAAGGAAATATTTGAGAGGGGGAAGGAGGCGAGTGAGACGGTGAGTTTAGACATGTTAGATACTTGAGGACAATGTGGCCCAGAAGTGGCCTCCAGCAGGAAAAGGCTGATCCACGGCCAGGGCGTTGTTCTAAGCACTTTCCCAGAAGAGTCAGCCCAGGTTCCATGCTGAGAGGTACAGCTGAGACCCCAGCCAGCCAGCTGCCCCGGGGGTCCTCTCCGTGTGCACTGAGATACACTCAGGCATCCAGGCTGATTCTTTCGTGCACATGGAAACTTCCCAGAAGTGTGCTCCACACTCAGCCAGTCCCGAGCTGCTTTGAGGAGATTGAGGAAAAGGAGTCTATTTCAGCTTGAAGTGCAGCTACACAGAAGGCACCCCCTGTGCCCCTGAACACTGTGGGGGTGTTCAGAGCCAGGTGGAGAAGCCAGCGGCCACACGATGAGACTCAGAAGTGAATGCGCAATAATAAACCCCTTTCCCTCCTGGAAAGCAGTGCTGCTTTGAGGGGCCAAGGGAGTAAAAATGAAAAGTAAAAAACAGTTAGTCTCACGACACTTCCACGGGGCCTAAAACTATCATCCTGTGCAATCAAGTTCCCCCTTCGTCAGTCAAGGGTCTCTGAAATCTGGAAGAACCCCATTTCAGAGGTCAAACTGGTGAATAAAGACCAAATATACTCATAAGTAGGTTTTCTTTGTCCTTTGAGCTGCTAATGAAAATTTGTGATTTATTTGTATTATTTACAATTGAGAGGGAAACTATGAAGTTCAGATTCCAGGCTTGCCTTGCGTGTGGTCTCCCAGTCCCCACCACAGTTGTTGTCTTTATTCACTTAGGTCACTTGCCTATCCAAGGAGGTCACTGAAATTCATACCTTCTGCCCTGCTTAGCACTTCCTCTCAAAACTCTAAATACACTCCTTAGCCAATCTGGCTCCATAGCTTCCTGCATCTCCCCACCCTCATCCTCAAGGGTAGAGTTCCATTCCTTTCCTACCTCCTTCCTGCCTCTGCTTGTGATGGAATTTTTCTGATCACTCAGGAGTCTAATGGTATCCTCTTGTTTAGAAAAAAAATCAGAATGCTTTGGTCAATGTAGTTCTCTCCCTTTCCTGATAAGTGGAATTTCTTTTAGAAAGCATTTTGGATTATATATGTAATGATATGCCATTTTACTTCTTCATTTATCTTCCTTAAAAATGGAGAAGGGTGGCCGGGCATGGTAGCCCACATCTGTAATCCCAAAGGTTTGGGAGGCTTAGGCAGGAGGATCATGAGTTCAAAGCCAGCTTCATCAAAATTGAGATGCTAAGCAACTCAGTGAGACCCTGTCTGTAAACAAAGTACAAAATAGGGCTGGAGATGTGGCTCAGTGTTCGAGTGCCCCTGAGTTCAATCCCAGGTGCCAAAAAAAAAAAAAGTGGAGATGGGTAATGTGGCAGGAAAAAAAAAAAACAACTAACAAAATCTCTGACCTAGACCAGCATCTCTCCACCTCAAGACTGTTGAAATTTGAAACCAGATCACAAAGTGGGGGCTTGTCTGATGCTCAGTAGCATCCCCAGCTCCTACCCACTAGATACCAGTAGCAATACCCCCAGACCAAAACCATCTTGAAATGTTCCCAAGGCCCTGAAAGAATTAAAAATATAAACTAGTTGGAAGACCTTGGTGGCAGACATGGGTTGTATAGGGACATCATACCTCATCTTCCAGCATCGACTCTGATCTCTTGAACGAAACTGCCATGTCTCTTTTGGACAGTCTGGCCGGCCTACTGAGCAGTGCACCCTGACCTTCTCTCCCTACTCTTCCAAGACCTGTCACTAGCCCTGGCCAGTGAGGCACATTCTCCCTGGAATTTTCGTATAGGTGACAAGGAAGGCTCAGGTTGACGTTCCTCACCACAGAGAGGGACAGCAAAAGGAACCACTAGCAGGTTCAGCAGCCAGAACCTTCTGGAATGAAGTTCCTGGTTTCTCTTCTGAGCCTCAACCCCTGAGGACCTTTCTAATAACTCCCTCTTGGTTATTTGAATCAGAGTAGGTTTCTGTTGCTTGCCACCAAGGAGACCTCACCAACAGAATTACTCACAGAACTTACTTAATAAGATAGGAAATCAGATAAGAAAACAGAAAAGCCCTAGCAGAATCTAAGACTGAATGTATAAATATGTATATTCATATGAATAAATACATGAGTATTATCACCCCCATTAATATGTTTGATTACATAAAAATATGTGTATCAAGATACATAGGAAATAATATATTTCAATGTTTAAAAGTAATTATAGTTGCAACATGACATTATATATGTTGATTTATTATTATATTTTCTATATGTTAATTTTAATACTCTCATATATCACATGTAGATTTTTTAAAGCCTTATGCATTTTTAAAAGAAACATCTTAAGTGCCCCCGGCTATTATGTATGATCTATGCTACTTCATGTTTTATCTGTCAAACATCTAGTACTCTGCTAACAACTGAACCTCATTTGGACCAAAAATGTATTTATTCTCCTTCTCTAAAATCAAAGTGAATGGTGCTGATGAAATTGAACAGCCTCAATTTCCCTTCACATTTACCTATACCATCTCACCACGTGACATCAAAGCACTTCCGTTTTGAAGCCAGACAGTCGCATTAATTAGGAAAGTATGCTTACTAATTACTAAAGATTTGCTGCCATACCCCTTAATAACTTGGAATGTTTGCTGTGTCCCGATCAGTTAAGTGAAATTAGAAAAAGCCATGATAACGAAAGCAAATGGAAAAGGACCACACAGGGAGACATATAATTAACAAGCTCCGTTATCTAAACGTTCATTAAAGATAAACAATCAAATGTTGAGATATGAAAGGCATAGCTTTTAATTAAACTGCTGTGTCCTTTCAAGACCTGCTTCCCCTCTGGCAAACATTTGTCAACGTGTGTCCCAAACTGTTGTTCTTTCCCAGTGTGGCCCGTTGATACTTCAGCTGGTTCTCAAATCAATCGAAATAATAAATTAAATTATGAATGCAGCATCAACAATAAATTAAACTGAAAGCTGTAGTATAATATTTTGCTACTCAAAAAATCCATCTCAGCCAGGCACAGTAGTGCAAGCCTGTAATTCCAGCACTTAGGGAGGCTGAGGCAGGAGAACTGTGAGTTCAAAGCCAGCCTCAGCAATGGTGAGGCACTAAGCAGCTCAGTGAGACCCTGTCTCTACATCAAACACAAAGTAGGGCTAGAGATGTGGCTCAGTGGTCGAGGACCCCTGCGTTCAATCCCTGGGACAAAAAAAATCCATCTTCAGAGATTTATAGAAGACTTGAATATCCAGAGTTTGAGACAACTTCTTTATTTGTAGGCTCACCTCACGCATGCCTTCCTTCATTGCCAAGGACACAGACTGTCTAATGATTTTAATTATTTGCTTTCAGGAACTGCAAAAGAAATAATCAACTCTCCTATTTTAAGGAACATTTTAGAAATCTGAAAATCAAAGTAAGATGTAAAAGGAAGGGAGGGAGGAAGGAAGGAAACCCCTCTGAATGGCCCCTGCCTCCTCCACACGTGCCAGGCTACGGAGGAGGGCTATAGGCCCCTGGTTTACTCCAGCCCATTCGGAAAGAAAAGGTGGCTTCCTTTGTGTCCATCAGCACAAATGTTCTTGCTCTTCCTCGTCCAGACTCTGCTCTGTCTTGGTGATCTCCACCAGTGCCCCTCAGCTGGCTTCCTTTCTGCCTGGTGTTGGCCTGTTTCCAGCGGGTCCCCCACGGGTGGAGCATTAGCATTCTGCTTGTGTGCCGCTGGCTCTCTGCGTCAGCCTTGATCACATCCTCGGCTTCTCTTCCTTCCCCAAACTGTGTGATATTGTCATGCAGATGGATAACCAGCACACAGCAGGGCCAACCCACAATCTGCTGGGAGGTAGTGAGGACAGGTTACCACTCATGAGGATGAGGAGTCAGACAGGCCGGGTTCAAATACAAACTGTGCTGCCTAGGAGCTGAGTGACCTTGTTGGATTGCCTGTGTCCTCTGCCTTATTCCGTCCTCAGGGGAAAGGACAGTGATAGTGCCTTTCTGGGAATGTTGAGAGGATTATGGAGAGGGAGCAAGGGTGCGTATGGCATGCCCCACACCTGGCACCCAGCAAACACTCAGCACCTGGCACCTTCTATCATTCCCCACTTGCACATGCAGGCCAAGTCTTGCACAGACATTTGCCAACATGGTGTGATTTAAAGGTGGCCAAATGTACCTATCTTGAAAATTCTCTAATCTCCTTGCAGGACCCTGGATCCCCACTCCTCAAATCACCTAAGATTTTCCTAACAGTACACTTGTGTAAATGCAAAAATATTAACTAGGAAGAAAAGCATGCTAAGCCATCTTCACTCATTAATAGCAATTAATTTTTCAATTAGCTGTACAACTATCAGGTTCCTGTTTCAATTCAACAAATATATGCTGAACAGTTACCAGTGTAAGAGATGGCTATAGGCAAGTAGGAAGCAAGTTAAAAGCAGAGCTGGTCCCTGGTTTCCAAGGACTCAGAAATTGATGGCATTAACAGATGTTCATGGATGTACACATGAAAATGTAAGGAACTCTGCTGTGTGAGTTTGCTGTGCACATGTGCTTTTATAATGGGTATCAATTCCTTTCCATATAGAAGAAACCACATTTGGGCTATATCACTCCTTCATCCCTCCACCCACCCATCCATCCATTCTTACAGCAGATATTTATTGGATGCCAGTTATTCACAAAGCACGTGCTAGGTACTGAGCTCACTCAAGTTGTGAACAAACATATTGACACTGCCTACGCAGTACTACTGGCCCAGAAACATGGTGCACACGCCCTAAATGGATATAAGTACAATTAGGGAGGGGAGATGGAAGACAGGAGAGCCTCATGGGTAGAATAAAGGCAAGAGGTATGACTGAGAAGAGGAGGAGAGGTCTCTTCACAGGAGACCTCTAGAAGCAGGAACGTTTCCAAGGAGACTCAAGGCAAGCTGAGAGGATGACGGACTGAGGACAAAGGGAAAGAAATCTGGGCACAGAAGCAGCATGGCCCAAGGCCTTGAAATGAAGCCCAAGTGAGGCTAGAAATGGAAGAGCGAGGCAGAGTGAGGCAGCCAGATCATACGGAGCTTGAAGGCCTTGATAAGAAGCTGGGTTGTCTCTTCCCCCATGGAATAGAAACTACACAAGGATAGGGGTAAGAGTAAAGCTATTTAACTTCATTTCAGTCATTTCTGCTGTGAAGAGAATGGATTATAGGTCAACATAATTTATGGAAATTAAGGACAACAGTTTTAAGGCCACTGAAATCGTTCATGAAGGAGATAAGATCAAGTGCAAGACAGCCTTGTTGATCCCATCTGCAGAACGGGGAAAACCATGCCTGCTGGTAGGGTTACTTGTGAAGAGTAGCGGATGAAGTCGTACGGAGTGTTGAGAGCATCGCCGTGCACAGGGAAGAAGCAGCTCTACCTGCTATTGTCAAACATGACACAGCCATGGTTACGCGTGAGATTGACAGATAGGAGGTGACTCCATCACATGCGATGGCAAGAGAAGTGTCACTGCCCAGTTAAGCAATTTCCCCAGGTTTATAAGGCTACTAAGTGGCAGAAATCGGCTTAGACACCAGTAATCTGTCTGCAGAGCTATGCTCCCATTTGCACTTCTGACCTTTTAATACACACATGGACTTGTCCTGCAGAGGCTTTTGTAATAAGATTTTCAAACTGAGTAGTGGATTAAAATATCTTCTCATTTCTATAAAAATATTCTATAACATCATTTGAATATTTGAAGCATAATTTATTTAATGTTTTCACAAAAGATTGAGATTGCTTCCATGCTTTTTAATATTATAAATAATGCTGTGAGCATTTTTTTAATCTTTTGTTTCACCAACACTGGCAACTTCCTTCAAGAATTAATTCTCTGGAGAGGGGTTACTGGTCAATGCGTGTGAATAGTCCAAGGATTTTTCCACATATGGTTGAGTGATTCTCCAGAAATGTGGCACCAGCATATTTTCTTAGAATGTTTTCTACTGGTTTTCCTCTGACCACAAAGTAGTCGTGGACCGCGGTTGAGGTGACTCTCAAAACCACATCACCAGTGCCTCTCCATGTCCATCATTCTTTTCTCTCTGTTATGCCCTTAAGTTTTTGTAGCAAAGGTGCTTCCATGTGGAGCTCCCTGTTGGTCCTTGGCAGGTGTAGAGACACTAGGAAGGTAGGCTAAGACCTAGGGGAGAGGGGCAGCTTTGCCCACACATGCTTGGTACAAAGTCATGCTGCCCCAAATCTGCTTTCTCAGGCTGGCAGCCTGGTATCAAAGATGAGGCACCAGGCTTCGGTATCAGAAGCTCAGGGTTTAAATTCTGATCAATTCTCTGTACTTAGGTAAGTTACTTTCTGAGTCTCAGTTTCCTCATGATAAATCATTATGTATCAATAATACAGGTAACAAATTGGAAAGAATATATTTTGTCCATACTTAAATGCATCTTTCCTTCTCTTTTAATATCCCTGAAATAGGAGTATGTCACGAAGCTGATGATCTTAAAGCCCTTAACAACTGTGGCTGGTTCCATACTCTGGTAGTACTTTTCCTTAGTGGCTGTGGTGTGCAGAATTCTAAACATGACCTTCCAATGAGAGTCCCCCTTCTATAACTGCCTCCTCTTGAGTGGCTGGAACCTATGCATAGAATGAAATGTCACTCTAGTGATGACCTCATGCTACATAGCAAGAGGGAGATTTCCAGATTGGCCTGTTGGAATCATTTGGTCCTTTAAAAACAGTGAGTTTTTTCTGGCTGGTGGACAAAAGTCAGAAAGACTCACAGCAGAACAGAGATTTGAAGAGACCAGAGTGTGTGTTAGTCAGCTTCTCGTTATTGTGACAAAAATACCCGACAAGAGCAATGAAAGGAAGAAAGGTTTATTTGGGTTTACAGTTTCAGAAGATTTCCTTCAAGGTTAGCAGCTACATTTCTGAGGTGAGGCAGGGCAGCCTGGCAGGAGAGTGTGGCAGAGGAAAATGATCAGCTCATGGCAGCTGGAAAGCAGAGAAAGAGGAAGGGGCTGGCCCCAGCGACCTACTTCCTCCAGCTAGGTCCCACCTCCCAGCAGTCCATACAGCTGTCAATGTATTATTCCATCAAGTGGATTAATCCAGAGCTAGGTGAGAGTTCTTGTGATCCACTCATTCCCCAGAGCCCTGCCTCTGAAACGTGTTGCACTGAGGACCAAGCCTTCAACACATGAGGTTTTGGGGACACTGCAGATCAAAATCACAGTAGAGACCCTGGCTGAAGATAGCTTCAAGAAATAGGGGTCTCCTTCTGTATGAAGAAAGCCAGGTGGTATGGGGCAGCTCAGCAACCCACTAGGACCCAGGTTCCTTCTCAGCTTTGACTCAGCACCCATGACGTACTGACTTCCGTCTCTGTTTCTGCTGGGCTGTACCATTGCCTCAGCCTTGGCTCATGGCAGAGTTGAGGACAAAGGAAACCTGGCGCACTGATCTTTTCCTTTGAGAAAAAGATCTTCTCTGGAATTCCTGCTGACATATTTACAAAGGAATCTTGAAAGTGGACGAGTATTTTTTTTTGGCATATTGTTACTTTAATCAAAGTCATTGTGTTGGTAACAAATTAGAGAGTGAGGGTGTTGGAGAGGTAGCCAGAGCATATGCTGAGGCCCCCAAGGTGGCAAGAGAGTGGCCACACCATTTTGATCCCTTCCTTCTTATCTCTCATCTGTCTCTGATGTACGTCTTTAAAATGGCTGATTCTAAACACACAGCCTAGAATCTGCCCTTCCTGGATTTGAATACTCAGAGTTTTCAGAATTTGTCATCTGTACTTGCTTTACTGGGAACTTGAGAGTTTCTCCCCCTTTAATGACAAAAATAACGGTCTATCTTCTCTTAACCATTTTTTTTCTACCTGCACCCAAAGTTCTCAGAAATAATCAAATACAAATAGCTCTTCAAATTTTCTAGTACCTGCCTTGAAAGCCCTCAGGCAACACTTCCAAGAAAAACAGAAATACCAGTTGCTCTCTCCTGGGTCAGAGAGTCACCCATTGAGGTAGAGTCCTTCGGAATTTTCATCAGGTTCTGGGAGTTATTCAAATGACAATAATGAACTCCTGAAGAGAGAAAGTTTCACTGATTTTTTTTTCTGTTAAGTAAACAAAGAAAATATTCCATCTGTCTATAAGAATTTCTTTCAGTTACATTTTTTTTCCTGTTAGAAGGAAAGAACAGGCCAAAAGCATTAGTGGCAAACTTTCAGAATATACGGCTTATATTTAATTTTGTAAATCAAGAGAAATTGCCGAGCATCTCCAAGTGAAAGTTGGATTCCTTTTTCTGTAATTTGCTTCATGCACCTGTTAGGATATAGGTAACAGCAGTGCTCAGGAGTTGTGCTTATTTTGTGCTTATTTAGTGCCAGAGAAAGAGTGTAGCATCAGGCTGACTTGGTGACAGAGCTGGATTTATAATAAAGTGCCATGGAAACAGTCATGCCACCTAAAACCCAAGACCTGAGCTTCCACATGCACAATAAAGGGGAGGAGCATCCACCGCGTGGAATTCCTGCAGATGAAGTGAGATGAACACACATGTTATGTAAATATATGTATGTGTGCATACATGTCACCTGCACTTTGTGGAATATGTAATAATGAAATAGTCTGGATTTCTACCTAAAGATATTGCAAGCACAATTCACAGTGTCCTGCTGCAACAGAAACCACCAGCAGAATAAAAAATTAAACACAATTTGTATTAGCCTTACGAAGGAGGAAGGATAATCATCTACATACCAGAAATTTTGAGGAATTTGAGATCACACTGGTCGAATCAGACTGAAAATGCAGAATGTGGTGGCTTATGTCCCAACTTTCAGTAGAAGTTGTTTGTGTGAAGAGATGGTGGAGGCCGTCCTTAAGCCACTCTTCAATGGCACACTGCTCAGGGAATGGATGACAGCAGCTCATGAGGCTGGAGGTCACCACGGTAGCATAGGGCTGCCATACAAGAGTATAAGCATGCTCTACATGATATTTAGGACCTATTTATTCTAAGAAATGAGATTCATTATTTACCTCAAATTAAAGTTTAACTGGGCATCTTATATTTTTATTTGGCAAATCTCGTAAACTTAAACCAAAGCCTTAAACATGAGTGGAAAGCGAAAGCCAGAGTCAGCCATGAGCCAGGTGCCAGCGGAAGAGAAAAACTAGCCCGTGCAAAGAAATGTCAGATCATCAAAAGAGGATCAGACTCTGACGCCATAAAAGATGTTGGGGAGATCTAAAGAATGGTTCATTCATGGTTTTCAAAGATAATAGGGCTCCTCATTTTGTGGAACTACAAGCAGCTGGAAAAAAAGAAGATAAAGACGTGTGACTCCATGTGGGATGAGCAAATGGAAAAAATCAATGTGGAGAAAATTCTGGTGTATTTTACACAACATTCGTGTAATATGCAATTATAAGAAAGTACAAATGTATCGGTCAGGGTTCCCAGTTTCAAGCAATAAAAATTGATGAGCTGATTTAAGTGGAAAAAGAATCAATGAAAAGGCTACTGAGAAGCTCAGGAAATCCTTGCTGTTGCTGGAGCCGGGCTTTGAAAGTCCACAGGGTGCAACAGCCAGAATGGTACCGTCCTGAGGGCCGTGGACTCCAGGGGTCCACTACCGCTCCAGGCGCCTCTCCTGCTCTTGGCGTGACACGTGGCTCGGTTGCCGCTGATGGCGGTGCTGTTACCATCTCCCCTTGCCAAATCTCCTCTGCCTCTGCTGTCCCTGTTCCTTCCCTGAGCGACACTCAGTCCAAATCAGAGAGGCTTTGTCTCTGAGGTTAGCCAAGGCCATGACTTCATGACCCAGCTATAAAAACGAGTGGAAAAGCCAAAAATTGGCAATAAAAGTCTTCAACGATGTGAAGGGCGTTCAAACATGGAGCAGTTAAGAAAACAACACACTGACCCCAGGAATGAAAATATATTCCAACATTAGCAGCATCTTTCTATCTCTCTGGTGAAATATATTTATCTTTAAACATTTCTGCATTTTCTAAATTGTCCACAATGAATATTTATTTTAATTATGTTTTTTAAAAGGTTATTAAAAAAGACTTCAAATGTCTCTTACAAACCTAATGATAATTATTTCCACTCATTTAATGTTTTATATCCTTTTGGTGGTAATGAAACATTGTTTACAGTTTTATTTTTCATCAGGATATTAAAGTATTTTTCTGGCTCATAAATTCATTCAAATGTGTCAAGGAAAATTCCCTCAAGAAGTGGCTATGCAAAGCAGACCTCAACATGTTAGAAAATATTACCAGTTTCCTTTAGACAAGTTCCCTGAGAGGAAATGAATGATACTACTTCCTTGCGGTAATGGTGCTTGGTACAGTAAGGGGCAAGGCTGGAAGGCAGAGGCTACATCCATTACCGTCTCTCTAGCACAGGCATCTTAGGAGAAAGAGAGCCATCAGCATATATGTGGTGTGCGGGCCATGTAAATCAACCAGGTGAGTGTACACCAGGAGACGCTGTTTGCTTTGCTGGTGGCCCCTCACATCCACCCAGAACTTGTTACAGTCTTGTTCATACAGACACAGACATGTTTATTCAATGTGTATGGCAATATCCTACTAGTCTTTAAAGGAGGGAGTATTAACTAAAACACAAACAAGTCCTGCCTGCACTTCATTTACAAGCAAAACAAAACCCAAGGCCTTTGGTAAGGCCCACCCTTCAGGGAAGATGTGGACTGAGGAATCACAGGAGCAGAGGCACTCCTGAGCCAGGGAGGTGCTCCTGAGGGTCTAGGTGGGGTGTTCCTGCATCCTGTGCAGAAGCGCTGGTCTTTCTGTGGAACCTCCTTGTAATGCTCTGCCCTTGTGATGTTCTTTTTCATTTGTAGACACTTGGAAGCAGCCCTAACCTTATTATATTCATTATTAGCTGCTGGCTGGGGATAATTCAATTTCTCAGTTCATCCGCCGTTGCTTAGAAAGGGCCACATCATTAGTATTTCCATTCAGTTGCTACATGCTGGTAGTCAGCCACAAACAAGCCAGCCTGGGTGGCCGGGCCCTCATGCTTAATCTCTCCTGTGCTCCACAGTCTGCACACTGCTTGTCGCGCCCTCTCAGACAGAGACTTACACATGCCAGTTCTTAAGAGCCCAGAGGACGGAGCCAGAGCACCTGGCTTCAGATCTTCCCCCACAACTTGCCACT
Organism: Xerus rutilus; assembly: GCA_028644305.1. NCBI lineage: Eukaryota > Metazoa > Chordata > Mammalia > Rodentia > Sciuridae > Xerus > Xerus rutilus. The sequence goes on from CM053401.1 coordinate 174,209,692, forward strand.
GAGCACGCTGCCTTCTCTGAACATCTGTAAAGGGCTGATGATAAAAAGCCTATCTCAAGAGATTGTCAGGAGAAATAAATGCACGATGTCCGTGGACACTCAGTGTGTTTAACTTATAAACCATGTACATACATGCACACAGCTACATACCACGCACACGTGAGATGAATTTTATACGTTCAAGAACACTAACTCCAAGTACAATGAGTTTATTTCTTCTCTAACAATCAGGTTCCAAAGTTTTATCTGATCAGAATAACTCTTTGGAAATAAGTTGAATCACTCATAAAGGACAGAAGTTGAAAACCTTTTGAGAATTCTAGATGGGCTGGTCTTTGCTCCACTATGAAGCTAGACCACTGATCCATTGGCTGAAGTACCAGTGGTAGCTGGAGGCTGGTTCACAGACATTGGTGGCCCACCCAAGTGGCAGCCCTTAGGCCACAAGGTGTGAAGAGCCTGTGGAAAGATCTAGGGGAGCAGATTGGGCCTGGCAGCTCTTTCTCAGGCAGCCAGCTATTCTTAAATTCTCTCTCTCCTTCTCCAACCCACTCCCTGTGTAAGTCCTCGGTGGGTGGACACTGCATGACTTATGTGCCCTGCACTCCACAAACCACAAGAAGTGTGTTTCACTAGCCTGTGCTATTCCTGTGTTTGGTTTGAGACTCTCATTTCAGGGTGTCTCTTGCACACAGGAGGCCCTGGACCAGGAGTTCTCAAACATGAGCAGGCATGCTGAAAACGCAGATTTGCTGGGCGCGGTGGCTCACACTTGTAATCCCAGCATTTGGGAGTCTGAGACAGGAGGATCACGAGTTCAAAGCCAGCCTCAGCAATGGCGAGGCGCTAAGCAACTCAGTGAGACCCTGTCTCTACATAAAACACAAAATAGGGCTGGGGATGTGGCTCCGTGGTCGAGTGCCCCTGAGTGCAATCCCTGATACCAAAAAATAAAAATAAAAACAAAAAAGAAAACGCAGATTCCTAGGCTCCACCCCAGAGACAGATTCAGTACTCTTGGGTTTGACCCTGGTTTTGATTCAGGTGCTGGATGACAACAAGAAAATACTGATTTAGTCACTGAGATCTTGGAGTATATTCAGGACCTAGTTCAGGCCCCTTTCATGTGTCTGACAAGTCAAATGGATTGATCCCTTGCTGAAATTGAGCAGCCACTGAATTAAACTAGAGGCTCCCAAGAAACAGCAGGAGAGAGTAAATGTACAAGGTGAAGCCAAGTGCCAGTGAGTACATTTGCTAATAAGAGTCAAAGGCAATGTCCAATAACCATCTCGACTCCAGGTCCTTAATGCCTAACATGAAATACTCTAGTATTTTACATAAGAACACTTCAGAGTTAAAAAATAAAGCTGCAACACACACGCACACACACACACACTCAAACACACAAAAACACAGCCCATTTTTTTCTCTTCCAAGTAGAAAAAGAGCAAGAGCAAACATTGCATTTATTAATTCCAGGCAAAGATTCCAACATAAAATGAATTCTGAAAAAGATACCAGAACCAAATGCAGTATGGTATCCTGGAGGAGAGCCAGGCACAGAGAAAGACAGCATAGAAGCTGGTGGTATCCAAATACATACAGGAGCTTGGTTAACAGCAATGTACCAATGTTGATTTCTTAGTTTTGGCAAGTGTCCTGGGGCCCCATGACAACCCTGGAGGAGACTAGGTGAGGAGCATGTACACATTCTCTGTTATCTTTGCACATTTTCTATAAATCTAAAGTTACTCCAACATAAGAAAAAAATTATTTAAAACCTCTGGTTATAGAGCCTATTATTTCTTTTTGTAAAACCCACTCAGATGCATGCTTTTTTAAAATAACTTTATTTTATTTATGTGGTTCTGAGGATTGAATCAAGCCCCTTGCACGTATTAGGCAAGCACCCTACCTCTGAGCCCGGTATCTCTGAGCATAAGCGACAAGGTCTAGTGGATCTAAGCCAGGCTCCTGGACCTACACTGTAGGCTGGCTAGCTTGGTACTGGCTCTGCAGCTTCAGCAAGTCACTCAATTCTCGTGCCTCAAGCTCTTCATCTGTTAAGTGGGCATGATAGTAGCACCTGCCTCATAAGCTTGCTTGAAGATGCAGTAAGCTAACTCATTAAGCATTTAAAACAGGGATGAGAACTAACCTGGACCCATTGGGTGATGCCTATTCTTACCCTCAGCAAGTCAGCCTCAGCTTCTTCCAGTGTAAAAGAGGAACAGTATTAGCACCAACTTGAAAGTTTAAGGGAATGATTAAATAAAAGGAAACTAGAAAGCACTTGGCACACGCTAGGCACCAATGCAGGGCCACTGTCATTGCTTTCATTGATATCGAGAAACACCAATGGTACCCACTCCAGCTCTGGCTTCAGAGTAACAGGGATTTCAGATTCAAGCCCATTAGCTCCTCCTAGTCTGGGGCTTGGTGTGCATATCTAAAAATGGCGAGAGCTAAATATGCTTTGGGGCCTTAGAAACCCGCCCTCTCCTGGTCCCAGGAAGTAAGAAGTCCCACCATTCGGGGATATGGCTTCAGTTGACTCAAAACACAGTCTAAAGGTGAGTGGCTCCCACAAAAACAACTGGAGACAGCAAATATGGAAGATGAAGTCAAGTGCACCCTGGAAAAGGGTGGTCATTGGCTTGGGAAACTTCTGGGGAAAGCTGACTCCAGGGACTCCAAAATGCCAGCAGGACCTCGTTTCTCTATTTGGCTGTGCTAAGTGGGCTTAATGCAATCTCAGTCTTTACATGACAGAGAGAGAGTTGCCAAGAGCCCCAAGAGGTACATCCTCAGTGGTTCAAATCCAGTAGGAAAGAAAGTCTTTTCTCCCTAAAATTTGAACCAAATTCCAGAGCCCAGTCTCAAGAACCCAGCAAAGGGCTTGTTCGTCCCAGACCAATCGCAGTGACTAGCGGGTGGGATTCCCTGACTGGCTGGGCTTGGCTCACCTGCCCATCCCAGGTACCAGAGGTGGGGTCAACTCTATTCAACCAAAAAAAAAAAAACAACAACAACAACAACAACTAATTCCCTCCAAAAAAAACCAATTTAAGATTTTGCTGCCAAACAAAGAGGTAATGGATGCTGTGTGGCTCTAGATCAGCATATGTTCACTATAATCATGTGGATTTTTTAATTATCACAGTTGGCTGAGCAGATGTAGAAACTTCAGGAAGAGAAAAGGCAGACATCCTGCTCTCCTTCGTCTTCAGCTAGACTGCTGCGTCCAGCTGCCCCAGGAGTCATCCACATACAAAGCTCCTTAGCCTTAGGGGCACACGGCTCCGGTGCCACCCAGCCTGTCTTATTTAAGCACTTGTTACATGCCAGGCACTGTGCAAGGTCCCGAATTATTAAGTCTTTGCACTTTGCTGAAAGAAACAATGAGTCCACAGTGGACTCTGGTGATTTTTACATCACTGCACTGAGGTGTCACCTACACACTACAAAAATTGCCTGTTTTAAGTTTCAATTTAATATAATTTCAGTAGATTTACAGAATTGCTGCAACCATCACCAGAATTGTTTTACAACATTCCCATCACCCAAAAAGATCTCTTATGCCCATTTAAATAAATCTGCATTTGCTCCCTTACCTCTAAGAAACCTCTGATCTAAATTCTGTCTTTATAGATTTGCTTTTCTGGGCAATTTTCACATACAGAAATGTTCTAATATATGATCTTTTGTGGTTGGTTTCTTTATCTTGGCATATGTTTTTCAGGTCTATTCTCAAAAATATTTGTAGTGAGTATCAGCATTTTTTTCTTTTTACTGCTGAATAGTATTCTGTGGCTGTACCACATTTTATTTATCTCTTTGTCCACTGATGGATGCCCATATTGTTTATACTTTGGGGGCATTAGGACTAATGTCACCATGAACATTTATAGACAAGATTTTGTGTAAACATGTATTTTCTCTTCTTTTGAGCGAATGCCTGGGAGTGGAAATTCTGGGTCATATGGTAAACATCCCAAATTCTACTAAATTAAAATGAAAGCAATTATTTCCCGCCCAATTTTCCCACAATGAGAAATGCCCCCAAACAAATCAGTACTACTGAAAATTTAAATCAGACCTTCATCCCAAGTCAATCATATTTTAGGTATTACACTAGTAATCCAAAGAAAGCTTGGACATACCCAAAGCAGGATCTCAAACAAATTATGTACAAGTACCGAGGCACCTCGTGGAAACCAAAGCTATTGCACATGTAGTTTGATCTTTCCTGTCTCACTTAAGGAACACTTGTGTTAAACTGATTTGCATTCCCCTATATTCTAGAAATTTCCCCTCCTTTTCTTCCTAATTTGCCTACTCCTTCCAAAAAAACAATGTGTATCCTTGTTTAAGCCACATGGAACATTTGTGGGTCCCTCTTCTTTCTTATCCTCCAGGCCTTACTGTGTGGCTTTAGGGAGTCTTTACAACAACCCTGAGCTACACATGGTCTGAGGAGGCCAGGGGCAGGCTCCAAGCTGTGAGCATCAAACACAGGTTCCAGAAAACAATTTTCCAGTCTGTCGTTCCACTAAAATGTCTCTGAAAATTTTCCAAGCCAGTTTCTCTGTCAGATTACAGAGAATTTGGCTTTAGTCTCTTTGTGTATAACTGACTCTTGGTATTGGATCATCCCAGATGCTCTAGATTTTGCTGTAGTAAAAAATAATCCCCAAATTGCCAAGGCTGTAACAGCTACATGGACAGTGTGGGTGGGAAGGGAGCTCTGCTCATACAGTCACTCCTGGCTACAGACTGGCAACCTCAGCATCTCCAGGAAAAGGAGCTCTCCAGGGCTTCTTCCCAGGAACTTCTGCTGGCAACTCATAGGCAAGGACATGTCAATAGTCCCACTAACCCTAAGGGAGCCAGGGAGAGTCTTACCATGTGCCCCAAGACAGAGCAAGGGGTATGCAGGACAAATGGGACTGACAACCGTGACAGCCATGACAGTTTCCATAGCACCCGACATTGCTAGAACTGTGGGCGTTTACAAGTGGGACCTATATTTAAAAAGAAAGAAAAGGACTGAGGAGGTAGCTCTGTGTTTGAGTGCTGGCCTACTATGTGCAAAACCCTGGGATTGATCCCCAGGACTTCCAGAAAAAAATAAAAATAAAAAGAGAGAAAAATATAGATAGATTCCAGAAAGTATGTGTGAAACTAACTTATTCACAAATCATATTTAAGTTTAATGTTGTGTGGGGAAGAGTCTTTATTTAAAGAATAATATTGATGAATCCTTTTTCCTCTTCTTTATTTGAGAACAATTGTTCCTTAAATATGAATTCTCAAATTATGGGCTTCACTAACATGGGATACATTTAGTTATTCACAGTTAATCAATCACAAATATTTGGTGAACAGCTATTCTCCAGGTTACCCCTCCAAACTCCAGGAACAATTCTTTTGCTCAACATAACTGAAAAGACTTCAGCTGAGGCTCTGACTACTAGGGTGGTTTCTTTGTGTCATTTACTCCGCCTTCTCTTGAACCTGATTTTGCCAGATTTCGAGGTTGACGCAGTGGTTCACACACAGCAAGAAAGAGCCTTCCTCCTAGTTCCTAATGGCCCTCCTAGGAGATATGGCATCCTTCCCAGTGTCCCGGAGCCCTCTCCTTCCTTCCCCTCCACCCCAAATATGGCTCATCCATGCTGAGCGCACCACTTAGATCACAGGACATGCCCCTTTCCCTCAGGTTCCAAGGCAGCTTAGTCTCCCCAAAATGCAAAAGCAGAGAAGGAATGGATTCTGAGGGGGAAAAAAATAACTCTCTGGTGTTATTTGAAAACAAGGAGATTAATGAATAGATTCTGCCAGGACAATCAATGCATATCCACAAACTTTGCTTTTTGAGGATCCAACTGTCTTCCGTGATCCTGAACCATTATAATATGGTGTGCTCACAGCCTAGAAACGTTCATCTCCACAGTACGAAACTCCTTAGAGTGTCAAAGCAGAAGCCAATACCTCCTGAGAAGGAAGATCTAAAAGACGATTATGGAAGATTATTGTTCTTAAACTTCAAGAACACAGAGTGTCATTAAGACTATAATTGTGGCATTAATTTTTAATCTTCCTCCCTTAAATCATGTTGAATACAAGGCAAGGTCCTCACAATTGCAAAGTTATTATTTCTCCAGGACATCAAGACTCAACACAAGTCCCAGGAAGCGACTGGCCCTCCTGGCCTGCAAACGGTCATCAGGGACCAGAGTCCAGCCCTGTCCAACACAGGAAATATTTATTTTAGTGGCCTTCAGGGCACAGCACATGAAGTTATTCAAACCTTGGTCATTAGACTCCAGTTTATATTTCTGATTTTACATCTCTGCCTGTGAAACTAATTCAGACTAATCCATCTCTTCTGGATGATTGGGAAGCAATCAAAAGATAAATACGGACTGTTGTACAGTGTAGCCAGAAGAGGAGGCAACTCAAATTAATCTCACTGAATATCACTGTTAGTGAGCAATGATTTATCTCATTCGGAGGGAGGGATTTTTACAAGCCTCTATAAACTGCTGCTTGATATGGTGCAAGAAATGTTTCCAGAAATGAAAACAGTAAGCCCAGACACCGATGGTTGTTTTCAATGTAATTCTGAGTTTACCCAGCCCACTTGGAAAGCATGTCTGATCTGAATCACACTTGAAAATATGGTATTAGAGATCTTAAGTTAGTATCTGTTGTCTGAGCAATGCTCAAGGCTAGATAAATACAAGAACCCTCAATTTATACATGGATTTTAGGTGCAATGAGGGGCAGCGTATACTTGATGATAAGCTGGGACGTGGTTTGAACTCAACCACTCATGTATTAAATGATATCAGGAAAGTAAATAACATCAATTTCTTCCTATTTAAAATATGCCCCAGACATCTGCCCTTATAGCATCTGACTCAGACAACAGGGAGAATAAATTGCTTGCTATTGATAGTGTCTCTTCTCCGCCAGGGGAGGAACAAATTGAACAGACAGTGCGCTGAGGTCAGGGACCTTTCCCAGGTTTTAAAATTCCCCAAGCACCGTGCGGATGCTGAGCCCTGGCTAATTATCACAGGTCTCCAACACCAGAGTCCTCGTTGCTGCTGTGACTCCACACCAGGGGGCCGATTCCAGGCTCATCAGCCACAGCAGACATGGGGACCTACACATAAGTAATCCGGGCCACTGAGTCGTGTGGGTGAATTCATAAAATGAATTTGTGCAAACTTAGGAGAAAATATGAGCACACAAATTGATAATTTGTGAGTGGGTGTTCAGCAGATGTTTTCAGAGCTGTCTAAGGCAGAAACCCATCAGGGGATAAAGGCCAAGGACTGTGGGTTCTTCCACTTTCCCAGTCTCTGATCCTGGCTGTCTGAGTCATTTTCACACAAAATCTCCCTTTCTTTGTGGCCCAATTGAAGAACAATAATCTGTAATAACAATCTACAGGGAAAAGTTGCTCTGTTTGTCCAGCAACTCTCCTTCTTTTTTTTTTTTAAATATTTTTTATTAGTTGTAGATGGACACAGTATCTTTATTTTATTTATGTATTTTTATGTGGTGCTGAGTATTGAACCCAGTGCCTCACGCATGCGAGGCAAGCACTCTACCACTGAGCCACAATCCCAGCCCCGCAACTCTCCTTCTTAAGGGAAGTATGCCTACCTTTCTTTCCCCAGGGAAGTTCTTTACCCATCACACTCAAATACTCATAGGGATTGTTGCCCATCCTAAACTCATGTCTGGCTACAGAGATGCCATCTGCCCAGGACGAGCCAACAAGAGGCCTCGTCCCAGATTCCCAACTTAGAAGGCAAGGAAGGGCCAGTGTGCAGTGAGCACTGCCCATTTCAAGTTCACGCCGTGCCCCCTGCCAGGTGCCACTGCAGGAAGCTACTCAGCTCACCAAGCATCGCTTCACTACAGGCCCATCTGTCAGAAATCAATGTACTCTTTTCCAAATAAATCACTTTACTAAATTTCCGTTTCTTGGAGCTATTGATCAGGTATATCATCAACTAGTCCTTGCTGAGAGGTTCATAAGAATGCCTGAAGGCTTCTATCAAGTTGTAGTAGAAAGCTGGTTCTTTCTTAGGGGGCAGTTTAGGAACATTCCTCTCTACCTCTGCAACCTCCCCACCTGTCGCGCACAAATACATGCCTATGTCGTAGGCCCCTCTGTCCCCTCAGCTACCAGGAGCTATGCCCAAACAACAGTGGTGATGAGCATTCATCAGGACCCTTTGTAAGCCAGTTACTAGTGAAGCCAGGCTCTCCATCATTGTTCATTTTCTCCCCAGGCACCTCCACTAATCTGGCCCCATCCACAAACTCCCAACCGGAATTCATTATCTGCCATCAGGAAAGTCCCCTCAACTCTTAAACCTTTTTCTGACCCTCCCCTTCTTCTTCTGGTTCTAACTGAAGCTGAGCTCAAATGCACTTCCCCTACGCACACACCGTGTGTCCCACCAGGCCGGTGACTGAGGTAGGAGTCCTCAGGTCACTGTTCCCCTTCTTCGCTGAAGAACAGGCTACCTAAAGATGCACCCCGACATCTATCCTTGCTGCCGTCTCTTAGAAACAGGCCAGTCCCGTCACTCAGTGATGACCATGGCCTCTGGCCTGCATGTCCATCTAGCCCACCAGTTCCTGCCACACTGTCGACAACCACAGGAGCACTGCCTAAACCACAGGCCTTTCATCCAGAGACTCTCGTTCATAGTTCCACAGCATTTTCTCTAACCGCCTCAGCCACATACTCTTAACTATACCATAAGAACAAAGCCTCGATTCCCTGGATCCCAGTTTCCAAGCACTGCTGAGCTGGCTCACTCCGGGCTTCCCTCAAGCACATCAGACTGTGAATGTGTTTTCATGTCCAGCACCTATCAGATCAGTGTTGTGTGGTTTTCAATGTACAAGTCTTCCATCTTCTTAGGCTTATTATTATTGCTGTCACTTGTTGCTATCAAATGGGATTGCTTTCCTAACTTCCTTTGTATATTGTTCATTGCTAGTAAATAAAAACACAAGTGATTTTTCTATGTTGATTTTGTATCCAAAAGCTTTACTGAATTTATTGTCTAATAGCTTTCTTTCTTTCTTTCTCTTTGGAAGCTCTAGGGTTTTTTATGTACAAGATTATGCCACGCAGCCGGGCGCGGTGGAGCAAGCCTGTAATCCCAGCACTTAGGGAGGCTGAGACAGGAGGATCGCGAGTTCAAAGCCAGTCTCAGCAATGGTGAGGTGCTAAGCAACTCAGTGAGACCCTGTCTCTACATAAAACACAAAATAGGGCTGGGGATGTGGCTCAGTGGTCAAGTGTCCCTCAATTCAATCTCCAGTACCAAAAAAAAAAAAAAAAAAGATCATGCCATGCACAATCAGAGATATTACTTCTTCTGCTACAATTTGACTGTCTTTTATCTATTTTTCTTGCCTAATTTTTCTGGCTAGGATTTTCAGTAACAAGTTAAATATAAGTTCCAATGGTGACCATCCTCATCTTGTTGCTGAAGTTAGAGAAAGAGCTTTCAGTTTTTCAGTGGAGTATGACACCACTGTGGCTATTGAGGCCATTAGTTGGCCTCAGTGTTCTCTGTGGTCCCTCCCAACCCAGACTTCTAAGCTTAAGATTCAGAAAATAAGTAAAAATAAGGGAATTTGACACTGAAGTCAAGCTACCTTAGCCCAAACATGGTATCCATTTCTCAGCTATGTATTTCTTTCTCAGTATGTTTCTTTACCCAAAAGATAGAGTTAAATGACAATATCTAACTATATAAATCAGGAAAACAGAAACTGTAGCAGATATTCCAGCTTTGGGGAGTACTACAGGAAATTCACCACAGGCGACAGATCTACTGGGGATAGATCATGCTCGCCTTCCTCTGGTCCTGTTGATGGTACAGTTGTTAAGGTTCTGACACATACTTCGTGTTCCAAAAATATAAGCTCCAGGTGCAAGAAGGTTAAAGACGTTGTGCTTTTAAATTGAGACTCTTGCCATTTCTGTCGTCACATGCTTCAAAGTGAATTTTTGGTTTTGAAAATAAAGAAAGGGAAACAAAGAATCTGATTAGAAATTAAAATTAACCAATAATTAAAAGAAGGAAAGCTGAAGAGAAAGAGTGGAAAAGTTGCTCAACTCACTCCTTCTTTGTTTCTGAAAGAACACTGGTGATAAATTCTGATCAAGGAAAAAGAAAAAGAAAAGCCCATTTATGCTGCGAGAGCCAGTCGTTATTTCAGTCCCCAGCTCCCTGGTGAGCCCACGCTACTTTTATTACTGGAGTTCATCACTAGTGCTTACTCAAGAATTAGATAATCCCTACAGTAATCTATTGTAATCATGCTTAAAAAAGATTCCTATTGCATCTTCACATATGTCAATAGCTTTCATAAACCATAAATCAGTAAGATATTACTGGCATCAGAGTCTGAAGCAATTAATGCTAATCAATATGAAAACCAAAAGATTAATGTAGTTGGGCTTTATATTCTCTCTACCTACAATGAAGACACTGAAACTCTATTTGAATTGGGTCATCATTTTTTGAGGTTTGGCATTAAGCTGAAATGACGATTATTGTCCAATGATCATCATCCGTTCATTCGTCTGCAACCTAATAACTTGGCTGCATAGGAGACGTTGATCTTGACTGATGTTAGAGTGCATGTTCTTAGAAAAGTCCATGATAGACACAAAGTAGAGAACAATGCATCAAGGGTGACGTTGGTGGGATTGGTTCCAAAACACCCTCCAGGCTGGAGACATGTCGTACCGTGTGGTGGTTCATATCACCATGATGCAGACCCTTCCGGATTAAAATAAAGTTAAGAGCATGGAGAGACATGGCAGGCAACTCCCCATGCCTAGATGTCAGTGTTGCCATGGAGATGGGAGAATCACACTACCTGCTACTAATAAAGTAGCATGCAAGTGGTGCTGCATGCTATAAAAGGGTCCTTTTATAGCCCTCCTGGAAGAGGCACTGTGAGTTCCCTCCTGAGGTCTCCCTGCCTCTTCCCCCTTCCTGAGTGGGTCCTGTTGTCACTAAGGCATCTGCCTCTTCTCGGTGCAGCCATGTGCACTGGAGAAAGATGACATCACCCTCAGCCTTCCAAATGGACTTGATTGATTTAAATACCCCCTTGCTGAGGATTGACTTAGGAGTTGTCCTGTGACTCATTTATGGACAATAAGAAATGAAATGACCTCTTTGAGAGGCTTCTGTGAAAGGTCTTCTTCCAACTAGGAAGGACCTTTGGGGGAAAACACTCTGTTAGCCACTGTTTCTCCAAATACAGTGTCTGCAACTTCTGCAGCCACCTTGCTGAGAGCATGAAAATAAATCCAGACTGGCTGAAGGCACAAGAAGCAAGGCCAGGAAATGAAAGAGTAGCCCTCTAAAGCCACTAGTAGGTGAGATGACACATGTGTTTGTAGTTTAGTGGTTTGAGTCAGGGTTCTGATAGTTGCAGCCTATGCACCGTTACCCAAAACCTCCACTGGTCCAGTACCCAACTGATTAAGCAGCATGACGTCTTGCTATTTTTCCTATACTCGTCTGAGCTTTCCTGCAAGAGCACAGAGTTAATTCAGTCACTTATGAATATTAAAGCCAATTCAAACATCGTCTTCCTCTTGAAGACTTTTCTGAGAGCTGCTGAAATATTTGGCTTCTTTTTTGTTTTGTTTTGTTTTTTTCTTTTGATAGTAGTAGTAACTACATCCACCATGGAATGCATTACTCTGTTTTGTGGTTATCTATTACTTTTTGAGGACCTTAAGGTAAGATATTCTCTCCTAGTCTCCTTTAGAATATCAAGTACTCTCATGATATCTATTATTTTGGATATTTTCAAAATTATTCTTGAATACATGAATGAACACATAAATGAACCTCTACTCACAGATATCTAAAGCTCTCCACACATTCTTCCTTGCCCTGGCCTTCCTGCATTTACCCATTACAATATCCAACTCTTCCGAACTATACCTCCCCTCTGTCTGTTAAAAACTAGCACTTTTCTTTCACTCATATAAATCTTCCTAGAATGTCCTGAAATGGGAACCAAAATGTATGTGCTTCTTTAAAGAAGAGCCCAGCAAAGTCCACCAATGTGCCTTCAAGAATTGAAGCTGAAATTGATGAGGTCACATATCTAACAATGCATTCCTCAGAAGAATTATCCTTGAAACAGGTGCTCTTTGGATAAGGAGCTCTATAATCAAGGAATTTAGCAAACACTGCCTTTAAAATTTTTTAAAGGTTTTTGAGTACAGAATTGCTTAGTGTTTCCTACCTGTCCAACTGCTTTGTGAATCTCCAAGAAAGAGGTACAGTACATTATTTTTTCAAAATGTATTTGATCTTAGAATTAATTTTCCAAGATGCAACTACTAATATTTCATAATTATTCTTAAAACAGTTTGAGATTCACTGCTCTAAACTGATTGAGCCTTGACTTCAATACCTAGCTATTTTCCTAATCTCAGAGAAGATTAAAAAACTGAAAAGAATTGGAAGTAGAATTCTGTATTAACAAAAAATTCTTAAGTATCTTTATATAATTACATAAAGACTTTTGTTGCAAAGATTCTATGATATTTTGATCCAAGATTCTATGATTTGAAGAGATCAAAATATATAATCTTGGATGTGGGAGGGAACTCAGGATGAAATAAGGAGCTAATTACTGATCATGTTTGCATTCAGTTGCTTTGAGAATATGATGAAAATAACACCTCCTCATCCCAGAAAATATGCCCATACACATAAATCATACCAGGAGTCCACATCATGTACAACCACGAGAATGGGATCCTAATCGGAGTAAGTTACACTCCATGTATGTATAGTATGTTGAAATACACTCTACTGTCACGTATATCAAAAAAGAACAAATAAAAATAATTTTAAAACCCTCCTGAACATTCATGGACTCCATAGCGTCGATGTCCTACATCCTAACCTGTCATGACCACTGTGTGTATTAAAGAAGCTGAAGTCAGACAGATTTTGAGGTCAATACCAAATTAAGAATTTGGAGATTCTGACAGTCTCCGCCCATTTTTGGAGTCCATCACAAACTCATTTCCATATCATCATTTTTGGACTCCATCAGGCCTCACTCTGATTTTCCAGAACAGCCACTGGATTTGAACAATAGCAAAGACGATGGGCTAACGAGTGAGTTCCTAATGCCCCAAACAGTTTCTCCCAGATCAATCCCATACCAACATCATGTCTTGATTATGTAACCATTGCTATAATTCAGTTTTTTAATATTCATTTTTCATCTAAAGAAGTAAATTAACAAGCATGCTCTGGACTACCTATGATATGCAAAGAGCAAGTAAACAAGGATTCAGAAGCCTGACTCTGGTTGTAAATTTTAGAAAAGAAAGAAAACAAGATGCTCTTTAGCATGCTTTTTTAAAACAAATTTGATCACTCGTGCTGTTAAGAAATTCACAGTAAGTAGAAAACATTGCTAGTGATAATTACCACCAAAGCTTTGTGTGTTTGTGTGTGTGAAATTGGCATTTGTAGACATTAAATGCTTTGATGTTCATGAAATGTTAAGACTATGGGCAATGCTCATAAATGCTAATGAATAAAAATCACATGCATTTACTCAAAGTTGAGACCATAAAATTAATTTATTAAGCAGAACATAGAGTGGCAGTTTCTCATCATGGATTGAGGTGCTAGTATTGTCCTAGAATCCCAGCTTCAAGAAAATTCCCAGGTACATGGAACACCCTCCAAACAGAACTTGGTCCTGAGCTCCCATGGACATGGCAGCCCACCGCTGACACTTATTGATCACTTGCTGTGTGCCAGGTACCCAAATGGGTACTGTACAAGCAGTCTTTCCACTTAATCTTCACAGTGCCCAAAGAAAGGGGAAACTACCACTCTTTCAACAGATAAGAAAAAATATAATTCGAAAGGGGTTTAAATAACTGTCTCATTGGCACATGGTTAGCAGGTGTTGGGGCTTAAATTTGAAAGCTTGGCTCTTTGGTTCTAGATCCTCTGCTCATAACCTCGCACACCCTAGCCCTTGCTAACCACTGGCAGTTCTGTAGCTGTTGTCACTAAGGCCAGATGCAAGCTCCTGGTCCACATTTTTATTTCCCTTGCCTTCATTAATAAAATCAGGGGGTTTTACTAAAAGATAATAGCCAGCAATTATTGCTGTGTTCCACCCTATGCCAACTCTTCATCCAGTATTCGCCATCTTGTTTTTCTTCAGTCATCCATTCCTTCACCATATGTATGCATATATTAAGAAAGATCCTATGCAAGCAAAGTGAGCAAAATAGGGCCCCTACCCTCTAGAAACAGGGGAGTCAGGAGAGGGAGAAACAAACTAATTATTATAGCACAGAGGAAAACATCAGTGCACAGGACGTAGGGTGATAGGTGAGGTTTACCCAGATTACACAAAGACAGATGAGATTCTTTAAAAAAGTGTGGCTGCTTTGGTTGGGTTTTGAAGGATGCAGGGTTAGCTGGATAAAAAAGGGGTTGAGACTGGGGGTTGGGAGCAAGACTTGTAGACAGAGGGAACTATGTGCACGAAGCCTAAACTGGCAGGATGAATTCTGCAAATTATGAGTAGTTCAGTATATAGTGCAAATTGTGGCTGTGAAGGTTGGGGACCCAGGAATGCTTGTATGCAGGAATAAGCCATCGCCAGAGCTGTGAGATGCTGCAGAGAAGCATCTCTAGGAATGTTCTCTCCCTCCATGTGTGTGCACATGTGTGTATGCAGCACCTGCTGAAAAATCTCTCCTGTCCTTGCTTCTTGCAGAGGACACATCCCATTCTACAAACCTTCTTTGGCTTTTCCTCCTTGATGAGGAAGACCCAGGGAAACCTCCTTCCTAGCCTCTCCTGATTGGCCAGCACCATATCCCATTCCCCTTTCCTAAGATGAGAAGATGGGAGGAGCAGACCACAACCATTACCAAAGCTAAGTACTGAGCAACCACAGGTCCCTTCCTGGATAGCACATCTGCAGCCCTGGAAAAGGAGACTCATGTCCCTGCTCAAATTCTCTTTGTTCAGAAATTTTCTTACTTTTAAGTATCCACAAAAGAGTAGAAGGAGACTGGCTCTTCAATATCCCAACTGAGACAAAAAATTGGAGATCAGATGTCACTACAGGCCACAAAGGAAACACAAGCTGGCAGACCCCTTCCCCTAACCCAATCCCTTGATGCCAACGGTCTGGAGAGATCTTCAGGGATGTGGCTGTGCCCTTCAGCTGAACTAGCCAGCCACCCAAAGCTTGTGACCAGGACTCATCAGGCACTGAAGAGACTCACCCTCCGCAGGCATTGTTCCCCTGTGTGAGATTTACATGTGGAACAATCTAAATGCGGCACTATGTAGTATTCTCTGACTCCCTGTGGTCTGCAAATTCTTTGCAGTTCAATCAAGATACTGATACAGAAAGAAGAGGCAAATCTAAGATACTACCCCATGGACTCTGTCCCTCTTATGCACTTGGCCTTTGGAAATGAAGGCTTCCATGGGGGCATAGAAGTTCAGGACACAGCTACTTGTTTCATGAGAAGAAAGCCCAAAAGGGCAGAATGGGGAGGCAGAACATCCAGTCCCTCTCAGTCACACACGCCCAGTGCATATTCTTTTAGGTAGGGCTTCACACATTTCATGAGAACCTCAGAGGACTTGGTGCCCTTTAAAATGTTAAGAAACCCTGATTAAGAGATATCTTCAGAGATGAAAAAAATTCTGCTTCTTCAGAAGAAAGTAGATGTGCGTATGTCATCTGTCCTCAGATAAGTTTGATGCTAATTGCTCATTCAGGTTTGAATCCCTTCCATCTGACACCACCGCTGCTTTCTGATGTACCTGCAACTTTTGTGATTTTACTACTCATGCAAAGTGGCGCTTGCTGCCTCCAGCAAAAGACATGAGCTATTTATTGCTTCACTTTACAGATGCTGCCCGAGTTCACATTTAACAATGCAAATATCACAGAATTGTCTTTGGGTGGCACAAGCTGCAAAGCATAGCTTCAACCAGAGTCTGATAATGTTCTTTGCAAAACTCTGTGTTTGTGATTTTGCACATATTCTGGGCTTAATTAGACTGGGCTGAAATAGAAGCTTGCTCTTAGCAGTTGCACCTTCAGTCAATATCTAAACAGGAATGTTTATCTCCTGGCTTGTGGCTTATCTCACAATATATATAATTGTAGTATTTTATTACTGGCAGCAAACTTCAATATCTACTCTTAGAGTATGCAAAAATGTAGTAAGCAATTCTATTTGGGATGAAGTTATACTCCAAAGTAAATAGAGTCCAGTCTTACCTAGACATTCATCCTGCATTCCTTGGGAATACAAGTGTGTATATGCACACACATACTACTTGGAATCCTCGACTTGTGTCGAGTCAGTTCTAAAAATAAATAAAACTTTCTAGGTTTGCACAGATCTCTGGAGCTGTCAATTGGATGGGAGGGTTTATGTAGAGATCTGTTACATTGGAATCAGGCTGCCTGAAAGATCCTGGTCAGCTACCTCCCCTCCATCTTTAAAATTGGTGAATATCGTATAGCACATTACTGGGTTTATGCCCAAAGAAACTAAAGTCATCAAATAAAAGAAACACCTGTACTGCCTTAAGCCAGCACTACTTGCAATTAGCCAAGATACAGAATCAACCACTGATGGATAAATAAAGAAAACTCAATGAAATATTATTCAGCCAGAAAAAAAAGAATGGAAGCCTATCATTAGCAGCAATCTGGGTGGAAATGAAAGATATTGCTAAGTGAAGCAAACCACGCTCAGAAAGACAAATCCCATGGGTTCATACGTGGAAACCAGAAAGTTGTTTTCGTAAACGTAGGGAGAGGAATGGTGATCACCGGATGATGGGAAGAAACAGGGACAGAGGAGGTTGGATGCTAAGTACCAAATACAGGTAATGGGAGGAATAGGGTCTAGCTCCACAGCTCACTGGGGTGACTACAGTTTGCAAAAAATGTATCATATATTTTACAAAGAACTAGAAGCAGGACTTGGAAGCTTCTGAACTGAAAATAATAACAATAATAATGCATTTTTAAAGAGAAAGTAATGCTAATTGCCTTACTTGACCATGACACATTGTATAATGAATTGAAATATCGCACTATGACCCATCAATATGTACATGGATTATAAATTTTAAAAATATATTAAATTTCTAAAAAATAAAACAATTAATGAGCAATAAGTAAGTAAACTTGGATAATACTAACTCAGGGCATTGTCACAGGAGATTGTCAAAAGCATTGGCAGGTGCAGAGTCCTTAGACCATCATATGCCACTATGTAGAAGTTCATAAGTAGTTTTATTATTACCTCAAAAATGGACATGAAAATAATGTCCGAGTCGTGAGGCAGCTAGACGAGGCAGTGCCTTGCAGGGTGCAAACGCTTCCCCCACGTGCGCAGTACCGGGCAGCTGCGTCCGCACCTTCTCCTTCGGCAGGAGGCACCTGTGCAGAGAGAGGGTTGGCAGGGCCTATGGCATTCTCCAGCCTCAGCAACAAATTCTGCAGACTGTGTATGCTTTGGACCCTCATTTCAGGGCCAAATCTTGTGTAGGATGAAGAGGGAAGGGATAGAAATTAGAACAGAGGATAAGGAAAAGGAGAAAGTAAAGGAAATCAATAGGAGAGGCACTTGCTGAGCTCTTTTACGACTGATTAGTAAGGTACCTTTCTCTGCTTCTCTGTGTTCTTCCTTCAGGGAACATTCCATCTATTTCAGCTGGTTTCGACTGTGTCCAATAACTGTAACCAAGCTTAATAAAGAGGTGGGAGATTTTCTTTTTATTATTTTTGGCCCGTGATGCTCCAGTTTAAACTAATTACCAGGAGGCCCAAGGTGCTCATTCACTCACTCTTATATAAAACTAGAACACTTCTGCTTTCAATTGGGAAGAAATCTAAAGGTCTGGACTTGAGGGAGAAGGGCTTCTAGCTAGCACCTGTCCTGACCTTAGTCCTGTCAGACAAACATACCATGATAGTAAGGCCTGTGCAGTCCAGGGATCCCCATGGCTCTATCCCCAGAGATCTGGGCAGGATTACTGCCTATCACAGGAGCCCTGGGGAGCCCTGGTCTCCCTGAACCCACCACCGGCCAACCTTTCTCTCCCTCTACCCTTTCTGGAGTTAATGTCTTTTCTTATCCTATTTTAGTCAGATTTTGTGTTGCTGTGACCAAAATACCATCAAGAACAACTTAGAGGAGGAAACATTTATTTGGGGCTCAGTTTCCAAGGTCTGTCCATAGATGGCCGATTCCATCACTCTGGGCCCAAGGCCAGAGAGCACATCACGAGAAAGTGTCCAGAGGAGGAAAGTTGTTCCCCTTGTGACAACAAGGGAGCAGGGACGCAGACAGAAGGGGCCACAGTGAATAAAAATACACCCTTCCTTGCAAGGCACACCCCCTGTGGACCCATCTCCTCCAGCTGTGCCCCACCTGCCCACAGTTATCACCCAGCCAGTCCATTCAAACTAGAATGGGCTGACTAGGTTACAGCTCTCACAACCTAGTCGCCTCACCTCTGAACACTCCTACATGAATGCAGGAACTTCAGGGGAAATCCCACATCCAAGCTATAGCCCTTTTCATAGCAAGTGACATTACCTTTTCTTGGAAGACTTGGCACTGGCCAATCTGTGTTCTATCAACAGGCCCAAACAAGAGGATAAAAATGTCCCTGTCTCATTACAGCAATGACATCTACCCTTCCTTAGCTTCTTCTTATTAAGAATAGACAGTGTCTAGAGACATTTTTGGATGTCACAAGGGTTGCAAAACTTTGCCTAACCAGCTCATTTAGAGCTTCCCATGACACCATGTAGAAGGTACTATCACTTATCATCTGTACCAATCTTGATACCAATAATTCTCTGGGGGCAATTTTACCTCATACCCCCAGGGGATATTAGACATTGTCTAGAGACATTTTGGGATGCCATAAATGGGGGAGAGGAGTGTCTTAGTGGCTAGAGGCCAGGGATGCTGCTACTCATAACACAAAGGACAACCTGTCAAACCCAAATGTCAATAGGGCCAAGATGAGACACCTTGCTTTATACCAATAGGAAAACTCAGCCTTAGCTTAGCTCACTCAAGGACTCAGAACTCAAGCACGGAAGAGCAAAGGGGCAAGGTGCTACCAATTCTAATGGCTTTCCAAATCCAAGCCCTCATCTGCAACACAAGCCACCTGTCTTAATTATCTGTCACTAAATAACAGTATTACCAGAAACTTTGTGGCTTAAAGGAACACAGACTTATCTCACAATCTGGGGTGTCAGAATTCTGTGCTAAGCTAGCTGGATCCCCTATTTAGAGCCTCAAAAGGACCACTCACCTCCTCCAAGCTACCCAGGATGGGCCTGGAGAGGACGACCCCCACATTGTGCACCCGTAGCACTGCCCTGGACGCTGCCCGGGCCTCACCACATTCTGTTGGCCAGAAGCATATCACAAGCCCCTTGTGCTTCCTGGGAGGAGATGGCACAAGCTGAGGATCACCAGGAGGCAGGGACAGGACCATCTGAGAGCCACCTCAAAGGCAGTCTCCTTCAAGGCACAGTTGCAGGGCCACATCCTTGCAAATGTTTACATATCCATCTCATCCTTGCAGATGTCAACGAACATTTATAGAAAGCCTGTTAGAAGCGTGAAGGCACCATGTTGGGGGCCGTGAGCATTCCTGGTACCAGGCTAAGGCACACTCTGCACAGGTAGTTCTGAAAGTCAACTTGATGAGGCCTCTGGACCGCTTCACCAAATCCATACCCACGGCTACGTATGAAAGAGAAAATCAATGGAGCCATTACAGAAAGGAGAGTTCACACCATTTAATGAAAGAAAAGCAGTGTGGGGTCTCCCTTGCCTCTGAACGGCACACCCGGTTTCTCTCCACAAGCCCTCCTCTCCTTCCTGTCCATTTCCTGCTCAGTTACCCTCACTTGCCCTTCCCTCTGTCTCTTACCTTTCCCACCCAAGCCCTTTCTGAACACCCATGCTGGCTCTCAGGCATATAGAGATCAAACATTTAGAACTGAAGTCCTATAATCATTTCAATAATTGTCATAAGTATTAATTGGAGACTTTGGTTGCAAATAGCAAAAAAAAAAAATTCTGGAAAAGGTAAACAAATAGAAAAATGAAGAAAAAGATGCATAATGAAGCCAGGCATGATGGTGTGTGCCTGCAATCCCAACTAAATAGGAGGCTGAAGCAGGAGGATGGCCCGTTCAAGGTCAGCCTGGGCAACTTAGCAAGACTTTGTGTCACATATATATATATGTATATATATATATATATACATATATATATATCACGTGTGTGTGTGTGTGTGTGTAAGAGAAAGAGAGAGACACAGAAAGCAGAAGGAATCAGCCTTAGAGAGGGTAGAAGCCTGAGAAATCCAGAGCTTCAGGTGCAGGGATGCTTTATCAGGGTGCTCACCACGATGAAGTAGCTCACTGGCGTTTTCTCCTTGCAACTGTGCTCACCATTGGTGTCTCGTGAAGTGAGTCTCCTGTGACTTTCCCTGACCAGAAGGGCCAGGCCTCATGGTAGATGTTTCCAAGACTGCAGAGCTGCTCACCCAAAAAGAGCAACAATGGGTGATCAGCTGCCAAGAACTGCCACTGTCTACACTCTGCCTGTGTCTGGGTCCCCACAGGAGGGTTGAGGTATTTCCCACACTGAACAGATATGTTTAAGGAACAAGGTCACTCACTCCAGTGATACCTAGGGGAGATTCTTCAGGATACACTAATTCTTAAGAACACCATGAGTGCGTCTGGATTTCTGGGTTCTCCACTCTAGCCCCCACCTTTCCACCTCCCTCACTGCTACCAGGCCTAGACATCAGCCCCACCATCATTTCTTCAACAGACACTTAAACAGTGTCAGAGGCGTTGACAATTCAAAATAACCAAAGCAATCATGACCCCTAACCTCACACCTGACAGTCGCAGTAAAATAACAGCAATAAAAGAACAACAGATAAACCAATAAATATTGTTACATCACAAAATTCTTACATTGTTAAAAGTTTTGGGCTTCAGGTTTCAGCAGCAGACTGGGTTGTGATGAATACTCAGAGAACGTCCCCCACGCCATGTGCCCAGTTGGAGGAGTTTGGACACATGCAACCCCTGTGAGGCAGTTAGGTTAGCAGACACAGCCAGTGCCTCCCAAAGCTCCACGTGGCCTTTGTTTTTGTTTTGGTGTTAAGAGCTCCCATCAGGAGCCTCTTACGTGTGAAGTGCACACACCATACTGTTGTGGTTTAAGCACCATGGTGTTCTCTCGAGCTCCCTCGGCCACCTCAGCTGAAGCTCTGAGTCCTATGAAACCGGAAGCCAGCTTCTCCTCTTTGGCTGCGTTGGCCCATACTCTGCCCAGATCTCCGCTTCAACTCTTCACTGGGGTGACGAGCACTGGCTTTGATACTCATGCCAGAGATGTGGTCCTGAGATTTGACTTGGTTACTCAGAGGCCACATGATTTTGTGCAATTCATCAAATTCCTGCATATTTCCTCATGTGTAGCAAAGGGAGAGCTGATGGGCCTGGTCCATCCTGGTGTTTAACATTCTCCTCAGATCAGGAATGTCTAGTTTCCTTTGCTGGATTTGGCCTCAGCAGATGCACTACATTGGTTTATGGCTTCCACATTCTCACTTGGATGTTACAAGCTCCCAGGGGGATCTCAAGGCCATGTGACTAACAAGTCAAGCAGGGCCCCTTGCCCAGAAGTTCCCCGTGCTTGGTTTAATTCTTCACTGCTACCATCTTGAAATTCTTAAATTTGACGAGGGTCCCACATTTTCATTTTTTTATTTTACAAAGCTGTGCTCTCAGACAATTACCCAACAATCCCCCAGGTGTGACTATCTCAGGACAGTTGCGGCCCTGTGATAGACCAGTAAGAGACACATTTTCAAGGCGTGATGACATCAGGACTGAGGACACGGGCCTCTCCTCAAAGCATCCCTGCCAGCTCCATGCAATGAAGAGGTGGAGCGCGTTTTCCTGCACAGGTTTGGAAGCTGCCCCGAGCAAGGGCGCCTCATGTCTCTCTGGAACTACAGTAAACGTCTTAAATGAATGGCACAGTAGTGGCCAATGTCCATCCTGCTCTACTTGGAGAAGGTACAGGTGAAAACACTTCCCCTGGTTGTCTGTTCTATCAATGTATTGTTTTGTGGCCAAACTTAGCTCTTGCTTTTTTATTAATGCCACTTGATCACGACCTGTGGTAATTAACTTACCCTTTGGATCTGGCTTAATTTTAATTAAACAGCCCTCCAACTCTCAACAGGCTAAATGTTTGTTTCTTCTGCAATTCTTATCACAAGGCAATTTTGTAGCACTTTATAGATTTTCTGAGAAATTGCTTTATCAATTTCTCCCTGCAGCTATACACTGAATCTGACTTGTATCACTGGTTGTTGCTTTAAATTAATTTTCTATTTTTTTTCCAGTTCTTTCTGTTTGGCTAGTTAAACCCAGCATTAAGTTTTTTCACCTTCTGATTAACAATTAACAGTGGCCAGCGTTGGTTCCTTGACTATAAAGTTGGCCTTGCTGGGTTCCATGTTTATCTTGCTTTAACAATCAAATTTGTTTGATGCAAGATTATTTTTTTCCCTAAACATCAGCTTTCTATGTTCAACCTGGGATCCGAAACTCAAGCTGTGCTCCTTTTGCATCTTACATCATCACCAGTAATAAAGATTTTACTGTCAGAAATTGGCTGACAAATTTGTGGGCTCTTTATTACTAGCAATGATGGACTGTAAGAAGCAGAAAAAACACAGCTTGAATTTCATTCCCAGCTTGAATTTGCAACCCCGGTGTTTAGAAAAATTATCTTGTGACTTCATAAAGCAAGGAAATTTGTAGATAAAAGTCAGAGAATTAATAAAAACCTTTCCTTCTTTCCTCCTTCCAAAATGGCTTTGGTAGTCATTGCCCCACATCAATTTGGCCAAGTCTCCACCAACAAATGTATGGACAATGCGTGTGAATCCTTCTTATTTCAATTACCTGGGCACTTCAAGTTAGAGGAACCTGAGGACAGGACTCTCTTCCTCTGTGTCAAGATTCTGTACTGTTGTGTTACAAGAGTGCACAAAAAATTTCTGCTGCAGTAGAAGCCAGTGTGTCACCTAGACAGAGGGCTATCTATTCTATGGGAGCTATTTTACCACTTGAAAATAGCAGGAGACTGACGGCAAAATAGAATGATTCTTGTCCACAGATATTCAAATTCTGTCCTGTTCAGCAGAAGTTCCATTGACTCCCTTCTGCCCTCCTGAAGGAAGCTGGTCTTGGTTCTGTTTGCACATCCCATCCCACATTCCTTGATTCCATACAAGTGTATGCTTTTAGGCGTCTCCTTTGTACAGACTCTAAGATCCACCTGGTTTTCTCATCAATTTAATTTCCTGACACATGTTCATTTTATCTGAGAGTCATGGTTTACCTTGCTTTGGATCTTGTCTTTTAAAAACCTTCGATCTCAATAGATAAACTCCCAAATTACGGCACAGTAAAGTAGTCGGGTGGAGCGCTGTCCCCAAGTACTGCCAGGAATAAAGGCCAGATCTGGGATCCACTTGTGCTCTGCTTCTAATTCCAGGTGAGTCCTTTGCTACCTGAGTAAATTCTTGGGTGGGCTACTTAAATGCTCCTACTTTCTTTACCTTCTACATAAAATGGGGAGAATACCTACCTTGCGGAGTTTTTAATGAAAATTAAGTGAAACAATAGAACAATTGCATGTTTTGGTGAGTTGGTCTTATTATTTATTGTTAATATGTTTGCAATATTAATTATTCCTGTACAAGATTTAAAGGACCTTGATGTGTTGTTTAAATGTATTCAGAATAATCTTGTTAATTGCTGGAAAATTCCAACTGGACTTCCAGACTCTGCTCTTAAACTTACAATTTATTACATCCATCTCTTCAAAAAACAAAATTTACAGGGAGCTGGGATTGTAGCACAGTGGTAGAGCACTTGCCTCACATGCATGAAGCACTGGGTTCGATCCTCAGCACCACGTAAAAATAAATAAAGGTATTGTGTCATCTACAACTAAAAAGAAAACTTACAGGAGTGATCGTATTTGTTTCATGGGCATCTTCTTGTAAAAAATGCAAACTTGTTTTGATTGGTTGCCTACATAGGAGGGCTGTGTGCATGTGTGTACACATGTATGAAATTCTAGAGTCCAACCAAGTTTTCTTCTTGCTTCTGAGGATGTAACAAGAATCCAGATGCATTTTGTCAGCAAGCTCAGAAGCTGTGGCTACAGTCTTCATGGGAGGAAGAGCAAGGAGAAGCCTGCTCTGATGACATTGATTCTGGTCCTGCCTGGAGTGACACTTTCTAACTGTGCAGCCCACATCAAAAAGGGAAAGGGGGTACTGAAAGTTAACCCCCAGTGTGCATGTCACCACACTTCAGCAGTACAGGCTGGTGAACCCCTCAAAGTCTTTTGTGTGTCCTCTGCAGCTGGAATTATACTTTCAAGAGAAGCTCTGGGAAAACAATGAGAGATGGATACTGATTTAGTTACAATGGTATTCACCACAGGACAATTTCTGAGGGTGAAAAATTAGGAAGGATCTTAACATCCAACACAAATAAACAAAATATGCTTCCTTCTTATAATGGGATATTATCTGACTATTATAAAGGCATTTTTCAAAGACAATATCCCATTATAAGGAGGTTCTTGGTACAAACAATGAACCCCACAACAAGCCACTGAGGACATCAATAATCATACTGGAAGCTTAGAGAAGTCATCATGCAGAGTGGGGACCTTAGCCCAAAAGACCAGGAAGAGGCCAAGGTGGTACCACCACAGGTGAGAGTGAATGCCCTTCCCTCGGGGTCCCACCATCAATGAGTTCTCTTCTTCACTCTTGCGCCAAGGACTGATTTGGGGCAGAAGATTGGAATTAGGTCAAGTTGGATTTTGACGCTGTATATTGTCTACATAGCCAGGGCTCAAGGTTGTTCCCCAGGGACCTGATAGCATTTCTACCTCGAGGTGACCTTGAAGGGTCATCGTTCATCAGAAAGAGGTACCTGGTCCAGATGGTCATGTTCCACCCAATGAGTGGTGCTGGAAGAGTTCATATTTATATTTTAGGCTCATTCCTGACTCCTGACAACTAGGATGTTGACAGCTGAGTTGTATGTGTTATTTGTTGTTTACTTTCTCTCCCACACATACCATTACATTTGCACATTTTAGGGGAAAAAATAGAGTAAATTTGAAATTTTCATGAACCCACCCTATTGCAGAAAAGTACAAACTGATTTTAATTGAGAAGGTATTTTTTTTTTACCTTTCACTTAATGAAAATTAAGTGAAACAATAGAACTATTGCTTATATGGTTATAGAAGCCATATAGAAACAGAAGACTCCTCAGGACTACCAACAACCAAATTAAGCTATTATATCTTCAGGAACAAGCAAAAATTGAACTTATTCAAAATTTATGCATCCTTTTAGTACATTGCTATTTTATTTTTGTAGATGAGATGACCCTTATGATTGATGCCTGTAATTACAGGTTTTCCTGCAAGCTTCAGAGTAATAGTGTTTCCCTCTTTTCCCACAAAGTAGTCCATCCAATTGACACACCTAATTGAACCTGAAATTTCATATATTCTGCAAAATCATGTTAATCTCAGTAGTTGGTTTTTCCCCCCCATCTTCTATCTTGGTTAAAGGCAAGGAGTTTATTGAAGGAAGCTGTGATTGGCATGCCTTTTGCTGACCAATTGCAATTTCCTCTCCTTGTAAACTCTATTTAGTGTTACAAAAACAATTCAAAGGCAGATTGTGGATGCCAGACTTTTCCTTTGACCTTTAAATCAAATTTAGACTTTCACGAGGTTGGTATGCCTTTAAGCAAAATCTGTGAGCTTAAGAAAGTAGAAATTTTCTGCAATAAATCTTCAACAAATTTCTACTCCTCACAAAGAAAGGTAAGCTGTACTAACTGTTGAATACGTCCGAACAAGGCATTAAGATTCCTGGGTGAAAGAAAAACAAGTGCTGTTGAATGTAGAGACAACTCTAATAATGACAGAACGAGGGCCAGCCACACACATGCAACAAGGGAAAGACAAACCCAGGGCGGAGGAAGAGGGAGGAAAAAAGACTGACAGAATCGTGAGGGGCAAGACCAAGGAACGAAAGAGAAAGAGAAGGGACATGAGAAAAAACAGATGATTAATTTTTGTCTAGTTCTACCAAGAAGTACAGGATCATTAAAACCCTGAGCTGTCCCGCTGGGCTGTGTGGAACCGGCTCTGGGCCAGTTTAACTTACCAGGGCCCTTTAATCCCTGCTAGCCTCCGGGAGCTAAGGACAGCACAGAATGGCCAGAGGGCCCATTCCACTTCCCAGCAAGTAAACGTCAAGCATTTGCTAAGCAAAGCCAAGACGTGTGTGCACAGTGTACACACACACACAAACATATCCTTTCTTTTCTCTGTTGCCAGAGAAAACCCTGGTGATTGCCACAAATAGAGGACAATATAATTTGGGAATACCAACACACACACACACACGCTCACAAAGAATCTTATAACAATCAAAACAAAAACTAAAAGCATATCGAGGATAAACTATCACACAATCCAAGCAAAACATTCCCCAAGCCCAGATCTTTTGAACTCCCAGATGTGTATTGTTTTTCACACACCCAGTAGTTTTAAAATTTTGAATTAGTTGCCAGGATGTGAAAACAGGGAGATTCACAGTTTTAAAAATGCAGATTCCCAGATTTTTGGAAACACTGGAGATGCCAGCAACAGTCTTATCTGTCTGTTTCTGGTTGGAACACAGGCAGGCATTTGCCCCCAGACCTCCTATCTCCTTCTCTCTTTGCATCACTTAACTAGCTTGGAGTTAACACTCACTTAATTAATTAGTTGTTTGACCTTTACTGGTGGTTGAATTTACAACCGACTTATTATTAAAGTGATTTAGCTCACTACTGGTTTCTTAATACTGCTGGAATAAAGACCACAAATTCAGTAGCTTAAAGCTACACAGATTTACCATCTTAGGGTTCTGGAGGTCAGAAGTCCAGAGGAGTCTTCTGGGCTAAAATCGGGGGTTGCAGGACTTAATCTTTGCTGGAGGCTCTGGGGGACGGTCAATTTCCTCACCTCTTCCAGTCCCAGAGGCCACCTGCATTGCTTGGCTCTTGGCCTCTTCCTCAGTCTCCAAAGTCAGTGGTGCGGTATCTTCCAGGGCCCTCTCTCTGATACTCCTGCCTTCCTCTCACAAAGATCTAGGCCCCCGTCGACAACCCCCTTTCTCCAGAGATTTACCACTTCGACTTATTCTCAGGTTCCAGCGATATCTGATCTCATGAGCATCTTTGAAGGCCTTTTTCTCAGCCTGTCACAGCTCCATCCTCAAAAAACCAAGAACCTTCAAACATAGTAGGTGGAAAAATACTGGCTGCACATTCAGAAAAACCAAGACAAATAGCAGGGGGTCCACATTGTGAAGGTCAAGGTCAGACACAAAAGCAGTGAGAGGGTTGGAATGCAGGTCTGTCCTGATGCCATTTCATTCCATTTCCCCAAACCAAGCCTTTCTAAAATGGATCAAAAGGCAATGTTGTCCTCAAACTGAAATGTTCTTCCACATGGAGGACAAGTTTATTAACCAGGTAGTTTATCTAACCATGCACGAGGAGGCATCAAATCTTCTGTCTTGCTACCTCCTCCTTCTTGGACTTCCACCACTAAGGATGAGAATGATCAACCTCTTGCAGGGCACCGAGCTGACTTTGGCTTTATGCAAAGTGTGGTACAACCATAGATCTTATTGTACAGACGAATTCAGGCTTGAAGAATTGCCCAGCTCAGCTTGACCTTAGCAAGTCAGCCCCTCTTAACCATCAGTTTATAGCATCTATTTATAACAGAAGTTTATAACACTCTTGGTCAACTATTCCCATATTCTCATTTTCAAATATTTGTAGGAGATGGAGAAACATAAAGGAAATTTAAGAAACCAGACTTGATTTTTTTTAACCTATTCCCACCAGTGAAACAGAGGGATCAATTTCCTGTTGACTACTTTTTGAATAAACTTTGCTGCCTTGGAGAAAGCAATAGCTTCAGTACACCATGAACTTTGGGGAAAAAAGGGAGAAATATATTTTGCTTAAGACAGAATTTTAAATCAAATATATCTGAGGTTATGAAGGAAGATGAATTAAGCATCATGACAGTGAGATGTTTATAGTGCTGGCTGGTGGCAGGTGAGAGGTGACTCTTGATATACCTTTGCCAGTCTGCTTGAATTTCCCTTGGCCATATGCTCTCTGTGACCTTGAGCTGGCTCCACAGCCTCCTGTCTTGATGTTTGGGGTTATGCAGCTGTCAAATGGAAGTTATTATTCCAGCCCGTTTTCCCTAGATGGGCAGAGAAGAGCTTAAAAATGAACATCTTGATCTGAAAAATCATTTGGAAGATAATTCTCAAATTTACCTCTTGTTTCCATCACTACCAACACCACCTCCCTAATCAAACCCATCATGCCTCCTTTTCTGTGTGTCTCAGCCTCCCCACTGGATATGGTGACTCCATTCTGTCCCCAACAACCTATTCTCCAGGGAAATCTCTTAAAAATATGATTGCTGGACTCTTGTGTTGAAAATATACCGATGACTTCCCATAGTCATTTGGACAAGAGCCGGATGCCATAGCATGACTCACATGATGATCTGACTCCTGCCTCAGCCCTTTGACTTTATTTCCTCCATGTTCAATGGCCTTCTTGGCATCTTTGCTTCCTGAAATTTCCCACAGCCATCTGCTTTAGTCAGAGATGGCCTCCATCACTCTTGGCATCTCTCACTAACTGCTACTCACTCTTCTTCAAGGCTTTGATGCCTGTACAAAAAGCATGAAAGATATTCTAATAAAGAAATTCTAATCTTAGGCTTTCTGCATTGACCCAATATTTAACATTTTATTGCACTTGGCAAATAGACAATTTTTATGCCCACTTAATCAACCTCAAATCCTAAACCATCAAAAGTTCAAGTAAATAAAAGGATTTCAATTCTGGCTCAATTGCTTGGGAAAAATTACTAAAAATGGTCTGTGCTTTCCTTTTTCTTTTAAAGTCTTTGTTTTTCTCTGACATCAAGGTAACGTTAGCCTCATAAAATGAATTTGAAGCCAGGCATGTTGGCTCACTTCTGTAACCCTAGCTTCTCAGAAGGCTGATGCAGAAGAACCACAAATTCAAAATCAGCCTCAGCAATTTAGCAAGCAACTTAGTGAGACCTGATCTCAAATTTAAAAATTGTAAGGCTCTAGGAATGTGGTTTGGTGGTTAAATACCCCTTAGTTCAATCCCTGATACAAAGAAAAAACTCTTATGATTAACATATAAATTCAGCAAAATTGCAAAATACAAAATCAAAAAATTGAAATAATTGGCATATCTACACACTAAAATAAACAATCCAAAAATAAAATTAAGGAAATAAGCTGATTTGCAACAGCACTAAAAAATTTAAAGAATAAACTTTGGCCAAAGAGATGAAAGACTTATTCATTAAAAGCTATACAAAATCTGTGAAAGAAATTAAAGAAGGCACAGATAAATGGAAAGGCATCCTATGGTCACAGATTGGAAAACTTAACATTGCTAAAATGTCCATAAAGACAATATACAGATTCAATACAATTACTATGAAAATCTGAGATAGCATTTTTTTAAACAGAAAAAAATTCCAAAATTTATATGCAACTACTAAAGACCCAGCAGTAAGGTTCATACAGAAGAACAAAGCTGAAGGCATCACACTTTATGATTTCAAAATACATTACAAGTCTGCAGTAATCCATAGTATAGGACTAATATTAAAAACAGATATATAGATGACTGGAATAGAATAGAGACCCCCAAAATAAACCCATATATATCCAGAAAACTCACCTTCAACCAGGTATCAAGACCGCAGATGGGCCAAGGACAGGCAAATCAAAACCACAATAAAAAGGTTTTCAGGTGGAGGAATAGAGAAAGTTGCTTTTGTGGCTGCTCCATAGTATAAAACCAAGAAAGCAGACAGGCAGCTTCTCAGAGAGGTGGGTGAATAAAGGGGCGGGGGGGCTTACTGGAATTTAATACTGAACACTCACATCAGGGATTCAGGAGGTTGAATATAATAAGATATGGAAGAAATCCCCAGTGCCACAGCCACTGCTGCAGCCAGAGACACCAGCCAGAGTGATCCCTCTGTGAGCAAAATGGGGAATTAAAGGAACCTGCATTTTGAGGAGGACTGAGGTATGTCTGAGTACAGGCAGTCTAGAGATTCGATACTGCCTGACAAAACTGAAGTACCCTCTGCACAATATCCTTGTATGGGAAAGACTCTGCCTCTCTCCTGGCTGCATGTGGAGGAAGGAACCATGTTGCAGCCATGGCAGGGGCCAGCAGCTAGGGTAGCTAATTCCTGGAAAACCTGAGTCTGACCCAAAATACAGGCCTAGCAAACTCACACTGCATGACAAAAGTATGCCTAAGTGACCAAGAAAAAAATCAAACATGGAGAGAGATTTACATAGGGCACAACTGGTTGTGGAAACCCACCTGGCTTTCCCCACACCCTCCAATCTGGCTGATTGAAGGATCAGCTGGGAGAGATGTGCCTGGCTGGGAAATCAAAAGGGCCAGGGTGGGAGAGATTGAGTTTGGAGACTGAACCTGAGACCAGGAAACGTGAGGTCCACAGATGATATAGCAAACTGAGAATTGGTTCCTCCACCACATGAGTGGAACTCAAAGGAGATCACTGGGGTGCAGTCTTCCAGCATGGATCAGCAATTGCTAAGCCCTGGAGGTGCACTGATTTAAAATTTCTGGACCAACTGGCATCCATTGAAGCATATGGAGCCCACCTAAGCCTAAACCCCACCTCCAGGAATTCTGCTTGCGAGATTAACTTTCTTACTCTAGCAACGCCACCCTGAGGGTGAAGCAAATATTATACTCCATACAACCCTACCTACCAAAGCTGAAGAAGGAAGCTGAGAATCTATTGAACTCCAACAAAAACAATTCTTCAACTTTTCATCAAGATTTTTTCTTTTTTCTTTCTTTTTAATTGTGACTTAATGGTACATGGACATCATACATATTCGTATTTGTTTTTTTCTCTCATTTTAGCATTTTTGAAGCCAGTTATTTTTTATGAATCAGCTTTTTGAGGACTAGGATGTTCGATTATATATTTCTGTTTTGTTTTGTATTCTTTTTTTATTTTTTAAGTTTTATTTTATATATTGTTTTCTTTCACTTGTCTGTTTCCCTTGATTCTCTTTATCTCATTTCTTCAGCTGACAATCTCTGTTGTTCTCTCATTTACTCTTACATTAATTTTTTACTTCTATCTTCTCTCCTCCTCCCTCATAATCATCACTACCTATATCACTTCTGTTCTCTCCCTGTCCACCATTCAAAATTATAAACACTGTCACAAAACTTACTGTTTTTATTGTGAGCAATAACTGATCATATCATTTCTGTTTATTGTGACAACATCATAGACATCATAGCATGAGCTATTTGGTCTAATGCTGCATATTGTTTGCATTGATTCTTGTTATTATTTGTCTCTCCCTGAACAGTTAGGTACTGGAAACATTTAGGGACACTTGAAGTCTACAGGGTAGAAACTCTACTGCCTCACAGCCACAGTGTTAGATGGGTAGACACACAAATAACATGAAAAACAAAGGAGCAAATCATCCCATGCCAAGATACTTCAATAACAGAATCCATTGATACCACAATGAAAGAAATGCCAGAGAAGGAGTTTAGAATGTACATAGTTAAACTGGTCTGTGAGGGAAAGGACGATGTAAGGAGTGAAATCAGAGAGAAAATATAGAAAGTGAAAGATCACTTCAATAGAGAAAGAGACTCCAAAAAAAAATAAAATAAGCAGAAATCTTCAAAATGAAGGAATCAATAAACCAAATTAAAAATTTAATGAAAAGTATCACCACCAGACTAGACCTCTTGGAAGACAGAGTTTCAGGCAATGAAGACAAAATATATAATCTTGAAAATAAAGTTGAATATGGAGAAAAGATGTTAAGAGATCATGAACAGGATATTCAAGAACTATGGAATAACCAGAAAAGACCAAATTTAAGATTTATTGGGATAGATGAAGGCTCAGAGATACAAACCAAAGGAATGCATGAACTTTTCAATGAAATAATATGAGAATATTTCCCAAGCCTCAAGAATGAAATGGAGAATCAGATATGGTAAGCGTACAGGATCCCAAATACACAAAATTACAACAGACCCACACCAAGTCACATTATTATGAAAATGCTTAACAATAAGGATAGAATTTTAATGGCTGCCAGAGAAAAACAGCCGGTCACATTTTGAGAGAAACCAAATCTCAGCTAATTTCTCAGCCCAGACTCTCAAAGCTAGGAACTCTTAGGATAATATATATCAAGCTCTGAAAGAAGACAGATGCCAGCCAAGAATACTATATCCAGCAAAATTAAGCCTCAGAATTAACAATGAAATAAAATACTTCCATGATAAATAGAAGTTAAAAGAATTCACAACCAGACAGCTTACTCTACAACACATACTCAATAATATATTTCATAAAGAAGAAATGAAATATAAAAGTGAAAACCAGCAAAGGGAGAAACTATGCTAGAAGAAAAGTCAATAAAAGGAAAAACTAATTCAATTTAAAAACTACAAATAAATCAAAATGACAGGGAACAAAAATTATTTTTCAATAATAACATTGAATGTAAATGACCTAAACTCATCAATCAAACTACATAGACAGGAAGATTGGATTTAAAACAAGGTTCAGCAATGTGCTGTTTCTGAGAGATGCACCTCATAGGAAAAATATTCACAGACTGAAGATAAAGTGATGAAAAAAATATATTATTTACATGGATCTTGCAATCCAGCAGGGATCTCTATGCTCATATCAGATAAACTGGACTTCAAGCTGAAGTTACTCAGAAAGGAAAAAGAAGGACATTTCATACTGCTTAAGGGAATTGTACATCATCAAATCAACAATTGTTAACATTTATGCCCCAAACAATGGAGCACCTATGTACGTCAAACAAACCCTTCTCCATTTCAAGACTCAAATAGAACACAACACAATAATACTAGGTGACTTCAACACATCTCTCTTACCACTGCATAGATCCTCCAAACAAAAACTAAATAAAGAAGCTATAGAACTAAAAAATACAATTAATAATTTAGACATAACAGACATATATAGATTATTTCATCCATCAATGACTAAATACACATTCTTCTCAGCAGCATATGGATCCTTCTCTAAAATAGACCATATTTCAGTACACAAAGCAACTCTTGGCAAATACAAAAAAAAAATAGAGATGATAACTTGCATTTCATCAGATCATAATGGAATAAAATTAGAAATAAACAATAAAATAAAAAATGGAAGCCACACTAATACCTAATTGATCTGTTTAAATTATCTATGTCCTTTTGATTCAATTTGAGTAAGTCATATGTCTCTAGAAAAAGATAATAGAATTTTTGCACAGCATAGTCTGTGTGGAAATGATTGTCTTTTCTGGGCTAGAATGAGGGAAAACAGAGAGAGGAGGAGACGAAAGGGAACTTGAAAGCAGACATGGCATCCTCCATTTTCTTCTGATCCCAGCCCCCAACTGGGCATGACCTTCAGTGGGAAGATAGTCATAATCAGAGAAATCACACAGGTTAGAGAAGCAGGGCCTCCTCTGGTGGTGGAGCCCAAGGAGACCTTCATGCTCCCTGCTCTCACCCAGGGGGCCACGGAGTGGCAGCCAGCAGAGGTCTGGTGAGGAACCAGGCAGAGAATCCACGCATGGTCTCGCAGTCCCACAGACCGTGGATTGGCAAGGTTTTCTGCAAAGAGCCGAAGAGCAAATATTTTAGACCCTCCCGATCCATCGGTCCTGGTGACTTCTCAACTCAGCATGATGGTGGGAAAGCAGCCACAGCAGGTCGGCAGATGAGCGAGGTGTATTCCAGCAAGACTTCACTTGAATTTCATATAATTTATGCGTGTCACAAAATATTGTTCTCTTTTTGATTCTTTTTACACTAATTTCAAACAATGAAAACCGTTCCTACGCTCAGAGCCCAGACAAAAATTATGGCCAGAGGGCTACAGACAGTTGGCCAAGCCACATGTAGACCTTGCAGAGGGAAAAGGACATCTGAAAGCTTCTACTGTCTGAGAGTGGGTGAAGAAAGGGATGAGGGACGGGAGAAGGGGAATATGACTCTCAGTTACGGCAACTGCCAAAGGACACCATGCTAACTGCTCAAGTAACTATCATTGTGTCTAGTAACAGAAACAGTGGTACACAGAAGACCTGGGAGACTGGCAGGGTAAGGAGAGTCCCAGCCAGGACAGCGGGCCCCTCCCAGGATGCCACATAGCAACCACACACCCATACTTGAGAATATCCCAGAGAAAGAGTGCGCAGTGAATCACACTGAGGCTGAGGCAACTGGATTTGGTACAGTTAAAGTTTTCTGCTATCTGAAGAAATATGGGTGTGAGCCGTGCATGAGCATCACTTGTGCAGAAATGAAACCAGTAGTAAGTTTCAAAACTTAGTTACCTATGCACACACTCCCAGTGGCCTCAGGATGCTTGAGGTTGTTTTTCCATTTTTGAGAGGAACAAAAATCACACTAGAAAGGGCATCGCCAGCAAATTGCCTCCAGATCTGAAGTGGCTCCCTGATCACATACCTAATGCACCCACTAGGTAAAGGTCTACTGCTCTGATATTTTTGTCCATTAATCTACATATTTCTCCTTGGTGCATACTCACACTGTCTGAATTGCTACAAATTTACAAACACTCAAGTAACTGGTAACAAAGTTCCATTTAACAATGTTGTTTTTGCAAAACTTTAATCAAATTCCATCACTTATTCTTTCAAATGTGCATCTGATTTTATTTTGTCAACTACAGAGAAATAAATGAATTCCTTTGGAATTTTGATTAAAATTGTTTTAAAGCTACAAATTAATTGGGGAATACTTCACATCTTTAGAATACTAACATTTATCATTTAGAAATATGGTTTGCTAGAACATAGTTAAATATTCTGACTCCATAAAGTTTTCAATTATCTTTATTTTGAAAATACACATTTCTTTTAGTTGTTTGTGGGGATGGATTTCTTGTTGATGCAAATTTAATAAATTTATTATATAGCTTCAGTATGTTATGTTACCTATAAATATTTTGCCTTGTGTGCATTTATTTTACATATAATTCTTTTTGCCAAATGCTTCTAGATTTTCAAATAATTCTCTTAAGTTCTCCAGACAGACAAGCTTCTGTCTGCAAACAATAACTTATGTAATTCTTTGTAGTTGTACCAAGAGATATAAAAGTATGTAGTTCACTGGAAAAGATACAAATGGCCCTTATCAGTTTGGAGAATACAGACTTGGTGCCTCATGACAGTGAACTCACACAAGGTAATATCACTCACTCCACCTATCAGGCAAACCCCAAGGTTTTTAATGCACTGTGTTGGTGAAACAGCAAGAAAAGTCCCTTTCAAACATCGGTTATGAGAATGGAAAAGGAGTCAGTCCCCACAGAGAGAATATGTACAAATTTACCCTTTGACCCAGAAATCCTACCTCTCGAAATCTACGTCGGGGTACCTTACCAAAAATATAAAGAAGACAGGCCAAAGACGAACATGCAAGGTTATCTACTACTTTTATTCTTAGAACTTTTTTGAAATTATTACTTGTGTGTTATTTGCATGTATATCACACAAAGAAAATCATTCTCCTGCATAATGTACAGATAAAAGAAAAGAAAAATAATGAAATTGTTATTTGTCAATTAGTTCAATAATTTGTTCTTTTTTCTGAATAATAAAAGCATTTGGGGAAATAAATTGTTCTCTAAGAATAGATACACTCATGGCACCTAAATTTTGATCTCTGGTTTTACTATTATTTTACCCAAAGTGTTTGATTTATTGAAGGAAGTTTATTTTCAGCAGCCTGCTTATTGGAAAGTCTACAATCTTGAAAGTTTATTTTTTATCCTTGAAGTATAAATATTTTA
This sequence comes from Xerus rutilus, assembly GCA_028644305.1. NCBI lineage: Eukaryota > Metazoa > Chordata > Mammalia > Rodentia > Sciuridae > Xerus > Xerus rutilus. Next base: position 174,246,005 of record CM053401.1, read on the forward strand.
CTATTACTTACCAAAATGTTGGCCTCATTTAATTCAGCATGACTAACTGTTTATTCACTTTGGTTTACAGATTTTATAATTTTTTCAGTTTAGGGAAGGTTTTATACTTATGATGTTTAGATTTACTTCACCTAAATTCTCTTATCCTATAACTCTTATTTCTCAGATTTCCTAGAGCTTTCTTTCTTATCTCAATTTTTCCACTCATTTTTGTTTATTTATTTACATTTTTTTCTGGAGGTACTTGAGATTGAACCCAGGGGCACTTTACCACTGTGCCACATCCCCAGTCCTTTTTATTTTATTTTGTTTTATTTTTTTAATTTTGAAACAAGGTCTCACTAAGTTGCTGAGGACTCCACTAAGTTTCCCAGGCTGGTTTTGAACTTGTGATCCTTCTGTCTCAGCCTCCTGTGTCGCTGCGATTAAGGGCATGTGCCATCACATCTAGCTTCACTCATCATTTTTAATACATCTTCCTTTGTTTTGGAATTATGGGTGAATTTCTGATTTGCCTTCTATGGGGCAAATTCTATTTTGGAACACCTGCCCTGCAGTTCCTTATCTCCATCTAAACTTAGTCATTACTCAAATTTCCATGCAGACTTTCCCAGTGGCAAATCACTCATTTTTGCTGTTTATCTGAACCCTGTATTACATGATTCATGTGAATCTTCCTGATAATGTGATCTCTTTTTCTCAAATATTCCCATTTTTCAGCCAATGTATTTCTCTCTCCCTTTCACCCCAATCTACTCTTCCCCCACCTTGGTGCTGAGGATTGAACCCAGAGCCCAAGCTCACCAGGCAAGCATTCATCCACTGAGCTACGTCAACTCTGCCAATCTATTGTTAACAGGGCGTCTCCTCTGATTCTTTAGGATTGTTCAATACTTAAAACTGCAACAAACCACAGAAGCTTTTTCATGAAAACCCTCCTTGAGATCAGCTCTGTTTTGTGCCCCTGCGGGTCTTTTTTCTAATACCCTACACCTTCTGAAACACAGGAAGCAGTTTGTATAATTCTCATCTACTGATTGCCTGGAAATTGTATGACATTTCTCCCAAGCATTAATCTAGTCTCATCCGCATTCTTTGTGACTGAACGTATTTCATTGAGTTCCAAGATTATTCCTAATTTTATTGTCAATCAGATCTGAAAGATTTTAGAACTTTTATTCTATATTATTCAGAAGAGGAGAGATGATGAGTCATGATTTCATATTTCAAGAAAAACTACTGCCTCTCTATCCAACCAACATAAACATGCAACTAGGTCAACCTGGTAACCCTCAGAGATGCAGGTCCATTGGGTGGATGAGTCTCAGGAATCACCAAAACATTCAACATTTCAAAATGGTGAGGGTGATTGTAAAGGCAGATCTCATCCTTGAAGCAGACTTCCCAAAATTAAGCTCATTAAACTCTTTTACTGCCAAAATCCACAAAAAAAGGGGGAGAGAAGGAAATGAAATAGGCCCTGTCTAGGGGTGCTGAGCCCCTTCCAAGTTGTTTTGTGGCAGGGTTTTTAACATCTTCTCACTGCTATCATCAGAAACTGAATTTGTTTCCCCATTTATGGGTAAAAGTTTTGCTGACACCTTAGTGAAAACTACGTGATTATTTGCGATAAACTATGCTGTAGTCATTTATTTGGTCAACAGACAAGTGTTTATGTCACACCAACCCTGCATCGGGCACTCTTCTGGGTTCTATGGACATAATCCAGTCCCTGACTTGAGTCTGTTTGATTTGGGAATCAATGTCTATCTACCTACCTGAATATTCTAAAAATATATGTATACTTACAAGCTACATGCACACAGATACTCCTAGAATTGGATCAATGACATTACTTTCCTACTTAGATATAACTAGATATGAAAGACTCATTAACACAAGTATCCCAGTTAATTGTTAGAAGTTGAAATAGATGGGTGTATAGGTGTGCCCCCAAAAGTTCATGCGTTGGAAATTTAAACCCCAAATGCATATGCTAATGGTATTTGGAGGTTCCCTGGGATTAGATAAGGTCAAATTAGTGCCTCTATAAGGAGAGGAAGAGAAATCCCAGGCCAGCAGCTTGCTCTGTCTCTTGCTGAGGCCTCACCAGGTTGCGATGCAGCAGGAAGTGCTCACTAGATGCCAAGCCCTTGCCGGCAACAGGCTCTTAGGCCTCCCAGCCTCCAGAACTGTAGGCCAGAAAACTTCTATTCTTCATGAGTTACCCAGCCTGTGACTTTCAGTTATAGCCACAGAGGATGGACTGTGTGTCCATACATGAGCATATGTGCATTCACCAGCAACCTTGTAGCAGATGATGTAGAGGCACTGCTACCTCAGCATTTCCATTTCATCTTCTCAACGCATTGTTTTTAGCCTTTTATAAAGTCCTAAGTTTGGAAAAAGATAGATCTGATGAAGGAGACAAGCTGGATTTCAGGCATCCAGAGTTTGGTTCATCAGTTAAATATCAACCCTTACAAAAGAAAAGCAATTTTACATTTGGGTGTACCGTACCGTGAAATAAAAAGCAACAGCAACCACATCAACAAGAGAAAGCCCAGGTTCATTAGAGTTTTCCCTGCCTGCTGCCTGTTGACTGCCAGCTTGCTTTTCTAGAATGGATAAATTTCTGATTCCAACTGATAAGGAAAGGACCAAAGTGATTGCTCAAGGCACCAGAGAATTTTAAGTGAAAAAAAGTCAGAGGTGATTCACATTTGTGTCTGTTGGTTTTCTCTAACAAATCTCTGGAGTAAAGAAAATGATCAGTGAAGAGACTTGACAGAGCAGGAAAAGCAAAACAGCAAAAATCAAGATAATTAGAGATTGGACTATTTAAGTCCAGTTGTCGAACCTGCTTATGAGTAGTTTTTTATCTTTGGTCATTATCAGTAATTCTGCTGATATCCAAATAGATGTCAACAGCATGGTTATTGGGATACCACCAAATAGCTAAGATACTAGAAGGAACTGCATTGAACCTCTCCTCTTTGGAATGGGATGGGCATCTTTTTTTTTTTTTTTTTTTTTTTGGTACCAGGAATTGAACTCAGGGGCACTCAACCACTAAGCCACATCCCCAGCCCTATTTTGTGTTTTATGTAGAGACAGGGTCTCACTGAGTTGCTTAGCGCCTCGCTGTTGCTGAGGCTGGCTTTGAACTCGTGATTCTCCTGTCTCAGGCTCCCAAAGTGCTGGAATTACAGGTGTGTGCCACTGCACCCAACTGGGATGGGCATCTTTACTGTAGGCTTTATCAGTATTTAAGAAAGTTATCTCCTAACTTAGACATAACTATGAAGAATGTATTAAAATAGAAATACTTTAACTGGGCACAGTAGCACATGCCTGATACACACACACACACACACACACACACACACACACATATATATGATGAAAGACCTTTTATATTTATATCAAGATAAGGACAATTTATTTCCTGACTAAGATGCACACACATACCTCCAAACAAACTCCTTCTTTGTTCATTCCTATGAACTTAAATTGTATTAAAGTTTTGCCAATGGGAGTGTGTGACCTACTTTGAAGTTCAATTACAGTACTGTATATAATACCTTTTATTCTTTCCCAAGGTCTGTAGTTTGGGACTCAATTCATGTGAAATGCAATAAACTTGTCCTTCAATCATAGAACACAGGTAAAAACACATACAAAGCATTTTTAGGTATTATTATATAAAATATCAAGTTAAAAGTGAAATTATTTTATAGCAATATTTGGATGAAGTCTTGACAAGTATTCAATAGTCCAGACATAATTATATCTTCAAAATCTTCCTCAAAAATTAACCAAAATGTGAAATCTTTGGATAGTTTAGTAGAGAGAGCACCGTTGGGTATTTTTTTTTTCTTCTGTTATTTGCCAAGGTTGGAGGAGAGGGTATAATGAGGTCAGAGCTTTTGTTTTTATCTAAGATGTTATTCATAAAACATCAGGCTAGCATGTTCCCTGAATAAAAATATGTAATTTCATCTTGGCTCCATATTTTAACAGAAAATGAACTGGCATTTTCTCCTGTCAGCTAATGAAACAATTGGGGATTATCGCAGAGTGAAAAATGGACAATTAACAGCTTTATCTGAAGACAAAGAAAATTTGCTCATCTCTTCATGATGAGTTAGCAATTCTTTATTTTGGAAGCTGCCTTTGAATGCTCAGAGGGGTTCTGTGGAGAATTACAAGTTACTGTATTAAGAATATTATTTTTATTTATTTATTTTATTTCTATAGATGTAAAAACAGATACCAAAGCCTGGGAAAAGGCTGTCAGAGCTCCAGGCAACCATTTTCTTTCATATCATAAGTGAATTTCTATCAAATTCTTGAATAACAGAAGAGTGACGTTTAAAAGTAGGCAACTCTGAGATGAAGCATAAGAATTGGATTCCAAGGAATCTCCCATCTCCAGCGTTAGGTAGTGGAAGGTGATAAAAGATTTTCTGAGCCACAAAAGACAAATTGTAAGACATAGAGAATGGAAACCAATCATTAAAAATAATCCTGTAGATGGTACAGAACAAGGTTGAAGGTCACAGACAGTGGTACCAGATAAGCCAGCGTCAAGCCCTCATCTTACCACTTATTAACATTTTTACCTTGAGCAAATTGTTTCACTTCTTCAGAAGCAACCAGCTGAGAGAGTTGTAGAAAATCATCACAGGGCTTCAAAACATTTTTATTAAATGAAAGAAGAAATAAATATTTGATAGACATTTGTTTCTATGATTATAATTTTGACATATCAATATAATCATGATGTTTATGAGTTAAAAACCAGTTTGCAGAGCCACAGGTAGACCACGATTTCATTCTCAGGAGTCCCGTGCATTTCTCTCTACCTGTCTCTGCACAGGAGCCTTGTGGAAGAATGTTTTGGAAATGCATGCAATCATTTTTTGATGCTATGCTATTTCCAGTGTTCATCACTCTTTGAATTATGTTTGTATGTCATTACAAACCCCATTAAGGGGGTTTGTAAAATCAGTATTCACCAGACAGGCTTTGATATTTAGCTAAATATTCAGTGGACATGACTGAATTCTACTGGAGATAGAGATTAGGAGGAAAAGGATATCAGGAATGATCCTTCAAGATTTTTAGAAATCTCTTCCAAAGATAAAAGACTTCCTCTCCCCTCCTCAGGACCATGAAGGAAACTGTCTCACATTCCTGTGCTGCTGTACCTCTGTATTTGATGACCATCTGAGAGACTTGTCACGTAATGAAGAAGTTAACTATCCATTTCAAGGAACTCTTGGAGAACCTCTGCTACTAGATAACTGTGGACAAAAGGGAAGGAGAAGGAAGATCGTCGGTTCCTCTTTGGATTCTTGTCAAACTGCACCCAGAGTAGCACACGATGGGATGTGATAGAGTAAAAACTCCATCCTCCAGCAGAGAGCCATGGGAAAACTCAGCAGAATCACGTTCACGCACATGATCACGTTTGCTGTCATTTGGGATGAAGCAGCCCCAGACCATCTCTTTCTGTCTGAATTTGTTTTAGAAGTTTTAAGGATAGACCCAGGAGGGCTTCAAGGAAAGACTAACCAGGAAGAGCTGGCATGTCCTGGCCTGCGACAGTGAAAGAGTTCACTGTCCCCCAGGGTTTCATGCCACGTCAATGATCTTCCCCAGATGAAGGCTCAGTGGAAGGCGTCCCTGGGAGAGGCAGGATCTGCCCCAATTGACTCAGATTATGGAGCTTCCATACACTGAGGTCACATCACAGAAATCCAAAGTGGAGAGACCTGTACATACGTTAGGTGTGTGGAGTCCCCACGGCTGAGTCCAGACCACCTGGGAACAGAAGGGACTTGGCCAATGAGGGGCTCCGTGGCAGCTGTGGCATGGGCCAATATCATCCATAACCACAGAGGCTAAAAAGCAGACATTACTAGTCTGGTTCTTTAATTGTACCAGCCACATTTCCAATGTTCAGTTGTTTCAGGTGGCTAACAGTTATTTAAATATTGTACAGCACAAATATTTTCATCATTTTGGAAAGTTCTAGTAAACTCATTGGGTAGGAGCTATAATAGATTCTTTTGAGCTTTAAAATGTATTTTGTGCATGTGCAGCTTATCCCAAATTTAAATTATTTCACATTCAAAATGCTAAAAATAGTGATATTAAAATTATTTCATATAATTTGTATTTGAAAATTCAGGAAGATTCCTCATTTTTTCACTTAGAACTGCTAGGATTATAAGTTCCTACACACCTGTAAATGGTCAAACGCAGAAACATTATTATAGGTTACTCTTCCCAGATGAAATATAACAATTCAAAAATAACAACACATGCTGTACATCTGAAATACATACAATGTTATCTGTCACTTTAAAAAACTAAAATGAAATAATGTAAGACAAGTTTCAATTGTAATGATGAAGTGCAAAGCCCTGGTTTTCTTTCAAAGGCTAATAATAAATTGCTCTTTTAAAATTTATTTTCGCTTCTCAGTACAAGAACCATAATCACAGATGGAGAGTATAATGAGACAAGCACCGGATGGTATGTATGGAGCCTCCAAGTCACACTGTGCACAGCAGGGCTGCAGAGTGACTCTCACAGGTATGTGCCACCCGGTTCTCTTCCTCGCTGTTGTCTGTACTAAGCAGAAAGGCAGAATATTTGGTGAGTAATAGCATTTGGAATATTGGTCTCTGTCAGCATTTACAAGAGCCCAAAATAGAATCCATGTAAAATTGTCCTTTATACTATTTATTTGTGGGGAATGGCATACTTATGAGTAACTTATTTAAAAATGTGTATATTAAATGCTTGCTGCATGTGAGGCTCTGCCAGGCTCTGGGACCACAGCAGCTGAAGTCCCTTACTTCTAAGCTATTAATTAAGTAAACAAAAACAAAGTTAAAAATGAAGCATATCCATAAAAGGGATAGGCTGTGTTGGCAGAGGGATGCCAATTCACAGGGGGGTGTTGAGGTGGTCAATTCCCCACAAATGTCCACGTCCTAATTCCAGAAACCTTTGAATAAGTTATACATGGCAAAGGGGACTTAGCAGATGTGATTAAGGTGAAGATCCTGAAGTGCGAAGGCCATCTTGGGATTATCTGGGGGAGTGGGGGGGTCCAAAATCATCACAAGGATCTTTATAAGAAGGAGGTTGAGGAGACATGGAGTACAAAGCCCATGTTGAGCTGGGCGCGATGGCGGGCACCTGTAATCCCAGCACTTAGGGAGGCTGAGATGGAGGATCGCGAGTTCAAAGCCAGCCTCAGCAATGGCAAGGCGCTAAGCAACTCAGTGAGACCCTGTCTCTACATAAAACACAAAATAGGGCTGGGGATGTGGCTCAGTGGTCGAGTGCCCCTGAGTTCAATCCCCGGTACCAAAAAAAAAAAAAAAGAAGCCCATGTTGGAGAGATGTGGTTGCCAGCTGGAATGGGGCCATGAACCAAGGAATGTGTGTCACCTCTAGAAACATGGAAAGGGGAAGAATCTGAGTCTTCCCAGGAGGCTCCAAATGGAATGCAGACCTGCTGGCTCCTTGATTCTAACCAGTAGAGAACATTCTGGATCCTGACCTCCAGAACACTTGTTTTACATCACTAAGATTGTGGTGATTTGTTATAGCAACCGTGAGAAACTCATATGGTGGCCTGAGAAGCCTCCGTTTGTCCAAAGTTGACATTTGGACCAAGATCTAAAAGGCGAGAAGGGCAAGCTGTTGATTTCTTCAGTGCAAATGCAATCCAGGCTGAGGGCACAGTGTAAATTCCCCAAGATAGGGGCACACCTGGCATATGGGGCCACATCAGAGGAACCATGCAGCTGAGAAAAGTCAAGTGAGGGCTGTCACAAGACGACATCAGAGGTGATGCAGAGGCAGGGGAGGCAGATCAGTCCGACTGGGCCATTAGGGGAACTCTGACTTCTACCCAGGGTGAGATGAGGAGTGTCAGAGTTAGAATCTCAAACATCCCCAGAAGGCCCAGTGCTGAAGGGTTGGTCCCCAGAGGCTGGTATTGGGAGGTGATGGAACCTCTAAAAGGTAGGTCCTAATGAGAGGTCCATAGGTCACCAGAAGCATGTCTTTGAGGGGGACATGAGGACTCCATCTCCTGCCTCCCATTCTTGTTCCCTGGTGGTGAGGTGTTTTTGCTCCGCCACTTGCTCTCGTCATGATGTATTCTCTCACTACAGCCCAGAAGCAACAAGGCCAACTGGTTATGGACTGAAAACCTCTAACACTATGAACTAAAGTAAACCTTTTCTCTTTAAATGTTTATTATCTCAGGTATTTTGTTACAGTAATGGAAAGTTGACTAAGGGCTTTTCAACAGAAAAATGACATGATGGAACATATATAAAAGAGGATCACTCAGGCTGCTCCTGAGCTTAGATGGTAGAGGCAAAAGAACAATACGGGAGAGCAGTGAGAAGACCATTCTAGTAATCTGGGTGAGAGATAGTGAAGGTATGGGCTAAGGTAATAAAAAGTGGCGGGTCTCTAAGTACACAGTACACAAATCATTCTGATTGTGAGATTGAAAAGAGCTTGTAGAGAGGGGCAGGGAAAGGGACAGTGAGATGATAGAGAAATCACTACAATAATTTAGGTAACAAATTAAGGTTGGATGGACTTCCATCTAAGAGGACATGTTAGGTGCTGAAATCCATCTTCAAAGTCAAGCTGGCAGAATGTTTTGACATCTGGTGAAGATGAAAGTCATCCAGGGAGTGCTGCCACTGACAGCTTTCTTTTTCCTCTATCACTCCATGATCCCAAGCCCCAGGCATCCTGAATATTCTCCCTGAGAGATCAACCTTCATGATCTATTTCAACAATTTAATAGATTGTTTAGAACAAGGAAAGAGGAGACTCAGATAGTCAAATTCAAATGACATCTGTTCCTTTTTGCACAGCCTCCTTGGTCCACCAAGTCTTTCATTGGAACCGTGTGAGCACGAAGGCCCAAGAGGCTGGAGGAGGTAAAGTCAGCGGCCACAGAGGAAGATTCCAAGGCTCACATGCCACCTGGCCCACCACTCTGTGCTTGGGCTTTTAGATTCCTGAGAAATCACCGGGTTTTACAAACTAAATATTTCAAACATCTTTTCAGAAATTTTGCATAGAAGTAGAAATTTGCATTGGTGAGGAGACATAAGTGTCAGGCTTGGGTTACTTTGTAATCACACTGTGAAGTCCCAATCATGCTAGTCAGTAAGCAATTAATAAAAATAGGAAAATCAGTTACTACTTAAGAAATGAAATTCTCTTGAAAAGCATTTAAAACTATAGGGACTATAAGAAAAATAATACAGAGGACAGCTGGAAGAAAATTTGGGGAAATATGCAATGAGCTCTTTCTGACTCAGGTGGTCAGCCCAGCCCCCTCAGTTGCTTGAACATGGTCCCTTCACACACCCTCTTGACCACCAGCCAGTGCAGTGACAGTTGTGACTACCTGGCTAGCACTAGCTCACCCCTCTTTTGAAGGAAGCTCCCTAATATTTCTCAGGGAATATGTCTCTCCAACTTCTAGGACACAGAGTCTACAGGGTGAGATGCGTTTTGTCCCCTGCCAACTCTAGGAGCGCACATGTGACGTGAGCTGGCCCAATCAGAATACCACTGTTCGCTCACTCATTGATTGGCTCAGAAATAAGCATGTGACTCCATCCAGGATGAGCCTGGGCCTTTTGCTCAAAAGACAAACATAGAAGCACCTTTTTGTCCTCTGGGTGCTCTGAGAAGTTGGGATGTGGGCCTGGAGCTGCTGTCACCACCCTGCCACCATGACAGAGAGCTTGAAAATAGAATCAGCAGAGGGAGAAGAGGCAAAGATGGAGAAAGAGGCTGAGCCTTGAGCCTCCCAGCACTCGCCCACCACTGCCAGAGAGCTAACTAGCACAGAGACTGCAATGACCAGTCTTTGGTCCTATTTCTTGAACTTACTTGCTATAAAGCAAGTCACTTAGTGATGGCAATCACATAGAAGCTAATTTATTACCAAGGCTATTGAATGAAATAATTAATAAACATCTCTGAGGGTAATTTGAAATATATAAACATGCTCAAAAAAAGAGAGAGAGAGAAAGAAAAGCAGCTATTATTTTCTGCCACTTTCTCTAATACCTAATGAAGTAGTGAAATCATTGAATGGTAGAAGGTCCAAAAGTAATTCAGAATTGTTGATTGTAATTTTCATTTTTGAACATTTCAATAGACTATGTTGGGCACATATTCTCTAAAGAACATACATCTTCTCCCAACACCTTTTACCTCTGTACAGTAGTCAGCTCAAAAGAAACCTGATTGTGTGATTGTGTGTGTGTTTATCACTTCTCCATTAAACATGAATAGGGCACGAGTGATTATGGACGCTCATCCATTATACGAGTATGTGAGCTTTCAACATTTGCATATGAATAACTAAAAGAGATTTATGATTCTATCTTAGAGAATAAAAAGTTTTTGTTGCATAAATTACACTAACATTTCTAAGGCCGTTGGCCCTCTCTTCTGCCTGTCCATCCAGAAATGCAGGAGTTGCTCTACCTTCCCTGGAGGGATGTGGAGGGAGACACAGGCTTTCTGCATGTTTGGGTAGTACTGTATTCTCCAAGTGCAGTTTGCTGACACAGAGTGAACAGGGGTAGCTCCAAGAGAGCAAGTGCAGCCTTGCCAAGTTCAAAGTACCTGGGTGTCTTTCAAGCAATAACCTAGACCAGGGATCTCCAGCTGTGCAGCCTAGAGTTCAAAATAAACACAAACAAAAACAATAAAGCTTCTCAAACAACCCTGAGGGAGATTATTATGGAAGATTATGTAGCCTAAGATAGCTACAATGAGATAATATACAAAAGTAAATAGCTGTGATTACTCCCCTCCTTATGAGAGTCCCACCAAGGTCCAAGAGTCAACCGTGATTGTGTATGTGTCCACAGCTCACACAGCAAAGACAGCCATACTGCATGGGGCAAACTGCTGAGCTCTGAGGCCTCAAAGTAGAAATGATTCTTCCCACAGGTATCCATCTTTCCCCTTTAACACCCTCTCCTATCTATTGATGGTCTTCTTTAAATATATGTCAACCTCTAGGCCCTTGAAAACTTCCCAGTGTCCCTTGCTCTTTGTGACTTTGCTCCCCAGGAGCCTCAAGCCAGTGGCCTTGATGAATGGCATGTGAGGACAGTACCTCCACAGCGCCTCACAGCCTGACCCCTGCCATTCTTTCTCAGCGTCTGTTGGCTTGGGTCCCACTTCTGAGCTACCAAATACAGGCAAATAATATGAACAGATCAAGATCAGTAAAGGGAGAGACGTGGTTTTAATCTTAGAATAACCTGAGTGCTCACTAGAGTAGCCAACCATGATCCAGATAAAATTATTTTGTCTGAAACAAATGACACAAGAAATGTCCCCAAAGGAATCCAGTTACTATAATTCTAATCCTCAGTCATAGAGAACAGGGGGTGAAAAGCAGGGTTCTGGAATCTGGCTGATCCTGGATTGAATCCTGTCAATGCCAGCTGGTAAGTAAGTCACCTTGGTCACGTTGCTTACTCACCCCGAGATGCCAACTCTGTAACCACACACTATGGAAAGCATCAAAACCTAGCCTGGGCATGGTGGCAAGAATTTGTCTTACTTAAGAACATTTCCTCATCACATTTCTTAACTGACCTCCTCAGCACTGCTCAGTACAGTGACAAGTGGGTCCCTGTCACTGACCACCAAGGACTCCAGAGAAAGCAAAGGTGCTCTTGGCTTCCATGGTGGGAATTACTGTGATAAGAAAAACATCAAAAAACATGACGCAGAGGGCCCGTCGACATGCGGTCCTCTCCCGCCCTCCTGGTTCTCAGTGTCCCTCTGTGTGTCTCCTCACATCCTTCTCCACGTGGTCTGGAAGGACATTTTCATTTGTATTGCTGAAAATGAGTTGAAGGTTTGTTGAGACCATCAACTGAAATCAAACAATGTGGCCAAGACCGAGGCCCAGGCCCCTTTTATCTACTCGCCAACTTCATCTAGAGACCGTCACTGTCTCTTTCAAGTGACTTTGGACTCTGTGGGTGCTGAGTACATTACCCTATTCCCTGCCAGCTCTGTGGAGGCCGGCGCTGTGCCCACTGCCAACTGTGCAGTTTGCCAGCAAAATCTCCAAGCTGGGAAAATGCGCACACATCAAAAGATCTGCTAGGAGGTTTAGAAGCCAGACACAGAGCGGATGCACAATTGTCATTCAAGTTGAGGTCACCCAGCTCTTTGCAAAGCCTTTGTGGGAAGAGACTGGTGCTCCTCGGCTGCATTATGGGGTCTGTCCTAGTGACACAACTGCCAAGAGAGACCTAAGGCCGTTTTGTGGCCTCTCTTCCTAGCAACCAGGAGGAAGGAGCACATTCCACTTGCCCCAGACCCAGAAAGGACTCTCTCATTCCAGGCTTCCCTGAGGGTTCCTCCACCCTGAGAAGCAGCAGGCACATCTGAATGCTGGCATCTCCCCAGGGAGGATGCACACTATCAACAAGCTTGAAAAGGAATGTGCACTTCAAAGACCTCATCCTCAGAAAGAGCAGAGATGGAATTGCTTACTAGCAGAAGCTGGAGATGGGTTCCAGGAGCATTTGTTTCCACAAATGGTTCCTTCTCCCACAAGCAGGCACCTGACTCACAGAGCCCACTCAGAGGACAGACCTTCAGAAAAGAAAATCCCACCCTAAGTCCCCAATAGCCCACCACTCTTCCACTATGCAGAAAATGGAAGGTGAATTAGAGACTGTTCATCTGCTTTAAGGATTTCATTTGCTTGGTTTTCATTTTTATCTAGTAACCTGCTGGCCTTTAATTGGTAGAGGGTTCTCCCTTGGCATTCTGGCATGTGATTTCCCCATCAACACTCATCCCTCACGTATGCAAAAGGCAGGAACAGCTTGAGGCACTGGTGGATCATTCTAGTTTATTCATTTACAAGAAGAAGTCGCCCACCAAGACTTGAGTGGTCTGCCATCACAACGCTGGGCCACGAGTTACGGCAGACATTTCTTTCCCCTGTGCCTGGCCTTAGGAGAGGGTGGCTTGATGTTTCCAGGTAGACCAGTAGCCTCCCTTCTTGTTCTAGTGGAGAACGTGCTGACGTGCAGAGCCATCGTCAGGCAGTTTCGGGGACGGGAAGACATCCATGGAACAGATCAACAGAGAGTCATCGGAGCTTACTCTGTGCCAGGCTGTGTGCCCGCACTTCACAAACACCCCTCATTTAAATGACAGCCACCCCACAAAGGACAGATCACCATTCCCAAAGGGGGGTGCTGGAAACTGGAGTTCAGAGATGTTGTTCAAGGAGCACGAGAATGTGCTGAGAAAAGGCTCCCTGGGTTTACACAGTAAAACAAGGATGATACAGAAGAGGTTATTAAGTTGTTTGTAAATAATGACTTTTATAGAATTGAGACGATCCCAGCCACTGACCCTGAAGAGATTTACTGTTCAACTTCATCTCCATCCTCACACCCTCCATCCCAAGTGTCTTAGGCTTCACAGAACCTGGAAGTCAATTCACATTTTCTTTTAAACTTCCAAACTCTTATTTCACACATGCAGACCACGAGCTACAGCCAGAAAGTTTACTGCTCCTAAACAGGAGGCAACCAAAGTCCCCGTCAGAGAACGTGATGCCTGTGCCCACTTGTGTGGCCACCTCTGTAAATTGACATCCTAGCCCTCATGAAAATAAGTGACCATGCAAATGTCAAGCAAAAACATACACAAATATGTACACATACATACACACATGTGCACACATACTGTACATATACCTACACTTATACACATGGGCACACACATACACACGTGTGAGTATATGCTGTACATATACCTACATTAACACACACATGCACACACAGCAACCATGACCTGCTAACAGAGGCTACTTCTAAGAAGGACGGTGTAATTTGAGGAAGGGAAGGGTCAGGGAGGGGAAGAGAGACTTTAGCATTTTACTCTAAACACAAATTCTTTATTATACAGCTAATATTCCTATATTTTACAGCCATTTCTAAAATTATAAAATGATTTAAGGTTAAATGCTGATATAAAGTATAATGATTTGTTGAGAGTTATATGATTGAATACATTTCAAATTTTGTGATAGGAAAACTGTCTTCAGGAAGTAAACCCAAGTCATCCGAATGCCAATCTCCTACCGTGAAACCATTGGTGTTCCCTCTACCACGGCCACTGGCCAAGGCACCTGTCCCCAGAGCTGGGAGTGCAGGTTAACAGCTCATAGAGAATTATCCTACCTGGTGGAGCCTCCTGCCTTTCACCCTGCCATCCTCTGAACGGGTGGAGCTGGTTAGAGGAACGGCTGGCAGCCAGGGCCTCACCTACACCCTGACATCCAGGACCACTGACCCCATCTCAGAAGATAATCCGAGATGCTGCTCAAGCTCCGGAGCTCCTGGTGGGATAGCGCAATGCTTGACTCCAGCTGAGACCTTGTCCCTTTTAGACTCTCCTGCTCTGTTTTGTTTCCCTGGGCCCCTTCTCCCAGGAGCACTTCCTCAATAAATCGCTTTCACAAGATCAATTGGAAGCTCTATGGCTAGAGAACCCCACTTGAGACCAATCCCACCTGAGACCCTCATCACCCACCCCAATAACACTTAGGGCCTGAGAATTTCAAAGAATCTAATGAACAAGAAACTCAGACATATTTAAAATTTCTCAGAACATACAGAAGAAACACACACCTCCCTGAAATCATTTCTGAAGCCCCCATATCATTGATAAAAACCTTGACAAAGTACAAGAAAACCACCAGTCAACCCAACATATAAATATTCATGCAGAAAGTCTTAAATTAAATGTTAAATTAAATGTTAATTAAAGGTAAATAGCACATTAAAAGAATGATTCACCATGTCCAGATGAGATTTCTAACCTATTGGCACAATTTATCATACTAAGTGGTCAACCGCCAGAAAATCTATGATGTTCAAAGGATAAAAAATATTTGATTAAATTTAATGTTATTTTAGGAAGAGTGGGTAGTTTGATAGCACAAATTTGTATGGAGATATACAATGTAAATATAAATAAAAACAACCATAAAGTACAAAGGAATAGGACTTCATTTCAAAAGCAGGAAAATACACATATTTCAATCTAGTGGATAAATTAGATAAGAAACTCATGGAATTAAAAAATATTTTTATTTCTTGTAAAAAGAAGTCTAATTTAAAAAGATATCATCCTAATTTAAAAGGGAGAAAAGCTTAACATGTTTGCAAGGGAGAGAATATAATTTTTGAACACACATAAAGTTGTTCAACTACACTCATAATTTTAAAAAACAGCAAAGATCACTATAAGGCATGGGTGAGGATGAGCAGAGACAGATCTTTCTAAGCCCTCTGTGGTGGAGCAAAGACCATTGCAGACTCTCCAGAGACAAGCTTGGAAATATCTACAAAAATGTAAAATGCATGAAATGGTAGTTCCAACAATTCTACTAAGTATTTATCATGTAGACACATCCTTGGTTTGCCCAAAATCTCATGTGCAAGGACTTTCATTGCATCACTGATGATAAAACTCTGCAAACCACCTAAACATTCCCAGTAAGAAAATAGTTAAATAAAAACCACCCATATGACGTTTATTTATCTAATTCACACAGATAAATGCACAAACCACATGAGACGCAGGTCTTGGCAAACTTTACTGAAAGGTCAGATAGTAAATGTCCCAGGCTCTGTGTGTCCATGACCTCCATCATAACTCTTCACTCTGCTGTGACATAGACAGATGGGTGCCTCTGCATCCCAGGAAAGTTGCAGTCACAGAAACAGGTGGCAGGCTGAAACTGGCCCCAGATTAATTGATTGATTGATGGATAAATAGATAATCCTTATTTATTTATAGATGGATATGTAGATTATTTGTGCATTTTTGTGGAAAATATTCTGTGTATTGTTTAATTTTATATATATATATATATATATGGTTATTTATATATATATATATATGGTTAAATAAACGAATGGATCCTCCAGAGTTCTACTCCACAGCTATGCAAGGAATGAGTAACCTGCGTGCCAGGACCCAGAAGCTCTCCCAGATACATTAAGCAGAAAGCACACACAACAAGATGTGAGAACGGTGGGCTCCAGCTTCTGTCTGAGTGTGTAGGTTTCATGCAGTGTCCATAAATGATGCAGGAACTGTCATGGCCTCTGGCATTAAGTGACCAGTTTTGAGGGGGAAATAAAAAAAATTGACTTCCCTTTTATTATATTCTTCAGTACTTTTTGTGTGTATATATAGTTTTAATTCTAAAAATGCATTTTTAAAAAGAAAATTAATAAACTGTGCAGAGAGAAGGAGCATGGGCCAGTAGGCGTGACACAGTGGGGGCCTGGGCCAGCCATCTGTTGGTGTCTGGATTGGGAGAATCATGCCAGTTACTAGTGTTGAAATGCCACTGAGCCAGTTGAAAAGCAGCCATTCCTCTGAGTGCCTGGAATTTCCTCCCTATCCGCCCCCATAAGCCTGGCTCCACCACAGGAACCCCACCCTCCCCAAGACCCCCAAGATCCAGCAACTGTGGTTTCTAGGGGTAGTCCATCCTTGTACTGGGCTTCTCTCTAGCCATCAGTAGAAGCCAGCACTGCCCGGTCACCTGGCTCTGGGTCTGCTGAAGGATGAAGAGAGACGGCATATCTCAGAGCGCTCTGAAAAGCAGGACGCTCCTGGCCAGCAGAGAACCATGAGCATCATCTTGTGGCACTTAGAGCCTATCGATAAAGTATGGAGTACGTGTCACACACACAAACATTTTCTCTACACAGGCTTGAAACACCACCTTCATTCACACTTCCATTACAGCATGAATAGTGCCTTGCCCAACGTGTGGAGTATCTATCAGTTCTCTTTGTCATCCAGAATGGAAGATAGAAGATGTGGCTTATGCATCTGCATGTGCTCAGGAAGGTGTGGCTTATGCATCTGCATATCCTCAGGACCCAGGACAATGGCTGATTTGACTCCATATAGGTTTGATAAATATCTAAATCAGAAGGGAACAAAAGAACAAAATAAGAGAGATCTACAGAAAGCATCTCATTATGCACTGAGAGGAAGATTCACAACTCTACTTCTCAATTGTTCCTGAATAACTCTGCAACCACATTTATGTAGCAGTCACATAATAAGAAAATGATCAACGAATCATTGCCTGTCCCACTGGAGGAGTATCTAAAGAGTATAACTGAGCAGCTCCATGAATTGTGGTGGGGACTTAGGATGCAGTATGATCCAGACAGGCCCTTCTGTCTTGGAACTCCTGGTCTACCTGGTGAGTCAGACAGCCATGAAACCACCACACAGCTTTTAATGGAGATAAGCATTGTGGAGGAAATGAACGAATTCCGTGAGAGCCCATAATAACGAAGAATCTGGTTGCGTCTGGAAGAATGACCGGGGAGGTTTTCCCTGGGGAACTGATGCTCGAGTGAGACCAAAGAAAACAAGAATTAACCAGATTAGGGAGTGGATTCTGTTTATAGGTCTAAACAACGTACATGCACGATCCCCTTGGAAAAGCAAGCGTGGAGCTTTAAGGACACGGGAAGACGGCAGAGCTGGAGCACAGGGAAGACCAGAGTGACGCTAGGTTGTCAAGCAAGGCAGCCCTGCCCTGCTGTTCTGGAGGCACAGCCAGGCCCCCTCCCAGCTTCCCTTGAGCAGGATGCTGAAGGGCGAGGTGAGCTCAGTGAGCACTGTCCTTCCTTTCCCCTCTGCTTCGCTGTCCCCTCATGTCCTCAGCAGAAACCTGTTCCTCGTGCCTTAAGGACTAAGGTCTCCTCTCCTCACTGGCTGTCGGGGACTGGGGCTGCTCTCACCTTCCCGTGGTTCCTATGGTGCTGGCACGTGGCTCCCTGCACCTCCAAGACCGGACCATCACCATGCGCTGGGTCCTGGAAGATCCATGGCTCCCTCCACCTTCCCATTCTGCCTCCAACCAGTGAAAGCTCCCTGATGTTGAAGGGCTCACTGACTGGTGCCACTCATCTGATCCCCGCGTCTTGAGGTCAACAGACTCAAGACTTCACTTCTGCAAAACCCTTCACAGCATGTTTGAAAATTTGGCTTTGAGAATCTTGGGTGAGCTGTGCTTAGGAGCCCGTCTCCACAACCCTTCTGGAAGTTGAGAGAGGGGTCGGGGAAGAGGCCTTGCCCTTCACCGTTCCCTGTTAGGTTGTGTACTTTGCCTGAGGCTGGGCACTATTTCATTTCAATGGGGACCTGCAAGCCCCATGAGGTGTAAGGGCTATGCCAGGTTAGCAGTGACTTAATCCTCACCCCCATTTGTCCTAGAACCCTGAAAAAACTAGATAAGAGTATTCAATGGTGGGAGGAATTCATTTATCATAAAATCTCATCAATCCTGTGAAATGATTGAATGTTTGCTTTGTTTCCTCTTGCTGGAGTTTTAATTTAGTTGCAACAGATAGCGAAGGCACCACTCTCTGCCTCTGACTGTGACGTCCCCCATTGTCGCCAGGAGCTGGATTATAGGCTTCACAACAGTGAGGGGGCAGAAATATTTTAATTTTGTTTTTAATTATACAATAACAAAAGCTATTACAAACTGGGAAAGAATACCTTAAAATTAATTATCAGCCAGAATAAGTTTCTCAGAAGGGCCTTTCAAAGCTTAATCAAGATAAAATGAAAAGAACATAAAATTAAATTTTAAAAAAAATCTGCTAAAGGATGAAATAATTCAGAGAAGAACATGAAAAAAATAACTTATGAGAAAATAAGGGCTCTAAATTAGACACCCCTCTTGAGTCACTGTCAAGGACATATCTTCCTTGAATTATGATCCCAAACCCATATCAATCTGCCTCCACCAGAAAATAAGAAAGAACGACTAAAGTTTATTTCACCTTCCAGGTATGACTCGACTTGCAGTTTCATGACAACTTTCATGCTATTTTAAAAGATAGCAGGTGAGCAAATCAGCTTCCACTCATGAATGGATAACATGACGCTGAGTCGGATATTGGACCCTAGTCTGAGGAAGAGACAGACATGGAGATTTTCTACCTTCTAGTAAATACCATGAATCTCAGGATAAAATAAAAACATGGATGTCCCATAGAGAAAAGGCTCCTTGGGGTAGTTATAAACTAGTGTGTGTCCAAGAGGTAATCACAAAAAGAAATCTCTTAAAATGGAAGCTCCCCTCTAAGTTCACCAAATTACCTGTTCAGTATCTTGTGAGGTTAAAAACATCTACATGATTTGTCTGCTTGTTCATCTACCTTTCCAGCGTACATTTACTCTTCTTAGCATTACAGCATTCTGCTTTTTAATGGAGAAAATTCCCTCCCTTCTCCCAATCCATTTGGTTTGGAGAGAGGACAGTGAACCCATCTCTATCTAGTTCCAGGGCTTGAGGTGGGAAATGTGATCCAAGCGTAGCTGCAGATCCAAGTATTGAATCTCCAGGACTCAGTGATTGGGTCAGTGATGGACATGTGAAAAAAACTAGGCCAATAAGACAGAAACCAGAACCTTCACTAAAACTACTGGTAAATAGAAACCCTAACAGGATTTTCTAGGTATGCCGTTGCCCTAGGTCTGCTGACACCACTGTGTCACTGGAAAGTCTTCCCGGGAATAAAGTCAGTCTAAAGAGGGGAGCAGCCAAGGGATAGAGAAAGGAAAGGTCTTGGCACCGTGGTTTGAGCACTTGGACGCAGCTCTAACCGAAGCGCTCCACACAAGTAATTTTCATTCACATGATCAAATAGATAAACTTTTGGTATTAAGCCTTTCTGAGCTGATTTTGCTTTGTTCTGGTGTGTACGTGTGTGTGCCTGTGTGTGTGGATGTGTGGATGTGGATTTTGGCCATCAAACTAAAAGATTAATGACAAATCACTTGGAAGAGACTGTCCCAGCGGCTGTGTAGTGTCACTGGCAATGTTTATTTTTCTTTTATTTCCTTTCTTCCTCTTTATATACTAGGAAAATCCCCTTTTTATAGCTTTGTTCACTTGCTCCACCAACCTGAAATGTCCTCTGAGATCCTGTTTCTTCCGTTTCGCAGCCCATATTAAACCCCAAACCCAAGAAACCAGTCCTACTGCTCCAACCCTGCTCAAAACGCCTACTGCAACGCTTGTCGCTTGTCGTCACACTGCCCTGGGCCGTTCACTTCCTGCTCAGCCATCCAGTCCCAGCCCCAGCTACCTTCCAAGACCCTGGAACAAATGCTTCCTCCTCAGCCCCCAGGTGGTAATCAGCTCCCACCTCCAGCACCTCTGCTGACAAAGCCTCCTCCAGAACCAGGCACACCCTCCCTGCCCCTGGAATGGGCTGTCCCCGTCAGCTGACAGACACCTTTGCTGAAAACCCACCAGTACAGTTTGAAGACCCTAAAAATAGCATTAAAATCCTTACGATGTGTTCCAAAACTCTACAAGGCCTAGTCTCCCAGCTCTCCACCGGCCTTCCTCCACCCTCTCCAGACACCCCAAGACCTCCCCTCCCATGGCCCCAGCCCCACACAGGACTATACATGTGCCCCTCAGCCCCTCAGCCCGCCTTCTCTCCCAGCTAGCTCTTACCTGCTCTTGACGCTCAACACAGGCCTCACTCTCCCGGGGGAAGTGCCCCTGGCTTGTTGATCAAGTCACATCCCCTAGAATGACCGCAAGCTCTCCTGGCTGCAGGTCCTTTCCTGCACCACACCGATAAATGGTGGCATCATACACTATGATGTGAACGCTCTCACAGGATTTCTCCCTCCTTCACCATCAGCCCCAGGGCACCATGACCATGACCTTCCACCACCCGCACTGGGCAAGTGCAACATCCTGCACACATGGTCGGCACTCAGCAGACTCTGATTAAATGAATGGATGAATCGCACAGCTGGGGCACAAGAACTGTTGCTGGCTGGAGGGAAGGACAGACAGATGGAAGAGGACAGAAAGAAGGATGGATGAAGGAAACCGTAAGTGAACACTTTTTTATTTTCTGACTGTATTTTGTCTACATATGAAAAATAGTAAAGACACAACTCTTAAGAAACAACTACAGACGTGTCTAGAAATCCGAGCTCTTCGGGGCGATTCACTAGTCATAGAGGGCTCAACTGGAAGTAAGGCAAGCTGTAGGACCACAAGACCACAGAGAAGCTCTGTGAGTGGCAGGCCCCAGACGTGTCCTGATGCCCAGCACCCCACTTCTGAAGACGAGCGCTAGATGACGGGTGTGTATAGCCTCCTGGGGCTCTTTTTTGATGTAGATTTGTGAGGCTCTGTAGTAATATTTTATTAATATATATTTTCTCTATGTGAAAACCAGTGGAGTTTCACTGACTTGAAGCATTCAAAACCAACCATTGTATTAGGCTCTGTCTTTACCCAGGCTGGCCAAGCCGTGGCAGAGATGAAGACATCTACAGAAACAAGCAGATTTTTATCTCATGAGTCATAAGTACTGATGGGTTTTCATGCATGTGTGCAAAGTGGAATATTTTCAAATAAGTGTTTAGTAGCTTGTACAAAATAAGACAAGTGACAAGAAAGATAATTTGGCAGTTAAGGACCTAGTTTCTAGCAGGCACTAAGTTAGACAGACACACAAATATATATATATGTATATATATATATGTATGTATATATATGTATGTATGTATATATATACATATATATATCTGAAGTGTATGCATATAAAGTGTGTATGTATCTATATAGATATATAAACTGTACAAACACATGGTACATGAGAATATACATACTATATAAGCGTGCAAATCTAACCACAGCCCTAGAAACAGAGTACTATTCTTTCCATTTGAAGTTTTAGGGAACGAAGCCTCCTGGAGGTTCAGGTCTTGCTCAACAGCATTCCATGAGTGAGCGGCAGACCAGAACTTGAGCTTGCAGCTGTCTGACCAGGGAAATCTCTGAACATTCTGCCTCACCACATTGTCCCTGGACAGGGCATCAAGGGACAGATGAGAGGGTGTTTAAGTGTATGTAGAAATATGCACCAGAGTGGAGAAAACTGCACACTGCTGTTTACCCAGTGACAGTGGCCCCAGATGCAGGTTCGCTTGATAGAGGAAGGCTGTCCAAGCTGCATGGCTCCACATGGGGTAAAAGTCGATGTTATAATCATCTCCCATCCTACTACTTCTTCAGCACTGTGTGAACTACTGGATGGAGGGATAAACGGAGGAATGAGATACATGATTACATAGATGACTTATTGATAGATGATAGATAGATAGATCACATCCTTGCCCTTAAAGAGGTTATAATCCCAGCATGGATGGGGAGAATGTTTCTGGGTAGCCAGAGATCACCTGGGAATCCAGGAAGAGCAGGCTCCTGAAAAATCACCACAAAACAGCCTTTATGCATTCTAACATACTCAGCTTTTGGAGAAATCAGTGCCCGCTAAAAGGAGGAAGAAAAAAAGAGAATTACATTCATTGAACACATACTAGATGCCGGGCTTTCTTCTGGACATGCTCCATGCATGATTTTGTTGGTGAAATCAAATAGAGGACTCCTGAAAATAGCTCCAGTTGGATAACATTCAGCAAGAAAATAACATTTTCAAAGTGAGTCGACCCATTCGAGTGTGACCTGTTTATATCTAGGGGCATTCCCTGGGCTGTGGAATAAATGAAAGCTTTGTGTGCATGGGTGCAGACAGAAGCCACGACGTGTGGCTGAACAAACAAAGGCCATCATATGAAGTGGTTCCACTTGGGTTAAATGTTTAGCACACACACTGCCACAGTGGTGTCCACTTATCTGCAGTTACTCAATGGCAACAGCAGTTTAAAAGCATTAAATGGAAAATTCCAGAAATAAGCACTTCTCAAGTTTCAAATTGCATGCCATCATGAGTATCTGGCACTATCCCACTTCCTCCTGCCATGGCGTGAATCCCCCGTTGGCCCGGCATGTCCCTGATGTTGTGACATCTGCCTCCTGCTAGCCACTTAGCAGCTGTCCTGCTCCCCCGCCTGCCAGGTGCTGCAGCACTTGTGTTTAAGTGACCCCTATTCTACTCAGTAATGGCCCCAAAGTGCAAGAGTAGTGACGCTGGCAACTGAGATGTGCCAGAGAGACACTGTGGAGAGCTTCCCTTCAGTGACAAGGGAAGTGTAAGATGTTGGTGAGAAAGACCACATTCACATGACTTGTACTGCAGCGTGTTGTTAGAATTATTCTATTTTATTACTATTGATTATAATCTCTTACTGTGCCTAATTTATAAATTAGGTTTTGTCATGGACATCTGGGTGTACACACAGCATAGGAGACAGAGGTCTCAGTCCCCAGCGGTTTCTTGCATCCACTGGGAACCTGGAGGAGACCCTCGTGGATGGGGTGCACTATACGTGCTCACATACGAACCTTGGTTTTATGGATAGGAAAGGCCATCTCTGCAAAGGCTCCTCATTTTTGTGCTTTTGCCTGACAACAATCCATGACTTTATATAAACACACACATTGTGTTATCATAGGGAGAAAGCGAAACTGGAAGACACCAAGGGGATCAATCAGTCCATCCAATCGAGCTGTTAGTCAGCTCGTGGAAAGGACAGTTAAACGAGCCAAATCAACTGGCAACATTTAAAGATAATAACCCGCTTCACCAATTTGACCAAATGTTTTAAAGGTATTGCCTGGACATTTCATTCCAATTTTGATTTTTTTTATATATTTTAATTAGCACATACTTGTCTTGTGTGCCAAGCATTGTGCTCAGAAAACTAAGCAGCCCTGGCTCTCCTGAATTCACGTGCTCATGTTGGTCCACAGAGATGTGTAGATGGACACTCGCAGACTTACCTCCTACAAATGGAAAGGCCAATCGCATAAAATAAAGGAAGGGAAAAATAAGAATAAAAGAATTTTTTCTTCCCACACACTTAATATGCCTCTATTCTTGTTAATATATCAAGAGAAGTGTATTTTAATGCAAATATAAAATAATATATTTTCTCAAATATAAATGCATTTATTAAAAAATCAAGTGCTATGAAAGAAAGAGAGAAAGAAAGAAAGAAAAAGAAAGAAAGAAAGAAAAAGAAATCCTAACAATCAAAAACCCTAAGAAAGTTAAACTCACTTGAAATCCACCATCCCAAGAAAACCCCTGTTCACTTTCTGGTGTCATTCTTAGCTGTCTTCTACAGCTAGCCTAATGACCACTGATCTCCTTTCAACTGGGACCCTTGGATTTCCTTGAAGTTGGGGATTTCAGTCCCAGGCAAGCTGGGATGTAGTTGGCCCAGGTCAGGGCTGGGTTTGTATTCCCATCTCAATAGTGTTATGGGAGCAAGTGTCTCCTGCGTGGCTTCGCCATAACTCATTTAAGCAGTCCACCACTGATGGGAATTTACGTCGTTTCTAACCTTAAGCAATTGTTTCTCTTATAAACCATCTGTGATGAGCATCCTTGCACAAACGTCTTTGAACACTCAACATTATCTTCATGGAATACATTTCTGGAAATGCTGCTGCTGAGTGAAAGCATACATACACTTCTATTTCACTGCAGACCGCCCAGTTGTCCTTTTTAAACATTTTGTTAATTCATACCTTTGACCAGTCGAGCATGAGACAGACTCAGTTTTGCCGGTCTTTTTAAATCTTTTCCAATTCAATGGGCAATTGATTTCAAATTCCTAATGCATGCATTCATTTTGTGGACAAAAGATTATTATTTTTCTATCAAAAAGGTCAAATGCATTTTAATGAAAATACCATCACATAATTTCATTTAAATCAGTTTTATTGAAATATAGCTTGCCTACCATAAAATTCACCTGTTTTCAGAGGGCCAAGTCAATGAATGTAAATACTCTGCACATTTACCCAGTGCACAGTCATCAGCACCATCTAATTCTAGAACATTTCCAACACCCTAAAAAAGAACCTTATGCCCATTTACAGTCACTCCTTTTTTCCACCCCAACCCTATGTAATCGTAAATCTTTTAATCATTCTGGATTGCCCAGGACTGAAGGATTGCCAGGGCCTGGGATGTGGAGTGCCCAAACCAGGACAGCCCCGGGCAAACTAGACAAGTTGGTAATTTGACCTTAGCGCTTTTTGTAAACTAAAATGTCCAGATCTCTCCACCCCTCTTGCGTGTCATTTGACCTCCATTTAAGGAGTAACATGATTTGCTGAGTCAGCAATGGCTTTTAGAAAGGGAGACCCCCCCAGAAATCAAGGTCCATGAAGCATTCTGATTTGGAGAGAATGCAGAAATGTGGTGCTCTGCAGGTGGTCCTTCTGACTCTGGAACCACTGATCAACCAAGAAGTCACCAGGACATGAGGCAACTCATCATTTCATGGGCCTCACACACAATCCATCTGCATCCAACCAGGACCTGGAAGTGGAGAGGATGGCATCTCAACCATGCCAAGAAACAGGCAAAGGTCTGGTGGATACTCAGTACCGTGAGAGCAACAGCTGGATGCACAGGACACACCAGCCTCTGCTTTAATCCTCAGCACCCACCTGAGCTGGTCTCCATTTACCAACAAGGAAACTGGGAAACTATCAGATGACATTCCTTGCCTAGTGCACACAGCTGGAGTCAGAGGCAAGGCCCAAGCCCAACCAGAGCCTGCGGCCACACTACTACCCACATGGCCTCCTAGGCACTGGAGAAACTGAGAAATACAATCAGAATGCAGAAAGAAACATACCCTAAATTTACATCCCTTTCTCAACAAACAGAAACATAAAACCACTGTGACTTTTCTTCCCAAACTGTCTCCTCTTCAATAAAAGAACAGTAAGCAAAGGGGGAGAAGAGGAGACTGGGGGCTGAGGGAGACACGAGTAATGGGAAAGCCAATATAATTCAGAGTGAAATTGATTTAAAATTTTGCTAAGATTTTTTATGGTTGCATATTTCACACTTAGAGCATACCTTTAGTCTTATTTACAGTTTTGATTAAATCTACACTTTCTTATTTTACATAGTGTATAAAAATATAGTTTTATGTAAATATTTCTTAGGGAGATCTGTAAAAGTGTCTCTTATAATTGATATGACATTTCAAAATACACAGTCAGTGTTTCATAATCAGATACATTTCCTGGGCTCAATGGTAGAAGGCACCTCACATCTATATTTACTAGTTTTTAATTGTCTCATTATCTGTAGTTGCGAGCATCTCTGATTTACCCAGACAGGAGATCTGGAGAGTAATATATCTGAAGTCACTGGATAATTTCCATTTATCTTTGCCTAAAACTTTTCTCCTTCTTAGAATAATTGGAGAAGAGAGAGATAAAATCCCAGCCTTGCTCTCCTACCACCAAAAGACACTGGTGCTTCTATTCATCAATCTGCACCAGAACGCTGCTTGGCCATAAAGCTGAAAAATCCAACCAGTGTCAGCACTTTCATATTCAAACTCACACCACTGAAAATAAATCCTCAAAAGTCTAACACTTCAGACTCCATGCTTCTAGATCTGGCTGGTAACTGCTGCCATTAGAAAGGTGGTGCGGAGGAGCCACCTGAACATGGCCACCCTACTCTATCCATATTTGAGAATGAGGGGGATCTCCTGACCATAAGCCACGTGCATCTCATGGGCACTGCATGTTGTCATCTCCCAAAGGCTCTGTCATGAAGATAGAGCTCCAGCACTGTCCCACCTTGACCAGTTCATTTACAGCTGGTTCACACCAGTTTGGGACCTTCTGACTCAATAAAAGATTCTAGGGTGGAGAAATTCCTCTTTCACATGAGAGCAGGGTCTCCTGCCGTGGGATTTCAGGTCCAATCCTGCACTGGGGGCAGGTGCAATAATTAAAAGAGCCAGGTGTGTTGGAAAAATAAAAGCTGCCCACCTCCCCGCCCGTAGGTGGAGTGTTTAGCTCAGATGTGCTGGACGGTCCCCAGGTAGAGATGAGCCCCACTCCATGAGGATGGATGGAACGTGATCCACTGCTCCAGATGGCTGAGAACAGCTGATGGAGCACCTAGTATGGTACAGAAGCACACGTCATTCATCCTCTCCATAGACAAATATTTACCAGGTCAATGCTCCACGTGCCAGGATGTAAGGATGTTAACGCTCTCTCCCCCAAGACAGTGGGAGTCAAGGAAGGGAAATAAGGAAACACAATTACAGATGTGACTTCTATCAGTCAAATCCTTCATGATTTAAAGCATTTCCCCTCCTAATTTACTTAACCCAGCCATGCACTGTGTGTATCCCACACGTGTCGACTGAGCACCACTGAGTGAGGGTCCTGGTGACTACAAGGGGCAGCAGCAAACCACGGACACCATCCTTATCTTTACAGAAGCCACAACACAGCATGGAGCAGCTATTTTCTTAAGAAACAAATAACAAGTGCGTGAAAAAGAGGGTGTTGTCAATGTGGAGCAGAGGGCTCGATCAAGCACTGGATGCTGAAGCAGGAGGGCGCAAGCAAGCCTTCTGGAAAGAACTGCGCGTGAACCAAGAACTCCAGCAGGGGCTGCGTGGTCCGCAAGGGAACCGCGCACTCAAGGCCACGAGGCAGCGCAGGCGGGAGCGTTCGAGCAAGCGGAAGAGTCTGGAGCCGCCAAGCTCTACGTTCCAGGGGGAGCACGACCTAGATGAAGCCAAGAGTCGGAACCAGATCCGGCACATCCGTGAGGACTTGGATTTTCCTCCTCCCGCACTGGAGAGCTCTCTCACAGGCTGGCTACGGTGGACAAAATAGTGCCTTCTACGGCCAAGTCCCAGGGCCTGTGAAACCAGGACCTCACATGGCGAGAGGGACTTAAAGGTGTGATTAAGTTAGAGATCTGAGAAGAGTGGATTATCCTGGGTTGTCCACCAGGGTCCAGTGGAATCACAGGGTCCTTAGATGGGAGGTGGAAAGCAGCGGGCACAGGCGAAGCAGTTACATGACCCTCTTTAGGTCCAAGAATAAAGAGAGAGAGATGATTATGAAAGAAGACATCCGAGGGTCAGAGAGCAAGACAGAAGTTTAACTGCTACAGGGTTGGCTCTGAAGATGCAGGAAGGGGCCATCAGCCAAGGCACGTAGGATAACTAGAACCTGAAAGCAGCCAGAAAATGGACCTTCCCTAGAACCTTCAGAAGGACAGGTGCCCTGATGATACCTTGCCTCTCGGCTGTCTGACCTCCAGAACTGTGTCACCCAAGCCACGACGTGCACAGCAGCTTGTCACAGCAGCAACAGAAGCTAACAATGAGCAACAATAAGTGACCAGACCTGTGGCTTTAGACGATTTTTCTGGCTGTGGTGTAGAGTGAAAGCAGAGAGATATGTTGAGAGACAACTGAAAAGGTTTGACTGGGAGATGTCAACGTGGACCGGGAATAGGAATGAGAAGACAGCAGTTGTTCAACTTTGGCACAGTTCACATTCGAGAGGATTTTTTGTTGCTGTATTGGGACAGTATGGTACATGGTAGAGTGTCTGCAGCTTTCTCAGCTTCTAACCAGGTGTGACAACCAGAAGTGTCTTCCAACTTTGCAAATACGCCCTGGGAGGCAAAATCACTTAGGTCAAAGGCTTCTGAGTTAGAGAAAACCAGACCAGACCGGGTGCAAAGGTATTTACAAGTAGAATTAATAGGACAAAGTAAAACTTTCCTGATCCATTCCTGAATGAAAGAAATAAGTGATGCTCTTCTGAAGTAACTCATGTATGTCAGCTTTAGGGCTCTGGTTTAGGTTCTAGGGATGAACCAAACAAAGACACTGTTCTTAATGGTTCTTCATGTTAGCAAGAGGAAACCGGGAGTGAACAAGCCAGACCAGGTGACAGCTCATTGATCCAACCGCTTGCTGGACCTCACCGTGCTGAGTCCGGGCAAAGGAGAAGGAGTTCACCTTTCTTCACCCTCTGTGTCCCCCAGAAACACAAAACACACGATCATGCTGGGATGTGCTGAGAGCTATAATAAACATCTGAATTAAAGTCTTTGGACAGACAGTGGAAGAGTATAGAAAGGTGGAAAAGCTGCTGTGGAAGGTCTGCTTTGAACTGAGCCCTGCAGAGCTCTCCCCCTGCAGGGGCTGGTGTTAGCGAGGGAAGCTTCAGGAACAGGAAGGCTGGAGCTCACACCCACGGAGCACGCGCCCCACCTGGCTCCTAATCTGCTTCCTCCCGTTTCACTTTGGTGTCTGGGCCTCCCATCCACTGCCAGGTCCTCTGGCACCTGTGGCCTGCCTCCTGTGGCTACATTTGAGCTCATCATACAGCCGTTGTTCATTGGCACCAGTGATGCCCCTTAGGCAGCCCACAAGCAAACAGAACAGGACCAACAGTCCCAAAGGGACTGACAGTCCCTTTGCTTGGTCTCAGACTCACATGGCCCCTTTGTGGATAAGGAGGTGGCGGGCCTTCATGCTTCAGAGATGAGGGCACCCAAGCTGCCACCCTAACCCAGCCCTCACACCCAAAGAAACCAATTCCTCTGCTTCTCCAGTACTGGATAGGAAGCACACTCCAGGATCCAATGGTCTCCCCCCAGTGACTCCCAGTTCCACCCACGGATTGGGCAAGTTAAGCCCAACTTTGGTGCTCTAGCTTGAAAAATGGAAATATAAATCACTCCTCAGATGTCGATTCTAAATGAGATGGTGTTTGGGAAGCACCCCTGGCCCTGCCTGGCATCAAACAAGCACTTACGAGACATTAGTGCTTCTGTCTGTGCGTCTTCAGTGGCCTTCCCACCAGCACTGAGGAACCACAGGGATTACGAAGGCCCCGCCACAGCTGAAGGGTGCTGTCCCTTTCTTTTGGAGCTCAAAATGCAGTCATTCTTTATAGGATAATATTAAGATAGTATAGCAGCATTTGATTTTAAATGATCTATGGACACAAATTAAGTTTAATAATAAAAGTAGTTTGAACTTAGCTTGATGTTATGTACCTCAGCAAACTCTCAGATCCCAGCTATTCAGAGAAACAGGGCAAACACAGTCAAAGCAACATCCCTGACCTGCCTGGGATCGCCCACACCACTGGCCATGTGCAGAACATCCCAGCAGCTACCAGGTGTTCCCAGGAGAGCAGAGAGAGAGCCCTTGGGCCCAATGCCAGGTGTCCTCCAACAGTGGCTCAGCTCCTGTTTGGAATACACATACTAAAAAGCCATTCACATGCCCGTCACAGGACTTCTCCTCACCCTGGGACACTCAGTACTGGGCTGGTTCCCTGAAGTGGCCCCTGTTGTGGTTTCAGCCTCTTAAACCAAGCCTCTCACAGAGGTTACCTCTGTGAGGTGTGGACTCCAGGGCCACACTCATTAGTCTAGATCCTGGTTCAGCTTCCCCGGGCCATACAACCTTGTGCAAGTTATCAACCTCCATGCCCTCAGTTTCATCCTCTGTAAAATGCAGCTCTGTTAATATACATCTTGCTGTTTTATTCCCTTAGAGTTGACAAGAGAAATAAGCTAGAAGAGATATGTAAAGACAGTGCTCAAATATCAGTGCCTAATATTCTGGCCACCTGCCCTCAGGAGACAGAACAGGTGTCCTGAGAACCCAGCAGGTTTGCAGTAGAAAGTTCACTGGCTCCTTCTTCCATGATGCTGAGTCCAGCAGTGCCTGAAGCAGGACTTTTATGTATTCTCTAGGGATGTCTCAAGAAAAACAATGGAGAAAAGTCAATTCATAGGAAGAGAGGGAAAAACAAAAACAAAAACATGCCAGATTTGATCTATACTTCACTCTTTAAGATGGTTATGTTTGAAGTGGCTATGCAGTATCGAGGAACCCATAAGTACCATTCAAATGATTTGTCTTATTTTATTTCAAGTCAACCTAATGTGAAAAATATTTTCACACAAAGAACAGTAATTTATGCAGCAACCACTCTATAATGAGAGGGTTCAATAACAGATAATTATATGGAAAGTACTTAAATGCTAACTATGTACTTCTAAAATGCTGCAAAAGTAGGTTCATAATTAAATTATAATTACAAGTAAAAATCGAGACAATGATTATTCCCTAAGAAATGTGCACATTTTCATGTCTAGGGGTCGTGTGCGGCTTCGCTCACACTCTGATTCATTTCTTTTGTTGGTAGCTCCACTCTGATCTGACTCGTTTTGCATGATGGATTTTAAATTTAAAATTAACTAAAATTATCTTTCAGATTACTAATTACCATATACAATGGTTTCAATAGAATAGCCCGGTTGCCATTAAAAAGTAGTTTGTGAGCATATAAGTTTGAAATTTTGGAAGATTTATAGTAGTGAAAAGGAGATGATCATCTCATAGAAATGAAGCTACAGGCAGAATTTGAGAAAGTTTTAAAACAGGTTATGAACCACGAAGACACATGACTAAGCGTGTGGCCAAGCCACAGAATGGCCACAACTCTGTGTGTCACCATGACATAACCTGTCCTGGTGCAAGTGGGAGAAGTACATTTAGATTATCTAAAGAAAAAAAGGAGGTTTGTTTTTCACAAGAAAAAGTTCAAGTGTAACCTAACTTTAGGTCTGGCTGTACCCAGAGTCTGAAATAATGTCATTCAGGTTTAATTTCTGCCTCTCTCCAGCCATCAACCCCACTGATGCTTTTTCCTAAGAACTTTAGCAAAATTCTCAAGACTACATCTCACTGGTTGAGTGAAAGATTAAATTGTCTTCCCTGAACCAATCTCTGTGGTAGCCCATCTGATGTTGTGCCAAGGTTAGCCAGGAATCGCAGGCATCCTCTAAGGTAAGGCAGAGCCAGGCACCACAATGCAGGGCGAGATCCCCAAGGAAAACTGAGCCGTCGCCTCTAGCAGAAACAGGAGGAGAAGGCTAGATGTCGACAGCTCCCTGGACGAACCCCAACTCCGCAGACTCTGTCCCCATGCTGTGATCTTTCTTCACTGCATCTTAATGAAATTTGAGAGCCTTTATCTCTGCTCAGCTGCTCCTTATTCTAGAATGAGTCTTCTTCTCATTTGGTCAAATTCATACATTTCAACCAACATATGCTTTGAAAGCTGGGCCAGAGAAAACTTGTTTCAAATACAGACCCGATCATGTTGTCATCTCCCTTTCACCACCTCTAAATCTAGTGTCTTGCTGTGGTAATATTCAAACGTACCAAAGGAGAAACAAATAATAATCTAATCTACCACTCAACCTCAAAAATCGTAAGCATTTGCCAAGTTTATTGTACTTTTGCCAAACATGTCTCTGACTTTTTTCCTCTGCATTTTCTTTGCCAGATAATTTTAGAGCCGATCCCCAAAGTCTTGTTATTTCTGTCATAATAATTCTAAGGACTCAATAAGGGTTTTCTAACACCTTAACTGCACGTCCCCTTCACACCTGTGGTATTAGTAAGGGCTTCATGCCATGCTGGGTACGAACCGCCTTCCCCCTGATGGACGCAGGGTCCTCTTTCTACTTTGGCTGGAATAGCACAGTCCACACACTGCATTTATTTGCTGGGATGTTGGAAACTCTTTTATTCCAGCTGCACTCCCCACTACTTCTGATCTTCCTCTCACTGCTTTGTTGGAAAATCAGACCCTGTCATTGTCCCGCAAAATGCCCCACCTTGGGGTTTGGGCAGGTTGTTCCCTTGCAGTGACCTATAGCCCATTCGTCCCCCTCTTACTTCCTGAGGCCTGGTAGAGGCCTGATCCCCCTGGAGTTCAGTTATTTCATTTGTTGGGCCTGAAGCCCCTGAGATGCATTTGCACCGCTCTCCTCAGGTCACCCAACGCCGGCTCCCCGTGACCGACCACCCCACCGCCCCCCCATCCTTCCATCTTGTTCTCTCTCCTGAATCCGGGCAGTCTTGGTTTCCCCTGTGCCTCCAGGCTACCACCAGCACCAACGCCTGCTCCCTGCTGAGAGGTTGCCTTCCCTCCACCAGAGACTCTATTCCCTGGGTGAGGGGAGCATCCCACCCACAACCTCTCTGCTGGGGCCTCAGAGCTTCAGGCCCTTCTCCTCTGCACCTCAGCAGGCTGTTTCCTCCTTTGTGTGTGATTGTTAGGCTGCGTCTATCTCCCCAAGAGATGGCTAGCTTGAAAGAAAAGCACAGCATCTAACCAACAAATGTCTGTGGAAGTACGGACCCATTAAAAAAAAATGTGATACATATGCACCCTCTCTAGCTCAGTCTAATCTCCTTCTTTAGCCCCTTAATATGTTTTTTGATCTTTTATTAACAGAAAAATTAGCCACCAGTTTTGCAAGATTTATGCCATGGACCCTAATAACCCACATCATGCCCTATCCTCCCATTCACACTCCAAAGCCAATATCAGTGCCTCATCTTACGGAGCTTTTATCTACCAAGCTCACCAAGCCCAGACCCTCTCTGAACCATAGCTGTTCTTCCTCTTCTTAGCATTCCTGTGAGACAGTCTTCTGATCCTTATTTTAGACAGGATCTAAACAATCTAACTTCTCCATTTCACCTGAGACCAAGGTGGCTCCCAGGACATGACATTTTTGGGGCTAACCCCAGGAGAGCCCAAGGCAGCTAGAACAAGGTGTTCACTTCATTCTTGATGAGGCTCAAAGTCACTTGCTAGTTGCTGGTGGTACTGGGGTCCTGCCCACATCTCTGAAGTCCTAAAGCCATCATCCCACATGTTGGTACCCACTGGTTACTTTGTAACTATAAAAATGGGGATGCGAAAGCTTAATTCTTGATCGCCACCCAAATTAGACATTAGCCCCATTGTACTGAAGAGAACTACACTAGGAAAAAATTCCCAATTGTTCACTTTGGAATCAAGGAATTTAATTTTTTTTTTCATTAAGAGACTTATAGCCAAGTGCCGCAAAATGGCATTTCAACCAACCATAGACAACATCTGGGAAAGTGGTCCCCTGGGATTATAATGGAGCTGGAGAATTTCTATCGCCTGCTGACACTGCAGCCCTTATGGTGTCAAAGCACAATCATGCCTCATGTTTGTGATAATGTTGGTGTCAGCAAACCTACCTCAGAGCCAGGAGTGTAAAAGTAGAGAACACACAGTTGTGCACCATTCCTAACACTCGATGAGCATAATAAATGATGGTTACTGGTTCATGTCTTTACTATACTATTATCATTACTGCATAATACTATGCTCCTTCTACTTTAAAAAAAAATTACTAAAAATAATATACTATACCAGCAGCAGCCGCATGTGTCTGGTGTTTTCCACATGTCTTGACTGCATGGAGAGGCCATGTCAAGTGATTGACATGCACAATATAGATCTGGGTGAGACTCTCTTTTATGAGTTCATAGAACAAAAAAATCACCAAGACTGCATTTCTCAGAATGGAGCTCTGTCCTTAAATGGCAATGGCTGCGTATCCTTTCCCGTAAATCTGAGCTTCTCTTCTTCCTGGCCGATGGCATGACATTCTGTTATATTCTCAGATGATACCATGCATTGAAAAAATAGATTTGTCACAATAAATTATCAGACCTCAATGTAATCAATCAAAGGCATGGTACCCAGTCACCTGCAGTGCTTTCTCTGCATCTTGATCCAATGCAAAATGCCTCTCAAAGAAATTTAACTGTGAAAACTAATTAATATGTTCATTTGTCTCCAGTTCTGTCCTAACTATAATGCACCCACAATGTGCTTCCGCCCAAATCGCAAGTAGTATTAATGAAATGACAATTTCTGCAATTTGGGGAAAATTGTACAAACAAGTTGGAATGCCAGCTCAGTCTCTGCTAATGTTCAAACATACTTCATCAGACTTATCAAAACAGCAAATCAGGCTACCACTTACAGAAAATAGTTCAGATTAAACAGCGGCCCTCATCCGAATATTCATTCACTTTGAAGAAGAACACTCAGTGAGATGGCTTTCAATTAGTTCTAGGGCACTCTAACCTCAGGGGCTCTGGGCAAGGGATGCTTTTATTAAGCTTCCATGAGATCACCAAACCTCCCAAATGAATTTGAAATCCATTTACTTCGGGAGGCTTGTCTAAAGATCAAATGCCAGGCAACGACCTCAACTAAGAACAATTAGCAAACTTGGTTCTTCTTTACCTCTTTCATGATCAAGGACAATTATGGTTTACATTAAAAATTTTCTCAGTCTTTATTAAAATCATTGGAGCCCCCTAGGATGGAAAATTCTATGGGTTTAATATTTCATAAGGATGAGTGGCTGAACTCAAAATTCAGGACAAGGAACCAGACCCAACCAACCTTTTCGTGAGCAGATATATTAAACAGGCTTATAAAACATAATTACAGTGATCATAACAAAATTTCCATATAGACACATATATATTCAACCTTTAAATTAACAAAATAGAAAAAATTAATCTATATGCCAGTCATGAGTTTATCTACTTGTTCTTACTCAATCCTCAAATCGAAAAAGGTAAAAGTACTATTATCCTCAGTTAACAAACTAGTTCAGGAGTCAACAGGCCATAGCCAATAGTCCGAATCTAGCTTACCTTCCGTTCCACTTTTTAAATAAAGCTTTATTGTAACAACCATGCCTGGTTCCTTATGAACTGTCCAACTGCTTTCCTAATATAATGCCAGAGTTGAGTAGTCAAGACAGGCTGTCTGGTGTGTGAAGCCTAAAATATTTGTCACCTTTAAAGAAATGTTTGCCCTCCCTAGCTAGACATGTGAGGCTCAGACGGAAGACACGTGTCTAATTACAAATGAGTTTTATTTCTATAAAGGGAATAAAAATAACTCTGAAACATTACTAAGACATCAGTAATATCATTTAATTACAAGCACCTGTATTTTTAAAGCCAGTGAGGGAATCCCCTAGGAAAGAGACCAGACTCTCAACAGGTGTTGCCTCTCCTAGTCCCCTCCTCCTGCAGCAAGGGTACAGTGCCATGGCTTTGTCTGACCCCCCACAGTTGTCTGGCCACGCTTTCCCATCAGACACTGGGGCTGTGATTTGGTGATTTCTTCTCAAACTCCTATTTTTTCTTACGTGGCTTCTCTGATTTGGCATCTTTTCTGCTACTGATAGCATCTTGTCCCGGGAGGACTCTGACTCCAGTTACAGCCGGTGCCTTAGGTTTGGGCCCCAGCCTAAAATTACTCTTGTCTCTGCCCTTGGCTTCTCTCCTTCACGACCACACCAAGAGGGCTGATGTTGAGCATTCATTATATGTGTGCATTTTAAGTGCCTATTTCAAAAGAAGTTTGAATTTCATAAGTAATGCAAGACTTCATTCTACTTGTAAAAGTTCAAATGCTGCAGATAAGGGCAAAAATCACTGGGGCCTCTATTGACCCCCTGCAAGACAGCAGCAGTACCCAGCAGACAGGCAGTGGCTTCTCTCACAAGGAGAAAATTAAAATTAAAATGTATTGATCCAACGTCCCAGAAAAACCACCCCTTGATCTGCACTAGGATTATGCTCAAATGTGGGGACAAAGAAACATACAAACGCACAATGTGCAGTGATTTGATGGTAAAATAAACAACATGCAGCATTTTAGAATGTGGCTGCCTTCACGGCACGGGCAGCGTGATCTGCAGAGGGACAGCCACATCACTGTAGATTCTGGCTTTCCAAGCTTACCTCACCTTCATCCTTTTTCACCAAATCAGGCACATGCAACAGGAAGGTAAACGTATTGAGTGTTCTCGGAACAAGTTTTAAAGGACTTTTCTTTTCACAAAGCAATACTGAGCAGATAGGACACAAATAACAACAAAAAAACAAACCGAGATTCTGGGAGAGTATGCTTTTCATAAATCAGATAGGCCCTCTGAAATCAAGGAGGCAACTGTCAGTGAAGATCAGCACTAGGGAGAATGCCCAGAGCAGCAGCCTTGGCCCACCCTAGGGAACCCACTTCTCCTCCTCACGCCTGGGTCTGAGCCCACTTTTCTAGTACTCACACTGTAGCCTCACTCTGATCATGGAGACTTCATGCTAATATCATCCTTCTGCACTAGCTTTAAAATCTACTCTTATTGCCGACTTTAGTTACCAAGGGCAGCACCCAGTGGGATCCACACCCCTGCTCAGGGTGTGTGACCAACACGCTGTCTCGTGCTGGGGAGCTCACTGGTGAACCTTTTGGCCATTTAGCAAGACAGGCACTTTTCCGGGAAAAATTCCTACATTAACACACCGTCACAGTGTCCTTAATTTTGTTTCGGTTAAAACTTTTTGGAGAAACTTACAAAGAACCAGGCATGATCTCCAAGATCACCACGCCGCTCTTTTTCTTGCAGATTCCTAGAGAAAACTTGGCTAATTAAACTATCCAACTGCGCTTGGCCCAAAGCCTTGCTTTCTACCCTTTGCCACCTGAACCCAGCAGCCCAGAAGCATTCACGGCTGCCGCCTATAAGTGGCCGTGTCCTCCACGTTAGCCTTTTTAGCATGTGCTCTAGCACCTTGAGCTGAGCATGCCCAGGAATGTACCCACCATCTTCTTCCTGAGCTCTGACTCTAAACTGAGCATGCTATAAAAAGATATATTAAAGGAAACTTAAACTTTCCTAAACTGAGCATGCTCAGGAGTGCCCACCTCAAAGTGAGTGTTACAGGCTCCCAGAAAACTCCTCCTGCCTCCATTGTTCTGGAGAGAGCACTGCTTTGCAGGTAACTCGGGTACTTTCCTTACTCCCCATGGGTGACAAAACTTGCCCCAGTCTTCTACCTTCTGGTTAAACTCATTGACTTCATACTCCCCAAGAAATGAACCCCTTGCATTCCAACTTTTCTGCTCTTTCACAAACATTCAGCTGCCTTGGTGTGTGCTAGAATAACCAAGGTACCTCTCCAGGCAGGGCCGTCCTCACAGGGTGACTGGGAGATGTGGAAAGGATGCTCATATTGAGGGGCTTTCCTGACTTCACCTGTGACACTTGAGGTGGAAACCATCCGCTCTGCACAGACTCCCCAGTCTCGCAGTAGCCCAGGGGACCTCGGGCATCATCCATGCAGCACTGGCCTCCCTGGCTGGCCATGCCCTCGTTCTAGAAGCGTGCTCACCTTGTGCTCAGTAGTTTCCTAGGTATTCTCATACATTGTGGCAATTCATCTCCCCGGTGGCTCTCTGGGTTGTCCTATCGGCATTCACATTTCTTAGAGAAGAGCACTGAGTGCTGGCAGATTAACCAGCTTGTCCCAGGTCACGGAGTCCCTGGCTGAGGAGGCAGGCCTGCAAATCCATGCAGCCCCCCACACAGCCTTTGCTCTTCACATGACCCATTTCCGACTTCCCATCCTAGAAGGTAGTATCTGCTAGTCAAGAAAACCCCAGAGGTGTGCAGGGCAGCAGCGTGGGCTAAGGCCATCGTGGGGGACCACCATGGTGGAGAAGGCTTGAAACCCACACAGAGGAAAGATCAAAAATTAAACTACGGTGTTTGGATGTTGTTCTTCAGTGCAGTGAAGCCACAGAAGGCTTAAGAGTGGGGAGGTGTTAAAAGTTTTGTGCTTCAAAGAGATTAATCTGGCACAATGAATTGGAGAAGAGAGAGAGAAAGACCATTTCAAAGTTCTCTATTAAAATAGTCCAAGCATGACATGATAAGGGCTTAAACTTGCTAGTAGGAAAAAAGAAAATAAGAGTTTGAGGTTGCTCAAAAGGAGCCCTCCTTTCCTCATTTTGCCAGTTCAATCTGGATGTTGCCAGTCTGTGTTTTGCCTTCCACAGTAAGAAAAGCTTTCCCCTGCCCTCTTTTAGAATTTGTTCCATTCTAAATCCCGTCCCCACATTCAAACTTGTGTTTAGCATTAAGCTGTGGTACAGCCATATATTATGATGCCTGAGAAATATTCTCAGTGGCTCCAGAGCAGAAGTGAGTTGGTGATTCAGAGCAGGGAGCATTAAGGTTAATTACCTAATAATTTACTACAGTGAGTGCATCCTTAGACATTTTGATTTTCACTAATTGTGGTGTTAAGCAAAGCAAACAACACTCTGTTCATAATCCAGCTGTGAGAAACATGTCAGGAGGAGCCTTTCTCGTGATTAATAAGCCCGTTGCTTTACCCTTGAGCACAAGGCCACTTGATGGGATGTGGAAAGACCAATGGTTCTGCAGACCCATGGATTGGTTTAGTAAAGATTTCCCTTAATAGGACAAGAAGCTGCACAGCCTCTGAGTTTGCCATTCAGAGAAACCCACGTGAGTGATGCTAACATGGTTAGATGAGTCTGGGAGCGGTTGGTATTGACCCCCACCATCCTCTGTGCTTGGGGGAGGCTGAGGAGCAGGATGAGAATATTAGAACAGGGTCAGAGTGAGAGCAAAATGACTAAGAGTAAGTCAAATCCAGGCGCAAAGCTCAGCTCTGCAGCGACCAGTTGGGTGGCCCCAAGGAAGCAAGATAAGCACTTCAAACATCCGCTACTTTGTCTGCCAGCATCATTGCTTTGAGGAATTATCACGGGAAATGAATTAGATAACTTATATGAGGTGTCTGAGATTTTTGACAATAAATGTTACCTCCACTTCCCCTGAATTTTCTCTTGCAGAATCAAGACCATTTCTCCATCTCTGGCTTCATGGATGGGCCATTTGAACTGGGCTAGGTCAATCAAAGCAACTCATACCCTGGCCACAGGGACCAGGTGCATTACTCAAATTAGACAAATCTGGCTGAACAAGGTCCAACTTAGGTTACATTGTGCTACATTTGGAGAAAGAGGTTTGCTCAGTTTGCATTATAAAAAGAACAGAATGTCAGCTCAGAGCAGATGGCTGTCATACCACCACAAGGAAAGAGACCAAGCAGAGGAATATGGACCAAAAACAGAAGGGGTAAAATTCAGTCTCAATGGTCCTGTTTGAGCTCCTGGATGCAGCCATGCCTGAAGTCAGGGTCCTGAAATTTGGTTTCATGAGCCAATAAATTACTTTTTGTTCTTGTGACAGTTTAGGTATTTTTTTTTTGGACTTTGCAACCATAAGAGTCTTCATACTTTAAAGTTTTAAAATAGTTTAAAACGCATAGGAGACATTAAGTAGGCATTATTTGTTGATGTTGCTACTTTTATTATTCAATACTCCACTATTCACCCCTATTCTCAAGTCATTTTTATTTCCTAAACAACCACGGTCCTTGGAAAGGGATTCATTTTCTAGCTTCTTACGTGATTTAAATAAAGCAAATGTTCCTGGTTTAGACCATCTCCTTAAAACTAATAGAAAAGCACAGACATGGTTAAAGCATCAGCAATTCTGAGAGAAGGAGAAAAAGAAACAAAAGCCTTTTATCAGATACTAGGAATCTGAAAGACATTCTGTCCAGGGCATGTGTAGAGTCCCACTGGTCACCGTCTAATCTCCGTGAACACAGCAGTATAAATCTTTGCATTTTTGCTTCTTCTTCCAAAGCTCACCCATGCTGCTGGATCCCCACAATGACCCAGAAGTCAGGTGTCTTCTGACCAAAGTATTATTTGGAGCCTATTTTTCAGCCAGGGAAGCTGAAGCTTCAAGACTGTAAGTGA
Organism: Xerus rutilus; assembly: GCA_028644305.1. Classification (NCBI taxonomy): domain Eukaryota; kingdom Metazoa; phylum Chordata; class Mammalia; order Rodentia; family Sciuridae; genus Xerus; species Xerus rutilus. The sequence continues at coordinate 174,286,521 of CM053401.1, forward strand.
CTGGACAAAGTCTCAGGTCCCTGGGATCAAAGCAGGAATCTCAAGGAACATGCCTTCACAGTCCTCCCTCCCTGTGACTGTAGACAGTTGTCACAGGATCCCCGTGGAGGCGGCATAGTGCAGAGGTCCACATGCCATCGGCTTTCAAGAGCTGCCTGACTGCCTTCTCACCATGTCCTCCTGAAACAGCTGCACAGCATTGTAGGTTTTCTGGTGCCTCCGCTGTAAGCTCCATGTGACCACAGGGCCCACCTCACGAGTCACTGGAGGATTACAGGAGATACTGTGTCTACATACCGCTTAACACGGAGTCCAATGCGATGGGAGAGTCTGATGAAGTCTGTCAAGATTTGAATCTGCGAGCAGAAATCAAGCCCTTCTGGGGAAAACACTTGAGCGGGAAAGTTCTTTTGGGAAGCTCACACGGAACAAAAGAGGAACATCAGAGACATGCCTGCAGCCCACTGTGCAGTAGCAAAAGATCAGGAGCAATCCAAAGATCCACAGACAGGGGAATGGCCGAGTTCAACAAATCTCCATGAGACAGAAGCACCAGGAATGCCAAAAGAATGTGGTTATGCACATTGACACACCCAGCACAGTAAGATCTCTAAGTCGTACTTCTGAGCAAAATAAGAGTAACAATGATGTGTATAAAAGATCCTAACAATACGGATTTCTGTCTCTTTCTAAAGAATACTTATAAGTATATTTTTAAAAAGTCTTAGGAAGGCACACACACAACCTGTGCCACAAATACCAAAAGTATAGGAGTCAAAAAAGAAGCTTGCCATACTGTTGCATTTTAATTTTTAACAATGAAAATTTAGTCATTAATTACTTATGCAATTAAAAATTAACAATAAGGAAACACCCGAGACAATTGAAAGTAACCTCAGACTACCTCAAGCTGAAAGTAGCCTGGTTATTCCACATGGTGCTGAAGTAAACAAGAATACAGAAGAGACATGTTCAGCCACTTTCCAAGCATAAAACCGAGGGATGGAATACAAGCTGATTGAATATTTTTGCTGTTTGCTTTTAACTGGCTGTGTCCCACATACACAGTGTGATTATCTTCCCCCAAAATAACATCACTCCATTGAATGATCTGCCACATGAAAAACAGGTTCAGTACAATTATGTATTGTGAGAAATTATCATCAACTTTCCTTTCTTTCCAAAAAAAAAAAAAAATTCACAATGACACTGATGAGTTCCGTTGTTTTATACCTAATACCTTAACCCAGCTTGAATCCACGGTCTGCAGAAAGTCCTTCAAGTGTGACTGTAAAGGAGAAAACACCCTGTATGAGGCAGAGCATGGCATCCAAAATACAGTTCCTCTGGACTCACCATGTGGACACCAGCCAAGGTTCCCTTCACTGTCTGACCCACAGGTTGCCTTTTAATCCCTGCTGTGAACTGCATTAGGTCTCATCTCCTACAAAACGCCACTTCTGGGGCCCTGAAGCACATGTGTCAGTTTACCTTCATGTAAGTGGCTTCAAATCCACTTCTTTACACCCAGAATAGCAATTTGTCATGTCCCCTTTGCTGACGTTGTCCATCCTCGCAGTCTAGATGCCGTCGTCCAACTCCACGAGTTTATAATAGCCCAGATCCCTTCTCTGGGCACTGAATTCACATAACCACCTTCCATGGTAATATCTATTTTGATAATTCATTTGCATCTCCAAGTGTTTAAGTGTCCAAATGAAAGCTATGATTCTCCTTTCCCTTCCAGCATCCTTCTTCTCAGCCAAGGACTCCGGCACCCAAGGACTCCAGCACCCAAGGACTCCAGCACCCAAGGACTGCAGCACCCAAAGGGCAGCCAGGTGAGAGCTGTCCTTAGCTTATCCTGTGCCCACCCATTTCCTGCAGTCACAGGCTCTATCCATTTGACCTTCAAAGTTCCTCTCAAGCCCATCTGCTCTCTTCGCCTCACTGTCCCAGCCTGATGTGAGCCACGGTCCCCTCTTGCCTGACCTGTGCCCCTGCCCTCCTTGCCGGACTCCCCATTTCATTCATCCTCCTGCCTGATTTGTGCAATGCCAACCCTTGGTTTTCATCCTTCCGTGACTTTCCACTATTCTTAGATTGAGATCCCTTGCTGGAGTCCACAGCCCCGCAGGAGCAGGGCCACAAGACTCACCCACGTCCCTCTCCCACCCAGGCACACATTAAACCTCTTGTGCTCTGGAAAAACCATCACTGCCCACTACATGAGCTTTGCCCTGGATTCTTGCCACCGCAGCTTCGTTCCACTTCCTTAATGGTCTTGTTTTCAATGTCACCTCCACATGAGCCTTCCTGGACGAGGCCCTCTGAGGAGGCCCCACCCATCTGAGCCACCACTTATTTCCTCAGTGGCACAGATCACACACCTTAACTACACCAGTCTCGAGTTCACTTGCTTGCTGTCCTCTTCCAGGGTGGAAGGACTCTCTGTCTTATTTATGACCATAGACCCAGCGTTGTCCCCAAGGCCCGACACACAATTGAAACAACAAAAATTATTGGTAGAATGAATGGATCAGAAGCATATTTATTGATTTCTGTGCTGTGTGTTCAACACTTAAATAGGGAGTGGGGAGCACTTAATAAAAGGCATCAAGTTAAACACAATAATCTTTGCCCTTAAAGAAGTGATAGTCTATGGAAGACACAAAAATCTACACAGTGGAAAGGTGAAACTGGTCACATAAACCAGGATGTCTGAGAGCTTAAGTTAGGTATTAATTTCATGTTTTGGTCGTGTTGGGTTGACTAGATGAACTTCTGATGGGGTAGGCCAAACAAATGGTTTACTTATGTGAAGGAAAGGGGTAAAGTCTCAGCAGTTGCAGATATAGAAATGATGAGCTCTGGAATAGGTAAAACTGGTTTTGTGGAGGAGGTTGGTTGTATACCAGGAAGAATTAGTTAAAAACTACTCAAACCCACCAAGCTCCATCCCCTTTAGGGTCTTGAAGTAATGTGAATAATGAAAAGCCCATTTGCCTATCAAAGAGCAGGACAAGTCATTATCTATCAAGGGTCCAAGGAACCTGGGGAATTTCCAGTTTCCTAGACAGGTTCAGAATGGGAATGAGACAGTCACAAACGTCTCCTGAGCTCCAGCCTGAGGGCAGCTCTTCTTCCTGGTCCCCACTCACTGTATCTTACTCAAGCTGAAGAGTGGGAAGGACATTTTGGTTTTCCAAGAGACAGGCTACTCCTACGTCCCTGCTCTCTATCCCTAGGGGTCTCTGTTCCCCTCTTGTCCTTGCCAGCTCTAGTCAATTTGGTGTCATCAGAATCCTGCCATAAGCAGTGACAAATTGAGACTTTGCAAGACAGCTGGCATTCCACACCAAACCTCGGGAATCTCACAGCTCGAGGCAAACAGATGTTCTTCACCCTTAGCAGCTTCTTTACCAAGGGCTGTAACTGGTCCAAGGCCTCGGGCATGCTTGCTTAACAGATGCATCCTAATGCAAATTAACTGGAAAGGAAGGGGGGATATAAACAAATAAAACAGTCTCCAGAAAGAAATCAGAAAAGAAGCAAAGTTCAAGAGTTCCCTAGGTCTTCTGAGTTGATATTCTTTTCACCCTAGACCATTGCATGGTTAATAAGGAAGAAATAGAAGACCATTCCAAACAAAGAGAGGGAGAAAATTTAGATTGAGAGAAAAAGCCAAGGCGAAAAGCTAACTCCAAAGTTTCCATGTGGGAAACCTGGAAGAGGAATCACATGTTTGGAAGACTGTTCAGGAGAGCTGGACTTGAGCTGGGTTTGCACGGCCGGTACATTCTTTGTACTCAGATTGCTAATTTAGGCTTGAGAGACTGTTGGAAATCATGAGGGGCTACCTTTCACCCAGTCACCTGTCTGCACTATTGATGAGGAAGAGACAAGAAGACAGGGGTAACCAAATTGAAAATGCACACTGGAGCCATGGGAAGGGAGGACTGTAGGCCCAGCCAGAGGACAAGAGCTGGTGAAAGCCTAGAATGAGCTGGTAATGGGGGACGGGAGAGAAGATACAGCCGCCCTCCATGGGGGGTGCTGCAGGCTGAGGAGGTGACAGGATTCACTGAGGAGCCACTGGACAGGAGTGAGTCCAAATTCTCCAAGCTTGCAGGCCTGGCAGCTGGAGTCATGTCAGCAGAGTTAGAGGACATACAGGTTTGGGGCAAGGGAGGCCATGAACATGATTTTGCTTCTCCACCTGCTAAATTCGAGGTAACAGCAGATACACAGGAGAAAATACCCAGGAGGTTACTGCAGGCATAGGAGTGAGTCCAAACAGAGCGCCTAGTATTTGCTAAAATGGTGCTGGCTGAAAACCCTCCTGAAACACACAGGCCCTACATATGAATGGGCTGTTGAACCCCCTGAACCATATGAATGGTCTGTTGTCAGCTTGCATGATGCGCTGGATCATAGACTCGTGACCCCCAGGCACACGACACCTAAGTCTTTCCAAATAGCTATGAGTGCAGAGAATTGGATGTTCTGGAGATGTCTGAGCTGAACAGTCCAAGTGAGCTCCGCCTCTGGACACTGGCCTCCCACCACTACAAGTCCTGCCTCTGTGATTCTCAGTAGCGCTGCACATCTGTCCGTAGCAATGTGGCCCCTGCACACGGCTAACTAGTACTCATCTGTACATCGTCTCTGTGTTTTACCTAAATAAATTTAACTTATAATGTAGTGTTACTCTAAGTTAAAAAAGAAGAAGAAATACCATCACTTATTAACTTATTATAAATAGAATATAATGGTAAAAATCGAGTTAATGGGGGAACATATTTAAATTCGTCTTTCTACAAGCTCCTGCAGTAGACATGTGTCACTTTTGTGCACTTGACTTCTGCAAAACACCTTGTTTCAACTTCACAAAATACCTCCATTACTGGCAAGGCCTGCTCCCCTCCCCAGGAGGCGTCTCCTCTTGGGCGTGCTGTTCAAGTGCAAACCAATCAGTGCCAACTCCAGTCACCCAAGAACCCCCCTCCCTCATGCTCCACGCCATTGTCCAGCTGCCCTAATCACCCCAGGCCAACTGCCAGACAGTCCTTAAGCCTAGTGCCTGTGGACGTTATTTAAGCCAGTCGCCTCTAAACCCAAACTCTCCACGAGCTCCCACAGCCTGTTCTGAACTTTTGGAGGGTACACGAGGCCCTCCTTGGCCCATCTGCGTGAGGACCAGCAGCATCTCCACCATGCCGTGCATCCTTCTGCCTCTACACCAGACCACCTGCTGCTACGGTGCTCAGCAATAATTCCACAGCCTGACTCTCAGCAGTGGCCTCTTCCCCACATGCCTTCTCCTCTCCTCAGAATGCCAGGCACTGGTCCTCAAAGGCTGCCTTCCTGAGCCTCTCGTGACACCCCTCAGGGAAATTGAAGGGCCCTTTAGAACACAACTCAGATTCTGGCCACTGTCCTCTCTCCGCTGCTCCGCTGCCCCGGTCTTCTGCCTGTGCGTCCACCTCCTCTCTCCTTCTCCAAGACCATCTCCATGCAGAAACCTTCATCTCCTAGAGCTTGATAAGAAAACCCAGCACTCACCTACCAGGCAATGTCCTAGACACTTCACATGTAATTTTATAAAAACTTATGAGGTGCATGTTATTATTTTTCTTAATTTACAGAGAAGAAAACTGAAGCAAACCAAAGTTACAGAGCTAGTGAATGACAGAGATGGTTCCTAAGTAAGAGTCAAATTTGACTGAATAATCCCAAATAGCAGTGCCTTAGATATTTGCTTCATGAGTAGACAGTCCATAGCTAGTAAGACTGTTCCAGCTACCCTCGTGTAGGCTTCTGTTTTCTTTCTGCTATCATGTGATATGACTTCCCTTATCCAGTTTACTTCATAGTACAAGACGGCTGCAGGAACTCATGCCATCACATCTGTACTTCAAGGAGCAGAAAGAGGTGGGGGAAGCAAACATGGTATCCCCCAGTGAGGTCCTTACAGGAACTTTCTGAGAGGTCCCTCACAATGCTTCTGCTTACATCTCATTTATTGACAGAACTGTAGCAGCAAAGGAGTCTGGGGAATATAAATTTTAGTTCAAGAGCCAAAGGGAAAAGCTAAATAAGAAAAACTGAAGAATGCATTTTTAATAGGCCACCTTCGATCTCCACCATGCTTAGATTTGAATACCCAAGTATGATTCCAGATCCCAGCAGTGAAGCACCACGTACTGGTTCTGACCCCAGTTAAAACCGTCCATCAGCTCCCAAGTCCCCACACTCAGCCTGGACCCAGTGCCCACAAGACTGCTCCTGCCATCCTTCCCAACCTTGATCCATGCCACTTTTCTCTGTTTACCCCAATAATACTGCTCCCATTCCTCTTTTACCAGCCCAT
>CM053401.1:174293393-174364839 GCA_028644305.1 Xerus rutilus
GGTAACCTGTGCCTCTTCATGCTTCCAGAATACGACCGCTGCCCCCCACCCCCACTCATTCCCAGAAGTCGTTCTGGGGTTCTCTGCAGCCCCAGGTGGAGCTCAGTCAGAGATGCTACTGAGGCAGTGCTGGGAAAAGCAGCTCCCTGAAGATGCAGAGTGCACACGACCTCTGAGGAGCAACCTCCGTGGGGTGGACTTACCCTGCAGGGCAAAGTATCCCAAGGCTGCCCTTCTCCTCCTGGGGCTGCCGTCTTCTCCAGGGCGGGACTGGGCTTCTGTCCCCTCCTCTCCTCTCCCTTGCTTCCCCCTGCCCATTCTCAGGACCCTTCGGGGCCCAGGCCAGTACTCTCCAGAAGCAGTGAAAGTGGTGGAGGCTGTGCCTGTCTCCTTCACTGTTTCGCTACCCAGAACAGATTTGGACAGACCGCAGAGCTCTGTGTTACGTGTGTGTTGAATTCAAGTTTTCTCATTCAACCAAAATCATTGATGCAGAAAGAGACTGGAAGTTACCTGTCAAATAGTGTAGGGTGACCGTTAAACCTAGTTGGAATCCAGCTCCACCACTTACCAGCTGGGTAAAATTGGCCACGGTACTTAGGTTCTGTGACCCTCGGCCTCTTCCTCAGAGAAATGAGCATCATAACAGAGCACACCCTGTGGGCCATGTGAGAACCACAGGCACACACAATGTTTTGCACAAGGCTAGGGACACAGCAAGCTCCACGGGCTGTCCCCACAGGGCCAGGTGGGCGTGGCTTCTTTCCAGGGGGGACAAGAGCTGGGCCCTTCTTCCCCTTCCTCTCTCCCTCCATATCCAGCACCACGCTTGTCCCAGAGGTGTAAACGGAGACTGGGGTCACAGTGAGAATGGATTAGCTTATCCAATCATTGAGGGAGGCAAAACATCCAGCTCTGAACGAGTCTGTTCTATTTCTGGCCAGCCTGGGGGTAGTCAAGAATGGATGATGGAGGACAATGGAGGAGCGTGAACAGAGTGGGCAGAAGCGGGAATGATATGACGGTCCCAGCTTCTGTCCGCCCTGGAGCTGGTCCCAATCATCACTGTCACCCTTCTCAGGTCCCCACACCCCGTTTTCCTTGGGGAGCCAGCCCTCCCTCACCCTCAGCCAAGGAAGTTCAGGAGGGGCTGACTATCCGCAGCTGGAGGAGGGGGCTCGAGCTGTCAGCATGATCCCACCCACCGGCCGTGAGGACACTCGGGCTGTCTGCACACGTCACTGGGTCCTCCTTAAGGTCATTTTCTCTTGCTGGAGATGAACCAAAGAGGCGCAAGCCCAGAGGATGGAGCCTGGGAGCGTGTGGGGCCAGGACAAGAGGAAGCCTGACTGAGGAGAACAAGGCCATGGCTACGTTATTAGAACGAGGAGCTGGAATGCGAATCCTGTTGCCCCCACTGAGGCACTGGATCCAGCCATACCTGAGCCCCAGAGCCCTGTGAACTTGGCAGTGTCTTTGTAACTAAACCAGTGTGACTGACACAGGTTTTATCCCTTGCAACTGAAATGACTCTGAATAATGAGGACAATTTTAAATAATCTTCATTTCAAGGTGGGATACCAAATGAGGAAAGTCAGAATGGTAGATTACAGATCCTTCATCACACCTAAATAGCTACCATTTTCAAACACCTACTATGAGACAGGAACCAGGCCTGGACCCTGTTGCTCCTTCAAACAGCTCTGCCATAAAAACTTGGGGCTACCCAACCATCTCTCAGGTCCTCTATTTTTTAGGTAAGATAAATAAAACATCCAAATTTCCAATACCCAACTCTCCCACCCTCTTTCTCTCTCTCAGTCTTTTTAAAATGAATTTTGTGTCTTGGTTACCACTCTTTGTGTTAGAGGGAAGAAAAACACACGTACCCGAGAACCTCCACATAAATCAATCTTTATTCCATTTCAAAGCCTGCAAGATTTTCCAGATATTCCAAAGGCCTCCTTTCTTGAGTGAAATACTACATTTATTTAATAAAGCAGGTAGGATTTACCATCTGGGCCCGGGGAAGCACTTTTTATTTTGCACAAGATAGATGACGGCACTGAAGGCTTGCTCCCCCTCCTCTGCTTTCTTTCCTTCTCCTCCCTCCTTTTGCTACAACTGCACAACTTTACCAGTCACAACTGAATCACCAAACGGAGCCAAAGAAAGATTGTCCCTATGGGGGTGCCGTGTCGGTTGCAGCCTTAATCTTCTTCTAAAGAAAACTTTAAAGAATTAGAAATAAATGTTATCGGCTGTGGTTTTCAACGGTGCTGACTCATTGCTTTGGGGAGCCCTCACACCCCCACGATGTGTGAGTGCGTGTGGGTATGTACATGTGCACACGTGCGTACACACACTCCAAGCTCTCCCAGCGGAACTTGCTGGAAGCAGGAGCTGGGAGCAGAGCTCTGGGGAGATTGCATTTGCACACCTGGACAAGATTCACCAGAGGAAGACAAAGACTGAGCCGTGGATTGCGGTCCCTTGGCTTCAGACGAGTTAAGAAGCCAACAATGCTTTCAATAGAGCTGGCCAGCAGAGGAGAGCAAGCAGCTGGAAGAGGAAGAAAAGCGGTTTGTTTTCATTCGCTGCCAGCAGGACAGAAGGTGAGGTTTCTCTCTCGACATCTTCACCCGCAAGTTGGGCAGCAAGCCAGTTTGCTATTTGGCTGAAAAACTCCAATTAAAAATGTATGACTTCAGCCTTCCAGAGAGGAGGGGCGGGAAATCAGTGCCAGGCCGTGCAGACCCGGGGGCAGCCGAGAAGCCCATTCCCCAAGCCCACTGCCTGCAGACCCCGGGCACACCCAGGCTCACCAATGCACACGGCCAGGCACACCCAGCCTAGCCAGTGCACGCCCGCACACCTTCCTAAGGCCGTCTTGCCATCAATACTCTCCTCCCACTCTCGGCTCCCCGGAGACCCGAGGTGCTGGGGCCATTTCCTTTGGTCCCTTCACACTTTTGCTAATGCCGAGTGTGACTGCACTGGTCTTGCTCCGTGTCCTCAGCACTCGGCGGGCAAGAAGAGGCTAGTCCATCTGTTGAATGGACGCACAGGTGAATAAGTGGGCAAAGGACCTTTTTCCACTGTCTCCCTCCTGAGGGGGCCTGACCTCGCCCACCTTCCCCCTCTTGTCTCTCTACTACTCCGGCAAGATCCCCTTTCTACTCGGTGCCAGGGATCTGGGTGGAAGTTTCCTGGTGACTTCACCAGGGGGACAGATATGCAAAGAGGAGCATCCCCACTTCTCCAAGTGCAGCCCCTCCTCAGACATCTGTCCCCAGAGGCCCAGGGCTCACATCTGCCTCTCCACTGCCCTGAGCAATTCCCGCTATAGCTTTCATCAGAGAAGAACCCTCACTTTCTGACCTAAGGCAGTTTGTGGACCACTAACTAGGATGAGTCTATCTCTCTTGCTAAGGCTCTCAATATCTGTCTTCCAAACTTTCAGAGTTCTGTCCCTGAGTGAGGTTCTGGGACATGAAATTTTATCAGTTTCTACATTAGCATTCAGCACCCCCGGAGCCCAAGGGTGTCCTTGAATACCTTTGTTGACTGGAGCTTTAGAACTGGTTAACCAGAGGGTCAATTGTTTTATGCCAGTAACCACTGTCCTCCAATCCTTTAGAATGTTTCTTTTGTTCCTTTGATGGTTCGCTTTAGCTGTAGAAGGTTTTAAAAATGTTTGCACTTAGCTGGTCTGGTGGTGCACACCTGTAATCCCAGCACCTTGGGAGGCTGAGGCAGGAGGATCACAAATTCAAAGCCAGGCTCAGCAATTTAGCAATGCCCTAAGCAACTTAGCAAGACTCTGTCTCAAAATAAAAAATAAAAATAGCCGAGGATGTGGCTCCATGGTACCAAAAAAAAAAAGCTGGGTTCAATCCATGGTACCAAAAAAAAAAGCTTACACTTATTATTTTATTATTTTATTACTCTATTAGGGTCACCCTTACTAGCATTCTCTTATGTAATCTAGTCTTTCCCATGAGGGCTGGCATGACTAATGAACAGAACATGACAGAGCCATCGGAAGACACTTCTGAGATCAGGGGCAAAGGGTGGCTCCACCTTGCCGCCATTCTGGTTGGCACACCTTGATGAAGCAGCCTCCAGGTGACAAAGAGCTGAGGCCAGCTTTCACTCAACTACCAGCAAAGAGCTGAGGCTTTTGGTCCGTATTTGTTGAGGAAAGGAATCCTGTGGACACCCTTTGCTGAGCTTAGAAGGGGCTCCTCCCCAATGAGGCCTCAGAAGAGGCCACGGCCTTCACCCACAGCTTGACTGCAGCTTGGGAGAGCCCTCGATCCAGAGGCGCTGTGCTAAGTTATGCTCCAGTTACTCATTCAGAGAACCAGAAGACTAAAAAGTGGGCATGGATGTAAGCCACTAACGGGGGCAATTTGTCACAAGGGGATGGACAAGTTGCCTGGAAAGTAAGATGTTCCTCAGTGCCCATCTCTTCTGCCTCTGGCTCACCAGCAGTGTGACTCGGGTGCTGGACTTTCACTCTACTGATGGCTCTATCACATTTAAAGTCCAAGCCAGACTTTCCTTCCTCACCTCACTGACTGCTCTGAACAACAGACCCACAGACGTTGAATTCCACAAAATGAGTAACTGCTAACAGCCCACTATGCCTATACCATCTTACCAAAATCCTAAGAAACCCCCCAAAACCAAAGACCAGTGATCTCAGGGCGATCTTTCTGTGAAGGCTTTGGGTATGCCCTCGGCTCTCCCGATCATATTTAAGCTACTTCCTGCCTAAGGTGCTATGGACATTGTGGAAGACCACTCTCATTCTGCCGGAGTGACGAACCCTCATTCCAAGGGCTCGTCCTCTTCTGCCACTAAGGGATCACTCCACTCGATGTTAGTCAACGAAGGCTTCACACCCGAGCAGTGCACATGATCAGGGTTTTGAGCAGCCATGCTTTGTGGAAAGATGGACTTTGCGAATTTATCAGTCATTATATTGATCAGTTCTCAGGCATCCTTTATAGCATGCCCCTAGATGTTTGAGCTTCCAACTCGGCAGGGGAGTTCCATCTGAGCACTGTCCTGGATACACAAGTGCACCACCCAGACCCCCCACGCCACCACCCTGGGGGAGAACGGGCCTCCCAACTGAGGGCTCCCTTGCCCTGCCTGGGCCACTGAAATAGGCAGATGCGCGAGACGGGTGGGTTCTAGAAGCCTGGCCACTGAGCCCCGGTGCAGGATGCTCTGACAGGCGGGTGTGTTTGTTCTCCAGCCCCCCGTGGGGTACGAGCAGCAGCAGCGCTGCCTCATCTCGGGTTGTCTTCTGCGTCTGCCTGGTCCTGCCTCCTCCGCCTTCCTTTCCATACTTGATCTCTCATAAATATTCCACATCCCAAACTCTGCCTCAGCGCTTCCTGAGAACCCAAGCTGTGGACTCACTCCTACAGAGGCCCTATTTAAAATGCACTTCCTGAGGACCGTGTGTGGAATACACAGCAGCGTCAGTTTCCATCTCTGTTTCCCCCCTGAGGTGGGTCTGTCTCCACTTTAGCCTCCTCCTCAATGTGGTGACTAATCTCATCACATCAGGAAGCATCGCTTTTCATTTCTGGCTCCTCAAAGCGTGGCTCAAGAATCAGCAACATCAGCGTCAGCTGGTGGATTTCTTTGGGAATGTTGAATCCCAGTCCCACTCTAGGACAGGTAGGTCAGAATGCAAATGTTAACAGGAACACACTGAAGTTAGTAAGTATGGTGTTACTGATGGGCGGCCGCCTGTACCTCCAGCCTAGGCCTGAGCTCAGGGAAAGGGTGGTAGACCCAGTCCTGCTGGCTGACTAAGCTGACTTATATGTGGGATGAGATAAGAAGGCTTCACGCAGAGAAGGAAATTTGTGAGTTTACCTACTGGCTAGAGGACAGGAATATCTCATTTTGGAGAAGAAGCGTGAAATGCAAAGAAAGAGAAGCAGCACCTCCCAGCTGGCTGCCCTGGAGCAGTGTCGCATTCAGCCACACTGCCCTGTCCTCCTGGGGAGGAGTCCCAGCACGGGATGGGCTTCGCCACATTCATCTCTTCCCCGCAGCTTCACCAAACGTCTGGCTCATAAATAAGTGAATAAATGGAAGAATCCTGAGATGATGGGACTGAAATCCAGAGAGGTTTATCAAATAAGCCAGCAGCATGAGATGTGACCATTTGGCCTCTGAGCCAAATCATGTGAGTGATGATTTAGGCATTTGTCACTTGGACACAGCAAGGAGACAGAGACGTGTGAAGAGCTGCAGGTCAACCTTCAAAGAGGAATTTTAATGAACTGGCCATACTTCATCATTCTGATAATCACAGAAATTAGAAAAGGAAATGAGAGGCTTGGCAGGTCATCCAGCCATCTCCTACCTGGATGGAACAGGGCCCTCCTGTAGATTTGGGGGGGGGTTATAGCAAATGCCTGGTTAAAATGATTTCTGTTCCTAAAGAAAATGAGGAATGTTCAGACGTGCTCCTTTGCTTCCTTCTCCTACAAAAGCTGTGCTCCGAATTCTTCCCTTACCTGAAAACTATTTCTTGCAGGTGGAAGTAAAGTGTTACTCTGAAGTAAGATGTCATATTTGCTCTGTTTGAGTCTTGCATCATCGCGACGGGGTAGGGCATACACTGGCTGCAGCTGCTAAGTACAAAGCTCAGTGCTGAACACCTCAGGGGTTTATTTCCTGCATGCGCTACATGCTCCAGGAAAGTCAGCAAGGGCTATGCTTATCATCAGTCAGGTCCCCCCACTGATGAAGATAGTTCAGTTTGTTCTTCCGTGGTCACCAGAGGGAAAAGACAGGACCAGGTGAAAGCACCTGCGTTTCCTCAAAGTGGCACACATGACCTCCCCTGTCACAGTTTTGGCTTGGGTGCCTGAGAAGAAGAGGACCAGAAATATGGTAGGCAGCATGAAGGATCACCATGAGGAAGCAGTCTCCAACAAATGCGGCCTCTTTCTCAAGGCCCCTGATGTCAAGAACAGGCACAGTCAGAGTGGGCAGTGGCCTTAGCACACCTGGCCTTACTCAGTGGATCCTTAACCCCTGTGATGGTTGACTTTACATGTGAACTTGATTGGGCTACTGATGCCCAGATAGCTGGCCAATCCTCAGCTGTGTGTGCCTACCAGGGTGTTTGTGGAAGAGATGAGCATTGGAGGGGTGGGCTCAGTGCGGCAGATGGCCTCCCCAGTGTCAGGGGCAGTAGCCAAGCCCTGGAGGCCTCAGAGGTGGGGAGAGGTGGAGTTCGTTCTCCACCTGACTGCTGAAATACCACGTGGATCTTCTACCCTGATGCTGGGGCTCTCAGGCCTTCCAGCTGCACCACCAGCTGCCCAGGTCTCCAGTGGGTACAGAGCAGATCACAGGACTTCCCAGTTTCCATAATCATGTGAGCAAATACCTCATAATAAACACGTTGATATGCACATCTCCTCCAGGCTGTTTCTCTGGAGGTTCCTGACCACCAGCCTGCTGTGGGAAGACTTGCAGACCAGAGAGAAAACCACTTGATGGTAGAGGTTATGTTTTAAATAAGAAGAAAGATAGATGAAAGAAAAATTAGTCAATAGAAACCCTATATTCAAAAGTACTTGAAGCATATATACAAAGTGTGTGAGGGTGTGCGTGTGTGTGTGTGTGTGTGGTGGGTCACTGCTTTGTGGGCACCCAAGTAGGCTGAGGAAGGCAGCCACGTGGACAGGAAACTCACCTTGAGAGGCTGACGCCCAGGGGTGAGGAGAGAGTCACATGGGGGAGATCACCCGACACCAGGGGTGGTGAAGACCATCACGTGGGTGAAGACAGCTGCACTGGATAGGATGTGACCCAGCATGAGAAGCTGGATCCTGATTGAAGCAAAGAAGCCAGTCTCTCAAGAGACAGGTGGTAGTAGAAACAGGATTGGTTAGAGACAGGATTGATCATTAGCTGAACTATAGGAGTCTAGTTTTCTATTTTTAAGCAGTGATGTACAAATATGGAAAGAGAAAATAAAAATGAGACCTGTGTTGTTGGACTGGAATTGGAGGTTATTGGGATAGAATCGTAGTTGGAAGGATGGATAGATGGGTAGATGGGTGGAGGATGAAGGGATGGGTGGGTGGATGGATGGCTGGATGGGGTAGGTGGATGGGTGGATGGGTGGACGGATAGGTGGATGGATGGGTGGATGGAGGGATATGTGTGTGTTATACACATTTATATTCCCTAGGTGGCCCTCTGAGGTGCTTAGGATCACCAATACCAGCAGCAGCAAGCACACCTAGCCTTTGGGTCGTGGCTTCTAAGTACCAATATCCACTGAGAACCAGAACCTGGGAGAAATTGTTTTTCCTATTCTTGGGAAGAAAAAGTACAGTCTGATCCTGGAACATCTTTTAGTGCGAGGAAGTGCTCGAAGAATGATTAAAACATGTTTTCATACGTGAAACCAAACTAAAGGGGTTGCTCTGATCAAAGGGGGAACAACTTGAGCACTTAAGTAAATAATGACAGTAATCAATTCTAATCCAGGAATAAACTCAGAAATGAGAAGCACATTCAGGTATAAACAGATGGGCGGACACAAAATCTGGTGGAAAAATGGGACATTAATGTGGTCACAAAGATCAACTCCACAAAATACTTCCTAATTCCAAAGGGGACAAGAGCAACAATAGTGGACAGGCCCAGGAGGCCCCACTTCAGTCTAATGATCAGAGGGAACATTACCAGTCATGGGCACTAATTGAGGTTGTGTGCCCCCTACTAGGACGTGAGACCACAGGGTTCCATCGTGTCCCCAGCAGGGCTGCAGGACCTGAATCCATAATGAGGAGATACTGGATGAGGTGAGGGGCACGGTGCAGAGTAAGATCTTGGCCAGTAGCTCTCACAAGAGTCAAGGTCACAAGGGTCAGACAGGAGGAAGAAGTGTCCCGTGCTGGAGGAGACGGAAGAGCCGCCATGAGAGAACGCAACACGTGGCTTCCACACAGAACCATTTGCTATCAAGAACATTATTGGGCCGGGCTCAGCGGTGCACGTCTGTAATCCCTGCAGCTCAGGAGGCTGAGTGAGGAGGATCGTGAGTTCAAAGTTAGCTTCAGCAGTGGCGAGGTGCTAAGCAACTCAGTGAAACCCTGTCTCTACATAAAACACAAAATAGGGCTGGGGATGTGGCTCAGTGGTCAAGTGCCCCTGAGTTCAATCCCTGGTACTAAAAGAAAAAGAAAAAAGAGAAAAGAAAAAAAAATTGGGGACAAATAGTGGAACTAGAATGGAATGTAAGGACTAAATAGTAAAAATGTATCAATGTTAATTTCCTAATGTTTATGGTTACAGAACAGATTGTAAGAGAATTACCTTGTATGTAAGAAATGCATGTTGAACTATTTGGGGAAGAGGGGACACTCCCTCAAAGGTTCAGGGAAAACAATACAGTTCTCTACTGTAAGGGCAACTTTGATAAGATTTTATTGCTTCAGAATAACAAAAAGATTAAAAGTTATACTAAACAATGAAAATATAGTAATGATGTAGTAACAGAATAACAAAGTTACAGAGCTGAATAGTATGAGGACAGTCTTGTGGTTTGACAAGGAACACACACACGTGTGCTCAAACCCACGTGCACAGGTATGCACATACACGTGCAAGCTGCTTATATTAATGGCAGTCGCCTCTGGGTGGGACGATTGAGTCTGGAGTCAGTGCTGGTGCTTCTCCGAGTTGTCCAAAATCCACCACCAGGAACATGTTTTCCTACTGCCATGAGAAAGGACTGCAAAAAAGGTTGGCTGTTTTCGAGGCGTTCGTGAGTTCTCCCCGCACCCTGCATCTTCGCCTGCAGCCCTGCAAAGAACACAGCCCCACCGGATGGCGAGACTGGGACAGGGAGCTGCAGGGGGAGCATGACTCTGCACGTCTGGGTACTGGGTTTCTCTCACTTGGCCTATTACACAGAAGGTTTCTTGAAAACCCCCCAAAGGGAAGCCCTGGCGACGCTTAACCTCGCAATTAGCAGGTTGCTGAGTATATTGCCAGCATTAATCACTGGCAGCCAGACTGACTTTCTTGGCTTTGCTCAGAGCAATTTAAGGCTGGTACATATTCAGCAAGAAGTTCAGTATGTAGGAGGCTGGGAGGTTGAGTCCTCTCTCAGGGCCTCCAGTCAGCCTATCCTCCAAGGCTAGGAGCTGTTAACAAGCCTTCTCCCTGCGTCCATCAGTCATGATCAGAGAGGCGGGCCGGGGAGAAAGGCCTTTGGCAGGGATCCCAAGTGGGCAGCAGCATAGAGCAGGTGCTTCCTAGCATGGCTGCCCCCGTCATCCCCAGCAGCCTTTGCTGAGAACACCGTGGCAATCCTCAATGATTTCTCTCTGAAACTTGCAACAGATTTGTAAGTGCATCTTAAATGACAAGCTGAAGTCCAATTCTTTTTTTTTTAATGGAATCCTCTGGGGCCTTGCTGGTGCTAGGCAAGTGCCCCACCACTGAGCTCCACCCCCAGTCCCAAGTCAAATTCTGATTTAGGACTAAATGATGGTGATATCTGAAAAGTCTCTCTACCTGGCTCGTCATTGGAGTCATCTGGAGAAATTGTAAAAAACAGGCCAGATTTGTGGGCCCCAACCCCACACCATGAGTTCAGCAGGAGGAGTAAGAATGATCCTCCTGGTTTTTGTCCCCCAAATGGCAGCATCATGTGCAATTTTTTAAGCACGCATGAATTAAATCATTAATTCAGAAAACAAGGAAGAAAAAATAAATTGCTACAAAAACTCTTCAAGCAGATGTGGCTTTTCAAGTTGAGAATATAAAGAGCAACCTCCAACCTTGAGACTCATCCATTTGGCTCAAATCTAGAAGCAGCATTAGGAAGACAACAGGCAATGCAAAGACAATCATTCCTAATTATAATATTAAGAACAATCTTCTTCCCGTTAGGGTGGCAGCTCCAGCATGTATTTTTATTTAAATAATAATTCTCAAATGGCAGTATAAAAACAACTGATAGGAGAACCCCTGTGGTTCTGGGGAGGAAATGCAGGTTTCCGAAGTCCCACCCTAGTCTCATGGAGACAGAAATCCTGGGAACAGCAAACAATATAATAACATCTGTACCAAGTATCCCAGGGCTTCTCATGCACCGAGATGTTTAAAGACAAATGAAGAGCTTTCAAGCCCTCTAGGGAGACAAGGCAGGTAGTGGACTTGGCCAAAGTCACTAAGGAGTGCCCTGGCGACCTTCGCTCCCGGCAGCTAGAGACAGCCCTCAGAACCACAGTGCTGCACAGCTCCTGGTGAGTACCCGGACGGTCCTGGAGCATCTCCCTGCCTGTCCCTGCCGCTTCCTCCCAGTAACAGAAGATCAGACTCTGCTGAGGGAGATGAAAAAAGGAAGCTATTCTCTCTGACCCAATAGAAGTCCCCTTTTCCCTGGACCACACTCCCCCAGGATGGGGAGGGAACCCCTTTTAGCCACTTTACATGCACTGCATTCTGCTCGGTGTGCCAGACCTGGCGGCAAGGAGAGATGGAGCCCACGAGGTAAGAAAGGGGGCAGCAGGTCAGAGGCGCAGAGACGGGTGGGACGAGGGAAGTGCCTACAAAAGCATGTGGCTTGCAGCCACCACCGAGGGCACCAATCCTGCCCCTCCATGAGCTGGCGGCGTGCCAGTGGGGTGGAAGAGCGCAGGTAGGGCCTCCTTTGCCCTCGTCCTTGCCCCCCTCCTGACCTGGCCAGCAGGTGCTTCACGGGTCCCTCTGCTCCTTAAGGGAAATGCGGGGCCCAAAGTAAATGGGCCGCAAGACTTCCAGGCGCTTCTGCCACAGTGCACTTGGACCCATGGGCCAGCGCCCCACCAAGGTCACAGTTCCTAAGACCCCAGGACTCTTGTCCAAACCCGTGGGGGATGGAGCCAGGAGCAAGAAAAGTTGAGGAGAAATTTTCTATCAGCCAATTCAAATTGGAGGGTGGGGATGGGGGCCCGTCTCAGAGAAGAAACAAAGTCACACAGACTTTTGAGGAGTTGTTTTCCTGGCAAACCTACATTTATAGATCCATCCTTAACCTGCCGAGCTTTGGGGGAAGTTGGGTGCTGAGAGCGCTGATTCCCAGGGAGAAACTCCCCTCTTGGCCCTTGGGCTCCAGGAGTCACGGGAACTTCCTGTGGTCTGCATCTCTCCAGAGTCTGGGCTCCCGTGTGCTTCGTGCTTAGGTACCACATCAACAACACAGGTCCCATCAATAGGCCTGATGCCCCATTTCCCACAACCAAAGTTGTTCTTCAAACATCAGACTTGATGGACAGGATTCGGCAGGCAGACTCCCTTCCTGCCATGATACCCCAAGTTAGGCAAGACAGTTCCTTGCTAAGAATTCTTCCATCTGATGAAAGGCAGCCATGAGAAATCTATGTTATGTGATACCTTCTGCTGGAAAACCGTGGTAACAAATATACAAAATTTTCTGAAGTCTATGATAGAAATGACACACCCATGGAATAGTGCAGTGTACAACTCCTCCAACTGTACGTGCAAGTCCTGTGTCATTCATCATTTTAACAAAGTTTGACTCTGAAAGAACACTGTGATAAAAGCCGTGAGGAGGTTGCTTGCAGCTGGTGGTTGTTTTGAAACACTGGATCACTGAGCTCAATACAGGCTAACGCTCAGCTCTGCTTTCAGATTGCAGAACTTCCACCCACAAAGCGGAGAGACATACGAGAGCTTTGAAACACACTGGGATGATGCAGAAGCAAACTTGAGGCTTGCAGGGGGCGGGGCAGGATGTCACTGACCATACCGCATGAGTGCTTCTTCAGGAAAAAGTGGGTGCACCCCAGACCCAAAGGAGGGCCTATCCTTTTTCCTCCCTAGAAGGATCGACCTTGAACTCTCAGAAGGTCACAAGGGACCTTGTGACTTGCTCAATGTCAATGCATGGCACTGCACCCACACCCAGTAGTTAAAGAGGCCTCGGTATTTTATTTTTTACTTTTAAAAACCAACTCAATCAAAGAAAGAGAAATCTTGCTAAACAAGACTTTTTAATGGTTCTTATGGACTGCACATTTCCATTAATGGATCCATTTAAAATATTGTCTTATCTCACAGGAAGGAAAAAAGGGCACAGTCCTTTCTACCCCAACCCCCAGGCGCCTCTGATGTGGCCCCTAAATCTGAAAGCCCTGCCCCACTCCCTCCAAAGCAGAGCAAGCAAACGGGGCTTCCCTGAATCATTGAGACCTGGGGCTTTCCTCTCTCTGGAGCGATATTACCAGACTGTTCGGGCAGCATTCTCCCTTCCAATCAGCCCAGCCAAGGAAAGCAGAGGCAGGATACAGGGCTCTCCGCAAGGCGCGGGGTTCAGAAAGCCTCTTAATGAAGAGGCGCCAGGTCCCTGAATGTGGAGCAGCACCCTTTCACCTGCAGGGAATTGACCTTGACACTCAGAGGGAAAGAAGAAAAACCCTTCAACCCAATCAGAATCAGTCTCACTGTTTTCCATGGAGTCATCTCGTCAGGTTTCAGTGAAGTTGATTCATTTTCTTGCTCCTCTTTCTGTCGAATGTGTTGTTTATCCCTGCACTCTACTGTTCTGATCGGGTTCTTCGCATGCTAGCATTTGCTCCCTTTTTCTTTGTACTTTGGGGGAAAAAATCATGGCGGTTTCTCACGGTGGTGTTGAAAATGCGAGCACTCAAAGTAAGAGCTAGGTTATTTTAAAAGGAGCACTCGTGACTGTTTATATATTTTTAAACAGCAAAGGAAAAGAAACTTGGGAGAAAATAGACTCTCACAATTCACAGAGGAAAACGCAGAGAATTATTCAACCCCCAACCCCATCCTGAGGGTGAAATCATCCAGATTGGCCGCCATTCTTGGAGAAACAGGGTAATTAATGGTCCAGTGGAGATGGTGCTCAGCAGACCTAAGGGGCGAGGCTTCACTGCACAACTCAGGGCTGGGAGGCGTTTTCCAACCTGAGCATTAGAGCAAATGTGTCCTCATTACTGCTCGGCCAGGGGCACCAGCCTGCTCTCCTGTGCTCTGTCCTAACCAGGGGAGCACAGCCCTGCAGCTAACAACCATCCACACAGTCCCCAACCTGTGTCCAGGTTGTCACCTGCCTTCATCTGGTCACCTGCTTCATCATCCTGCTATCCCAAAGTGGACCCCTGGCTGCTTCTTGCTTTTCTATCTCCTTTTCGCAATTTATGGGAAAAGAAACATGAAAAGATTCTACTGGGTGGACAGGTCATTTTAAGTCATTTTTTCCTCTTGTCATGAAGATTAAAAAGTAGTAATATGGAAATCACTACCCGCCCCGCATTCATTTCCCTATACTTCCCTCCTCTTATTGATGACACTTTGACAGCAAAGTTTAAACATGAGAAAAACAGAAAAACAGTGAGAGGTGGAGAGGGAGCAGGAGGAGAGAGAGAACTCGCTTTCCTCCCTCCAGAACCTGAGCAGAAGGCTGCTGTTTGTGGGCGTCTCTGACTCCCCAGGAGATGCCAGACCAATGACCTCTAGGAGTCCCTCACGACTCCCCGTTCCCGGGAAGCCTCAGTTTTTGCAAAGTCAAAATATATGTTCTTGAGGCAACTGCATGGGAATTAAAGACCTCCCAGGCTCAGGACAAATACTAATAAATTTTCTCATTATAAATATCAACAATTGGGCCTAAAAACTACTGAGAAACCTTCTGCTTTTGCAGGAACTTTAAACACGCACACTGGCCACCCAGAAACTGCTGGTGTCATGGATCCTTCTGAATACAGTCTTTCTTAACACACACACACACTCACACACACACACACACACCCTTTACCCATCTGAGCGACATCCTTCGAGGCCAAGAGCAGCAGCATGGCCATGACCAGGAGCTCACTGGAAATGCAGAATCCAGCCCCACACAGACCTGCACCCCAGGGTCCATGGCTCTTAAGATTCCCAGGTGATTCTCTTGCATGTTAGTCTCCTAAGCTGACAAAGAACTTAAGGGCCAAATCCACAAAGGAGCTAGTTTCTATCAGAAAATTCGGAGGTAGCCAAAGGTCACATTTGATTCTGAGAAGTTTGAAATGAACGTTGAAGCTGAGGCCGTGTTGTAGTCAGCTTCTTAAATCCCACCCCGCTCTGCCAAAGAAAATCATTCAGGGCGCGAGTTCAATGCCACTCACACCCAAGCTCTGAATGTGAGCAGCTGTCACAAGCCCTCATCACCTCTCACAGTCATTAGGTCTACCAGGCTGAGGATCCACTGTGCCCAGTGGGCCACCACCATGCATGGGACAGGTGGTCTCTGTAGTAAAGGTGGATCCATAACGTCCAACACCTCATCAGAGGCAAGGTGGGCGTGATGTTACATTTCTACTGCTCCTCATGAAGAGTCCAGGAAAAAGGAGAGGTCACCACCTCTGCACACTGGGGACCTTGCAGTCAGTACCTGTCGTAAGGACAATTTATCACTGTTAGATGAAGATGTTGATTTCAAAATTTAAAGCAGTAACTTGCTAAAAGTGGAGCCTAAAAGAAAACATAATCATGACATTATCCAGGTGGCCAGAAACCAGAAAGAAAGTGGGAAACAAGCTCAACAGGAAAAAAGAAGAAGAAGAATGTAATAGAACGTAATTAGATAATGAAAACCCCAGCTGAATTTGTGACTACAAAGTACCCCAGAAGCAGTCAGGATGGGTGAGATCCTATGTACAAGCTCTTGGTTACCTTCAGCTTTGTTTGGTGGGTCTCAGTCAGGAGGAAACTGCTGGCTACAGACAATCTCTTGCATTTGTTGATCAATAGATCAAGGAACAGTCAAAAGAGATAGGATCCGTCTAGAAAGGGACGTCGCTGGCATTGATGAATGCAGACAGGGCCAATAAAAATACTGTGCTCAATTAGCATTTTGTGGACCTAGCGATTTCTGAAAACAGTTCTCAGGTCATAGAATACACAGTGACCATCTGCCTTCCTGCAAGAAATACCTCGGACCCCTCACTCCTGCTCCTCAGAAGACCTTCCTGGGGGCAGACTTGCTGCTGTGCTGAGTTAGGGCTTCCAATTTTAGTCACAGTGGTGGGCCCTTAGTGGTGCTCCTACTGTGTTCCGGGCACTTCACAGGTCTCATTTAATCCTCACAACCAACTAGTTCTTGTTTACACATAAATAACTAAAGCTCAGAGAGGTGGGTACACCTGCCACAAGACCACAGCATTGGCAAGTGAAGTCTGCAGGACTCCAGCCTGCGTTCGCCCAAAATTGACACCCTTCTGGTGCCATTGTCCTGCGCCCCCTTCCCTGCCCCCCATTGCTTTTGCTCTTTACTGTCAGCCTTACTTTTCTGGCCTGTGTGTTTGGGGAGCTCCCCTTCCTAGAACCTGGCTTCGAGCAATACCTCACTCTGAGCTCATCTCTCCACTCAGGACCCACTATTGCAGGCACCTCCACGGGACCCAGCCCCAGCCCCAGCCTCCATGCCTTTAGAAATGGACTCTCTCTTGACAGTTTCAAGTGGGCTCTGTCTTCCAAAATATGTACAATAGAGCTAGGAGTTAAAGTCAAGCCCTTTGCCAAAGTTCTTCAATGTTCAGAAGAAAGGAGAGAAATAAGAACAAGACGAAAAGATACCATGGGCTCATCTGTGAAAGGCATTGTCACATTGCTCTACCTTGGTCATCTTCTCACTCTGTCCCTCCACAGGTGATTCCTCTACTCTTGAGTCATTTTGCCAAAACAATGGCTACTAGCAGATGTACTCCAGCGGAGCCAGCCTTGCAGTGAAGCACAGGCACAAACTAAGAGAGCCCTGCGGAAGCCCACATTAGAGCAGGTACATGGCCAGAGGACACCACTCCTGCTTAGGGGAAAGCCCCCTTTACTGCCTCTCCATGTGACACTGGGGGTTTTCATATCACAAAACCAAAATTATTGACTGAAAGCCCCCTGAGGAGACCTAGCATCAAGGACTCATTGATGACATCTCCAGATAACTTCCTGGGGAGGGTGCAGCAGCTTCCTGGGGATGGATGGCTATTTTGACTTGGACATGAGTCACAATCATATCAGAAGGTGTGCCTGCACGTGTCTCCTTGGACCGCCGCCCTCACTGTCACCAGCTACAGGACTTTCCCTCCCCCTTGGCTTTCATTGACCACAACCCTGGAAACTGAGCCAAGTCTCCACAGGAGACCTGTGTGAACACAGTTGCTCCTCAAAGGAAGCCCACGCCCTTCTGTCTCTGGTGTTGAGAGCCAGGCAGAACTGCTCTCCGAAGTCTTCACTTTGAAGAACCTGGTCTTTGTCCTCGCCACCGTTCATCACACAGCAAGTAACCCTGCGGTGCTCTAGGGCATCTTTGTCATCCTAACTGCCTAACAGTAAGTCTTCTGAAGGAAGAGTTTACTAAGTTCATTGATTCTCTTGGCAAGCTTGCAACCCTTGGCTTTGAACCAATTAAACACAGTAACGATTTCCTATACCAAATTGGAGGACATTACCTGAAAATTCTAAGAGGTTTTCTTAAACTCCAGGAAAAAAGAATCAAGAGGAAAGAAGGAAGAAAGGAAAAAAGCAAAGGAGAGAGCAAAAGAAGGAGGAGGGAAAATGGATCATATAGAATACATATTTTCAAAATGGAAAGGACAAAACAATTCAACTAACATATTAACCTTTATTCTATAACAGACATAAATAGTTTTATGAATTCATATGGCCTATACAAAAGACAAAATAAAATATAGCACTAAATTTAGATATGGGATATTTGGATTTACAATTAGCTAAACTGATAAATATATACAATTTAAGGAGTTAAGGCAAAACCAGATGATACTTCAAACACGACAGAAGGTTTGAAAAATAGGTGTAATTAAAAACAAGGGCATCCCATCTCCAGTTAATAAAGCCATCATATCTAAGGGAAAAAATTCCTTAGGTTTTTAATAAAGTGGTTATTATCAATCATGTTAATTAAAGTTGAGCATTAAAGAATAAGATTTCCCACAGAGGAGAGCTGTTTCACTAAGGTTTGGGGACCGAGCACTTAGAATTTGGGTAAGCAACTTTTTCCTTGTCAGATTTATGATCTATTTTTCCTATTAGAAAATATAATTTGGAAAATATGACTCTTTCACATGTATAATTAAAATACAATTATGAAGCATTCTTTTTTCTTTTCTTTTTTTTTTCTTTTCTCATTGAAGGAAGCAATGTAAGTGATCTCATAGCCAAGATAACTTTTCAGACAAGCCATATATCACCTTATTTGTGAAAAAAACACAAAGCCTGTCACTAAAAACCATTCCCAATTACCTCAAGAAAACAGAACAAACAAATTCCAAAGGAATAAAAACAAGCATAATCAATATATCAACACAGAGTACAGTTCTTTGGCAGCATCACAAGAACCATTGGTTGGAGCCAGAACTTTTAGCATTTTCTAATTCCTAGACCCAGTTGCCAGTCTTTAAAACTAAATAAATAAAAATTTGCATGTGCAACGAATTCAGTAATTCCAGGAAATTAAATTCAGAACAAACCTTGAGACAGCATTTGACTGTTACATTTAAGCATAGATAGGCATGATCTGCTTTGAGTCCCGATCCAAATATAGTCAAACACGCACACACATGAAAATAGTCTGAAACTTTGTGTTGGTTCAAACAGATCTAGAATCCTTAGGGAGAATCCATATTCACCCATGAGAAACCAATAAAAGACACGAATCCAGTGATGAAAATGATCTTCCAATAACTCAGGGGTAGGCTGTCCCTCACCTGGATAAACGTCACGGAGAAGTCAGATTCTATAGAGGGAACACCAGAAAGCCGGAGAACGTGGAGTACTGCCAGCCTCCAACCAAGTTACCTTTCTCCAGTTTCAGGTAAACCTTGTCCTCTTTGTCCAAGTAGAGCAGGACTCCATTCGTGGCTGCTTCACGAGTGACATCTTTGTCCCCGGCAAATGCAGATATTACTGGTTTTCCATTTAACATCAAGTTCACCTAAGAGAAAAAAAAATCACTACAGAGCTCCCTTTAAAGTCAAGAGGGGATGAGATGACCCACCTGTAAAATACATGACGTCCAGGACACATACCCCCATTCTTTCAAATTAGTCGACTGTGGGGTCAAACTAAGTATCTACTGAGTTGATTTTTTAAAAAATTTCTCCCACATAAATTTCCTTACATTCCTACACAAAGAAAGAAAGAAAGAAAGAAAGAAAGAAAGAAAGAAAGAAAGAAAGAAAGAAAAGAAAAGGAATAAAAGAAAAACACCCAGAGAGCAACCTGTGGAAGTCTTGTGAAAATGGGCTTCTCCGCATGCCCACTAAGGTTACTGCTGTCCCATTCCTCCACAGCAATCCTCTGGGAATGTAGAGGGCGAGGCCTGGAGCTGGCCAGTGCTCCTTGACCAGATGAACCAGATACAGCTAGAGTCTACTGACCCCCTTGCAGGTTCCCATGAGCTGTAACCTGCACAGCTCTGAAAGTCATTTGAAATAACAGTGCATGTTCATGAGTGGGCCTGTGAATGTGTGTTTTCTTTTTCTATTTTTCCTCATAAAAAAGGTGGGCTAAAAATAATCAACACTGCCACTAGAAAGCTTAATGATGGATAATTAGCAAAAGAATGGATTCAAATTTCTATTAACTTCTTTTCCCATGCTATGATTTTGATTGTGTCAAACATTACATAGATTTCTAAATTTTTCAGCTTGGAAAAAGTTTTTCCATGAATGTAACTTTGCCTATTAGATATTCATTCCTTTTAGGTTAAAAATAATATTAAATGAATTAAATCTGAGACTGACCAAGTTATCCATTCTCTAGGCAGGATAGGTAAAACTGGTAGCTGAGGGTGTCATCTATCATTCACATGGCCATAATATATGAAATAAATATAAAGCATAAGATAAAAAGTTACCCTAGAATTCCATTAAGATGTATTGTTACTTGTCGTTAGCATATTTGAATATCATAGGAAATAGCTCTATTGCTGCTTTTGAGTGGCAGGTCAAGCCCATTATCTAGAACAACACAGGCATACTGTCAATCACATACTCACAACTGGTAAGAATTCACTAGCACCAAAGTAACAGGGTAAACTAAAACGTTAAGCACACCATTTCCTTTAAAAAGGATACCAAATTGCTGTCTTTCACAAGTTTATGTTGATAGTTAACTGTATCTCGTAATTTTTTAAATGAGAGCAAATTTGTTCTATTTACTTAAAATGAACTTGCAAAGCTCTGCTACTTTTATAAGGTTTTTCCTTACAAACAAATAACTTTTACATGCACCAAATTAAATCAAGCTCTTAGAAAGAGATTTGCGTCACTAAATTTTACCAAACCATGCTTTTTAAATGTTTGGATATCAGTAAGGTAAACTGCTTTTTGTTACATGCCTAATGGGCATTGTATATGAAGAAGAAAATTGGGAATGAAGTATTTTACAAATAAACTATAAATATGGCTGTTTATTTTTTATGATGAAAACACATCATTGAATAAATACTTAAAAACATAACCCACTAAAGATAAACAGTTGTTCAGGGAGAGAGAATGGGTCAGAACACATACCTGGATCGTTTGGCTCTGGTAGACTTTAATTACGTGAAAACTGAAACTGTAAATTCCTTTCCTTGGTGCTACAAAGACAGACTCCAATGTGAAAAAATTACCCACATTAACTAGGATCTACAAATAAAAATAATAAATAACAGCAAATTATTATAATACTTTCTTCTATAAGAAAAATATATTTCCTTCCTTCCTTCTTTTCTTCCTTCTCTTCTTCCCTTCCACCTTTCCTTCCTTCCTTCTTTTCTCTCTCCTCAACAACTAGCTTCAGTAACCACAGAGCATAAAACATCTTTCCTCTTAAATGACTTGGACCATGGACTTGTGTATTGGAAGGCTCTTCTTTCTTTTAAACAATATAGAAAAAAAATAATGTGAATGTTTTGTGCTCGTGACTCAATTTCCAGCAAGGCTTGACTGCTCTGGAAACATCTGGGTAACATGGGAAGGCTCAAAGTATCGGCTTCACTCTGACAACCAGATAAAAGGCATCTGCCATGGATGTGCATTCCCACCATCCACAAGTCTTCACACTATCCAGAAGTGACGTTGCCAAGCCAGCCAATCGACACCCAGGGTCTCTCCGCAGTCATCCCTGGACACATCACACAGAGGCATAGGTACCCCTCCTCCGTGTGACATAATCCATGACACTGAACAGTTGGTGCACAAAGTGATATGAATGCCTGGCCCTTCCCCGAGCCTCTGCCGGAGCTCTCCTAAGATCCATGGCCATTTTTTTTTCATTTCTGTGCCATCTAAGCCTGAATTATAATATTTTGGCAATGAGTCAGCTCTTGTCAGCTGCCAAAGAGTAGAGAGTGGATAAGGCACAGTGAAATAGGTGGCTTTCCATGTCCTTCTCAGTGTCACACATTATCCTTCTATCAATCACCTGCTCTTTATTTAAAGTCCCAGGGTCAAAAATGAAAAGTGAAACAAGGCCCTGTTTTTGAGGAGGGCAGCAATGGGCTTTGTAGCCCAGGATGTCCAGCACAGGTCTTCTGGTTAGAACATTAACTCTGAATCTCAATAAATGACTTCTTAAACTAGATTTGCAATGTCACATAGGTCAGTTCCTTCCTAAGAGAAAGGGGAAGGTGCATAAAATAGGGATTTCTTCACGTCTCTCCAAGAAATAAAATCTGTAAGTGGTATTCAAAAAAGTCAGATACCTCTATAAAGATATATTTTCTGAATACCAGTGGCAATCTGCCATAATCTCTTTTAAACATTGCCTTCTTGTCAAAATTAATACATTTTCATGCCTCTTGCATAATTTCCTAAAAATGCACTACCGGCTCTGAGCAACATAGCACAGCATCATGACCATCAGGCAAGGGTCCCAGGCTCAACATCTGCCTTAACATACATGTAAGTGTGTGATTTTATTGAGATTCCACCTTCTTCCCAGTAAACATCAAATTTCTTTTCTCTGACCTGATGATGGATGGTCTCTTTCAACAAGTCGCCAGCTGTGCAATAATCCCCAGCAGAGGCTTCACAAATATTTTTTTTCAAGCACATTTAAAATAATTTCAGGTGCTTAGCAGGTACTTCCTGGCTCAGATAGAAGTAGTATAATTCATTAGCAATAATGGAAATGGCAGAGTAGTGTTGACTACACGTAAAGCAGGGTGTTGACTCTACATAGTAATTGGAGTATCCAGGCACATCAAGATTTATACCTAAATGAGTCTTGTTGTCTCCAAGATGTGTGGCTCCCTGCACAGAAGAGCAAACTCTTCTCCTCTTCTAATTGACAGGAAGGTCAATGAAAAGAACACTCCATTCGGAGGGTAGCAGGATGCCCACAGTATTCCAACATTTAATTAATGCCTCAAAATTCAAACCAGCAGTGGTGCTCGACTTTATTTCCATCACACTGGAGAATACAGCACCAAAACCCCAAAAGGGCTACTTAATTAGTTACAAATTATGGCTATTCCATAGTAATCCCCCAGAGAGACAGACTCTGTCTTTGACCAGCTGGAGAATGCATTACTTAGGAAAACTGAGTAGGGACCACAAATGTCACCTCATGCCTTTCCTAGCACATTCTGCGGCACTATTTAACCTGTGCTCCTGCACACAGTGCTTTGCATACAACTGTGAACTGTGACTTTGGAATTTTGAGAGACTCTGGATACCGTTCCCGTTAAAATGAAAACTCTGGAGTCAGTTTTCTTCCTTAGGACGCTTTGTTCAAGCTAAGCTGATATCCTGGGGTTTCTCATCAAGCCAAACCGCAGAGCATCCAGCGGCAACAGAGTCCCGCCTCCTTCCCCTGCCTTGCACCTCACAATCTGTCTTTACCCAGTGATTTGCAATTCTCTGAAAGGACCGAAGCCTAGGAAGCAGGAACCATCTCCCCAGCACTTCCCTGGGGCAGCTCCGTGTGTTTGTCCCATTCCTTTTCCTCCCTCCCAAGCAACTTTTCTCTGGGAACGCAGGAAGGGCGCGTAGTCTACTCTAGGCAGCCGCAGCGGCGCCCGGAATGTGTGTGAGGACCCCAGCCTCGAAACCAAGAAGCGAGATCTGAACCACGGTCCTGCCGCCATCCTCTGCGGCCACCTGCCGGATCCCTGCACAGGGCATGGAGACCCAAATCTCTCTTTGGGGAGAAGCTTCTCCACCTGGAGAAACAAGTCAAACGTTTATCGGAAGTCCGCGAGAGCATCACGGAACAGCTTGTGCGGCACATGCAGATGAGTCGGAGCCAGGGGGCGAAGCTCTGCCCAAGAGCTCCAGGTGTCCAGGGACCAGATTCCCTCAGCTCCTGCTGACCTGTTGCTGTTAAACTTGTCCTGAGCTCTAGTAGCCGGCCTCTGCGCTCCCAAGCCTCTCCCCCACCGCGCTGCAGCCTCTGTTAGAGACCGAGAGAGGGAATGAGGGCCCGGGGTGGGGTAAGGGGGTGTCACATCAGAAGTTTCAGACCCGGACATGTTTGGGAAGGCGGATGCCTAAATGAATCCCCATATCCCAATCACAGGAGCTTAGCCCGATCAGGCAGCCCTATCTGCGATGCCCTGAGACTACCCACTCAACCCCCCACCCCACTCTGGGTGCCCTGAATCCCTCGGAGTCTAACCTGGTCGAAGTAAATGATGCGCGTTTTGTTGCTCATCTCCGATGGCTCGTGGTTGGTGCTCCGCACGGCTGAAAAGGCCACCTTGGAGTTGGCCGCCCGGACCGATATCCCCAGAGGGGAGGAGGAGGAGCCCTTGGCGTCTGTGGCCGGGTTCGAGTCGCACACTACCAGACACTTGCCCTCCAGCACGATGGGCTCGGTGTCGTTCTGCGCCCAGACGGGCAGCCCCGGCAGCGTGAGCGCCAGCAGAACGGCCGGCACCACGGACAGCCCGCGGCGCGCGGAGCCCATGGTGAGCGGCGTGGGCAGCGGCAGCCGACTGGCGCTTCTGCTCGCCGGCGTCGCCTCCTACCCTGGGATCCCGGAGCTCCGAAAGATGCCAGTGGCTAGATGGACAGCGCTGCAGGAACGACGGCGGCGGCGCGCACACTTCCACCAATTCTGTGGGCTGAAGTCAAAGTCTCCCCTCGAGCTCCCTCGCTGGCGCTGTTACCTGTGTCCTTTAAGGAGCTCATGCAGAACCCCTACCTACCCTCCTCCGCTCAAGAATCAGCCCTGCCTGGGGCCCCTGCACCCACTCTTATTCTTGGACATCTAAAAGTCGCCAAAGCCTCACAATCACACCTCAAAGGAAAAATAAAGAAATAAGTAAATAAATAAATTTTCGCCCCCAACCCAAGCACCCCCAGGTGAACCGCGGAGCAGAAGACAGCGCGGACTCAGCGAAGCCGCAAGAGCGGCGGGTGCCAAGCGGTGCGGTGGAGGTCCTCGCAGTCTGCCTTGCGCAGGGACGAATTAGAGACGCTGGAGGTGTTTCCTGGGCTGAGATGAACGCGAGCCTGTGCTCGCAGCCAGGATGCTGGCGATTCTCACTTTCGCTTGCTCAAAAATTCCCCGAAGCCTGGTGTCACTCCGACGTAGGTCGGCAGCGGCTGGACCGCGCTGAAAGCACAATTTCCCGGGATCAGTTCCAAGGTGCAGGGCGGCTGGGCTGGCGGGGTCTCCCTTCCCAGTCCCTGTGCACAACTTTCTCTCTCCTCGCGCGGCCGGGGGAGCGCGAAGCGGGCACCCGCGCGCTATTTATAGGAACACAGCATCCAGCCCCGGGCTGGCCTAACGCCGGACCCGCGGGCTCCGGGGAAGGGAGGAGATGGCGTCCGGTGACCCCAGCGAAGCGGCTCCTGTCTGACGTTCAACGTACCCGGGAGGAAGCGGGACGCACAACACTGCTGGTTGGCAAGGTCCGAGGCCACCTGCCCCTCCAGACCGCGCGGCGCGGAAGGCGTGTGCCCAGAGAGCGGTGCCCACCGCCGCGCGCTGCCCCTTCCTCAGTCTGGGCCGCGAGGGGGGCTGCGACTGTCCTCACCCTCCTCTCCTCAGCGCGGGACTGCGCCTCCAAGCGCCCTCTCCGAAGCGAGCGCGGCGCCGCCAGCTGGGTTGCGGAGATGGATGCGCCGCGCGGCGGATTCGCGGGCGAGCTGCCCGGAGCCTGGGGACCCTCCCGTGCCCCCACCGCGCCTGGCCGGAATTCCGCCTCGCACAGCCCTCGGGCCCGGCGAGCTCAGGGAAGCCCGGGGACAGACCGCGGCCCGTGGGGGCGGCTAGGAGGAGGTGCCAGATTCCTTCCTTCCGCTCAGAGAAGATGCGCCTCAGAAGCCGCAGGGGCGCGCGCCTTTCCACTTGCACTGCTAATCCAGCTCCAGCAAGGCCAGAAAAAGTGGAAGGGAGGCAACTCAGCCAGAACAAGTCTTCAGAAACCGTACCCCCTTTAAAAAGTCAAAGAAAATAAATACAGCACCTTTCTCCTGTCTGGATGTGCCTCCCTTCCCCCTGGGCCTCCCCACTGCCATCTTGGCCTCTGATTTGCAAGCGTTGTCTTCTTCTTCCGCAGCCACCAAGAAGTAGAAGCTTATCTCTGTGTGTGATGGACAGCATGAACTTGGCCAAGTCATTTACCCTCTCTGAGAGGGTGTCACTGCACTAAGAGTCCCTTCCACTTTCCAGTTCTGTGAGCTTTAGGTCATGGCTCTAGGTACCAAATTCCTTCACTTCCAGATGCCAGAGGCAGGCACCATATCAAAACAGCATCCCCATCCACAACATCAGCCATGTGGAGGAGCTCCTTGAGCTGTATTGGCCACTCATCAGTTGAAGAGATGTTTGTTAAGTCATGTCCCTGGGGTGGATGATGCCCCACTCAGCTCCTAGTAAAGGTTCTCCTTAGCATGGCATTTAGGCCCCTCCAAACAGAAGCCAGACCTGTATCTCCAGGCTTGTCCCCTCACAAGTCCCTTTCTGGAGACCAGGTTTGGGTCATAAGCACCATGCTGCAATTGCAGTTGTTAAAATTGAAGATACTCCTACAAGTTTGTCATCCCCTGGCCCCTAACTCCCTGGAAGATTGCGACTGTTGATTTGATGTGTGGCACCACAGGACCTCCAGATTCTGCTCCAATGGGACAGTGTCAGTTCTGAGTGGCAGGTACTATGCTATTTGTTACAATTTGAATGTCACTAAGTCGGAACCAAACAGGTAAACTGGTTGGTGTCTTCTGAAGATGGCCATCATCTACCCAGCACTGATGCCCACCCTAGGCTCACACAGCTTCCCACCTGACCCCTGTCTGCACTTTGTAACTCCCTTTCAGCTTTCACCACAGGCTTCCTGGATGACATCTGAAATTGTCTTTTCATCTGATGCTCTCTTGAGGGCAGGTGCTGAATGGAGTTTGGTTCCTCTTTTTCTCCTGTAGGGGTAAGCATTCTGCCTTCCCTGTTCAAGACAGCTATTTAGTTACTAAGCCAAGCCTTGTGCTGTTTGATGTCCAGCTGGGAGGAGTTTAAGAAAAAGCTCTGTTGACTGTAGAATTGTTAAATATGCAATAAGCTGTCTTTTCCATCAACCTCAATATATTCTTTCTGCATCCTTTTCTCCTCTAGGCATTTTCTTTCTGCAAGAACTCAGATTTTTAAAAAATCTTTTTCTTCTCTCCTCTTTCTCTCACTGAAAGTATTCATTTGTACCCTACAAAGCTAACAGTGATCCTATTAGGGACTCAATAATTGAGTGAGGAATGACTAAATACATCCAAATGGAAAGTAATTATTAGTCATTCATCTTGTAGTATAAGCTAGTTTAAATGAGTCTCAGTAAAATTTAAATTCAAACCTTCCTAGTAATTTGGGAAGAAAGTCTTTGCTCCTTTACTGAAGGATGTTCTGCCAAGGTCATCTGAAGATGAGGAACATGGTGTCATCTGTGGTCTTCTGCTAGAAGCTCTCTGATATTGTGAATCACAGAATCTCATTCTTTTCTCCTTTCAGTGGACGGAACAGAGAGAGCCTCTGGGTTCCAGGGCTGCCAATTCATTTGATACCAGAAGCCCATGATTTTCATGGCCTGACTCAGCCAGATGAGTACAGGCTGCCAGATGTTCTCTTTCTGGCATCTAAATGAGATGTCAAGTTGCTTCTAGGAGACATGAAGTGCTACAAAAGCCAGACCTGTGGTCTCCCAAAGTGGGAGGCTGCCACTGAGGAGTCACCTGGAAGTCAAAGCAGAAAAATGTGCTGGACAAAATGGGAGGACTGACCACACCAGAAGACAGAAGCCAATACTGGACACTGAGCACTTTTGAGAGATGAAGAAGAAGGGAAATGAATCAGCACTGGCTTCCAGCTCTTAACGCATACCAATGTTTCTTCTGACCTCAAGTTTCGTTAGATCCTTCTCTATCCTTTCAATAAAACCCATTTCAGGTCCGGCACAGTGGTGCACATCTGTAATCCCAGCAACTCGGGAGGCTGAGGCAGGAGGATCGCGAGTTCAAACACTGCCTCCGCAACTTAGCAAGGCCCTGAGAAACTCAGTGAGACCCTGTCTCTAATTAAATATTAAAAAATAGAAGGGCTGAGGATGTGGCTTGGTGAGCAAGCATCCCTGGGTTCAATCCCCAGTACCAAAAAACAAAACAAAACAAACAAAAAACCATTTCACTTCAACTATTTTTAGTAAACTTACTCCTCCTTGTCATCTGAATCCTCCCTAGAACAGCATTCGTGAAATCATACACAGAAGTCCATGAATGTCCTGACAGAAGAATGAAGCTCATGCCTTTGAGAAGTGATTTCTGAACACTTTGGGAAAGAAGTCATCTGCTCCCCACTCCCTATTCCTGCTCCAGCCTCCCCAGAAGAAAAGAAGAAGGATTAAGTCCAAGGTTCTCTCCAACCATAGCATAAATCTGTTTCTTTCCCCTCCTTCCCCCAACCTTCTCTCTCTCAGTTAAAAATATGCTATGAGAAAACCTCTCTGTGACCCAAATGTCTCCCTATTCTGAGATTCCCAGATTGTATTTGATGCCCAAGAATTTATTTTTCTTTTTGCTAGGCCTTTAGAGGTAAGACAAGGATGCATTTCACCTCCCCGCAGTTGGGCTCGGCCTCAAAGTAAATTAGAATCTGAACTGATCTTGTCCAGGAAACTTCCTGTGTCAGCGGACTCAATGACTGCTGTCCCACCAGCCCTGCAAGAAACCAAGTTTCCAGCAAGGCCAAGGCAGTCAGGATCCATGAGCAATTTTCTCCTGAAGAAAACATCTCAGAAGGCAAAGACAGACACACAGCCCTTCAGCTCTAAGCGCCTGGCTTGGGACTGAATGAAAGAAGACTCCACCTCACCCTGTGGCAGAGACAGTGCAGGTCAGTGGTGCAGATGGTGCAGATGGTGCGAAATGGAGAGCCAGCAGGGAGGCGCACATCATGGCCAAAGGGCTCTGAGTCTTTTCATCTTCTAATCACCCTTCCCTCCTCCAGGGGTAGCTCTCACCCAAGCAAAGGCTCTCCTCTGAGGGAGAGTAAGCAGCTTAAGGAGGAAAAGTCTCTGTAGGCAACCTACATGTGAGCACTGGAAAGTGACCAGCCACCGAGGAAAACTTCAGGGCTCCTTTCAGAGACAGTCAAATTGCAGACTTTTATAAAGATGGCACTGAAAGGGAAATTAAATGGATGATTTAAAATCTTTTTAGTTGCTTTTAGAATTTAAAAATTGTTGGAGACAGTTCTTCTACACTGTTTCTTCCCTTCATTACATGAACCAACAGGCTCCATGGCTAAGACCTCAAGTAGCAGAAAGATTTCTTGATCAGAGTTGCACACAGATCGTGACCCCCTTTTGCCTTTCCCATTACACACTGTGCTTATCCTAGTCATCATTTACCACGTTTTAAAAAGTTGTTGTTTTTTGTTATGCTTTCCACGGTCTATTTTTTTATCGTATTTTCCAGGGACTATTAACTTAGGATCATTCACACAGAATTAAGCAGATAGAAAGGATAAATAAGAATAAGGATAAATAATAAATGTTGACTGAATAAAGTAGATTACTATTGCTCTTATTTCTCATAGGGAAAATACATTAAACATAACAATATAACATTAAACCACTATGATATATATATATGACAGGAAAAATAAATTCTTTTGGAAATTTTGAGGGGCATGGAATGTTTAGTCTGCCCTTCGTGATTAAGAATGGAAGCAAAATGAAACATAAAGGGGATTTGTTGGAAGGGCCTCACTCCACAGAATCCAAAGGAAGGGCAAAGTTGAACCTGGGGGTGATAATGAAACTTACTGCCTCTGCTTCTCTCTCTTCCTCTCTCTCTCTCCCTCACCCTCACCCTTTCTATGACGCACCTGCATTATGCATTTGCTCTCCTCACTCTCCCTTCTTTGAAGCCCACATGATGGAAGACAACAGCTGCCATTCTCAAATTTCACACATGCAGATCCATCCACCCAGAAGATATCCTAGAATTCCAAACACAACACTTGTTGCCCCATAGGGGTCCAGATGCTCAACCTGAATCAACCACACAGACTGGAGAAGCCAAATGACAACACGTAACTCATTTCCCAGAGCAAGGGTTATAGAAAACTGGGGCAGGGTGGGAAGAGGACCAGTCCTTCATCCTTGGCACCCACAATATGTGGAAGAGGGGGAAAGAACAAGATAGAGACTGATCTGTATTATGGGATTACATCTTAATCCCTTGCAAACATGTACAAATATGTTTGTGTTCCATAGAAAGATCAGGAATATGAAAAGCTAGGCAGCAAATTGTCAAATTTAGAGGAATAAAATACAAGGAAACATTAATTTCACTTCAGATGTTTATTATTTGAATGGCCACAGCAATCATTTATTACATTGTGATGCACATTTAAAATAAATTTACATATAAAGGAAAGGGTTTCTAGGGAAGTCATCCAATAGCAACCTATTACATTAGCATTTTTGCCCCATAATTTAAACTCCATAAAGTTTAGAGAGCATTCTTTCTCAGCAGTGGTGCTGCTTGAACAGAAATTCTCCTTCTTTGGTTATATTGATCCAACTCATCAATATAAAATCATTCACTCAGTGTTTAGGAAAATGCTCAAATATATAAAGCCTAATATTCTACAGCTAAGGAAAAAAAACATTGAAAATGGTAAAACTCATGAGTAGTATTGAAATGTCTGGTTATATTTCAAATTCAGTTCAGCTCTTATATAACCTGTTAGCATCCCAGCAAGCCCTAGCTCCGCACCTGTATGTGATACACACTTGACCACCCTTCGTTTCTGTTGCAGAGACAGGAAGGACTGAATGTGGGGTCCAGAACAA
The DNA here is from genome assembly GCA_028644305.1 of Xerus rutilus. NCBI lineage: Eukaryota > Metazoa > Chordata > Mammalia > Rodentia > Sciuridae > Xerus > Xerus rutilus. The sequence goes on from CM053401.1 coordinate 174,323,764, forward strand.
GGACTCCTACTTGTGAGATCTGAGAAGCTAATTACCTGTGCAGAGTGCTCTGAGATGATGCTCTGGCCATAAACTGGAGATCTGTTTTATTAACCAGCACTGGATGAGTCAGAAGCTTTGACTTTGTGGCTATCTCTGTGAAATTCATCTGCCCTATGAAATCAGGATGATTAGCCCAGAGTGAAGAACAGACTACTTAGGGCTAGCCTATGACCATGGGGCAAGTTACAAACACTCCTTCAGCCAAGAAAACTGCAATCAAAAAAATAATCGTCTGTTTTGCCAAAGAGGATTGAATGGGGAACTGTAAGCAGAGAACTAAACACAGTGCCCTGCACACAGAAGGCGCCAATGTGGTGCAGCAATTACTATCATTAATTTGTGGAATCACTGAGGACTAAAAGTGAGCATCAGACCACAGTACCCTGGATCAAGGCCTATCAACCTTTGGCAAGCAATGGCTACAACTTAATCTCCCCTACACGATCATGGGGGAGAATGAAGTGTGTCCCCGTGCGAGAGAATCAAGACTTAGACACCCAAACAATAACGAAAGCCCAGAGCATGAATGCCTGTAATTCTGCATAGCTGCAGCTGCAGAATAAAGCTAAGGCACCAAGCTGATCTGTGAACTCCCTGCAGGCGATGGACAAAGGGTTTAATTTTCTTTTTCTTTCTTTCTTCTCCATTCTCTTAATCACTAGGCTGAATCTGAAAGAAGCATTGAGTGAAGTAGATGGATTCTCCAGGTAGAAATTCTACAGAGTCAAGAGCAGAAATGGTCATCCCAGCAGCAGATGGCTCCAGAAACTCCAGAGAACCAGGCAGACATGGGAGAAAATATGGCAGTGGTTAAATCCACAGGGGCACCTAGAGCTAGACACAGGCATTGTAGGCTGGTCGTCTACTGATCTGGCAGCTGGAGAGTCGCAGGCGATTCATTTTCCTGACTTTAACAATGTGTTTAGGGGAAAGGAAGGGAAACAGCTTCCGTCCAACAGGTAACTCCCTCACGGTGGCATTCAGTGAGCTCGTGTATGCTTTGAGCCTGCAATGGGAAGCCTCTCAGACGTGATTACGGTGCACCAGCATGTGCAATTCTAGTGTTCAGAGAGAAGCGCCTCCCTACAACATGGCCACGGAAAGTAAGCCAACCACTTGGTGGGGCATTCAGCTGAAGAAACAGCAATCTGTTCCTACTCTGAAGAAAAACTGGCTGTGGTGGGCTCCCTGAGAGTCAGTGTGGCAGCCACCATGGGGAGAATTTCCGGAGGACTTTTTCAAGGGTAAGTTCAACTCTAGGCAACTTTTCTCTTATGCACCCACTTCAGGATCTGGCCCTGAATTCAATGATGCTCTGTTGCTGCTTTTGTTTGTGTTGTGTTGTGTTGTGTTGTGTTGTGTTGTGTTTGGGGAAACCTCCTTGCTGATAACATCTTCCACTTAATCATCACCACTTGAAAGAAAGATTGTAGATAAGGACACGGAGGGTCTGCAAAGCTGCTGCATATGGCCCTCATCTGGTGGACAGCAGGGCTGAACTTGACTGCAGGACACTCGTCTTCATGCCCAAAGGCCTTTACTCCAGACCTCACAAGAAAAGTGCAAAGGGCTTCTGGAATGTGCAGATCATTTATTTATTTATTTTTAATATATCTGTTTGTCAATTGATGACATCAAACCTGGGACCTCAGTGTATTCTTGGACTTAGGAATGTCAGCGCCAGGCATGCCGGAATTAAAAGTTTGGGCACAGGAAGGACACAAGCTTTGAATCAAGAAATTTTAAATAAAAGCTATTGGCCATAAACCCACATGAGGCCTAAATATTTGTAATACACACACACACACATATATATTAAAACATATAAAATATTAAATATGTAGAGAGAGAACCAGGTGACAGGGTTAAAGTCTCCTTCAGGTGCCTTTCGCCCTCCTGCTCGCCAGGGTGGCAACGCCACATTCGCTTGTCCTGTTGTTTGACTTCACTGAAGTCTTGATGGTACCACAAGCTCCATGAGGGGAGTGATGGGCTGCTTTTTGCTCTCCATAAATGACTCCCAAGAACGGCTCTTGGCACATAGAGTAAATGTTTGTTGAAGTAAATGAATAAAATGCTACGGCCAGAGTCTAACTTTGGCTACATTTTCAGAGTGTATTTCCAAATTATAACACCCGATAGTTTCAAAAATTAAGTGATGTTTTTTCTAATTCTTACTAATTATTGATGGTGTACAAGAAGCCATCTTTCTTTACTTGGAAATATAATGTGTTTTTGGAAAAATAATTGCTGTGGGTAGCCCTTTTCTTCCCTGGACATGCATTTTCACAGCTGCTCCTTGTTCTCACATTCTTCGTGCTGTGTGATGAGTATCTCAGTTTTGGCCAAGCTACCGAAGCTCAGCCACTCTCTTATTTACCACTGCAGTTATGAGAGTAGCTCTTCTTCACTGGGCTATGGGCTCAGTGAGGCAAAACCCACCCTGCTTTGTCTTTTGTTGCTAATTGGCTACCTGTAGATTTCAGAAGCAAATCCAAGATGGTGGGCAATGGCTTCTGCATCAATTGGCTTTGAGCTATTTCAGCTGGCCAAGAGCCTCTTGAATGACAAACAATATACCAACTAACTTGGCGTCCTTGGCCATCTGTCTGTTGGCTAAATAACTCATCTTGGATGAACCAACTCATCACTTAGGCAGCTGGTGTTTTGGAGATTGAGTTGAACCACTTCTGGTCTAGGTCCAATATTTCCTGCCCACAAAAAAAAAAAAAAAAATGAATTTCACAGGGCTTTGCATGAGTTTTGTAGAGTCCTCATAAGGAAAAATAGAGGGAAAAAAGAAAAATGATTGAGGAAATAGATGGACGAGGCTTTACAGTGAAAACATTTTAAGGCATGAGTCATTTTTTATTTTAGCTTTTTTTGCTCTTTCATTATCTCTCCTTTTTCTTCTAATTTACTTCTTCTTGTCTACCCTATTCCTGTTATTTTCTCCTGAAGATCTTATATGCCATTCAACTAATATCTAATTAGGACCAGGTGAGCTTAGCAAACTCAAATGCCTTCAGGGCCTGTGGGGTACTTATTGTACTTTTGGTTATCCAATGGCACAACCCCTTCTTATGACCGGGGACTCTTCCTCCTTATAAAGCAAAGCTGTCTCCTACCAGCAAAACTTCAAGTCCAGATACTTATATCCCAGCTTCCCTTACAGTTAGCAGGCAAACACATGATCCAAGCTCTACATATCTGGCACACCCACCTCAGAGATCAGGTTAGAAGTCTCAGACGGAGCAGCGACTTCACGGAACCCCTTCTAGTGAAGGTGGCAGCAGAGTTAGTGGTCTGGGGCAGAGCTGGCATCAAGAACCCAGTGTGGGTGATGCAGGTGTGGCAGCCAAACTATCCTGTAATGGAGGTCCCAGGGCAATGGCATGAGCTGAGTGTCATTCCTCACTGTATCTTATAAACCCAGCTCCTCAATCCTCTAAGAGATTCTCAGAACCACAGATTTGTTTCCATATACTTTCTTTTTCAATGAATTTTGTCAGAGTCAACTTTTATTACTTGGAAATAAGAGTCCAAATGGGTAGTGAGGCCAGTAAGGTATCCCAAATGAGTGAAACCAAGAAAAAATAACTGAACAGATAGAGGATCTGCACCTCATCTTCTGCAGGCAGCTGCTGCTAAACCTTGTACAATGTGAACCTAGTAAGATCAGATATTTGACTTTTCTGTAGGAAGCTTAATTAAGGTATTTTGATGAAAGCCCCACTATCAGATATTAGTAACTAGTTCTAACATTTGTGTGGGGTACCCAGAACATAACTGCCCATTTGCAACCTCTTGGAGACTTGGTTTTACTTTTAAGAGTATTTTAGGGTATTTGTAATAAAGAGTTCTTGGTAGTAACTTTCCTATACCCCACGTGAGCTCTACTCAGTTACCTCATATCTTTACTAGAAAATTGTAAGGGGACCAGGAAGGACTGAATGAAAAGTAACATATGCAAATAGCAAATCACTATAGCTGCCCATACCTTCCTGGTCAAACCAACCCAGCTAATCAAAATGTTTGGAATCATTTGAGATCTCTAGCCTCAAATGGCAATGTCCATCTCAGGGAAGATGGAGTCATCTCCTGGTTTTCCTACTCCAATTAGCCACACGCCTTGTTGTTTAGTATCACAAACCCAGTCTTAGGATGGTGTATCTCATTGGTAGGACCTACTTCTAAGCCACAGCTGTAGAGGAGACTGGGAAAAGGGGCTACTGACATCTTTAGCACATAAAGTGAGAGTTTATTTTTGCTCTCTACAAGACTCGTAAGATGTGGTGCTCCCCAAACAGAGAAGGAGGTTCTGATGCTGGAGCCAAGAGTCCATGCACGTCCCCACTACCCATCTTTCCCCTGCCCTTCTGCGTACCGTTCTTAAAACAGCTTTCTGGATTCTTCCTCAAGCCTCACTCTCTCCTGCCTCTCCATCAACATAGGAAGAATCAGACAATGTCTACCAAAGAAAGACAATGATTTCTGAAGAATTGGAGTGCAAATAAATATAGCATTATGAAAGAATACAGCTTGATTTATTATTTCTTACACAATCTTATACCTTGTCATCCTCCTAGAACTATGCCTACTTGTGCTTCCCAGAGTAGGCTCCTCTCAGGATGATCAAGAAAGCATAAAAATATTCTAAGCCCAGATCCACTGCATCACAACTCGGAGGACAGAGTCCTGGGAATCTGCTCTACGCTTCCTTGGTAATTTTACTGTTCAGCTGGTGTAGATATCTTCTAATTCTGAAGATGGCAGAGAACTCCTAGGATCTAGTTGAGACTGTTCAGCACAGTGGATGCCCTGTTTTGCTTGGATGCAGATGTCTTTCCAGTGGAAAGCTTTTCTCAGTCCACTTGAGTCTAATGATCGACGGAACCAATGCTAGTGATAACACTCTCCTCCTGGTCCCAGGAATAGGCATGTGACCCAGGCCTAGCCAATAACAATGCCCCATCCTCTTGGCCATGGTGGTTGACCCAGAGATGAGCATGTCACCAAGCAAAACCAACCTGACTTGTTCAAACAGGACTTTATGTTTGGAGGCACAGAAGAACAAGTCCTATCATTGCCTTTAGGGTCAGGCACTAAGAAGGGCAAGAGTTGAGGCCAGTGGGTGGTAATTTTCTCTATCAGTAATATAGTTATAAAAAAGATAGCTAAGAAACATATGAGATGAAACGTCTTAAAATATGTTTGCCCACTCCTACATGAAGCCTTTAGACTTTGCCAAAATGGAGCCCATATGTCCTGTTTACACTTGAAATACTTCAAGGTGGATTTCTTCCCATTGCAACAAAAACGTCTGGAGTAATAGGGTGGGCTTTGCTTTGAATAGAAAACAATAAGAGAATATGGGAGCAAATGAGTTTTTGCACTTAGTAAGGTTGATCAGTAAAGATGGAGATGTGCCTGCAGTTAATACCCTCAGCTCTAATCAAGAGCATGCCTTGAGTGAGCTTACCAGAAAGTAGTAATAAAGAAGCTGACCTGACCCCACACAGTCACGTGAAAACACTGTGAAGGTTCAAAGTGACCTTTCAGGCAACTAAGTGGGGATGTTAGACCAAATGGGCTGGGAACAAATGCCCTTCACAAAACCACTAAAATGATACAGTGCAAAGAACAGCAAGCCCAGCAAGGGCCTTCACCTCCTCAGGGGTTGACTATTATTGCCTGCAGCTCCAGTGTCTCTATGTCCTAAGACGGGCAGTGCAGAGAGGAAGGAAAGCCACAGGGATTGAAGGGGAGGCAGTGTGTGTCCCCAACACAGATGTATACAGGACCTAAAGGTTCCATTCCAAAATCCCCCAATCCAGTCTCTCCAGAGATTCCTTTATGACAATTCCGGGCCGAAGAAGCCAGACTCATGCAATTAATGATCATCTGTGACTTGCCGAAGCCCCATCCAAACATCCTCTCAAACACCCAAGTCTGCATTGCTCTGGAAACACTGTCATGTCCAACAGGAAACACACACACACACAGGAGTTCCCCTCAAGTTCCGCACAAACCGTTGGATCCGCACAGGCAGGAGCAGCACATCGAGGAAGGGGCCAGCCGGGCCCGAGCTGTGGATTCCTACGAGGCAGCTTTGTCCAAAAGAAAATGGTCGGAAGCATCTTCACAAAGAGGACCTACAGGAGTCATTTCTCTGTGGTCCTGGGGTGAGGGGGTCCTGTTTGATAGATGAAACGCGGGAGAGGAGAGTGTCACAAAGCTTTCTTGTGCTTTTAGTTTCCCCTCCCGGTTCCCTTTCTTGGGTTTTCAGTCCTTGCTTCATGGCCTTGAACATCCCCTTCCTCTCAAGTCCTTCAAGTGCTGTTCTTTCATTTCTCTTTGGTCAGAAAAGTTCTGAAAGTGTAACTTTCTGAATAAATAAAGCCTTGGTATAATATTTCTGCATCACAGTTCCTAATTCTAAGATGAAAGGTCAGCAGAAACAGAGAACACCTACTTGCCTTACCTGGAAGCGAGAGGCAGGCGTCTTCCTCAGTGAACCCCTAGAATTTTCCAGAAGTCCAATGCCTCCACTGCCAATCTAGTTTCCTACCGTCACTCTGGTCTTGCCACCAAGGTCGTCCCCAGGAGAAGCGAAACGTTTTCTATCCACCCCCCTGAAGGCAGCAGCCCTCTCCTCCACCCTCCTAGCCAGGCCAGAGGAGTTTACATCTCAAAGCTGACCACACAAGCCCCGATAGACAAGTCTCATTAGCTGCCCGTGTCCTGTACAACCCGAAGTCCTTCCTGTCCTGTGATGTCTGCCTCCCCACCTCCCAACCTAAGTGCACCCCTAGCTCCCCTTCACTCTCTGTCCCTCAGATTCCAGCCACAGAAGCTAAACATGGCCCTTCACCTTCCACCGTTGCCATTCCCACTCAGGTCCACACGCACGCAGGTCCCTTTGCCTGAAGTAATCACTCCCACATTTCTTCAGAACTGCCGGGACGCCACTGCCCAGTGGAGCCGCTGCCTCCTGCCCTGGGAGGCCCTGCGCTCTCAGGCCATCGAGTCTGACTTGTGGTCAGAATTCCCACTCCTCAGCACATGGTCTTTCCTGATAGATTGTAATCTTAGTGCGACCTGCAATCACATCTGTCTTGCCCAGAATTATAATTTCCATTCTCTGCACAGCATCTGGTACATAGTAGGAATTCAATCTTTCATTGTTGTTGTTGAATGAATGGATGACTTAATTCATAGATTCAGGAACTTGTCCCTCAGACTGTAAATCCCATAAGGGAGAATCCTTTGGTTCTTGAGTCTGTTATAGTGTAGAGCATATTGCGTGAGTATCAATCTGCCTGACAGTAAATATCCTGAGCCAAAATGTAAGTGTCTTTTGAGTCCTAACTTAACCACTGTGCAGGCCTCTGCCTGCGACAAGGGCCAGAGGAACAAGCGGGAAGGCGGGGTTTTCTTGGAAAGTTGACTTTAAACCTGAGAGTGACAGATCTCAGCGCCCTGTCAGGAGAGATGTTCCCCAAGGCAGCTTGAAGAACCCTGCCAGAGTGAGAAGGCCAACTTGACCTTGACAAGGGAAGTTAAGGTCATAGCAGGAGGATCCCAAAGCACAATGCTGACGAGGGACAGGAGGCACGTGGCATGGGGAGTGATCTGGTCTATTTGGAGCAGAGTTTGTCAACAAAGGGTTCTGGACTAAACCCAGGGATGGAGAGTATTTCAGCAGGCACAGTAGTCACTGAGTTCTCAGAACATGCTTTTGAGACCTGAACGTTGGCTAGAGGAGCCTCATTAGGCTGGACTTCACCTGCTGATTTCTTTGATTCTCTCTCCTCCTCCAAAGACCCAGAGTGACCTGCCTGCACCCATTGCGTGCGCTCAGCACGTTCTGACTCTGGCTCAGGTTGTCTTTGTGTCTTCCTGGCCAGCCTGGGAGCACCCTGCAGCCATTTTATTCACATCTGTATCTCCTACCCATCACAAGAGAAGTACCATGTTCACATACGGAAAATGGAAATCTAATCTCACTCTGATTTCATCGCATTGTTGTGTGGGCTGTATAAATGATGTACAAATGATTTCATAAATGCAGCATGCTTTACAAATGCCTCTATTACCTCTATGTCTTGAGGCTTTGTATTATTTAATATCAAATTCCCACAAGCCTAGATTCCAAAGACGTCTAGTCTTTTTCCTCTCTCCCTTGGAGGCCCCTCCATAATATGTACAGGAATCCTAAGAGGCTTCATCTAGTTCCTAGTGTGCATCCAGTGAGCAAGCTATTGTGCAAGGAGTGTTCACAGCTGTACAGTCTGAATAGCCAAAACCCCAGGTCATGGCACCTGTCACCCAAGAGCCACTGCTTCTTATGACATACTGGCCTACTCCCTGATGCTTTGGCCACTGTGGTGGTTTCAGTTTTTTTCTACCTGTCCTTTCTGTTTGAACACATAGAGTGGTTTCCTCCAAGACACAAGATCAAAGAGAGTTTCAGTATCATCCACACACTGTCTCCAAAAAAAAAGCCCTACTCCCTATGGTGCTCAGGCTGGGGGTAGGGCAAGGTCACAATTCCAAACTTCCTCCTCTGTAATGTGAACTTTACACATGAGGCCTTTGTTTTCATCTCCCACCCAGTCTTGGTCAAGGACATATAATTTCATGGGAAATGTTTCAATTATTTTGAACCACAAGGAAAGGGGTCAAATGGAAAAATTCATCAATGTCCTTAGGATGCCCTCAGGCCTCATGCGTGTTGCTCAAACACCTCATGAGCCTCCAAGTTATACTCCCCATGGAATCGAGGTCCACAGGCCCACAAAATCCTCATTACAAAAAAACGGCTCAGTGCTCATCCTTCATCTTTGTGATAAGACAATACAATCACCCATTTTTCAAGATAGATAAGAGTACCTCAAAGGAGAATTGAGACTTCTGTCACCAGAAAAAGAACACAACTCACTTTTTAATAATTGATTGTCCAACTTCATAAAGTAGCCAAGTCCCAACTCTATAGGGACCTCATTCTATATGATATTAATGTTCTGGGGTATTTTATTATGATAGACACACAACAAACATTGAACAAATAATAACGAGGTGATAATGTTTATTAAAACAACGATGTGATTGGTTTGCAGGCCACATAATTCTCTTTGGAGCACCCATTCATTCAGGCATTCAGTCAGCGTTTGACTTATTTATTCAGCAACTATGAGACACCACAGCATACTCTGCAGTCTTACCTTCTGCCAAACTTTCCTTTCATGATACAAAAAGGAAAAACCAAAAGTTCCCATACCTCTCCCCAGCACAGAGCTGCACAGCAGCTCCTTCTGCTTCTTGGGGGGAAGACCTGCCCTCTCCTCCACAGGCCCCGCAGGTCTGGCTCCTGCCTGCCTTTCCATGGCCCTTCTGTCCTTCCCTGAGGCCTTTGAGGGGACCACGCTCCTTGTTGCTGCAGGAACTTCACAGGAAATAGTTCCTCATCCCAGAAGAAACATCTCTTGCCTAATATGATTAAATCACCTCCATTTTTCAGAGCACCACTGTCCCCCAGAACCTTCTGTGATGATGGGAATATTCTAGACCTGCCTCAGTTGATAGAATAGCCGGAGGCTGCAGGTGGCCACTGAGCACTGAAAATGCAGCCAGGATAACCGAGGAACTGGTCATGTCTGTTTTGTTGAATATTGATCCCTAAGACACAGTACAATTGCCTGATATGTAGAGGAAAGTAATGTTTGTGAATGAGCAAATGAACCAATGAACAAATGAGGCTCTGTGACTGCGACTCGGGAAAATCACCACATCTCTGCGAGTCAGCTTCTTCATCAGTAACCTCTATGGGTCCCATCAAGCTTAAGCATTTTGTAGATTTCACCTCTAAGGAATTACAGAAATGTGAAGCCAAGTGCAAAGTTCTAGACATTTCTTAGGACCATTTTCTCCCACAATAACTTTCCCTAGAACATTTAAAGAAATTGGAAGTATTTTATGATTGTAAGATCAAATATGTCATGAAAGTTTATATGGTTCTGCCACTTCATTAAGATACATGAAATCTATACAATCCATATTTACAATCCATACTGAGATGACCACTGATAGCTTTCCAAGACTGACAAGCCTGTCAGACTCAAGTTAAAAGTTGAGGCCCCAAAATATGAGAGATCACCTAGTAATCACTTTGGCACTGATTTATGCAATCTAGCAACTAATAAAATACGGATCAGAGAGATTTAGCACAAATGCATAATTATCTTTTACTTCTTATTACTTTTGGTAACAACTTCTGTGGCTTCCTCAGCACAGACTCTTCTATCAGAACAAAGTAAACCACAGAGAGTGCAGAAGGGGCCTCCTGGCCAAGTTGTCAAGAGAGCTGTATAAAAATGTAAGGATAGAAGGTTTACACTGAGCTCCGATGGTTTCAACTTAAACTTGGGAAGAGTCTCGTATACAATCCTAGGTTGTCATCTATGGCTAAGATTTTGAGTTTAGAGAAATCGCAGTCACCTTCATGTGTAAACTTGTCCTTCTTCCCACAGTGCCCAAGCCAGGCGCGGGCCCTTGCCACACCTTCCTCACCGTGAAGGGATCTGACATCAGGCTCTGCCAGAAGCGGTGCTGAGGGATCCAGCACTATAGCGCCTCTGATGACGCTGGCAGAGGCCTCACGACACAGGTCAAGATGAAACGCTGTGCCTTCCACATGGAAAGGGACCATGTCATCCACTTACCTTCACAGCTGGCTGGACTCCCGGGGATTGCTGCCCTCTCAGGGCTCGGCACACACTCGGCGGCCACCAGATTAGACATCCGGCAGGAGCGAGGCAAGGGCATCGCTGGTGACTGAGAGCCCCACGTGTCTTCCGACCCGGCCATCTCAGCCATGTCTCATGCAGTTGGCAGGCCAGCGCTGGGTGCCCGTGACAGACACTGGCTGACCTCAACTAGTGCAACTCTTCCTTCTCCTTGGTTGTGTAGTTCCTCTCCCATGGCTGCTCTCAGGGGGCCACTGGCATGCAGTACACAGACTGTCACAATTCACCTCTACCCCCATGAAGTCATCCCTGAGCTATGAGCTACTTCCCCAAACCCTTTTGATCCCATCCTTTCAATCCCTCTCCTTTCCTCAAAGCCCACGGGCCCACATTCTACCCTGAGGGAACATCTCTTCACACAAAGTGGACAACTGGGTCGACTGCACACAGCTCCGCCATGGGCAGGACTGCTCTTCTCTGCTACTTTCTGGGACAGCCCAGAGTGGACAGCCCACCCGTGAAACAGTTCTGTTCCCCTTCATCCTACACCAGCTGGTCACAGGGAGCCCTTCTTGTGGGCTCATGTGAACTGATGGGTAAGCAATATGTTACCCCTGGGAAATGGCATGGGGGCTGGACCACCTGCTAATGGGGTCACCTGTGCCGCTGGCCTTGCTCCTTTCTAGCCCTAGATGGGCCGCATACATCTTACTGTACGCACTACTGCTAGGCATCATGGGTCTTAGATCATTTGGGTAGTCCTGGCCATGTGGTCATTTGACTTCCAGGAGCTGATTTTAATATGCCTTGTAATTTCCTTCTGCAGGTGGCATGGTGGCACTCCAGCAACATAGGACTCTGTGCTACTATTTTCCTACTAGATTGTGCCACAAACTCAAATCTGCATCTCTCCCCACCTGATACTGCCAATGCCACCTAAACTGACAGGTCATGTGGCCCCTGCATCAGGACAAGCTGCCCTGCAGTCTGGACCTCTGCAGAGTTTTCCTGCTATTGATCCTACTGGATGCAGGATGCTCTGAAGTTGTGATGTCCACTTAGTTCCTCACCTTGATAAAATGTGGTTCAGCCTTTGACAAGTCACTGGGTGCAGGCCACTCCCTGGGCAAGGAGGCTCTCTTCAGCCAAAGGAAATTCGCAGAGAGCTACTCAACTGAGAACCATCAACCTCCAACACTCCCAGGAGCTGGAGAAAGAATGCCTCCATCCTGAAAGAGGGATAGGGATGATACACTATGACATCCACTGTATGATTGGTTTTGAACAGAAACAGACCTGAAAGAAGTCTGCACAGAGGGAATTAAGAAAAACATAGCAGAAGTAGGAGCCCAGGTATCTTAAGTGAGAGAAAGAAACAAGAGACTTAGACCAACTGCCAGATGTTTTTCCAGTTTTTCCTGAAAGCTGGTTTCTCTAGGTGTCCCCTATACATTTAAAATAGCTGTCTTTTCTATGAACTAACCTCTCTGCCCCTGCACTTAAACATTCCTGTGTGTCTGTAGGATTTTCTATCTAATGGTTATAAGTAATTTGAAAGAAGTTGTAGGAATTCAAATTCCCATGGTCTGGGAATATAGTTCAAAGGTTAGCACAGTATATTCATTGTTAATTTAAAGGACTCTTTTAGCTTTACTTCAGTTTAAATGTAACATGAGGTAGAAAATAAAAAGAGTATATAAAACCCAAGGGTTTGATTAAATATTAAGATAATCTTCAAAAGTAAGTCGAGCAACCTGAAGGATTTATATCATCCAAAGGAAGGCTTAATAGCATAGACACAATTTAATTTTTAAAGACTGTATAATGCAAGATTTGTTAATGTTTAAAAAAAGCAAAGTCAGAGATATGGTCATTATAGTATTATCTACTTGTGATGATTTTCTTGAAAAAAACAATCAGAGTCACCTCTGTTTCACTTTTATTTCCCCTTAAGTAGTAACACTATTTCAAGAAGTTTGTTGTATCAGTTGGTTATTGCTGTGTAACAAGTCATCCGGAATGTCAGGGGTTTCCAATAGCAGGCCTTAATTGCTTACTCATCTGAATCAGCAGTCTGGTCTCTGCTGTGCCTGCTCATATTTCTGAGATCAGTTGAACTTTTAATGGATAATACTGCTGGGCTGGTATCTCACTGATATGGTTTAGGATAACTATAACAAGAATGACTGCACTTGCCTCCATGTGAACATTCATATTCTAATAAGTTAGCCTTGGCTTGTTTTCATGGCAGAGGCAGGGTCCCAAAATACTGAGTTGGAAGTGTGTAATACCTCTTGCATTCTGAGCTTGAACTGGCCTATAGTCACACTGCATTTGATAACCTAACAAGTCACAAAGCAAGCTGTGAGTCCTAGTGGAATATTAGACTCCTCCTCATGATGAGACAGTTTCAAAGTCATAGTTCAAAGGCTGTCACTACAGAGAAGAGACTGTTGGAATCATTTTTGCAATCTACCACAATTATAAAGACCAACATTCCTCCATTCCGCTAGGTTGTAACTGTGTAGAGATAGGAATGACTCAACTATAGCACTCAGTCCCCATCTTCACCATTCACAAAACAGATAAGATGTAACCTGTCTCAATATTTTTGTAGTAAATGAAGCAACACATAAAGTACATATCATCATGCCTCATAGACCTCAACACCAAATGCTATTAGTTCTTATTGATATTACTTATAAACTTCTTCATGTGGTTTTTAAACCTCTTTCATAGATCCCTAAGTGGGAATCAGATATGTGGAGAGGATCACCATGCTCTCAGAAGCAAGGGCTACGTGCCTTTGCCTTACCCTCCCACAAGCCTAATTCTCTCTGGCCTGAGCCATTCCTTAATGAGTACATAATTTCACAAATTAATTTGTGCCAAAGTGAAGACTTCACAAATAGTTCCCAGGAAGGGAAAGACAGAGTTCATTGGTGGCCACAGAGATGTCAAAATCAAAGACTGGATAGATGGGGAAATAAATGCACTGCTTTTGCTGTTCAGTTTATATGCATTATTCATTGGTATTCTGGATGAGTTCAGGGCAGTGGCTAATCTAAGCTAAATCTACAGCTGTAAAACAATGAGGTGATTAGCAAGACACATTTTCTATGGCATTTGCCCTCAAAAATGTTCTAAATAAAAGCAATTTTCTTTGTCTCCCACCATTATATCACTTTTTTAAAAATCCTATTCTTTTTCATGATGACTAATTGAATAAATTAAGAAAAAATTAAATGTAAAAAATAAAAGTACTGAAAATACAGAAGAAAAAATCTAAAAATACACTTAAACATCAAGTCAAAATTAAATGTTACAGAAATATGATTTCTTGCTGTGAACAACTAGTTGCTCACAAATTTGATAACTTACATGAAATGAACCCATTCCTAGAAAGACAAAAACTACTAAAACTTACACAAAGAGAAATAGATAATTAAACAAGCCTCTACCTGTGAGTTAATTCAAAAGTTAATAATCTTCTTCTAAAAAAGAAAGCCCAGACTCACATGGTTTTATTAGTGAAGTCTATCAAATATTTAAGGAAAAAATAATACCAAAACTCCAAAATCTACACAAGAAAATAGAATAAGAATGAATAATTTCTTTTTTTATGAGTACAGAATTGTCCTGGTACCAAAATTAAATAATTATAAAAATGGAAAATTATAGGCTAATAACACTTGTGAGCATAGATGTGAAAATTTTACCCAATATTAGCAAATCAACAATGTATAAAAACAATCTCACAACTGAATAAAATTCATTCTTGATATGGAAAACTAGGTTAACATTTGAAAATCAACCAATTAATGTAGTTCACCACATCAACACACTAAAGAAGAAAACTCATATAATCATATAAATTGATGCAGAAAAAACATTTGAAAAATCCAACATCCATTCATGATAAAAATTCTCAGCAATCTAAGAATAAAGGGGAAATTTCTCAACTTGATAGAGAACATCTACAAAAAGTGTATAGTTAATATCATAGCCTACTGGGAGAAAGTGGATGTTCTCATCCCTGAAAAATGAGAATAGGGTGAGAGTAGTCTTTTTACTACTCCCTCTCAACATCATACTACAATTCCTAGCTGGTGCAATAAGACAAGAAAAGGTAATAAAAGGTATATAGATTGGAAATAAAAACTGTCTTTATTCATGAATAACGTGATTGTCTAAGTAAAAATATTAAAGACTTGATAGGAAAACAAACTTCCTGAAACTAATAGCAAGTATAGAAAAGTTGCAGGATACTGGTGGTTAATATCCAAAAATCAAATTACTTTCTTATATGCCATCAATAAACAATTGGACTCTGAGTTAAAAAGACAATACCACTTAAAGCAGCCAAAATAAATTAAATACTTAGGGATACATGTAACAAAATAAAGAAAATATAAATAAATGGAGAAATAGTCCACATTCATGGATTGTGTCTTAGTTGGGCTGCTGTAACAAACAGCAGTGAGAGGGTGGCTTAAATCACAAATAATTATCACAGTCTGAAATCTGGGAAGTCTAATATCAAGGTGCTAGCACAGTGGTCCCTGCTGAGAGCTCACTTCCTGGGTGACATATCTTCCTGACTGTGTCCTCACACATCAGAGAGCATACAGAGGGAAGGAAGCTCTCCTGGGAGTATTCTTATGAGGGCACTAATCCCATTCATGAGGACTCCATCCAAAATCCCCAGCTCCTCATACCATTACCTTGGGGCTCAACATTTCAAAACATAGGGATTCCAAGGAAGAGAACACAAATACTCAGACAATAGCATTAGAAGACTGAATATCATTAGAATGTCAACTCTCCCCAGGTTGATCTGTACATTCAATGTAACTCCAATCAAAATCCCAGAAAGCTATTTTATAGGTACTGACAAACTGATTCTAAAGTTTATGTGGAAAGATAAAAATCTGGCCAACTAGATTTAAAGAGGAAGGCTCAAGTTAGAAGAATCATTGTCCCTCTGTTTCAAGACTTACTTTAAAGCTACAGTCATCAAGACAGTATGATACTGGGGAAGAATGGACACATATACCCAAGAAAGAGACTAGAGTACCAAGAGAGAGACACATAAGTATAGGCCTTTGACAAAGGGGTGAAGGTATTTTGTCATACTAGGGATAGTCTTCTTCACAAACAGCATAATTGGATGTACATATGCAAAATAATTTTAAAATTAAAAGCCTAGCTGCAGGCCTCACATCTGTCACAAAGATTAACTCAAGACTGATCCTAGATCTAACATAAAACACAAAATTTATAAAACATCTGGAAGAAGGGCTGGGATTATGGCGCAGTGGTAGCGTGCTCGCCTAGCACGTGGGAGGCACTGGGTTCGATCCTCAGCACCACACAAAAATAAAATAAAGATATTAAAAAAAAAAAGGTGGATTCTAGCTGGCCTCATGAATTCACTGTTTTAAAAAAAAAATCTGGAAGAAAACATAGAAAAAAAACTAGGTGAAACAAACACTGAAAGCACGATCCAGAAAAGGATGATTAATGTTGGACACTATTAAAATTAAAACATTCTGCTCTGAAAAAGATACCTCTAGAAGAACAAAAGAATAAGACATGGTCTGGGGGAAAAATATTTGCAAAACATATCAGATAAAAGACTTTTATCCAAAATGTAGAAAGAATCTCATTATTTCGAAATCAATTGAGAAGTCTGTGGGATCTGTGATGTCCAGTGTGGGTATCACAGGGACCTTGGCAGACACCCAGACCCAGAATCCATTCTACAGGGCATGTGGAGGGCCATCTCGCGATGGCTAAGATACGTGCATCACGATCAGACAGAATTCAACCCACTTACCACTTCCAGGCACAGGCTCACTTAGCCAATCTGACATTCCACTTTCCTCATTTTCAAATGAGGCTAAGCGTACCCACCTCGTGCTGAAAAGAATGAGAACACATAGGAAGCACGGAACCAGACACAAAGAAAATGTTTGAAAAATAGTGATTTTAACATTCCAGTATATCAAGATAGCACACCCTTGAGCCAAAAATGCAAGAAGGATCAATGTGACCATATAATAATGTTTCAATGTAACAGTAAAACACACCAGTAAACAGAGGCAAAAGCCAAAAGCCAAATGATTTATTGGAAGGAAATAAGACAAATTTTAATATCTCTAGTATCATTTACAAATTAGGAAAATAAATAAGTAATCCACAAATAAAATGGAAAAATGATATGAACAGATAATTCATGGACTAGGCATTGCAGATCTTCAGTTAACATAAAAAGATACTTTAGTAACAGTCAATGAAATACCAATCAAATAAAGAATGAAACTTTTTAAAAAATGGTCAGACTATTAAACATTTTAAACATATATGCCCCCCAGAGTCAGTAAAGTTATACAGCAAAAGACATTGTCTCAGACACTGATGGTAGAAGGGCAAAGTTACAGTTACAGTCTTGTGGGATGGATAATTTTCCAACAAATACTATAAGTTTAAGTACCTCGGAATTCTACTTTGCCCCATTGATGTTTGAAAAATATTAAGTCACAGGAAACCTCCCACTTTGAAGTAGCACGTAAGAGACCATGACAGGCCACTGATTCTACTACAAGGACTGGAGAAAGCTAAATAAATTATAAAATCATATTTATATTTCTGGGAAGCAATAGGAGCTAATGAATTGAATTTCAGGTTGGGAGACAGCTCTGCCAATTCCTTCAACATTAAGAAGTCAAAAACCTACGAAAACTACAATGAAGCACCTAATGATAAAACAGAAGCAGACTGAGTCTCTAAAACTGGAATCCAGTTCAACACTATGCATATAGCATATAGCTTGGACTGGATTTAGATGTTTAGTCCACTGAGCTGTGTAAGAAATAAACCTTACCTGGTGGAAGAGATTGTCTGGAGCCTCCATAGTTCTTTAATATATTGGTTAGCAGACAATAAGAATTGTAAGACACAGGGATGGGTAGGAAAATGTGGTAAATTATCAAGAGAAAAACAAGGTATAGAAACAAACCCACAGATGACCCAGATATTGCAATTAACAAACAATGACTTTAAATAGCTATGATTAATATGATAGAAAGAAGGATAGATGATGTAGATGAAAAGATGGAGAAGTTTAACAGTGATTCAGAAGCTATCAAAAGAATCAAACGAGGATATTTTAAATTTAAAAAATATAGCCTCTAAAATTAACTCACTGGATGTCCTTTACACTATACCTGGAAATGAAAAAAGATAATATTTTATAAACCTGATTAACATATTTGGTTTGGAACTAAATTATGTGTTTAATGCAAATTCCTTTGTACAGAGCATGGAAATCTTCAAACTGGACAGAACGCTTATCTACTATTACAATTATTGCCCTGATTTTAAACCTATGAATAGGATTTTTTTTTAAAAGAAAGAAAGAAGACAGTAGAATTAAATCAAAAGAGATCAGCAGAAAATATCTGAAGCGAAGCATAGAAAGAAAAGAAAATAGAAGCCAAGTGCGGTGGCACACACCTGTACTCCCAGCACTTTGGGAGGCCGAGACAGGAGAATCGCAAGTTCAAAGCCAGCCTCAGCAATGGCGAGGTGCTAAGCAACTCAGTGAGACCCTGTCTCTACATAAACACAAAATAGGGCTGGGGATGTGGCCCAGTGGTCCAGTGCCCCTGAGTTCAATCCCTGGTACCAAAAAAAAAAAAAAAAAAAGAGGAAAGAAAAAAAAGAAAGAAAGAAAATAGAAATACAAGTTCAGAAAGTAGGAGAAAGGCTGGAGTCTTCAAAAGCCAGACAGTGACAGACACCAAAAAAGAAGAAAACAGATGAAGCAAAAGCAGTGTGCAATGACTTCCTTCCACCATTGAAAGTCACCCGAGGTCATGAAGCTCTATGAAACCCAGGCCGAATAAATACAAAGAAAATCACACTTAGCCACATCATAGTGAAACAACCAAAACCAAAAGTAAAGACAAAATCTTAAAAGCTTCTAGACAAAAGTCCACACTTACATGCACGAAGAGGCATTTTAAGGATTTTCATATTAGTGATATTTGTAATAACCAAAAGAATAAAAATGAAAACCACCGAGAAGTCCATCTGCAGAGTCATGGTCCACTGTATGACAGAACCTCCATCCTACAGCCTGAAATGTTCAAAACTGAGGTGGAGCTACATGCATTCATACAAAAACGTCTGTAAGACATGCTGGTGAGGGAGGAGCAAGTTAAGTAGCACTTTTGGCATTTCCCACTTACATCCTGTAAAAACAAGCTACATGATTGCAAGTAAATATATACATTTCAAATTTGCAGAAAGGAGAATCGTACAGAAGGTGGACAGCACTCCAGCAAGGGTAGATGATCCGCGTTAGTTTTCTATTGTTGTTAATAAATCGCCACCAACTCAGTGATTAACACAAGCCAAGTTCACCATCTTACAGCCCCGGAGGCCAGGGGGCCACACAGGGCTGTGTCCTCTGCAGGCTTTCTTAGCCAGCTTCTCGAGGCCACCGACACTTTGTGGCTACGACCCTTTCTTACAGCGCTCCAACCTCTACTTTCTTGGCCTTCTCTTCTCTGACTTCAGTCCTCTTGCTTACCCTTTGGAAAGACTCCCAGGTTGACACGGGCCCACTGCAAAGCCAGGATAATCTTCTCATCAGAGCCTGCAGGGAATGGTATGCACACAGCAGCACGTAAGGTGACACACGCACGGGTCTGGGCGCAGGACGTGGACATCTGGAGGGACGAGGGGGCCGTTATTTGTCTACACACAGGGGATAAGAGACTTCTCTAAGTGTTAGCAAGGAGGCAGGGCATGGGGAAGGGCAGGGGCCCTCTGCCCCACCCAGCACATGCTGCCTGAAGGCTCTTCTTGTAGGGGAAACTGGACATCCTGCAGCTAAAGGAAGGAAGCCAGGGCGCCACAAGGGGAATTCTAGACCATGCAGGGATGGTCTCTCATCTGGGCATGCCTGATGGCCCAAGGGCCTGACCTGAAGTTAACTAGTTAACACATCATTCGCCTCATGGCTTGCTCCGCCTCCATGCATGTTCTAGAGGAGGGGAGAAACTTACACATAGCCAGTACAAAAAAATTATGTCAAATTCAGCTGTCAATCCAAGTGTCAATCAAACCCAGATCCACCCAGGGGAGGAGGGAGAGAACTAGTCAAACCAAAAAAAGCAAGCTCCGCTGTGTAGGACTCGGCCTCAGGCGACCCCAGCTCAGCCCACTCTGCTCTTCCAGAGTGATTTCTTCCACCTTCAGCAAATGTCTGCCTTCCCTCTAAACCTCTCACCAATGCCTCACGTGGACACCAAGAACCTGGCCCTGGATCTCCTGAGGACTCCTGCCCTTGCACCAGTAATGTCTGCACTTCAGTATTATGTGGCTCTTTTGCAAAAAGAATGTCTTTGCTTACTGCCGATGTCATTTGAAGCAAAACGAAAACTAATGAAGTTCTCAAACTGACCAAGAAGGTATTAGTTGAAGGTCGACTGGATGGTCAACTGTACCACAGAGGTCAGAGCGCGTGTGTGGCGCAAACTGCTGTGGGCACAGCTGCGGTCTCCAGCCCGCAGGCCTCAGTGAAACCAGCATGGAGCAGGACTCCAGAGAACCCCTCCTGGACGCTGGCTGCCCCAGCGTCCTTCCCTAAGGTTCAGAGCCCTGGGCTCAGTCTTCCTTGACTATGACGTCAGCTGCGTTGAACAAAAATGAGGTGTGTTTTCTCTCTTTTGATAAGGAAACTCAGGCAACTGAAGTTTCGGAATAAAAAGAGATCGTTTGTTTATTTGTTATTGTTTTCTTGTCACAGTGGGTTTTTAAAACTCATATAGCCATGTGAGACATGATATTTTTGTGTAAGTAACAATCCAGATCACAATGTTATCACTCACAGAAGAGAATTTTAAAAGTTTTGCTTCAGAAACCAAGGATTCCCTGGACCAACAACACGAGTAGAGACGTGGGCGGGTGTGGTCATCCAAGGTCCACTGAGTTAAGAAGACCAACATTCTCTGCGAAGGGTGATGTGGCCAGCGCGGGAACCTGGATAGATCTGACTGAGGTCAGCCTTCCTTCCCACATTTTTGGAAGCAATGAAATAAGCCCCTCATGTTATCACCATCAGCATCGACAGAGCGTTGTTCCAAGACCAAAAGAAAGGAAGTCTGAAAGAGAGAAAAATTAAGGGATGTTTCTAATGTGAAAATTATATGTTGAAAGGAAGGCATCAATTCTTGTCAATATCATAAGAAAATTCCTAAAATAGCACCAATTTTTCTTGTTAACAGCTTTGAAAATGAGAGAGCGGCAGCATCCTGGCGAGTATAATATTTTTGTGTAAGTAATAAATTGCCAAGAAGATAACCGGGAATTACAGACTTCAGGAATGAGGCTCATGAGCCACCGCACCTCCCCTGCCTTGGGAGAAGGACCTGTCTACAAGTGTCGAAAAACTGAATGGAGCCAAGATTACCCGCGTTCATTATTTGTTCATATTTTTAACTGAATGATGTAAATTTCTTCATGGGATGTAAAAGTATTTTTAGGGAGTTGCAGATCAAAATCTGACTCCATCTTAGTAGCTGTGTGACATGGAACAAGGTCTCCAAGCTCTCTACGCCTAGGTGCCCTCATCTATGAAACAGAGAAAATAGAAGTGCTCCGTTCCTAAGGCTTGTGGAAGGATCAGAGAGAAGACCTACTATAGGGCCTATGTCGTCAGCAGGGACAATCCCACCAGTCACTCCAGTGCAACAGATCTACCACCCCCCACAAACCTTCCCTGCATCCCACACACCCCGTCTCAGATTTCCTATTTCACATTCCTTTCAAGCAGTGGGTGGTGTCACTGCTCACGGGCACTGAACCTGCCTGCCAATCAGCGTGCATGATTGCTTTTTCTCTGGTGGAGAAACGTGTGAAGACTGTGCACAAACTCCAGCTGGTGACACCTGTCAGATCATTCTGTAAGGCTCACTCTGGGAATCGCCTTCAGTTCAATCACCTCCCAGGAAAATCTCTCATTATTTCATAGGCATCTCTGGTATTAACCACTATGGGCATAGTCCACTTGTTAAATCCCTTCTTCACTCAACTTGTATTCAGTGAGCATCTATTATGTATGAGAGCCATGTTGAACTGAGACTATACTCAAATAAAAGGTACAGTTCCTGACAGTCGAGGAGTTGCAACACACACACACATAATTAGACCCAGTGACAAATGCTGCAGAGAAAATGGACGGGATCCAGCAGCAGAGGATGATGGCCCTGCAGGGGTGGTCCTGATGGGGTCATGGTGCATGGTCACCTCTTGAAGCCACCGGGAAACAGCTGAAGGATTGCATGCTGGGGAGGGACACAGCCAGGTTCACTGTTCAAACGGGCACTCAGGCTGCTCTAGAAAAATGAATGAAAGGTGAAGCTGTATGTGGGAAACCAGAAAGGGGCCCGGCACAGAGATCCAGGTGAGAAACAGTGGTGGCTTGGATGAGGAGAGCCCCAAGAGAAGCTAAGACAAGTGTGTGCACCTGAAAGATATTTTTAAATAGAAAAGGCAAAATTGGATGTTGAAGATGGCCAGTGGAAAGCGGGGAGCCCTAACTCTCGGGCAAGGTGAACGGGTCACAAAGCCACAAAACCTGAGCTTCAGGTTCTCTGTGTAGAGAAATCCTGCTCCAGGCTTCAATGGGGAGGGTCTCGGCAAAAGTTCTCATGGTTACGCTGCTGTTAAGGTTAGCAAAGTGGAACGTCCATGTGCACTTTTTAAATGAAGCCTCTTCAGACTGCACGAGCTTCAGGCCCCCCAAAACCTGCATCTACCTGCTCCCAGCTTGGTGCTCTCTCCCCAGGTGGCTGAGGACTCCCCTGACAGAGGTGAGGCATGGCAATCGGGAGGTTGAAATGGCATTCAGGCCATTAGACAACATCCTAAATGACTTCTAGAGTTTTCCAAATATTAAATTCACTTTCAGAGACAAAAAAACAATCCTCCATTGACAATATTTGGCTTCCAAATTACTGGTGCTTGATATTTTTCAATTAACCTTTATAATCTAGGAAAACTTAGACTTGTCCTCTCCAAAAATGCACTTAGATCCCTTCAGTTTAACTCACCCCAAGCCAATAGCTCATCTATTCTCTAAATGTTGCCAACACACAATGGGAGAGTAAAGACCAGAGTTCTTTTTCCAAAAGATCATACTCGCTGACAGTGTTTGTCTTCACATTATGAATTTTGTAATGTTTGTTATCAGTCAGATTCCTTGATTATCCCAACTCATTTCCGTGATAGCGACACAGCTGGGGATATTTGAGACAACGTGGTCTATGTGCTTTAACCTGAGAGTGATGATTTTCAAGCCCATGTCCTATTCTTGGCATGTTCCCCTGCAAGGGTATTTTACAGAACCGAATGTGCTTCCTAGCCTCAATAATGTGCTATTTTTTTTTAAGCACATCTTTCAATCACTGGAGCAGTTTGTGAATGCTATTGCCCTGCAGAACGTCTTTTATTGGTCCCCGCCTAGGGACACTCAAAATGTTATTTCGTTTATTCACCAAGTTGTATGATAACACCCTTGCCTTTTCTACCTAATTTGGTGATAAACTTGGGGTCAGGGGACTGTTGGTGCTCCTCCCCCTCCCACCTTGCAGTAGAAAATTCCAAAGGGTACCTGTCACATTGCTAAACCATCAATACAAATTCCATTTGGACCTGGAATCAGTTTCTTGTGACAACAGCAGCTTCTGAAAAATTTGCCTGTCCAGAAATTCAGGATCCCCTGAAACAGAGAGGGGCCTTAGGGAATTTGCCATCAACCCGCAGAACTCACATCCCATCTTCCTTCCGCACACTCACCTCCCCCAGGTGGAGGGCTCCCTGAGGACTGAGGCACTGGGGGACCTGTCCGTGTGACCACACAGCTTGCACGATATAAAGATGAAACCAACATAGGGGAACTGGGCAGTGGACTTGGTTTGGCTACCTGTCTTATAAATTGCCAAACCTGTAGATTCTTAAATTTTGTTTTGTTTTTCAGCTACAATACTTGCAAGTACCTGCTACCACACAGGTCCTTTATCAGGCACGTTCCTCACACTGTCTCCATTCCTGTGAGAGTACGGATGGCTTTCTTGTCTGCATTTTGCTGATGAAAAAAAAAAAAAAAACCAGAAGCTTTGAGAAAGTTAGCCACTTGCCCAATTACTCAGCATTCAAGCAGCTCACCTGACAGACAAGCTCCTGTTTTTTCCACCACCCCTCACCAATTCCCTCACTCATTCTACTCCCACTAACGTGGCCTCCTGAACCTCTTTCAGACATTGAAACACCATCCTACCTCAGGGCCTTTGTACTTGCTGTTCTTCATGCCTAGAAAGCACAGGGGAAAGTCTTATCTATTCCATTCAATTCCTGGTGTCCTCTATGTCTTAAAAATAATTTCCTTAGAGAAACTATTTCTAACCACTCCATCCAAAACACCTCTTCCTTTCCACAGTCACTTTGTATTTCCCTGCCCTATTCTGTTTTATCAACACTGTCTTACCTGTTAACTATGTCATACACTTTGAGTTCAATTACGTCCTAAAGTTGTAGAACCCAAGACATTTGCAAACGGGCATCAAAGGAATTAAGTCTGTGCTCCTGAGTTTGGCCCCATTTGTGTCCTGATTATAAGTGGCATTTCTCCTTTTATCAGTTGATGTGGTTCAAGCACAGTGAAGAGCCAGTCTGAAGGTGGACAAGGGGCATCACCACCCTGTGGAACATTTTATTGCATTCTCTTTGATCAGTGGGTTCTTATGATTTTGTTTCTTCTTCTATTGCTATAAGCACTATTTTGCACCCCAAAGTTAACTAAAACATAATCCAAAAAAATATTAAAATATGATATGTCCCCTATGCCTTGTTTTCATGCATCATTTTTAGGTCCTTTCTGGTAATATTTTGGGACATTTATTTTAACTTTGCATTTGATAAGAATTGATGGAGTGTAGGGATATGAGTCCAGCAAAGATCAAGGTTTCACAAAGGGCTATGATTATTAACAACAGCTGCTTCCGGAAGGCAGCTGGTGCATAGTGAGTGTCCGCCATGTGCAAGGCAGCCGTCTACTGCTTTCTTGTCGTCCTTACAGCAGCCCTGCCATCTGAGCACTACCATCAAATATGAACAGAGGATGAGACTGAAGCCCCTGAGTCAGAAAGCTTGCTCATACACAAATGGTGGAGGCAGATTTGGACCCAAGCAGTCTGACCCCAAGTGCGTGTATCTGCTTAACTGCGCTGTGACTGGCTATGGCTGGTGCCTTTGGGAGCTGCTACTGGTTTTCTGTTCCTCAGATTGAGTGCAGACATGCTGCAGGGCCTCATAAATGTGGACAGAGCGGCGCAGACAGACTCGGAAGCCTCATGGAAAGTGTTGAGGTTAGCTGGGGCCTCAAGTGGCCTTACTAATGAGGCTGAATATTTCTCCAGTCACCCCCTAAGTGCACGCACATTTCACCATCCTCATCGGCCTGGAGAGGTATGCTGTGTTCCTTTTACAATTAGGGAAGACAGAGGCAAGGAAAGGCCAAGACGGCTGCCCCAGTTTGCCCAGCTGGCAAGAGGGGCAGTGAAAAGTAAAGTCAGGTAGCTTGTCCTAAATCCACCCAGTCCATCAGACTGTCCTTAAGACACAGGCTTCTTAAGATGCAAGACTTCGTGTGACTTTTTATTTATCTTTTTTCCTTTTTTATCTGGAAAGCTCAAGGGACAAACTGTGCAAGGAGCCTTTAAACCATGAATACTCTTTAAAACTTAAAACAGTGAAAAAAAATAGGGGAGAAGAAAAGAAACAGTTCCTATAAATCAAGCTGGTTTTATTTTTCTCTTCATCTGAGCATTTTCAATTGGTGTGGAGTTTCTCAAACAAGTTTTGGTGTTTGTAGGGGATTTGAATGCAATCAGTGGCCTCAAATTTCACATTATTAAAGTAATTCTGAACCTGTCAAAATTCTGACCCATAAACCGCATCTGTATGTTGGAACTGAATCAGCCACAGAACAGTCAAGAGCCTTGTTTTTCAAGATGCATCATCGTCAACTGGCCAGTAATTGGCAAGTGCTTCCAGAGTAGTTCATCTGCAAGAACAATTCGAAAAGAAGCCTCTGAGGGATCAAGAAATGTTAGCTACAAGGCATGAACCATCAAATTCATGTCTTGAAACAGGTTTTAAGCACAGTTCTATTGCCATTTGAAAATGACTGAAAATTGTCCACAAACTCTCATGTCATAGTAAAAAGCAATGTTGACAGACTGTACACTGCGTAGGTGTTTTGATGGCACTGGAAGGTCAGGTGGGAAACTGCTTTGCAAACCTGATGTGCACAAGAATCATGGGGCCTGGAGAGGCAGGTCATAGTAAAATGAAGAGGCTAATTGACCAGGTCTAGGTTGGAGCCTAACAGGGTCCCAGCTGATGCCCACCATCCTGGCTCCCAGGTCACATCATGACTGTAGCTTTCCTTCTAAGAAGTCACAGGCTCTGAGGCCAGACAGATCTGTGATGGAAACCCACTTGGCCACTTCTTGGCCATCTGAGCTTGAGCAAACAGGTCTCGTCTCTGCACCTCTGACCTCATCTGTCAAATGGTGCCTGTAAGACTGTAGTAAGGATGGAGTGTGACCACATGTACTATGTCAGGGGAAGTGCAGTTCAGTAAGTAGAAGCCAGACTGAAATAATTCATATCATTTATATTGTTATGTTAATATCAGTAATTATTATTACCTAAAAGGATTAAGATCAAATGAGAAACGATGGTAGAGGAGACGTCAAAGCCATGCCTGGGACCCCAAAGCCATCGGATGTGAAACTTCCATTCATTTATTGAGCATCCTTCTGCCAGCGATGGCGTGAGGACTTTGAATGTCACCACCCCTGTAACTGAAAGAGTAAACCATCTCATTTAATGATTGAGTAATGATTTCCCTGACCCAGGAAGCAGGTGGTAATACCGCCTGTGTTTCACAGAGAAGGAAACTGAGGCTAGGGCTTCAGTAGCTTACCAAAGTTTACAGCCCACAAGTGACAAAAGAAGGATCTGAACTTGGGTCTTACTGGGTCCCAAGCTGTCGCTCTTAATGTCCTCAAGCATACAGCTAATAGACCAAGTCCAGTGAGGTGTGGCTCCCACCTCAGAAGAGCTACGGGTCCCCTGTGGGAGCTAATTGGTGACCTTTGAGCTCTCCCTGCAACAGGTGAAACCATTCAATTGCTATAAAAGAAGCAGAAAACCCCAGGGAAGCATCTTCTTACACAGATTTTCAGTAGAAATGCAAGCACTCGGGCGTCTTCCGGAAGAACACATGGATAGGCAGAGGTCCCCAGTCAGTCCTGTTACAACTGCTCCAGGAGGAAGCACCATGATCACTTTCTTCCCGACATTCCTTATCTATGAAACAGAGCTCCCTTGTTTAGCCACTCCTTTAGTATTGAGTTGGTTTCCACATCTCTCTAGTTCCTGCCTATGTAATCCTGAGCATTTCATTTGCTGACTTATTGATGCTGGACACAGGTGAGAGACCTCAGCAAATAAAGCTTGGTTCTGTGATTGCTTGTATAACTCAGGGCTCTTTTCGCCACAAGTGACAGAAATCCAATTCAGACTAGCTTAAGGTAAAAAAAAAAAAAAAAAAGTTATTTATTGACTCATCTACCTAAGTAGGAAATAGTTCTGACTTCAGGAACAGCTTGACCAGGGGTTCAGACAATGTCATCAGAACCCACTTTCTCCACCTTTTAGTTCTTTCTTTTTCATGGACTTAATTCTCAGGTGTTCCTGAGGGTGGACGATGGCCTACTGCCACTCCACGCTGGTACGCCCACCAGAATGTAAATCTGCTTCCTGATGGTTCCAGGAGAAGTCCTGGGACTTACTCTGAGGGACCAACCAAAGACATACAGACGGCCCTGACCAAACACCATAGCCAAGGGAACGCAAAACACCGGCCAAGACTTGATCACACGACCAGCTACGGCATGGCAGGACAGTGCTCTCCGGTGACCATGTGAATGAGGTGTGAGAAGAGGC
Source organism: Xerus rutilus (assembly GCA_028644305.1). Taxonomy (NCBI): domain Eukaryota; kingdom Metazoa; phylum Chordata; class Mammalia; order Rodentia; family Sciuridae; genus Xerus; species Xerus rutilus. The sequence goes on from CM053401.1 coordinate 174,351,642, forward strand.
GTCTGCAGAGATGCTACTGAAAATATCAGAGCAAACAGCTATCGGGCAGATGAAAACACAAAGGCTGCACAGTGCTCGTGGGAGTCTCATGAGATACCAAGAAATCCCCAGAGGACTGAAGGGAGCTCAGAGTTAGGAGCTAGAGATGTGCTAGGGTTTAGCCTGCCTTTCCTGGTGGCCGTTTCCCATCCTACACCGTGGACATCCCTGTGGATGGCAGAAAGGAGCCTCGACATGGTAGAAGAGTGCAGGCTTGTGCTGGGGAAGGGTGCTGACCACAGCTCCCGGTCCAGAATGGCACAGTTGCTGAGGTAGGATTAAGGCGTGGGTCTGCCTGCCTTCCGTACAACTCCTGGAAGCTGGCGCATAATAAAATGTCCCAGCCAGGGACAATGGCACACACCTGTAATCCCAGCACTTTGGGAGGCTAAGGCAAGAGGATCGCGAGTTCAAGGCCAGCCTCAGCAACGGCGAGGCACTAAGCAACTCAGTGAGACCCTGTCTCTACATAAAACACAAAATAGGGCTGGGGATGTGGCTCAGTGGTCGAGTGCCCCTGAGTTCAATCCCTGGTGCCAAAAAAAAAAAATTCCCAAGTCAAGACAAAAGCAATTTGTTTTTTATCATCTCTCTTCTAGGTTCCTCCAAGACCCCAAGAGCAATGACTTGTATGATGGTGGCATCCTCCCTGGCAACCTAGGCACTATCAGGGTGGACTTTGATGCTGTGGTAGAAGGTTTTTCTGATTGCCATCTGATGAGTTAAAGTCAGTCTGGAGAGGAAAGAAACTATTTTCATGTTTGCATGCACATACACAGTTGTATAGAAATCACTTGGCTAAATGCAGCACACCACTCAATGTTAGAGTTAAGCAAAAGGTAGAAGCAGAAAAATTATCATGACCAACACAAATGCTGCTCAGGGCTTCAGGGATCTGGGTACTATGGAAATAGCAATTGTATTCAAGCCTGTTTTACATGATCCACATATCAATGAAGAAGTTTCATATTTGGGGAATTTAATGATCCACAGAAAATTGCCAGCAAGTTAAAAAACTATACAGTGTTGATTAGTGTATTGGATTTTCACATCTTTTTCAGTTTGATCTCTTCACAAGGGACACCAAAGGACTGATGGACTTAATAAAAATACCCTGGAAATTCAGCAGAGAGTGTAAACCTAAGATGAATGATATTGGAAATATTTTCCAAGATCTTGTCCTCTTTCTAGGACTTTAACAAAGTGGGCCCTCCTTGCTTCAAGAATTCAGAATTTCTATTGATTGTCGAAGCAGAAACTCCAATTCAAACTGACCTAAGAACAAAAGAAAACCTTTTTGGTTTATGTAACTACAGATAGGCTGCAGGCATAGCCATATCAAGGATTCAAATGATGTCAGCAGGACTTGATTTCCCTCTCCTTTTCAACTGTCTTCTATGGCATTAATTTCCTCCTTGGACCACATACTGTAGTTCCCTCTGCTCCAGACTGACAATACCCCAGATTTAAGATGGTAATAAATAGTCTTCTGCTAGTATGATACCTGCACACCAGTCCTGAGATCCTCTCCCAAAAGACTGACATAGATCACATGTCTCCAGGACCAGTCAACAGGTGAGAGGTGTATGAGTCCCCGATTAGGCAGTCACCATGACCATGGGGCTTTGGAGCCCCTGCTTGGTTGCCCATGAAGTAAACAGAGTTCCTTTTTGGAGGGGAGGGGCTGCTTTCTCCAAGGAAATGTGCAATTGTGAACTGGCCGCCTGAGGTGTAAGGCGGAGTCTGGGTTTTCTTTGGAGGTTAACTATTGTCCTGGACAGGGATCAAGCTCATGACCTTGGCTTCATTAGCACCAGCCTTAACTGCCTAAAGTATCTCAATATAGATCAGGCTCTTAGAAGAGCAAGGAAAGAATGATGTCCTGTTCTTTTGAAATCGTGGTGGCTCACACTGGGAAAATGATCATTATGAGAACCAAGAGTTACTATCCACCCTGGTTTAACCTCTTGTCATTAGATACCCTTAGCTTCCTACTTCAGGGGTAGTGGAGTAATCAAAGTTACGCCAGGTGCTCTGCACCTTCTATAGTCGCTGGCTGCGTCTTTCTCCTGTACACAGCTCTATTTACTAAGAAAGCCAAAATTGTTTCCAAACTACCTAATATGGGAAAATGAAAAGATAGCTCAAGAATGCATAACATGGTAGCTTTTCTTCCCTCCAACGCTGTTATCAATGCAGACTTTGACAACCTGTTTTTGGTTTGGTTTGGTTTTGTCTCATCTCCTAAAGTGAAAGCAGAAAACCAGGGCATTGCAAGATTTAATCACACTTGTTGATTTGGAGGTCATTCCACAGAGTGCAAGAAACATTTGTCAAGTGGACAAACCAAGGAACCTAACTTCTCAGAAGGTGAAGAGGCTGGCCCATGGGCTGGTACCTGTGCAGAATCCCAGGGCCCCACAGGTAGAAGACCCTGCATTTGATCTAATGTTCAGCTGCTACTAACTTGAAATTCTTAATACTTTTTGAACACGAGGATCTACATTTTCATTTTGTATTCATTTTGTAGCCATGATGGAGTGTCTCAGATGCTGCACACAGTTTAGTTCTAGTCTTCTTGCTGCGATTTGGTGAAAGGTATTGCAGAACTGTGTTTATTAATTAATTCATTTAGTCATTATTACTGTTATTAATTTTATTGTTAACTGATTCATCTGGCAAGAATTTGTGTAATCCTTCTCTATGCTTCCAATTGTTTTAAGTTCTTTTCATTTAATCAGCTTATTACATCAACTCTGTGCAGAGGAGAAACAAAGACCCAAAGAGGCTAGAAACCCACAGGTCACATGGCCACAAACACCAGTCCCAGGACATGGTCCTTAGTTCATCACATCCTGGAGTATGATCTTTTAACCACACTGCAAATCTCACTCTAGAAAAGTCTCAAATACAGTTATTTTTCTTGACATTCCAATATTACCCAGGTTCCTCAGAGTATTCCCCCAAAAAGTGATCCGTGGTCTCTGTAGGATGATATGTCTGATTCAAGGTCAATGAGAACAGTAGTACTGGATGATCATTTCCAAAGTTCATTCATGATAAAAACCGATTCCACAAACATACAAGTGAATACTAAGCTACAGTTAAGTTGCCAAGTGCCAGAAACCAGAGAGATGTCTGGAAAACCACATTGCCAAGTTCTTGGGCATGCTGCCTGGGCGTCCCTAAACCCACAGAGGCAGCTGAAATCCAGCAGAACAGCCCTTGGGAGTCCTGGTCAGGCTGCTGTCCAAACTGTTTCTGAGAATGGTTTCAAAAAAAGAATCAAGAAAAGAAGAAAAAATATGTTACTGTTTTATTATGACTTTTGTTTCCTAGCTTCTGCTATTTTTGAGACACAAGGCATACTCTGCTCAGAGTTTGACATCCTTACACTCTTAACATAAACAATAGACCAAAATATACTCTTGGTTAATCTCCAAGAAATGTGAGGAGCTGGGACAAATCTCTCCAACTCCAGCACAACCATGGGACTTAGCACCCCCTGGCTGGGTCATGCGGTTTACCAGGGGTGGGAGGCCAAGAGCGTTCCCTCTGAGGAAGAGCTCGGCCTTATCACTCAATGGGCTGTCAGCTTTTGCCACTGCAGAACCAGCTCTGGAAATGTTCTGTGCTGTGATCATGTCAGGCACATGTTTATTTGGTGAGCGGGCTGTGTAATTTACCTGATGAAAAAATATGTTCCAATTTCAAAAAATATGTTCCAATTCTGAACCTTCAGTGCCCACAAAGGGGCAAACACAAAGCCTCCAACTGATCCCAGGTGGTCCCTGAAGTTCATCAATCAGTATGAAGACCCAAACCCAACCAGCCCACCAGCGAGATAATCAGTAGTCACTTAGCCAAATGATCCAGAAAGCGAAGCTGTGCATAACTCCTCTTCAGAGCACCCGGATGTCCTTGCAGGGGCACAAGCGTGGACGTATTTCAGGACACAGCACAGAGACCAGTGCACGAAGACGCGACTGAACATCTGAATACATTACTGAATTAGTTAATCCACTGATTAATTAAAGCTTTTGTTGAGCGGAAAGTAGTAATGCACAAGGCCCCTAGGAAATCTTCCTGGCCACCCGGACAGGCTTGGCCACACACTAGGAGGCTGGCTTACAACTTTTGTGAGAAAATGATGGAAGCGACCGTTTCCAAAGGCCTCACATCTGCTAACTGCTCCCTGGGGCTCTCTTATTTCATGTGCACAGCAATCTGTAAGGCGGACCCTGCTTTTATTCTCATTTTACAGGTGAGGTCAATGAGACTCAGAAGGGTTTTGGTGACATGTTCAAAGCCACAGAGCTATAAGACTTGAAGGCAGGATTCAAACACAAGAAGACCTGGTATGCCAAACGTCCCAGCTCTATACAGTGATGCTCTGAATTGCCAACTGCCCCTCCCTTTCCTGTTTCCACCCGTAGCCAACAGAGCTATCCCCTTCTTCACCCACCCTGTGGAGAACAGCTTACATTTGTTTCACAGGATATTGACTCCAGGGAGAGGAAAGGAAGTTATCAGATCTTTAGATACCAAAGCAGCCTAGCCCATCCCAGGAGAGCTCCCGAGAAGAGGCCCAGCCTTCAAATCACTTGCAACTTCCCCTGAAGTCCCTGGAGAGGCTCCTTCTGATGACTCACTGCACACTCACTGTAACAGAGGCCTCCGTTTAAAGATGTCACCTATTCACCTGGCACTGTGTGTCTCCCTGAGTTCCCTGCTCTCGCTGTACTAATTAGGATACTTCTAAACTTCCTGTCTGCCTTGAATGTCAGATGTGACCTTCCTTGGAATGGGGTCTTTCTAGGTATAATTAGTTCAGGTGTCATCACACTAAATTAGGGTAGGCCCTACTCCAGTGCCTGGGGTCCTGGTGAGAAGAGAAAGCAGACACGAAAACACACAGGGAGAGGCAGAGACTGCAGTGACCTGCTCCAGGCCAGCACCCACGAGCTGCTGGAAGACCTGTCTTCCCAGGTCCTTCAGAACTAGGAGCAAATGTTTCTGTTCTTAGGCCATCAGCCCAGCCCATGGTAGTTTTTGCAGCAGCCACAGGAAACTCATGTGGACAAGATCATGGCTGCGGTCGCCCTGCAGGGAACCCATCTACCCCAAGCACATCCGTGTCCTGGAGCACAGGATGGCATTTGCCAGAACCGGACTCCAAACAGTGTACCAACTTTGTGGGGGCCTAAAACTCATATAATTTGAGAACCTTGTTTATATAAGAAATAATACAAAATTGCAAATACAAAATTGGAGACAAAAGTGCATATTTACCTTGAATGAGAAAAGAAATCACAACAACTTACGGGAGGCCCAGCAATTCCCAACTCTCTCTTCTAAGATCTCCCTGGCGGTATCAAAAATGCTTAAATAGAAAGCTTACTGATGGCACCCCGGCTTCCCTTTCTTCCTAGAACATTCTATAAACTCACAGTACCTTCATGATTCACAGCAGTCCTGGCAAAACAGGGGCCCCGGTGCTTACGCTGCATGTGTTTCAGGGTAGATTTGTCTCTGCCTAGATCTGTAGCTTGGTTTTCTCATCTATAAAATGAAGGTGACCACAGCACTCTCTTCACAGGGCTGTCATGGGGAACCAAGGATTGTAATACATGGATAAGCATGCAGAAGAGTGTTTTAGAAATCACTTAGTAAGAAAAGAGGGGAGGGAGGGAAGGTGGAGAGAAGGAAGGCAGGTGAGAGGGAGGGAGACAGGGAAGGAGGCGGGAGGGAGGAGGAAGGGAAGGGGGAATGAGTTCTCTCTTGATGAGTTTGTCATCAGAGTACCTGGTTCACTACACTGAGTGCAAGAACCCGAGGGAGCAGCGGGAATCTGGGAAGAAGAGTCTGAGCCTCAATTTGTAGCACATCCGTGGTGACGATGATGATGGTGAAGGGCTGGCCTTGGCTGGGTGCTTAGAGCACTTGATTAGGCGTAACGGGTGGTCTTGCTGCTGCTTGGCTCCACCGCAGAAGGCCTGGGCCCCTTGCTGTAGGGATAGGAAGATCTGTGGGGTGGATCCTCTGCCCTGCTGCTCAACTTCAGAGCTCTGAGAAATTCTACCACCTCTCCTTTTCCTGGAGAGGAAAAGTGAGTGACTCTTAGAAGCAGAGGCTAGTTGGAGGCTATTAAGTCGAGGACTCCATTTGGATCCCTGTCCCTGCAGCACATCACTTCCAGAAAATGACTTGACCTCTCTGCGATTTAGTTTCCTCACCAGCACAGTGAGGCTATCTCACCTGCCTTTCTAGTTTGTTGTGGAGATTCTATAAAATAAGAAGGGTAAAGTACCTGCTGCGGACTACACGTCGTGGTTAGTTATTAACACTTCGACAAAATCAGAGAAATGTACTTTCTTCCTGGTCCAGTAATTACACTCTAGGGAATTTTTTCCTAAGGGGGAAAGAAATCAACAAGAGAATAAAACTACAGGCACAAAGATATTCCTCACAGGATCATCTGTGCTTACTTATTTTATTTTTAGAAAAGGATTTAGATGCTGGTTATCTATAATAGCAAATAACTGAAGACAACGTAATTGCTCAACAGAAATGTAATATTGAAGGTAATTATGGTACATCAACATGATAGAATATTATGAGGACATTAAAAATGATAATTAGGGCAACAGTGTAGTGATATGGAAATGGGTTTTAGTATAATGTTATTCGGGAGAAGTAGAAAGCACCATGGCATGTCTGCTGAGGGATGGTGGGGACCCTGGGGTCTCCTGCACCACTGTGCAACTGGCCCTGTGGAGAGAAAGCACAGGATGAAAGTGTCCGGAATGGAATACAGGAAGCCCAGCTGCAGGTAAGCCAGACTTAGCACGTCAGGTGCAAAAACTCAAAATGGTGATGAGGGTATTAAAGGACTTTTTTGGTTGGTTGTTTCTGCTGTTAAAAGAAGGGCATGAAAGAGAAGAGAAGCAAAAAGAAGGAAGAAGAGGGGAGGAAGAGCAGTGAGGACCAAAGGCTCTTCCGCTTCTGACCCTGGAAGCCTCCTTAACCTAAGAGTTAGGAGCCCAGGCCTTGGAAGGCGGAGCAAGAAGGCGGCTGAGTAAGGCTCCCTGGACCCCAGGGACTTCAGAGGCCAAGGCAGGAGGATCGCAAGCTGGAGGACGGCCTGGGTGACTTAGCGAGACCCTGTCTCCAAATAAAAAGTAAGAGTGGCTGGGGATGGAGCTCAGTGGTAGAGCATCCCTGTGTTGAATCCCGAGTATAACAAAAAGAAAAGCAAAACAGATTCCAGCATTGGTCTCCCACAGACCCCAATGCAAAGAGCTGTTCACAAGCCAGGCGAGGTGGCTCATGCTTCTAATCTCAGCACTTTGGGAGCCTGATTCAGGAGGATCATGAGTTCAAAGCCAGCCTCAGCAATGGTGAGGCACTAAGCAACTCAGTGAGACCCTGTCTCTACATAAAACACAAAATAGGGCTGGGGATGTGGTTCAGTGGTCCAGTGCCCCTGAGTTCAATCCCCAGTACCAAAAAAAAAAAAAGCTGTTCACAGGGAGCTGCCTTCACCAGAGCTGAGAAAGCCAGGTGAGAGACGAAGAGCCTGGCTTTAGCATAACAACAAGAAGGCAGGAGGGCAAGACTTCCTCCAACTCCAAGCAGCATGGAAGAGACTCCTCAGGACCCCCGACCCCTGCTGTCACTCCTGACTGAGCTTCTGGAACCATGTTAGCCAGGCAGCTAAGGGACTGCAGCCATCTCTCCACCTCGGGCAGCAGAGGGGAGAGGAAGAGAGGGGAGCAGAGCAGAAAGCTCCTGTAAGACTCTGCCTTAAAGCTGTGCTGCAGTGAGACCCACCAGGCAGAAGCTAAAGGCTCCTGTATGCAGACCAGAGATTGCAGATGAATCCTCTAGACCTGCCTTGGCATCAGACAGAGACCTGCGCCCCAGTGGGACACTCATGTTCTGGCCTGCATCACCTTGGATGGGGCACACACACCTCCATCACAAGGCTGCAGATCCCTAGAGCTGGGAGACTGAAATGTGACCCACCTTCCCACCAGCCTGGTGGCCCAGGGACCATCTCCACCACCCTCCCCCAACCCTGGGCAGCATAACTATCCCAGGCCAATGCTCATGGACAATGCTCTAGACCTGCCCCAGCACCAGGCAGAGACCTGTGTGCACAGCAGGGAGTGGGACAGACTCATGCTTCAGCCTGATCACCAGCAGCTGTGGCGTGGGTCTGTGTAACTCAGGTGTGACAAAGCTTAGGACCAACCCTGGCAGCCACTGGATGGCTTTCACCAATGCTACTCCAGCCTCAGAAGCATGGTCTGGAGCAAAACTCCATGCTCTGGCAGGACAACAGGGTGGTAAGCACACTGTTTTCATTGTGGCCAGCTTCTCATCACGATGACAAATGCCTAGGATGGTCGGCTTACACAGAGGAAGGGTTGATTTTGGCTCACAGTTCTCAGACCATGGTCTGTTGGCCCTGTTGCTTGGGGCCTGTATTGAGGTAGCACATCACGGCAGAAATGAGTGATAGACCACAGGTGAGCAAAACCACTCCCTCCTGTCCACGAAATGAAACACACACACACAGAGGAAGAAGCTGGGGTCTCACTATCCCCTTCAAAGTCATATTACCAATGACCTAAAGACCTCCCACTAGGACCCATCTCTTGATGGTTCCTCCACCTCTCAATAGCACCAAGCTGAGGACCAAGTCACTAACACAGAGACCTTTAAACTCAAACCATAACAATGTTTTTAGAACTCAGCATGGCATCAATGCAACAGCCCAGCCTCGTCTATCAGACATCTGTTCTGGCCAGCATTACCTGTGGCTGGGTGTAGCAGCCTTTGGTCCAATCACCTTGGCAGTTGGCAGGCAGTAACAGTCTATATCCTTGCCCCTACTCCAATGCATGCTGGTGTCAGCAGGCTGTGGGATCAGGATATGACACAGCATGATGGTATTGGTAGCTACAGGACTGTCCTCATTTCTCCCTGAAGCCCTGGCAGCTCAGCATGGAGAGAGTAACTGCTTGGGAGAGAAAAGGGGAGGTGGGTGCCAAATTGTGGTATAGCCCAGGTTTCCAAGGTGCTTCTGCCAAAACTCAGAGGATTCCACCACAAAGTGGTGACTGGACAAGTGTTTGGACTCAGGGATGGGCTGTTCTTTCTAGGTGCTCCCTTAGCTCATGATGAACAATATACCAACTGCAGGTGTGGGACAGACTTGGGCTTGGATCTCCCTCTGGTGCTGAAACAGTGACAACACACCAATAGTGACTCCATAAACCAGGTCATAGGGTGCCATCTAGTGCTAAAATAGCAGAAGTGACTACAGCCTTAGAAAAATAAGCAGACTGCTTAGAGTTTTTGGGAAAACTGGCACAGATAAAGCCAGACTGAGGGGACTAGAATAAATACTTAAACATCCAATGCCCAAATGTTACACACCAACAAACATTAAGAACTTCCACGGAACAGTGACCTCACCTAATGGTCCAAATAAGGCACCGCAAGCCTGCTAGACAGTAAGCAGTATTGAAAACCTCCATGATGGAGAATGTAAAGTAATTGTTTTAAGGAAACTCATTGAACTTCAAGAGAACATAGAGATATGGTGCAATATTCTAACAGAAGCCTAACAGAGAGAGAGAAGCAATTTTTTAAAAATCAAACATATCCTGGAGCTGAGAAAATTCTTAAAATGTATATGAGGCTTCAATAGCAGAATAGATTGAATGGAAAAGAGTCTAGACAGGCTATTTGAAAATACCCTGCTGGAGGAGGGGAAGAGAAATGAGGAAGAATGAAGAAAGCTTATAGTAGCCGAGTGCAGTGGTGCACACCTGTAATCCCAGCACTTAGGGAGGCTGAGACAGGAGAATCACGAGTTCAAAGCCAGCCTCAGCAATGGCGAGGTGCTAAGCAACTCAGTGAGACCTTGTCTCTACATAAAACACAAAATAGGGCTGGGGATGTGGCTCAGTGGTCCAGTGCCCCTGAGTTCAATCCCCAGTACCAGAAAAAAAAAAGAAAGAAAGAAAGAAAGCTTATAGGAACTTCGGAGGTGGCATTAAAAAGTAAATATTTGGGTTACTGGAGTTCAAGAGGGACTTGAGAATGTCAGAAGGAAAGAAAACTTATCCAGAGAAATTATAGCAGAAAACTTCTCAAATCTTTCCAACCAGCTGTGGGAAAGTCAAAGGTTACCAGTCATATTTAACCCCGTCAGGTCTACCCCAAGGCACACAAGGGTGACCCAGTCTTCCCAGCAGTGGCCATCTCAGCAGAAACCTCCCCAGCCCAGAGAGGGTGGCAAGAGGTTTCACTTCACCAAGGAAAACCCTGACAGCCAGGAGCACTGTGCCCAGGAAAGCTATCCTTTGGAAGTGAAGGACAGATAAAGACATTCTCAGATAAACAAAAGCTGGGAATGCAATGGGCACCATAGCTGTCCTATAAGAAAGGCTGAAGAGAGCTCTTCAAACTAAAAGAAAGAGTTGTTAATGTATAGGAAGAAAACATGGGAAGGTATAAACTCGCTGGGGAGTAACTATGTGAAAGAATGCAGGGCGCTCAGGCTGAATGCAGGTGTAAACCATGGCGATTAAACACAGCTCAAGGGAACAAGAGCTGGGCTTCTATGCCAAGAGACAATGTAGAGATGTGACCTGGGACATCAGAATCCAAAACGTGGGGAGGAATGGGGTCAAGCCACACGATTGTTTTATCATTCTTTGAGTTTTACAGTTGCACACGCTGGGCTCACCCCGACCAGCTCACACAGGCATGGCATTTGATTTCAGTTCATGGCCCTCCTTCCCCTCCTCCTTTCCCTCCTGACCTCCCTCCCCTCTCCCCTTCTCCTTCCTCTGCTCTACAGGAGTTTTATTAGCACATTTTCTCTTCGTTGTTTCGCTTCTTATTCTTACAATCATGTGAAGTTTATATCATTTCAAAATAGCCTCGTTAGCATCAGGAGATGCCTTTTGTAAGCCTCCCAGTAACCACAAAACCAAAATCTATAGTAGACAACCCTAAAAAAATAAACAAGGAACCAAAGCACAGCACTGCAGTAAATCAGTTAGCCACCAAGGAAGACTGTACCAGAAGGGGCCAGGGAAGAACCATGGTAAAACCCAAAACCAAGCTCAGTTAGGGTAGAGCCCGGCCGTGGGGGTTCTGCCACAGGAAGGATGGGCAAAGTCTGCCAGAAGTTTAAAGCAACCAGAAGAGAGAGAAAATTGGAGGTAAAGCCTGGGGAAAACTCCAGTTGCAGAGAAAAGGAATAGCAGGGACAAGGCCTTGAGAACCACAGAGTGGGCCAGGGTGTGAGGAACAGCCAGGGGTCTATGTACAGAGGGGACGTAAGAGTAGTCTGGGTGACACAATAGGAAGTGGGGGGCTTCGCTAAAAGAAACAGCAAAAAGACCCAGAAAGCAGGACTGGGGTTGTGATTCAGCAGTAGAGCACCCGCCTAGCACAAGTGAGGCACTGGGTTCGATCCTCAGCACCACATAAAAATAAATAAATAAAAATAAAAAGTTATTAAAAAAAAAGAATGAGAAGTTATAAAAAATTTTTAAAAAGACCCAGAGAGCAAAGTTTCCTTACTTCTACACTCACTACTGGTCAAAGGAAATGACAAGTCATACATCAAAAGATATCTGCATTCCCAAATTTACTGCAGCCAAGAAATGGAAACAGCCCAAGTATCAATCTTAAAGAAAACTTGGTGTATGTATGCAACAGAATACTATTCAGCCACAAAAAAGGATGAAATCTTGTCATTTGTGACAACAGAATGGAATTGAAGATCTTTTAAATAAAATAAGGTAGGCACAGAAAGACAAGTGTGCAATTTCAGACTCATATGTGGAATCTAAAAAAGCTAATCTTACAGAAGTTGAAAACAGAAGCGTGGTTACCAGAGGCCCAGGAAAGCAGAAGAATGCCCTGATTTAAACACCACGTGATAAACGTGTAATTTTATGTTTTATGTATCACTTAAAATATAAATTTAAATGAAAAATATTTAAATGGGAAAAAAAAAGAACCTAGACCTTAGAGTCACATGGACTTACATTTGAATCTCAGCGCTTACCCCTGCCATTTGCCTGCTTGGACAAGTTGGACATGTTCAGTAATTTATCTTAAATCTAAAACACACAGGGCTGGGGATGTGGTTCAGCAGTAGAGCCACAGCACCATTAAAAAATTCTAATACACACAGATCTATCACAGGGCCAATAACAAATACCAACCTCTTGGGACTGTCATGAAGACTAAATAAGATAATTTATGCCAAGAACTAAGGATGACACGTATCAGGCACCCAATAAAGATAACTGCTTTCAACATCAGCATTAACACCATTTTATAATCACAGGAAAAAGTCTTTGGAGCCACTAACATACAGCACAGAAAACATCACAATCAAACTCTCCAACCAGACCCAAAGAAGAGCCACGCAACACCACCAGGACCCGCAGGTGCTGACCAGGGCTCCCGAGAGCCAGAGTGGGAGGGGAGGGTGAGAGGTTGCTTCTCACAGACAGACTGAACTGAGGCATTTTTCTCATCAAAAATTTCTTGCACAGACCAAGTGCAATGGCTTCATCCATAGAAATAATTAGCATGCCCCTGGCAGCCTTTATTGATATTCGGTTTATAAATTAGTGACCTAGAGATAGGGCATCTCTTGCAGATTAATGGCTCACCAGGGTCATTACTGGTGCAAAGGCGCTTCCAGAGGCTACTGTTTTCTTCCAACTGGTTGTTAGCCCACAATCTCATCTACCAAATGCTTCCTGCACACAAGGGTCTCCATTAGCAGCTGGGGTGAGCACGCAATAACAAGATTCGCCTTCGTACATTGCACTTTGCATTTTTCCAAGCAAGGACAGGGGCTTAGTATTGGAGTAAAATATTTATTTATGCTGAAAATCTTCACATAAAACAACCCTCGGCTCAGCTTATCCCCCGTGCAACGTCCGCCTCACCACAGTTGGGGTGGCCTGCTGTTTGCCCCACATCCCTCTCCTTTCTTCTTTGTAAAGGAACACCAATTACATTCTGAATGAAGCTGTGCTCAGCCAACAGCTCACATTTCCTGCCTCTCCTTGTGGCTACTGAGAGACGAGCAGAAGTCACTTTGCCAGAC
>CM053401.1:174365339-174385841 GCA_028644305.1 Xerus rutilus
TTGGAGAGGGCAAGAAAGAATGTGTGTTCCCAGAAACCAGAGAGAAAAGACTCCATGGACAAGCTGTAGGTGTTGGGAAGAATCCTCAAAAGTGTATCACATTAGGAGTGAAACTAAATTAGCACTAGGTTAATGGATGCTCTGGTCCTGACTTAACAGAGCCTGAAAGCAAGTCTCCAAAGGATTCAACTGATGGCAAGTAACTTAATAGCATTCCAGAAAAAAATCCAATGCTATTTAAAGGAATATAATGAAATCAATTCCAGCAACCAACAACATAAAATTCACAATGTCCAGCATCCAACAAATAATTACAAGGCAAGAAAGAAAGCAGAAAATAATGCCCCAGAAGATTAAAAATACCAATCAATATAAGTGGAATCAGAAATAACAGATAACGGAACTATTAGAAAATGAAGTTAAAGCAGCTATTATAAATATGTTCCATATGTTCAACAATGTAAAAAGTTATGACCTTGGTGATAAAAGAGATGGAAGATAGAGAAAAGATATAAATGGAGACACAAATTATCATTTAGAGATACAAATTATATATCTGAAATGAAATATACATTGAGTGGAATTAAGGATCTAGATAATGCAAATTTGAGCACATAACAACAGAAGCAATTCAAAGTCAGTGGCTTAAACTGGGTGGCCAAAACAACAAACATCTCAAGTTCTAGAGGTTGGAAGTCCAAGATGAAGGTGTTAACAGAGTCTGATTGTTGCTGAGGGACCTCAGCATAAGAATTTGGGAGGGAAAAACGATATTCAATTCATTGCAACCTTACATTTCTTCAACCTTATAAGACAACTATGAAACACTTATAAACAGCATCAGAATGTAATAGTGAAAGACCAAACATTTATTCTTAATTACAGGAAGGAGCAAGGAAGTCTACTCTCAGTATTCCTATCCAAGGTCATACTGAAGGTTCTTTTCATTCTGATATAACAAAAAAATGAAATGTGAGTGGGTTATAAAGGAAGAAGTAAAACTATTGATGAGCAACATGATAGGAATCCTAAGGAATCTCCAAATAATAGCTGCAAGAACTAACATTTGAATTTAGAAACTAAATGGTTTCAGGATTCAAGGTCAATATACACAAATCATTTAGGTTTAAGTGTATAAGTGCTGAATGATTGAAAATTAAATTGTTTAAAGTACAAATTAAAATAGCATTAAAAATATGAAACATTAGGCAATAAATTTAAGAAAATATGAGCAATACCTATACACTAAAACCTATAAAATGTTGTCAGAGAAATTAAAGGGGCCTAAATAAATGAAGGATATACCATATTGATGAATAGAAAGACTCGATATTTTAAGATGCCCATTATTTCCATATTAACCTACACATTTAATGCCTTCTAATAACATTTATAGCATGGATTTTAATAGAAAAGAACAAACTGATTCTAAAATACTTATGGAGACAAGGGATGTACCTCAGTGGTAGAATGTTTGCCTAGCATGCATGAGGCACTGAGTTCAAATGCCAACACTAAAAACAAAAAAAGGGAGCAATTAGAATTCTCATTTAGCATTAGTGGAACAGTAAAATATTAGTCACCTTGAGAAACAAGCTTGGCAATTTCTCATAAAGATATTATCCAGACCCAGGCCCAGGATGACCCCTGGGGACACATGCAGGAGCCTAGGCCCAGGTCAGACCCAGGACTGCCCCCACTGATCCACCGACCCATGCCAGAGCCCATACTCAGGCCCAGGACCACCCCTGCTGACCTGTAGGAGCCCAGGCCCTAGCCCAGGTCCAAGCCCAGGACCACCCTCATGTAGTGGCTCCTCATTTACCAACACATCACTCCCCGGCCTGCATCCATCTTGGAACACTGCTGCCATCACATAGCCTTCCCCATGTAGTAGCTTCCAACTTGGGACAACAGACGGGACCTGGAGGCAGCTGCCCACCACAGTACAGCATGCCACAGCACTGCATCTTCAATCAGGCAGCCCAAAGCCATTGTAAGTTCCACCCTTTCAGCCTCATCTCTGACAGTGGTTGCATCCATCTTGGGGCACTCCCATTGCTATCATGAGTTACCTCTGCTACTGCTGCCACCATCTTTAGTTGCAGTAGCATCCTGCTGGGGACATCTGCTGTGGACTGGAAGCAAACACCAAGATGAGGTGGCATCACTACAAGATTATAGGGTAGGAACTGCAAAAATTCAGATCTGCACTGCTAGGAAAGAAGACACATAGTCAACATGAAAAAAAACAAAAAACAAGGGAAAAAAGTTCCTCAAACAAGCCAAGATACTACAATAATAGAATCCATTAGCAGTATAGTTGATGAAATATCAGAGAAGGAGTTCAAAATGTACATAATTAAAATGATCTGCAAATTAAAGAATGACCTAAGTGAGCAAATATAGGCAAAAATTAATCACTCCAACAAAGAGATAAGAGAGCAAATACAGGTAGCAAAATATTAATTCAAGAAAGAGATAGAGATAGTGAAAAAAATCAGAAATCCGTGAAATGAAGGAAGCAATAAACCAAATCAAAAACTCAACAGAAAGCATCACCAACAGACAAGAGCACATGGAAGACAGAACCTCAGACAATGAAGACAAAATATATAATCTTGAAAATAAAGTTGACCACAAAGTGAAGATGGTAAGAAACCATGAACAGAACATCAAAGAATTATGAGATAGCATCAAAAGACCAAATCTAAGATTTATTGGGATAGGAGAAGGCACAGAGATTCAAACCAAAGGAATGCATAAGCTCTTCAATGAAATAATATGAGAAAATTTCCCAAACATGAAGAATGAATTGGAAAATCAAATACAAGAGGCTTACAGGACACCAAGTGTACAAAATTACAACAGATCACATCAAGGTACATTATAATAAAAATGCCTAGCATACAGAATAAGGATAGAATTTCAAAGGCTACAAGAGAGAGAAATCAGATTGCATATGGGGAAGACCAATTTGGATTGCAGCAGATTTTCAATACAAACTTTCAAAGCCAGGAAATCCTGGAACAACATATACCAAGCTCTGAAAAAAAAATGGATGCCAACCAAGAATCTTATATCTAGCAAAATTAAGCTTCATATTTGAGAATGCAATAAAACCTTTCATGATCAACAAAAGTTAAAAGAATGTACAGCGAGAAAGCCTGCACTATAAGCATTCTTGGCAAAATATGAGAAGGAAATGAAAATCAACAATAAAAATCTGCAAAGAAAGGGACTACACTAAAGGAAATGCCAATCAGAGGAGAAACCAAGTCAAGTTAAAAACCAAAAATAAATCAAAATGATTGAGAATACAAGTCATATTTCAATAACAACTCTGAATGTGAATGGCCTAAACTCATTAATTAAAAGACATAGACTGACAGATTGGATTTTAGAAAGACCCAACAATTTGCTTCCTTCAAGAGACTCACCTCACAGAAAAAGACATCCACAGACTGAAGGTGAAAAGATGGGAAAAAAAGTGCCACTCACATGGACCACATAAACAAGCAGGGGTTTCTATCCTCATATCAGATAAAGTGGACTTCAAACCAAAATTAGTGAAAAGGTTTAAAGAAGGTCATTTCATACTGCTTAAGGGAATCATATATCAACAAGACATAACAATTGTAAACATCTATGCCCCAAACAATAGAGCATCTATGTATATCAAAGAAACCCTTCTCATCTACAAGAATAAAAGAGATCACAACACAATAATACTGGGTGACTTTAACACAGGTCTCTCACCACTGGATGTATCTTCCAAACTAAAACTAAACAAAGAAACTATAGAACTCAATAAGACAATCAATAATTTAGATTTAACAGACATATATAGAATATTCCATCCATCAATGAGTGAATACACTTTTCTTAGCAGCACATGGATCCTTCTCTCAAATAGACCATATGTTATGTCACAAAGCAACTCTTAGCAAATACAAAAAAATAGAGAAACTACCATAATGCATTCTATCTGACCATAATGGAATAAAATTAGAAATCAATGATAAAATAAAAAATAGAAGTTACTACAACACCTGGAGACTAAATAATATGCTATTGAATGATGCATGATAACAGAATACATCAGGGAGAACATAAAAAAATTCATAGAAGTAAACAAGAACCCCAATACAACATATCAAAATCTCTGGGACACTATGTAGGCAGTGCTAAGAGGAAAGTTCATTGCATTAAGTGCATTCATTAAAAGAATAAAAAGTTGAAAAATAAATGACCTGACATTACATCCCAAAGCCCTAGAAAAGAAGAACAAACCAACATCAAAAAATAACAGAAGACAAGAAATAATTAAAGTCAGGGCACAAATCAATGAAATTTAAACAAAAGAAACAATTCAAAAAATTTACAAAAGAAACAGCTGATTCTATGAAAAAATAAATAAAATTGAAAAACCCCTAGCCACCTTAATGAAAAGGAGAGAAAATTCAAATTA
Source organism: Xerus rutilus (assembly GCA_028644305.1). NCBI lineage: Eukaryota > Metazoa > Chordata > Mammalia > Rodentia > Sciuridae > Xerus > Xerus rutilus. The sequence continues at coordinate 174,369,811 of CM053401.1, forward strand.
CTAAAATTCATGATGAAAAAGGAAATATCATGATAGACACTATTGAAATACAGAAGACAATTAGAAACTATTATGAAATTTATATTCCAGTAAAATAGAAAACCTCAAAGACACCAACAACTTTCTAGAGGCATATCAACAACCCAAACTGAGTCAGGAAGACATCACAATTTAAACTGCTCAATTTCAAGCAAGGAAATAGAAGACACCTTCTGGGACCAGAAGGGACCAGATGGATTCACAGCCAAGTTCTACAAGACCTACAAAGAATTAATACCAATAGTTCTCAAATTATTCCATAAAATATAAAAGGAGGGAATACTTCCAAACTCATTCTATGAGACTAGTATCATCCTGATTCCAAAACCAGGCAGAGATACATCAACCAAAGAAAATTTCAGACTAATATCCTTTATGAATATACATGTGAAAATTGTCAATAAAATTCTGGCAAATTGCATACAAAAACATATTTAAAAAATAGAGCATCATAATCAAATGAGGTCATTCCAAGGATGCAAGTTTGGTTCAACATTCGGAAATCAATAAGCGTAATTCATCACATCAATAAACTTAAAGGTAAGAGTATATCAATTGATGCAGAGAAAGCATTTGACAAAATATAGCACCTTTTCATGTTCAAAACACTAGGAAAATTAGGGATAGTAGGAACATACCTCAACATTGTAAAAGCTATCTATTTTAAACCCAAGGCCAGCATCATTCTAAATGGAGAAAAAATGGAAGCATTCCCTCTAAAAACTGTAACAAGACAGGGATGCCCTCTTGCATCACTTCTATTCAGCATAGTCTTTGAAACTCTAGCCAGAGCATTAGACAGATAAAAGAAATTAAAGGGATATGAATAGGAAAAGAAGAACTCAAACTATCATTATTTGCTGCTGACATAATTCTATACTTAGAGGATGCAATAAATTCCACCAGAAAACTTCTAGGAATTAATAAATGAATTCAGCAAAGTAGCAGGATATAAAATCAATACCCATAAATCAAATGCATTTCTATACATCAGTGGTGAATCCTCTGAAAGAGAAATTAGGAAAACTATCCCATTCACAATAGCATCAAAAAAATAAATAAAATACTTGGGAGTCAATTTAACAAAAGAAGTGAAAGACCTCTACAGTGAAAACTACAGAACACTAAAGAAAGAAAATGAAGAAGACCTTAGAAGATGGAAAGATCTCCCATGATCTTGGATAGACAGAATTAATATCATCAAAATGGCCACACTCTTCAAAGTGCTATACAGATTCAATGTGATTCCAATTAAAATCCCAATGTCATTCCTTATAGAAATAGAAAAAGCAATCATGAAATTCATTTGGAAAAAAAAGAGACCCAGAATAGCCAAGGCAATCCTTAGGAAGAAGAGTGAAACAAGAAGCATCACAATACCAGACCTTAAACTATACTGCAAAGCTATAGTAACAAAAATGGCATGGTATTGGCACCAAAATAGACATGTAGACCAATGCAACAGAATAATAGACACAGAGACAAACCCACAAAAATAGTTATCTCATACTATACAATGGAGCCAAAAATATACATGGGAGAAAAGATAGCCTCTCCAACAAATAGTGCTGGGAAAACTGGGAAATCCATATGCAGCAAAATTAAACTAAACCCCATATTTCTTACCATGCACAAAACTTGAATCAAAGTTGATCAAAGACCTAGAAATTAGACCAGAGACCCTGTGCCTAACAGAAGAAAAAGTAGATCCAAACCTTCATCATGTTGGATTAGGCTCTGACTTCCTTAACAAGACTCCTAAAGTGCAAGAAATAAAATCAAGAATCAATAAATGGGATGGATTCAAACTAAAAATCTTCTTCTCAGCAAAAGAAACAATCATTGAGGTGAAGAGGTGAATTTGCTCCTACATTTAGGAGCCAATTTTTGCCACATGCACATCAGATACAGCATTGATCTCCAGGATTGTAAAGAACTCAAAAAACTTAGCACCAAAAAAACAAACAACCCAATCAATAAATGGACTAAGGAACTGAACAGACAATTCTCTGAAGAAGATATACAATCAATCAACAAATATACGAAAAAATGTTCAACATCTCTAGCCATTAGAGAAATGCAAATCAAAACTACTCTCAGATTTCATCTCACACCAGTCAGAATGGCAATTATCAAGAATATGAACAACAATAAGTGTTGGCGAGGATGTGAGGGAAAAGACACACTCATACATTGCTGGTGGGACTGCAAATTGGTCCAACCAATCAGGAAAGTAGTATGGAGATTTCTTAGAAAACTTGGAATGGAACCACTATTTGACCCAGCTATTTCACTCTTCTGTCTATACCCAAAGGACTTAAAAACAGCATACTACAGTGACACAGCCACTTCAATGTTTATAGCAGCTCAATCCACAATAGCTAAACTGTGGAAGCAACCTAGATGCCCTTGAATAGATGAATGGATAAAGAAACTGTGGTATAGCCGGGCGTGGTGGCTCACGCTTGTAATCCCAGCACTCAGGGAGGCTGAGACAGGAGAATCGCGAGTTCAAAGCCAGCCTCAGAAATGGCGAGGCGCTAAGCAACTCAGTGAGACCCTGTCTCTACGTAAAACACAAAATAGGGCTGGAAATGTGGCTCAGTGGTCGAGTGCCCCTGAGTTCAATCTCCAGTACCAAAAAAAAAAAAAAGAAAAGAAACTGTGGTATATATACACAATGGAATATTTTCAGCATTTAAAAAAGAATAAAATTATGGCATTTGTAGGTAAATCGATGAAGTTGGAGATTATCATGCTAAGCGAAGTAAGCAAATCCCAAAACACCAAAGGCCGAATGTTCTCTCTGATAAGTGGATGCTGATTCATAATGGGGGTTGGGGGAGCATGGGGTAAATAAAGAAATTTTGGTCAAAAGGGAGGGAGAGGAGGGAAGGGGACATGGGGACAGGAAAGATGGTGGAATGAGATGGACATCATTGCCCTAGGTACATGGATGACTGCACGTATGGTGCAACTCTACATTGTGCACAATCACAGAAATGAAAAGTTGTGCTCCATTTGTGCACAGTGAATCAAAATTCATTCTGCTATTATGTGTACCTAATTAGAATAAATTTTTTAAAAATTCATCTAGCTCAAAAGGAAAAAAAAAGATATTATCCATATGATCCAGTGATCTCTAGGTAATCCTAAGGTAAAGGAAAAAATAATCACATAGAGCAGGGCACACCCAAATGTTCATGGCAGCTTCATTCATAATAACTATAAATGAAGACAACTCACATGTACATCAATCAGTGAATGGATCAACCAACTGCACACTATCCATTCAACAGAATAATTACTCAGAAATTTGGAGAACTGATGATTCACACACCCACCAATGAAGACAGGTTTCAAAAACATTGTGCTAAGATGAAAGCAGTCAATACCAAAGCCTTCATACTGTATGATTTCATCTGTAAGGAATTCTAGAAAAGGCAGAGCCATAGTGATGGAAATCAGATCCAAGATGTCCTTGAGGTGGGAGGAAAATAAAGTATCTCCAATGAAGTAAAGGGCAATCTGGGTGACGGGAGCATTACATAGAGTGATGATCTCACAGCTTGGTACATTTGCAATCTCACTACTCATTGTTAACATTTTTAATGTACCTCCTTTCAATCTTGTGTTTTCTCAAATTTCCTGAATGTATCCTGAAGAAATAATCAGAATGTCTCCAAATATTAAGAAGAAAAGGACTTAATTTAAAAAACTTGAAACAATCAAAATATCTAACAATATGGACCTAGACAAATGCTGGTACATCCCTTTAAGGAAATATTATGAATGTAGCAAATAAAAGTCATATTTTCATACATGGAAATATTCATGCCAATATAAAATTCACGAGCAGTAGAGAATACTTTATATTCATATAATCTTAACTTTGTTTGTATAAACAATGTATGCATGAATATATGCATAGAGTTGTGTGATTTCTTTGTTCTGACAGAGGGCAATGGTGCCCAACCAATGTAAAAATGCCAAAGAACTCCCCAGAACTGGCATTTCAAAGGAAGTCGATATCTGAAACAAGGTCATGCAAGGTTAGCTTGATGGTCCAGCTTTTCCAGGGAGCGGGGAGCCTTGCTTCTCAATAGACTGGCTGTCAGAGCTTCGTGAAGAGCCACACCCACAGTCCCCTGAGCCCAGACTTCCATGCAACACAACACACTTGACAATAACCCAAGATTATACAAAACACAGATATTCCAGAATGAAATTGAAGGCAGCTCAGAGGCAGCGTGTCTGCATAAAGGAGGTGATTTAGAGCCCCTTAAGCAAGTCATTTCATCTGAATTCAGCCTCCTCTTCTAGAAAATAGGGCACAAACACTCTCTATCCTCCCTGCCTCACAGGGTTATGGCAAAAACCAAATGAGGTGGCATATGTAAAATGAATTTTCAATTCACATATCACAAGGTCAAAGTGAAGTAGCTTTATTCCGTGACTCTGGGGCCACTAACAATTAGCAGCAACTCCATGGCTTTTAGGGTCCTGTCCCAAAATATGACCCTTCCCCGGGATGGTGCATAGAAAACCAACCACTGCGCATGAAGTCTGGTTAACAGTTATGTGATTAAAAGATGCACTAATTTCACTAAGCACAGTTTTCTCCATTGTGGAATAAGGGGCGTTAAGACCTCCTTACAGGTTGTTATGAGGCAGAAACAAAGCAGAATATATTGCATCCTTAGCAGAGGCCACAGTACCCAGTAGGCACCTCATGCAGGCTACTTTTCCTGCCTTGGGTTTCCACAAATGTCTCTAATCAATGACATTCGGTGACAGCCCTTGACACACGGGGGAATGAGCATAAGACTAAGGGTGGATAAAGAGCGTGGCACATACCCCCAGATGTCCAGTCAAAAAATAATCTATGTGTTAAAAAAGAGAAGAGCTTTCAAAATGGAAATAAGACACTTACGATAGTGAAATGTGTCATGATTCTGCCTCTTCCAAACTTCCATTTAATCAATAGAAATGAAGAAAACAAGATAAGGAAGAAGACCAATAGCAACTTCCTGCAGGCGTGGGTTGTTGAAGGCTCACTGGTGTCTTCAGTTGAAAGCATTCTTTTGAAAATTCAAGGTGTGTCCCCTGACAGGGAGGGTAGCCTTCAGAACCAAGGACAGGGGAAGTTTCCAGTCCGGGGCACCACGGTTAGTGCCAGGAGGACACTGTAGAACAGGGAATGACGCTTCACCCGCCTTCCCCGTGCCAACACTGGGCGCCAAAACAGCACTTCGTGTTTTTCAAACCACTTCCAAATGCCTCCCCAGAGCTGAGGTGAGGGAGGTAAGCCAGGCAGAGATCTCATCGTACAAGGTGAGAAAGTAAAGCCTAGGAAAAGACACACAGCCAGCAAACTCCTGGTGCAGTAAGCTAAAACCAGGCCCAGAACTTGATATTTATAGGGTTACAAGGACAATACTATGAATTCAGGTACACTAGGCCGACGTGTTCATGTGATTTTCCATTTATTTCAGAAATTTCATTTTTAAAGATAAACAATGTTGAACATTATTTATTTTTCACTCGTTCTTTTTAGTTACACATAACAGTAAAATTCATCTTGACACTTATAAAAGCATGGAACATAATTTGTACTAATTTAGCCCCTAGTACTTCCTTTTTCCTAGATGCCCTTTCACAGATGAATGGATAAAGAAAAGGTGGTATACATACACAATGGAGTATTACTCAGCCATAAAGAAGAATAAAATTACGGCATTTGCCAATAAATGTATAGAACTGCAGATTATTGTGCTCAGTAAGCCAGACCCAGAAAGTCAAAGGTTGAATGTTTTCTCTGATGTGCAGAAGCTAATCCGAAATAAGGAGGAACAAAAGGAGAGAAAAGTATGTAGGGGAGAGAGATTCCATCAAAATAGAAAAAACATCAGTGGAGTAGAGGAAGGGGCTTGAGGGGGAGTGGGGAAGAATGGGATAAGGGAAGAGCAGTGGGGTAACTCTGACCTACTTTCCTACGTATATGTGTGAATAGACCACAGTGAGTCTCATCATCAGGTACATCCTCAAGACACTAATTAAAAAGAAAAAACTTATAAGTAAATAGCAGAAAGATCAATAGAGTAGAGGAAAGGAAACAGGGGAGAGAAGAGGGGAGATGAACATTATTTTAATGATTACTATTTAAAATTGCTTCCTCCAAATGGGCCAGCATAAAAATCACAAAGAAAATAGCCTAACATCGATATGTTTAAGGTGGTTCGCAAGGCAAACTAGAAGAGAATGAAATCCTTCCACACAAGGCTCAATCCAAGAAACCCTCTCGCAGTGCTTTCCAGAATTTGCATCTAAATGCCTCCTCTGGCTCCACTGCCAGAGTTCTCTGAGGGCAGGAAGAGACACCAGAAGCATTTCTCTGTGGCTTCGGTGAATGGGGGGGGGGCCTGACGTGACACTGAGGAGCAGCATCAGGTTCCCTGGGTCCTCTGAAGACAAGGACTAATCTGTCTGTGCAAAGGATTCTGTTCAACAAGGGCACAAATCAAGGTGCAGTTCTTTGCCTTTCCTGCAAGCAGAGATAACTACAAATAGAATGCAGTAATAATAGGCAGGTGGGACCATTGTGTTCTTTTAAAAAATTGGGAACAGCAGGAAGTCGATGGCTCCTAGGTAAATGTGACAAGAACAGCACAATAGAATCTAAATCCATCCAACTGCCAAACCCAGTAACATCCTGACGAAATTAGTTCTTTTTTTTTTTTTTTTTGAATAAAGGAATACATTTTCCTACCCTCTCTTCTCCCCTCCTGGTTTCCTCCTCTGGAGACTTCCACCAGCATCCTAATAGATTGTCACTGATTAGGATTTTAGTGACTCCAAAGGCTGGCAGCGGACCCCGCCCACGAGGGCCATTCTAAAGCGATGTATTTCAGCAAGATGTGGTGTTCATGTAGATAGAAAGTTCTTAATAGAATCTGGGAAGATGTTCTTTGGCAGAAAATGATTTCGTAGACATTTTTCATTATGATAGATGTGGTATTACAGGCCTTATAAAAAATCTCAAGCTGCGTTGTGGGTTTTGTCACCAGTGTTATAAATCACTCACTCGTATATTAAAGTCTGTGGAAAGCAACTGGAGGGAGGAAAAAACCCTCTTCTCCTATTTACAGACTAGGTGTTATTCAGTATTATTCTTCAAGGTTCAAGGCAGCTTAGAGGATCTGTGTCCAGGGCTTCTGTGAGGATCAGGAGGAGATCACCTTCCATTCCTGCCGAGGCGGGAAGGAAGCGTCAGAGTAGAGTTAACATTTTCTGCCATAAATTCTGATGTGAAGGTAGAGAAAAATTGTGCTTCTGGGAAACAGAAGACGAGGAGCCGCCAGGCCTTGGCAAAACCAGCTAGGATAAATCTAAGGACTCAAAAGTGTCACACTCAAGCAATAGTGTGCCCAGGCTACTGGGCTGACTGTTCACAGGGTATATGTGTGTACCTTGCTTTTTCTCTCTGCCTCTGCAGCAACCTGAACCTGTAACTCTTTGCTGTGACTTCAACTGGGCTGAGAAGGCCCTGACTCAGGTGCTCCAAACTGAGGAGGAGGACCTCTGCCTCTGGACAAACTGGATTTTGAACCATCTAAACAAAACAAAAGGCCAGAAGAGAGGAAAGATCCACCACGGAGCTGCACTCGCCTTTTTCTCTATGAAAAGCTGATCTATTTGACTGTGGTGCATGTGCTTTGAACCCTCCTCAAAAAGAAGGGATCTTTTAGGCCAGTTTCTTCTTGGTAGAAATCGGTAGTCTGGGAGTGAAAACTCAGGGGACTTAGCCGGGATCTGGCCTCCCGGGGAAGCTGGCGATATCTGAAGACATCTCTAGTGGTCAGAACTAGAGAAGGTGCTACTGGCATCTGATGTGCAGGCCACAGATGCTGGGAAACCTCCAACAGGGTGCAGAAGGGCCCAGCAACTGTCCACCCTCCACGCCAACAGTGTGCTGAGGTTGAAACCCTGGTCTAGCTACCCAGCAGAACTCCAGGCCAGAAAGTGATGGTCTGAATTCTTTTTTTTTTTTTTTTTTTTTTTTTGGTCCTATAAAGACAGTGATCCTGAGCCCAGGTGAACTGTGATTCCAACTTCATTTTTATCTCTTGGGACATGGTTCTATTATTTACAGAGATACAAGAACTTCATGTTTCTAAGCAGCAACAAGAAAAAGTCCCAAAAGAATGTGGGCATTCCTCCTTTGTATCCTTTGTATCCAAGAGACTTTGCATCCTGCAGGACAGTGGTGAGCACTTAAGAGCAGGGTCCCCATCCGTGGGAAGAATATGCCTTCTGCTCCTTGAGATGCTCCCTGAGAAGGAGAATCCCCAAAGGATGGTGCCAGGTTCAGTCCAAGTTGTCAATCAACACTCCAGAGAACCCCCATAACTCTGTCACTGACTGAAGGGACTGGTATGGGAAGGAATTGCAGGCCAGGGAGGGGTGGACCACCAAAACTTTCATCCCAGCTACTTCTCACAACCTTGAAATTGGGAGGCATTTTGTGTAGTTTTTCCAAGAAAAACATGAAGCCTAACATTATCAGGTAACCAAGCCTATCCGACTCCTAGTAAATAAAGTGCTGGAATGTGGACCCAGTGGATCTGACTATATCTTTTTCTTTTCTTTTTTTTTCCGTCTTTTTAGTTTCTTCACGCCATGGAGTACCACATTAGAGACTCATTCCTGTGCTTAAGTCACTGGATTGTAGGAGCTGGCACGTAAAAGTGGTGGCAGACTGGGCTCGCTGCTTTGGAACGCAAATTTGGTAAGATTCAATCACGCTTATGAAACCCAAAGGGACTTGACTAATGAGCAAATCTTCATTAATTCTAGATTGTACCTGAATGGAGGCACCCAATGTGCACATTGCAAACATTGAAGGTAAGAACACAAAGCCAAAGAGGGAAAGTACTCTGCCAGCCTTCCACAGAGGTTCCGTTTGGCGCTGTGAGGAGGAACGCTGTGTGTGCGCGCACACTGGTGATTTCACCCTAAGGAAGGCTTCTCTGGTTATTCTGTATTTCCTGTTGCACTTTCTAGCTAGACTTAGAAGACACCGCATGCACCTCCCCTACATAATTTAAATCACAATCTTGCCAACAGTTTCCCATGCAGGGTTTGACCCTTTACATCAATCCTGGGTGTGCATCACCTCTGACAAGAGAGGTTATGCCTCCTTTTAAAAATATATAATAATCTCCAAAGGCACTTCACATGATCCAAAAGAGCAAAGCCTATTATGCGGACCCACCACTATGCACCCTCGAGCCACACATGCATCCTCAACAAAGCGCTAATTGCTGCGAATATCCCAGAGAAGGTCTCAGAGTCTGTGTCCTCTGTGCTCCATTTTCTGGTTTCTCAAATCAGACCTTTCCCTCTAACAGCACTTATGTCAGCAGTGGAGACAAATAAAGCATCTATGACAGAGTGATGCATTCTGGGACAGAGGCAAGAAACTCTGCTTTACTCTGCAGAGAGAAGATAACCCGAGTCCTTTGGCTTATCTTTCCCAGCTCCTCATTTACGTTGTTACTGATGGCTACGAGATAGTCTAATACCATTGCAACTGCCTGGCTGGGTTTCAGCTACTTGCATGCTTGAATTTTCTGCTTTAATAACTGAAACACAGAAATCTTAGTTAAGTTCAGACCTGAGCCGTGCATAAAATGAATCATTTAATCATGAAGAAAATTCCCCAGCTGAGGTAAACAGCAGGTTTTTGAACAGTTCTATATACCCAGGGTTTCACGATATTCTCCAAGGAAACGTGTATAGAAATTAGAAATATCTAAAATAATCCTGCGTCTTTGGAGCTTAGAGAACTCCAACTCCAGTGAATGAAAGTAAAGTGCAAAAATAAATGAGGCTTAATTGCATTAGAACACCTGCATAATTGATCATTTCAACACCAGCGCAGCCCAGATCGTGCTGAGGCTCTCGAACTGCCTTGTGGGAAACAAAAGGTAGGGCCTTTTTAAGTCTGATCCGGCCCTCAGATGGTTGTGCTGATTTCACTATTTGGCTTCTGTCTGGCCGGTTGCTCTGTCTGCTGGGTTCCTGCCTTCTTCATTTACCAGGAACCTGTGTGTTTAACAGAGCTTCAAGGTCAGTTGAGGGTGTCCTGAAACTTCTGGTTGGTGGTAACACAAGGGGAGGGGCCTGCAGATTTTGAATCAGGAGCAGAGAGCGACTGTGCTTCCAATCCATGCCATCTCTAAGTTAGTTTCATGCTACTTAGGATTCCCTTGGCTTTAAAAGCTGTGAGCCAGAGATCAAAATCCTTTTGTAAACTGCCTCTGAATAATGCAGCAAATGGCATCTGGAAGCTGAGGCCGGATCATTACAGTAGGAAGACGCAATATTAAAGTTAGAGACTTCTTTTATTTTTTTTTTTCAGAGAAAGGCTCATTTCCTAGAGAATCTTTACAATTTGCATCGGGCTCTTTCTTTAATAGCATTTAATTAATGGGTTTCAATTATAAAGGAACAAAAAAAGTAAGTGTGCCTGCCACTTGCAAGCTGGGATCATCCACATACCCTGGAAATCTTCTTATCATTAGAGGGTCCAACCTTTGGCCCACGTGAGAAATTTTACTCATCTACTCAGAAGATGATTAAAAAGAAACCCAGGATGTAATGAGAGAATCTCCACCGGCACCAGCACACATAAGAGTGGGTTTTAAATAAAGCATGAATTATTCTCAACTACAGAGACCCTGTTGGGAGGAAGGAGAAAGCAGAACGGGCTGTACAAGAGGAATTAAAAACCTCCACCTGAAGCTCTCACATTCTCTTTGTACCCCAACCCTTGTGCTGTGAGAATTCATCAATATTTAATTTCCTTGTTTCTCTTATCGTTTCATCCCCAAATCTTGTGCTCTGTTCATTTGAATGGCGCTGTGCGTCTAGACACCAACGAGAACTGGGAGGCGCACACTAATAGTGACCCATTACTCTGTTCAGCAAAATAAGTATTCATTGAGTGCCTGCTGTGTGCTAGGCTCTGAGACTACAAAGATCAGGAGGACACAGATCAGTGCAATGATTAGGAATCAACTCCACAGCCAGACCGTCAAGGTCTCGCTTATAATATACGCATGGTAACAACATTCTCTGTGACAGAGTGGAACACACGTGCCAGTTATCTATGTAGAAGACTTAGAACAGTGGTTGGCAGGTACAGCCAGCGCTATAAAATGTTAGCTTTTATAGCTGTTATTTTTCTAAGATGCCTCAGATCAGAGAAAAAAAATAAAAAGCAAGAACTATAGTTCCAACCTGTGTAATGAATGCTGTATTGATTAGCATGGAAGCTTTGAGAGCGCAGAGGATGGTCTGGATGGGAGGAGGCAAGTTGGGCTAAAATCAGAAAAAAACTCAGTAAGAGATGAAATGTTAAAAATTGTTTAAAAGAAAGAATAAAACTAGGTGGTCACCAGCACCAACTCTACAAATTTCCACTTCTGCTTTAAAAGTAGGGTTTTTCTCTACAGCTCAATCCTTCTCCCAAGTCTGAAGCTTATAATCATATTTACAGAGATACAGATGTCCCTTCTGCTTCCTGGGCAGCTAGGTAAGAGGAAGCTGATTCTCAGGTGCGCAGGTTACGGCCCAGCGTAGCCACTACTGGCTCTGGGACCTGAGACAAGGTTCTTAACCTTGTGTTGACTCGGTTTCCTCCTAGGTAAAATGGGGACCATTGCAGGGCCCGCCTCTGTGGACAAGGATTAAATATATTCATACGTGTGAAGCAGAACAGAGACTGCACAACACAAGCTCCGTATGAATAGTGATAATGATTATGGCTTTTATTTTTTTGGTAACAACCTCCCTAGAATTGGAAGTGACCATGCTGGTCACTGAACACCTGTTAGCCATGGCAATTCTTTTTGTTTTAACTTAGGAGTTATAATTGACATGCCAGAAGTTGCAAATATTCAAAGTATAAAAGTTGACAATTTTTTAATTGGTTCTAATTAGTACACATGACTGCAGAATGCATTTCAATTCATTGTACCCAAATGGAGCTCAGCTTTTCATTTCTCTGGTTGTACACAATGCAGAGTCACACATGTATGCATATGTGTCACACATGCACCTAGGGCAATGATGCTCCATCTCATTCCACCATCTTTCCTGCCCCCATGTCTCCTCTCCTCCTCTCCCTCCCCTTTGCCCAATCAAAGTTCCTCCATTCTCTCCATACACCTCCGTTATGGATCAGCAATATGCATATCTGTGCAACCATCACCACAGAAGAGGAAAAATTTCTTTTGTCAAATCCCTGCCACAAGTCAATCTCTTTCCTCCTCCATCCCCAGGCAAACACCTATCTGCTCTGTCATGGGAGATTAATTTGCAGTTTGTTTAAGTTTACATAAATGGAATCATCAAACATGCGCCCTTTTTTAATGTGACTTCTTTTGCTCAACATAACTATTTTGAAATTCGTCTGTGTTGTACTATTAATGGTTTATTCCTTGCCATCAATGAATAGCATTTCATTATGTGGATAAAACAGACTGTTTATTCATTTACCTATTGATAGACAATGGAGTTGTTTCCAGTTCGGAGCTATTATAAATAAAGCTGCTATAGACACTCATGTGTAAATTCCTGTATGAACACAAGCTTTCATTTCTCCTGGGCAAATGGGTGAAAAAGGTTGGATCTTATAGAACATATATGTTTAACTTTTAAGAAATCCCAAAACTCTTTTCTGGAAGCTGTTCCATTGAACAGTTCCCATAGGAAGTGTACAAAAGCTTCAGTTTCTCTGCAGCTTCACCAGCTTTGCTTGATCTGTCTGTCATAAAACCTTCTGACTGGCATGCAGTGGTGTCTTGATGTGGTCTTAATTTTCATCTCCTCACTGACTACTGATGCTGAGTGTCTCCTCATGTGGTTATCATTCACACATACATTTATTTGGTGAGTTCTCTTTTCAAATATTTTGTCTAGTTTTTGGATAGGAGGTTTGATTTCTCAGTAGTAAGTTTCAAGGGTTCCTGATTTAATTTAGACATAAATTCTTTATCAGGTGTATTATTTGCAAATATTTTCTTCCATTGTAGTGTTGTTTTTTATTCTCTTAACAGCATCTTTAAAGAAGAGATGTTTTTAAATTTGATGAGGTTCAATTCATCATTTTTTTTTTATGGATCATGGTTTTGCTCTTGAATCAATGAAATCTTTGCCCAATCTAAGTCTTAAAGGGTTTCTCTTATTTTTTTCCTAGAATTTTTTGTAGTGTTAGGTTTTACATTTAGATCTATGATCCTGTTTGAGTTCATCTTTACACATGGTGAGAGGTGTAGACCAAAGTTTACTTACTTGCATTTGGATAATCCACTGCTACAGGACCATTTGTTGAACAGGTTTTGCACCTTCTGCCAAAAATCAGTCATCCACACATGTGTGGGTCATTTTCTGGACTCTGTTGTATTCCAGTGATATACTTAACCTATTTTGACGTCAGTACCACACTGTCTCAATTACTATAGGTCTGTAATAAGCCTCAAAATCAAATGATATTTGTCTGCCAATGTTGTCCTTTTCCAAAATGGTGTTGGCTGTTCTGGGTCCTTTATATTTCTGTGTGAATTTTAGAATCAGCTCACTGATTTCCATCAAAACACATGCTGGGATTTGATTAAGATTGGATCAGGTACATAGATAAATTCTAGAGAATTCACATCTTAACAAAATAAGTGCTTCAGCCCATGAAAATGGCACATCTCTACATTTATTTAGATATTTAATTTCTGTTAGAAATGTACTCTGATTTTCATACCTAGGTCTTTTATTCATGCAGTTTCAATTCATAAGTCATACACATTTTTGTCATATTTATCCTCTAAGTATTTCATATTTGTGATATTATTATAAATTGTATTATTTTTAACTAAAATGTCTAATTATAGATATTTTATACAGTGTAGACTATATGTGTGTGTGTGTGTGGTCAATTTGTATATGGCAAATTGAATTTTGCACACTGATCTCAAAACTGTAAACATCCTAAATTTATTTATTAGGTCTACTTGACCTAATTAGATTCTATGATAAATTATCATGTCACCTGAAAACAATTTTACTTCTTCTTTGATCTAGATAGCTTTTTTTTTTTCTTGCCTTATTCTACTGGCTAGAATTTCTAGAGCAATATTGAATAAAAGTGGGATAGAAACACACATCTTTTTCTTATTCCTGATCTGATAATCAGCCTTTCACTAGCCAGTATATTAGTTGTACAATTTCTTGTAGATGAACTTTATCAGGCTGAAGATGTTTTCTTTCTATTCTGAGTCTGCTTAGAATTTGAACCAAGAGCCGGACGTGGTGGCGCAAGCCTGTAATCCCAGCACTTAGGGAGGCTGAGACAGGAGAATCGTGAGTTCAAAGCCAGCCTCAGCAATGGCGAGGCACTAAGCAACTCAGTGAGACCCTGTCTCTACATGAAACACAAAATAGGGCTAGGGATGAGGCTCAGTGGTTGAGTACCCCTGAGTTCAATCCCCAGTACCAAAAAAAAAAAAAGAATTTGAACCAAGAATGAATATTCAATTCTTTTACAGTTTTTTCTGCATCAATTGAGATGACCATATTTTGTTTCCTTTTTATTTTTCAATATGGAAAGTTGCATTGACCAGTATTTTTTATTGTGTGTCATTAGGGATTGAATGCAGGGCCTCACACATGCTAGGCAACCATTCTATCACTGAGCTACATCACCAACCCACATTAAGGGTAATGTTTGAACTGCTCTACCTTCCTAAGAGAGATCCCAATCGATCGTGGTGTGTGTGTGTGTGTGTGTGTGCACGCACGCGTGCGTGTGCAAGCACATGCATGTGGATACTAGTTAGACTTTATTTAGTACAATTTCATTTAGACCTTTCATATCTATTGTTTTGGTCTATAATTTTGTATGCTTAAAATACCTTGGTTAGGTTTTGATATCAGGCCCACATTGTAGTCATCAAATGAGTTGGAACATAGTCCCCTCAGTTTTCTGGAAGTTTGTGCAGAATTGTATCACTAACTTCTTAAATCGTAGATTTTACCAGTAAAGCCATTTGGTCATGAGGGAAGACTTTTAACCAGAAATTCAATTCTTTTACTAGTTATAGGGTTTCTCAGGTTATATGTTTTTTCTTAAGTAAGTTTTGATGGTTCATATGTTTCATGGAATTTGACTGTTTTATCTACGCTGTTATATGCATAATTGTTTATAATAGCCCCTTATTATCCTTTTAAAATATGCATTATTTGCAGTAATTATAACTGATATTGGTAATTTTTATCTTCTATCTTTATTTTCTGGTCACTCTCACTAGATGTGCATCAATTTTTTAATCTTCTCAAACGCTTCTTGTTTCATCGATTCTACCTTATTGGTTTCTAATGTAATCTTTATTATTTACTTTAACTTTTCACTTTGTGTTTAATTTGTTCTTTTCTTAATTTCTTAAGGGTGGAAGCTGTGGCTATTAATTTGATAACTTTCTTCACTTTTAATGTAGTCAGCACTATAAATTTCACTCTAAGTTTTGTTTAATGACTATCATAAATTTAATATGTTGTGTTTTCATTTTCATTCTTTTCAAAATACTATCTAGCTTCCATTCATTTTCTTCTTTGATCCATGCATTGTTTAACATTTTATTTTTGGTTTGGGGATTTTCCGGAAGACTTCTTGTTATTAATTTCTAATTGCCTTCATGCTTGGGGTGACTTAAATCTTTCCAGATTCACTGAGACTTGCTTTGTGGTCCAGAATATGATTTATCTTCATAAATGTTCAATGTATATTCTACTGTCAATCCGTGGAACATTCATAAAATTTAATTAGGTCAAGTGGGTTGACAGCATTGTTCTAATATTTATATCCTTACTGATTTTTTGCCTATTTATTCTAGTAATTGTGAGGAGATACTTGATACATGCAAATAGTATGTGTTTAC
>CM053401.1:174385941-174462363 GCA_028644305.1 Xerus rutilus
ATAATGAATGAGGACTGTGTCTTCATTCTGTTTGTAACTTTTCACTGAGAGCGTATTTTTGTATTCAGAATATAATTAGATATTGCTTTTTTCTTCAGTCTGACAATCTGTGCCTTTTAATTGGGATATTTAAACCATTTTCACTTAGAGTGATTGTTGATATCATGATAGTTAAAATCTGTCACCTTGCTATTTGCTTTCTGGTTGTCCCATCTGTTCTTGGTTTCTTTTTTCTATTTTTTTTCTGCCTTATTTTGGATTAATTGAATATTTCATCTAATTTATTTTATCTCCTTTATTGTTTTATTAGCTATAATTCTTTTTTGCAATTGTTATTTTAGTGGTTACTTTAGAATTTATAGCAGGCCTCCTTCTCAGTCTGCCTGTGAGGAACATCCTACATCCTGGGTATGAACTTCCCAACAATAAGTTCCATTTCTCCCTGACCAACCTTTGAGTTATTATCATCATACACTTACTTATGTATGTGTTACAAAAGCCTACACTGCATTGTTGCTATTTTTGTTTAGTCTTTTATCTTTTAAAATATTTAAATGGTAAAAAAAAAAACCTGATGTCATCGCTCATGCAGTTCAATTTCTGGCGCTCATGATTCGTGCACGCACATCCACATTTCCATTGCTGCTTTTCCTTCTGGCCAATGGATCTCCTTTCACATTTCTGTAGTCTTCTGGAAAAAAACTCTCCCAGCTTTTGTCTGAAAAAAAGTCTTTACTTTGCCTTTGCTCCCTTTTGAAAGGCATCTTCTCTAGGCAGAGAATTCTAGATTGACAGATTCTTTCTTCAGGACTTTGATACTGTTTCTGCCCTGTCTCCTCGTTTGTGTCAGTTCGACAAGAATCTGCTGTCATCCCTACATTTGTGCTGCTAGGTCTTATGTCCCTTTCCTCTGACTGCTTTTAAGGGGTTTTTAACACTAGTTTTCAGCAATTTGATCATGATGTGTCTTGTAGTTTTCTTCATGTGTCTTGTGTTTGGGGTTGTTGAAATTCTTGGATTAGTGGATCGATGGGTTTTGTCAATTTTCAGCCACCATGACTTCTAATACCTCTCCTCCACCTTCTGGAACTCCAGTGACATGCATTTTGGGCCACATAGAATTGCCTCACAGTTTACTTATGCTTAGTTCATTTTTAAATTCTCTTTTTGTGTTATATTTTATATAATTTCCATGTCTTCGAGGTCACTAATTTCATCTAACAGAGTATAATTATACTTCTAGAAGTTATACTTGAGTCTTTTATATTTTTGATGCCTCTATTTAACTTTTTGAACATATACATTACAGTTATAATAGTTATTTTAATATACTTTTCTGCTAATTCTAACATTTGTCAGTTCTCAGTGAATTTTGATTGATTAGATTTCATTCTGGGTCATAGTTTCCGGCTTCTTTGCTTGCCTTGGGATTTTTTTTTTTTTATTGGATGCAAGTACTATGCATTTTGCATTGTGAAATGCTGCATATATTTCTTTAATTCCTTCAGATGCTCTCAACCTTTGTCCTAGGATGCAGTTAGTTACCTGGAAACAGCTTAATTCTTTCAGGTCTGGCTTCTAAGATCTGTTAGATGAGAGCAGAGCACTGGGCAGTCTTAGGATGCTCAGACCCCATAACTGGGCAAGACCTGCTATGAAATCTGCCCAAAGTCCCCTGAGTCCTAAGAGTCTCCAGGGCCACCGATGGGAACAAGCACTATCCCTGACCCTATATAAGTGCCAAGTGTTTTTTTCTTTCTTTTCTTCTTTCTTCCTTTCATTTCTTATCAGGCGTTGGGTAGTCTTATCATTTCATGTGTCAATCATGTGCCAGCTGAATGATAACAGAGGTCCTCTGCAGTTTTCTCTGTGAAGCTGGTATGGTACAGATCTAGAATGTTTCCCAAAGACCTACATGTTAAAAGCTTGGCACTATTGGGAGGTGTTGGAACTTTGAAGAGGTGGAGACTGGAAGGGGCTCCTTGCCCATTGGGAGCGAGCCCTCAGAGGGTGTGGGAGGCCTTGGTCCCTTCCTTGCTCTCTTGTTTCTTGGCCGTGAAGGGAGCAGTTTTGCTCACCACATGCTCCCACCATGACATGCTGCTTCACATAGGCCCACAGTGATGGAGCCAGCCAATCATGGGCTGGAACCTCTAAAACTATGAGCCAAAAGAAGCTCTCTTTTTTTATAATACAATTTCCTCAGGTATTTTGTTAAAGTGATGAAAAGCTCACTAACACAGCAACTCTCCCTTCCACTCACGCCTGGCTTCCTACAATTTCTACTACTGATTTCCCTGAATGCTCTTTTCTATCTCTTCAGCTCCAGAAGACTGCTGGAGTCCACCTGGATCTCTCTCTTATGCCCTGGTCTGGAGACTCTCCATATAGTAAACTGAAGCAAATGTAGGGTTTCCCTTTTTAGTTTCCCATCTTCCAGGGCTCACTGTCCTTCAGTGTCTGATGCTTAAGGTCTTAAAAACAGTTGTTTTATATATTTTATTTCTTTTTTTCAGTTGTTTTAGGCACGGGGAAAATTCTTCATCTTGATTAGAAGTGAACGCCCCTATCTCCACCCTTCCTTGTTCTACTTTCGTTTCTAATGGAGGCCCCTTATTGTGTTCCCATCAGTGTAACTCTGTGCTCTGGCCACACTCTTGTTAGCACCTTCCATACCTCTGGACTGACTCAAAGAAATTCTGTTGCTTTGTTATTCTGATGGTCTTTGTCCTTCCTTATCCCTGGGGTCAGGAATACCTAGTTCAACTGCTGGCTGCGGCACTTACTAAATATGTTAGTTTATTTCCCCACCTGTAATTGAAGTAGCAAAGCTTACCTTGTAGAATTGCCATGGAGATCAGATGCCATTATGTGGAACTCTCCAGTGGCTACTAGATGGCCAGGCGTCCTTAAGAGGAGTCATCACTATCCGTGACTTCTTGCCCTGACTTATTCTCTCTCTTCTTCTTCCTGCCTCTACTTTCCTTACTCTAGATCTATTCAGCCCTAATATTTCTTGACTGTGGGCTGCAGTGACAAATTATACTTTAAAAATTAAGTCTTGGGCCCCATGACAGGTGAGTCATGCCATCAAGAGCCTGTAGAGAGGGAATGAGTCCCAGCCTTGAAATGCCAGGGCGTGTGGGTGGTTTCTGCAGGAATCGCTGATGAACACCTGTTGATATTTTACATTTTCTCAAAGACGCCTCAGCTACTTGCATTTAAGAAGACTTAAAGTCTTCCTACAATTAAAAAAAAAAAAAAAAGACCAAATCGACCTGGCCCCCATGTATGATTGTTCAGATTGTTCTTTGCACAAATCTAGGGGGTCTCCATCACTGCAGAGACACTATACATTAGTGTTGTAACAAGTTCCCAACTTTAAATAGCATTGATGTATGTTTAGAGGGGTTGCCAGCTAAAATTTTCATAAGTGGAACATTAGCCACAGCAAAGTTCCAAGTGACTGATGTAGGTCAACTAGATATTCCACAGGCCCACATGGGATGAAGTGTCACTCCCCCGATAAAACCCATCAGCCTTCCCACCTGGGGACTTTTTTCAGCCCTGGGAACTATGTCTTGGATCCAGAAGCAGGGAACTATGGTGACTAAAAATGATTATTCATTTCAGCCCAGATCGTGCCTCACTCCCAGCTCCACTAGTTAACAGTAGAACTACCTTGAGTAACTTACTCAACATGCTGAGCGTTCTCATTTGTAAAATGCGAGTAAATCCACCTGCTTAAGCAGGGTTTGGATAAGCTTGACACGAGATAATATCCACCAAGTACTATATGTCCGGTAAATGATAAGTAACATCACTACTATTTCCGTTATTGTTACTGCCATCACCATCATCAGTATTGCTGTTGTTATTGGCAATAAGGCACCTAACCATTAAAACCCTCTTGGACAACATTACCTAACGGAATGTTCCGTAATGACAGAAGGTATAGTAGCTACTAGCCACATGCTGATAGCGAGCATTTACGCTGGATAGCAAAGCTCCAGTAATGAGGATTACTCGTTGGGAAAACTCACAAAATTTTGCTTCCTTGTAGTGGGAAGATATTCCCAAGGACCAAGTCTCTAGAGAAAGCACCTCTACCAGCAAAGCTAACAGCTTGCACCTCAGTCCTAAACTGAAGTCTGCCCCAAAAGGCATGGCTCACCTTGTCTGCATCCGTCCCTGGTGGCTCTGTGGGGAGGGCTTCTCTGGTCCTGGACCAGCCCACTGCTCTGCCACTCACCTTGACTGTCTCACTTCCTGCCAGCACTCCCGTTACATCTTTACCTGTTGCTTTGTTGACTCTCCTCCTGTCACTAACAGGTGAGCTCAGAAAGGTGGACTCTTACTCTGCTTTGATCATCACTTGATTTCAGAGCAAACAATCTGACATGCAAATGTCACAGAATTTGATACCTGCACTGCCTACACATTCTTTGGGGTCTGGGGGATTCTCTGGACACAGTCCTCAAGAGCTCGGTCTTCTCAGCCACAGCATTGCAAGGAGCTGCAGCTCCAGTGTGGAGAAAATGTTTTGAATTCTAAACAAGAGCCAACCTCGTGTATGTTCTTGTATTTCAATGGTTACTCTCCTTGCAGCTAGTGATTAAGCATTCATGGCGATGGGTATACGTTTTTATTAGGACTACAACTAGTGATTCAGAGGTAATTAAGCGATGGAATGTTCCACACAATGCCCACTCCACTTAAGGAATAAATGCTACACGTTGCTGGATTAACTGGCAAAGAAGAAAAAAGGAACCATTAAGAAAGCATCAACTATTATAGCGAAAAACTATCAGGCCTGTTCTTGGACCTTATATAAGCAAGAGAAGGAGACATTTTTCATTTATACACAAGTATGAGGAAAATAAGAAAAATCAATGGAACATATATACATTTAAAACAAGGTCATTTGTTATAGCTTTGTTTTTCTTTTTTTAAAGAACTATTATCTTATATGTACATCAATAAAGGAATGAGTAAATAAATTGGAAAATACATGGAATTTTATGTAGACATAAAAGAATGAGGTAGAATGATTTATAGTTGCATGGAAAGATAAAATTGTAGCAGAGTTCCCATTTTAAGAATAAATTTAATCATTATATGTTCAGATGTGCACTGAAAAACTTCTTTGGTAACTTCTAGGGAGTGAATTGGGACCTGAAATTATAGGCATGTATTGTTTTTGAAATTGTAACATAAACATTTTATTTTTTAAAAATTATGGTAAATTTAAAAGCAAAAGAAGTCAGAATACTAGAAGTAGCTTAACTGGAGGTCAGGGGTAGAAGATGTGGGCAGGGAGCTGGATAGAAAGCAGGCCCAAGGTCAGCATCAGAAGACCAGTGAAACTGACCACCAAGCCATCATTTAGGCAAGGAAGTTGACCACGAGTTCACTGGCCAGAGACCTTAGCAGCAGAGGTCAAGAGATGCCCCAATAAGCCAGGCATGGTGGCGCAAGCCTGTAATCCCAGTACTTAGGGAGGCTGAGACAGGAGGATCGCGAGTTCAAAGCCAGCCTCAGCAATGGCGAGATGCTAAGCAACTCAGTGTGAGACTCTGTCTCTACATAAAACACAAAATAGGGCTGGGGATGTGGCTCAGTGGTCAAGTACCCCTGAGTTCAATCTCTAGTACCAAAAAAAAAAAAAGAGAGATGCCCCAATAGCGTAGGATTTGAGGGTCCATAACACAATCCCAACCAGATTACAGTCTCTCAGCTCCCTGCCCAAGTGCCAAAAAGCCACCTATGAAGAGAGAAGCTAGAAATCAGAGCCCTGGCTGTACAGATCAGCCACTTTTTAAAAAGTGCCACTTGTCAGTCATTCAGTGACACGGAAAGAAAGATTAACTTGGTTATACAAAATAAAGAAACTATATTTCATTTTGTAAATGTCTTTTTTTCATTCAGCAAAAACTTAGTAAACACTCACTGCTCACAAGAACCAGGTGGTAAAGACCCAACGGTGAATCAGACAAAGCCTTCCTGAGCCTTCTATAGCAGGGAGAGACTAACAATTAAAAATATTAATAAGCACTATACCAGGTGGTTCTGAATATTACGGAGAAACTAAAGTAAGGTAAGAGAGACAGGAAGTGCTAGTTTGACAGGGTGGATGGTTTTAGAGGATGATCAGAGAAGGTGACTGATAAAATGCCTTTTCATCAAAGACCTGAAGAAGTGAGGAGGTCAGATGTACACAGGGATGGAGAGGCAGATCACTTTAGTGCCTCTTCCCAGGGGACAACGGGGTGACAGAAGGGAGCACTCCCCCTCTCATTTAATCTCCAGCCTTGAAAACCCACTCAAGTGGCCATGAGAGTGAGCCAGAGGGTTCCCATGGCAACCAGCCTCCCGCTCGCCTCTTCTCATGCACATCCCGAGGTGTCTCACATGTCCTCACCCTGGATTATAAACTTGGTGAGGGCAGAGCTGGCCCAGCTTACCTCTGCCTTCTCACTCACTGGCACAGTGCCTGGCTCATATGCATTCTAAATAGGCACCAACTGCTTGAATACAATGAAGGACCAAAGAAGCCCCAGGGCAGGTCTCCATTGGGTCTGCAGGATTCTTCCTAGAGCATGTGGGCCTGAAACCTTCTTCAAGCAAGATCTGAAAAGCACAAAAACACATAGAGAGTGGTATTGCTCAGGCTCTGCTCTCACTTGCATCTCCCCCTCTTCTGACAACTGTGAACTCGAAGCCCAGTCCTCACACTCGGTGGACCGAGAGCAGAGTGTGTAGCCCCGCCTGAGCTGATCAGTATATCAGAGTGCCTTGACCAGCATCTGGGGTGAGCACATGGCCTCAGTCAGTGCGGTGAGCATGAATCTCAAGGCCTCTGCTCATTCCCACTGGACCTGAGTCTGCTCAGGTCTGGGCTAGAGTCCCTGGAGCCACCATACCACCACATGGACCAGCAGAACAAAGCCCCACACTGAGGAAAGCCAGAGACAGAAAGAGACCAACAATTCCTGCTCAGACAGCTTGAGCCCAGAAGCCAGTTGAGCCTTGCACTTGCCCTGTCCCCAAGAGCAGCTCTCCTGTTCATAAGACTAACTAAGAGCTTTACTAGGAGCCAGCAAGACTTAGATCCTAATTGTAATTTTTCAGTTATCAAACAGATGATGGAGACCAGAAATTCTGAGCTCCAGGGTTCATGTCTGGCTTGTTATAACCAGACTTGAATCCCCACAAATGACATCCCCAGGGCCTAAAATAACATGGTGACTTACACAAAAGCTCTCTGTCATCCATAGGTTATAATTTTAACCCAGATGTTGGTCCAAAGACAAACTCGCTCATGTTTGGTTTTCTTCCCATTTCATCCCCTGCACTTCCCAGCCCACTGGCAGTCAGCCATAGAACCAGTTATGGCCAGGGAAGTGCAGGCACACATGATGTGTGTCACTGCTGGCTAAGGCAGGAAAAGCCCACCTCAGTTCTCCAGCATTTTCCTTCTCCATGGCAACAGAGGATGCTGCATATTCCAAATGGTGCAACTACAGCTACAAAATGAGTCATCAGCCTGGGACCCTGAGTGACTCTGTGGAGCAGAGACCCCTGCTGGGATGGGAGGCTTGAGTAGAAGAAAAACATCCACTTCTGTTGAGCTAAGCCTCTGAGATTCGGGAGCTGTTTGTTATAACAGTATAAACAGTTCATCCCCTAATACAGGGATGTTGTGTTTTTCTACATTTACCTTCCCCAATAACTCAGAAAATATTTTCCTTCAAGTCTAAAGTTCTACTAAAACCATCAAAGAGTGAAGAGAACTTCCAAAAGTCTTGCCTAGATAAATAAAGAATGAAAGTTGATTTGCCTATATAGGTAATTTCCAACATCAAAAGTAAAATAAGAATTTCTCTGGGGACACATAAAGAAAAAACACAGAATCTGAAATGCTGGTACCAATATGTAAGAGTCTTCCCTTCTCATAAAAAAAAAGGAGATTATTAGGCAAGCATCATTGTTCTTGAGCAAGGTAAACCAAGGTTATCTACCCGCATATATATCAGCTGCTCTAAGAAGAACATTTTATATATACATAAATTTCTCCACAAATTGACCTAGGAGAAACTTACCTATTTGTGTAAAATGGAAGTCTCATTGGATTTTTTTGGATGTTGAAGAAAATAAGCTTTTTTAGATCACTTATAAGTACAAAGCACTAATAGTTCTAAACATTTTTCCTAATTTTCTGTCCACTTACAATACACTAAGAACTCAAACCAACAGTGAAAATTTCCTGGAGCCCTTGTTAGTTTAGCAGATTGCTCTTTCTTCTATACTTATAAGCTATGTATTTTTAATTGACTTCGAAGCACTAACAGTCATGCAAAAAAAAAGGTTATTTTAAGCAGAGTTTGTATTGTATGGCAAATTGAGACAGGCTGCTAAGCAAAATGTGCTGTCAGTATGTATTCATTAGAAACAAAATCCTTAGGGTAGTTGTAATTTATGGAAAAGCACAGAACAATAACTTAGCTAATAAAAATGTACTCCAGAGCAAAGGCTGAAAGTGAGAAAAAGCAAACTATGGTCGACTGTTACATGGGTATCTTTCTTGTCCTTATTTAATCCATGCTTTTAAATGACTTAAAAGCATGGATTAAGTAAGTCATCTCCTACTGACTTAAAAATGCAAATCCCAACTAACGACCAACATCAAGTTCTATTGCCTATTTCTTAGAGTTTGTAAGTTCAGAGTACAAATGAACCCCAAATTGGAAAGATTCACTACACTTTGGTCAGAAGAAACCTGGAAGTTCACTGGATGACTAGGATGTGGTGTTTCTGCTCACATTCCCCAGAAGGTCATGCAGCACACAGCAAATGCTTAACCAATATTTGATGAATTGGTTGCCACTACCACTATTCAAATTAATTTTCTAGGGGAAAAAAAAAAAGCCTTTTCTTAGTCCCTGCAGCATGCTGCTGCCTCAGTGTAGGTGGGCCTGATCCAATGCCATCACCACCAGCCTTCTATCTCATGTGTTCTGGGAGACCTGGACGTTGACACACTAGGAAAGTGGATGCCCCGTCACACCAGGGGAGGCTGCAGGTACTGCACATAGAGTTTAGTCGCCACACCTCCCCCCAGCCAGGCATAGAGCCTGGGGCATGCTGTGAAGACAAGGATGGCATCGGGGTTGGTCCTGACACTCAGAACCCACATCTCCAAACTCCTGCATGCTCCACCGTTGATGACTCGGGAGCCCTCAGCAAATAAGCTGCCATTTTGATGGATTTTTCTTTAATCCCGTCTGTCCCAGGGAAAGTGTGTCTGTCCTCCGCCCCATCTGCTGGAAGCATAACCCAGAAGAGGCCATGAAGAGCAGACCTCCCACAGTGGAAGCTAGACAAGCAGGGTGCACTGTAGAGACCACTCCAGGTGGGTGCTGCAGGTGCGAGGGCATTGTCTGTATGTGTCCGGGCAGGCTTTGGGTAGGAATAGCAAGACTGTCTTGAAACTATCATCCAGTTGAAGGTTTCCTTTAGATTAAAAAAAAATCACAGTATGGTCCAGCCCAGAGAAGGGTTATACTCAAGTCTGGAAGTTGCACTGCCAAATGCCTCTAGCCACATAGCCATATGGAAGTCCTCCTGGTTTCCCTGGAGAGCTATCTGTAGTCATAAATGAGACACAAGAGGTAAGCTTTATATCTTTCTTGGCATGATTGGGTGAAATTAAAGCAATTGGCTATGGGCAAACCAGTTCCTCAGCTCTGCCTGCCTCACAAGGGCAGTAATGCAGACCGGTCAGCCCCAGGAGACCAAACACACCCCTTTCGTGTCCCACAGCTCTGCTGTGACCCTTGTTACAGCAAGAGGGACCTCTGACTATTCTCGCTTTGAAGTCTCACAGCTCACAAACTAGTCTGTTGTATGCCCCATAAACTTTTAATTTTAAAATTTTTTGTTCTGGTTTTATTTTCAACAACTCCATCACTGTATTTCAGCAGGAGAAGCCAATGGATTAAAAAGCTGGAAAGTAATAAGAATAATCACTGTTATATGTCTTGTTCCTTGTGAAAAGTCTCAGGATATCTCAACAACTGGCCATTGGGGCGGCTTTGACTTTTCTAAAGAATTTTGATTCTCTTCTTGTTCATTTCTTGCATTTAACTTTTTTCTGAATGCGGAAATACCAGAGAACTCTGATTACATAACTGTTCTGGATTATTTTAGGAATCATTCTCTTCGCTACTAAAATTTTACTCTCACTCTCATTTTAGTTTGAGAAAAAGTGTTTCCTTTTGACAAAACTACAAAGGAAAAAGATTTTTGTTAATAATGCACCCCAGCTAACGAAAGATAAAACAGCTCATTCTCTAAAAACAGCTACAATGTGAATAGCACCAATTTTCAACCAAAATAAAATTATTTTCTCACAATCTTCATTCAGGAAGAAAAGATAGGTGTGGCCACATGATCTCAAGCAAAGTAAGGTGAAGTCTCAGTTTCCTCATCTGTAGAACAGGATCGGGCTGGGATAAAGTGCACTGCCCTGCCAGGTGCCTTTCAGGAAGACACTATTTCTCCCAGAAGAGCCACCTGCAGGGAACCTTCCTCCACCAAGAAGCCTGCATTTCTTCAGTCAGAGTCTCTCTGAGGAATCTGGGGTTGGCATCAGACACAACCTGTCATCCTGCTGAGAATGATCAAAATGAAGTGGGGTAATACTGCAAATTTAGGAGCAGCCTCCCATGACAGGTAGGGAGAGTGATCTGTGGAAACTCATCAGGAGAGAGAAGAGGATGGGTAGGTATATAGAGGAATCAGAGGACGAGGGCGGGGGAGCAGAGCACCTGGGGCTCCTAAAGCTGCTCTGCCCCTTACAGCTGAGTTCCAGGAGCTGTACGTTCCTCCCTTAACTTCCTTGGGACATTGCTACAGCCTCAATTAAAAGAGAATAAAACTACTATCCCATTGTTTTGTATTTTTTTCTAAATATATCACGTCGTTTCTCGTATAATCAGAAGTGTTAACTTAAACTTGGAAGGGAGAAAACGACGGCCCTCCTCATCCACAAGCCCTTCAAAGAGAACTCCCTCCTCGAGGCAGAGCTCACACTGGCCCTCCCACACAGGGACTCTGACCAGGTGAAACTCCCTCTTTACACTCACATGATCATCAACAGGCACAAAGGTGACACCGAATCAACATCAGTGCCCCTGACCCTCATGTCTTGCTCAGTGACAGTCTTTAAAAAGCCAAAAGCTCTTTTGAAAATCATCTCCTTCACAGGATGAAAACTAACCCTGAAGCAGTTTCTTTCTCTTGCCCTAACGGCTACTCTTGGAATAACTGAGAGAGTTTCTCAGTGTCCAGCGTGCAGGGTCAACGTGGCATCACGGAGCCACTTTATTTAGTCAGGAAGTTCAGCCCAGTGCCAGCCCTCACCGGTGCTTCCACTGGGCTGCCAAGTGGCTCCTCACTCCGGAGAGGCCTCAAGAGGCGCCTCTCCCCCTGTGCTCTGCTCACAGCCTAAGACCCAGATGTGCATGTAGCAATGGGAGGTGTGGAACTCCAGCCCATCTTGTGGCTGTTGTGAGGGAAGAGGTGTCGGAGAGCTCCTGACCTCACAAAGTGGGAGTGTGAGGCCTTTAGATACTGTTCAGAGAACTTCATGAATGACTTCCGGAAATGTGGAGGAGGCCAGCCTGTGGCTGGTTGTTGAGTCATTCGCCACCGCACAGATGTTAGCACAATGGATTCTCCTCATTCTCTACACTCATGGTTTTCTGCTGGATTTGCCCAAGTGGGCCCATTTCACAACGAACTGGCTCCATTTAGAGAGTAGAAATTCCTGCTCACTCTGCAACTGAATGGCTGGGCAAACTGAAATTCTAATTTTGATGCAAATCAACTTACTCTGGCTGTTTCTCGCTGGCATTTTTCTCTGGGACCCTGCTGCCAAGGGAAATGTAGTTCAGAACAGACCCTTGTCCCCCAGCCCCCAACACTGGCATCATGGCCTAGTTTGGTCACACCTGGGGCTCAGCAGGAGTTTATGCTTTATGAGACAAGCTGCCTTTAGTCCCAAGCCCGAAGAAACAGCTAGGAAGTTCTAAGAACCATGAGGTCTCTTCAGTAGTGCCAGGGTATGTGAGTTTCTCCTGGGGGACAGAACCAATGGGTGGGTGGATAGGTAGGTAGACAGAAAGCAAATAGCTACAGAGAGGAGGGGATTCTTTTAGAGGAATGAGCTCATACAGTTATAGAGGTGAGGAAGTCCCATGATAGGGAGTTTGTAAGATGGAGCACCAGGGAAACTGGTAGCATGGCTCAGCCCACGCCTGAAGGCCTCAACCAGAGATGCCAATGATATAACTCTGGAACCAAGGATGAAGGCTTAAGGACCTGGTGGGGTGCTGGTACAATTTCCAGAGTCCATAGGTCCAAGAAATGGAGTTCTAATGTCCATATGCAGGGACAGACAGATGTCTCAACTCTACAAAAGAGAGAGAGTTCACCTTTTCTCTGCCCTTTTGTCCTATCTGGGCCCTCAGCTGATTGGACAGTGCCTGTCCACACAGGGTGAGAGCAGATCTTCCTCGTGCAGTCCACTTCCTTGAATGCCTCTCTCTTCTGAAACAGCCTCATAGACATATTCAGAAGTAGCAATTTACTAGTTAACTGGGTATCTATGAGCTAGCCACACCTAAAATTAACTATCACAAGGGAAATGAAATCAGACTGTGTCTTCATTTAACTATGTATCGCCAGTGCGACTTCTGGTTTCAACTCCCACAGGTAAAAAGTTTCAGAGTAGACACTCCTGTTCATACGATAAAAAATAGGCAGACAAATTGAAAACTAATGATCTTTTTTTTTTGGACTCATCAAAGAAGTGAGGTTGTCAGGCAAACTGCCACCCCAAAATCTAGTCATGGTCAAGGTCGGAACACTTAAAGCAGAAGCCCCTAGAATTAGACAGGAAGGAACTTGCATGGTGACATTGATAAGCTGCTAGAGGCTGAGTGTGGTCTGACATGGGGACCGCCATCTCAGACCCCATGGGCTTTACCTCCAGAAACTCCACCAGGTGCTCATGCTGAAGACCCAAGTAAAAGCCCCCAAGGAAGGCTCTGGCTGGGGCAGAATAAGTGTAATCTTCACAAAGCACATTAAGAGATTCCTTGAAACAAAGGCCCACGTTGTGAAATGATTGCTACAGTCAAGAGATTAACACATCATCAGATTGTATGTCTTAAATGCAGTTTTTATTTATGAATTAAACTGCACAAAGCTGGAAAGATAGATGATAGATAGACAGACAGAATCCTGCCAGCACCCAGACAAAAAAGGAAGGCTGCTCTCCAGAAGGAAGAATAGGTCAAACCTCATCCCAGCTGGGAAAAACCATTTTCGCATTTCTGTTCCTCAGTCTCCTGCTTCTCACCCATGGGAGAGAAGCAGACACCAAGGCTCAGGGCCCTGAGAACACAGATTGGAGATGCCACCACCAGGGAAGGGAGTAAGGCAGAGGAATGGAGCCTTCTCATTGGGGAAACCCTTGTACAGGTCACAGTCCAGGGATATAGGCCCTCTGAAGGATTTCATGAGATTTCAGAAAGCTCCCCTCTCACTATCTACCACTGTGGCAAGAGGCCTTAGTATAATCACAGCATCGCAGCTGGAAAAGTTGCAAAGCACAGAATCCCTGAGGAGCAGCAGTACTCAAGAGGAGAGGAGTCAAGGTCACTAGAACCAGCTGAAACCTCTGTCATCTATAGCCACAGCAAATGTTAAACACAAACTCCAAAATCCTAGCCAGGTAGCCATGAATCTTCTCAATGAAGCCCTGTTTACCTCATTTCCTGCTACCTGGGGAAGCATGCCCAGCTGTTGATAGAAACTTCCAAGGCGTGCCAGAAGGGAAACATGGTCAACCAGACTCACACCAGACACACCTGGGAACTACCCGTCAAGAGATTTAAAACAACTATGATGAATAGTTAGAATATGCTGCTGGAAAAGAAAACAACATGCAAATGTCATGTTACTAGAAACCACGACATTTCAATGGAAATGAAGAGGAAACTGGACACAAACGATGGGAAAGAGTCAGCAGGCCTGAACACTGGCCAATAGGAACCTCCCAAGCTAAAATGCAAAGAAGAAAAGAATTAGGGGGACAAGACAATGACAAAAGATGTAACACATTTGTAGTTGGAATGCCTGCAGGAGAAGAAAGAAAGGAGCAGAAGAAACATTTGAAGTAATAATGGTTAAGAACTTCCCCCGAATTAAAGATAAACACCAACAGACAGGAAGCCCAGAAAACACCAGTTGGGATAAATCAAAAAACACACCCAAGTGCCACACAGAGAGACATAGTATATCCAGCCTGCAGAAAATCCAAGGCCAGAACAAGGAAAATAACTAAATAAAAATCTGTCTTACCTAGGAACAAAGATAAGAATTACTGTGAACTTCTTCTCTTCAGAAAGCATGCAAGTAAACAAAGAGTGGGTTAAGAGGTTTAAAGTGTTGAAATTTTAAAACACCAATCTAAAATTCTATGCCTGGACTTGGGGTACCGCTCCATGGAGGAGCGCATCTTACCATGCACAAGGCCCTCGGTTCAACCCCTAGCATCAAAACAAAATTTTAAAATAAAAATAAATACATAACATTCTATGTCTAGTAAAATTCTCTCTCAAAAGTAAAGAGAAATAGGCTTTCTCAGTAAAGAAAAACTGAAAGATCCCATCGTCAACAAATCTGCCCTGCAAGAAATGTCACAAATTCCTCAGGCAGAAGGAAAATAATACAGGACAGAACCATGTATTTGCACAAAGAAAGAAAAACAGAGAATAATTAAGTGAAGATAAAAATCCCTTGGCTGTTTTATTTTTGATCTAAAAGGTACGTATTTGTAAGAGTAATAATGTACTTGGTGATGATAGCAAATCAGTAACAGTAGCATCATGAGGACAGGAAGGGAGAGGTGAGAAAATTTTGTCATAAGATACCTGTGCTACTGACGAAACAGAACTGCATTATTTGTAGGTGGACTTGGATTAGTTATACATACATGCTGTAAACTCTTAAGGTGACCCTGAAAACATTGTGTTGCCTACCACCTCTTGTCTTGCTCACCTGAATCCCTGATGTTAGACCATCATAAGCTTCAGGAAGTATTTTTGAGTGGTTGGCTGGGGTAGAGTAGGTTGGTTGGGTGGTGGTTGACTGGGTTAAGTAGTTTGGTTGGGTGGTTGGCTGGGGTTGGGTAGTTTGGATGGATGGTGTTGGGTGGTTGGCAGGGATTGAGTAGGTTGGTTGGCTGAGGTTGGGTAGGTTGGTTGGGTGGCATTGGGTGGTTGGTTGGGACTGGGTAGGTTGGTTGGGTGGGGTTGGGTGGTTGGCTGGGGTTAGGTAGTTTGGTTGGGTGGTTGGCAGGGATTGAGTAGGTTGGTTGGCTGAGGTTGGGTAGGTTGATTGGGTGGCATTGGGTGGTTGGCTGGGGTTGGGTAGTTTGGATGGATGGTGTTGGGTGGTTGGCAGGGATTGAGTAGGTTGGTTGGCTGAGGTTGGGTAGGTTGATTGGGTGGCACTGGGTGGTTGGCTGGGGTTGTTAGGTTGGTAGGTTGGTTGGGTGGGGTTGGCGGGTTGGTTGGGTGATGTTGGGTGGTTGGCTGGGGTTGGTAGGTTGGTAGGTTGGTTGGCTGGGGTTGGTAGGTTGGTAGGTTGGTTGGGTGGGGTTGGTAGGTTGGTAGGTTGGTTGGGTGGGGTTGGTGGGTTGGTTGGGTGGTGTTGGATGGTCGGCGGGGGGTGAATGAAGAGGTGATGAGTGACTCATGCCTTCATAGGAACTACACTGTGACACTCCCTCAACTTTCCTGTCCTCGAACACTGACACCAGACGGTGCACCATGCTGTGCCGCATGCTGTGCAGAAGCTCTGGTGATGCTGAGTTCAGGCAGTCAGATTTCTGTCAGGAGACTGGACACCACGTACCTTTCTCTCCCTAGAATTTAGCATAGCTATTACTAGGCTCTAATAAAATAATAAAATGAATGAAAACATCAAGGAATTCACTATTTGCAGTAGCCATTCACTCCACAAGTATTCCTCGATCACCACTGTACTCCTGACACAGGGTCTAGGAATGTAAAGGAAGCAAAAAGGAACAGAGGTGCTGCTCTCTGGGGAGCACCGAGTAGTAGAGGAGAGACCATGCTGTGACCTGAACACCTGTGTCCCTCAAAATTCACATTCAAACTTAATCCCCATGTGATACGATGGCATCAACAGTGGAGCCTCTGGGGAAAGGACCAGGTCCTGTGGGCTCCGCCCTCATGAATGGGATTACAGCCTATAAAAGGAGCTGAAGGAAGCCTGTTGGTGGCTTCTGCCCTGTGAGGACACAAAGAAGGCGCTGTCTGTGAAGCACAGAGCCCTCACCAGATGCCCTGATCTGGATCTTTCCAGCCTCTTGGACTAGGCAATAAATTTCTGTTGTTTATAAAGCACCTAGTCAAAGGCACTTTGTTATAGCAGCCTGAACAGACTAAGACAAATAACCCCATAAATAAATGTAAAATGATAACCTTGCCATGTGCTACAGTGGGGAAGATGGGAAAAGGCAAACGGCCTGGGGGCTGCAGGAAGCTAACAAGGAGCTGAGAACTGAAACCCCAGGAGACGGTACCCAGGCAAGGGGGTGAGGAAGATGGCTGCGAGGTAGCAGCAGGAACGTGTCGAGGTCTGGAGCAGAAGACAGCAGGGCATGCACAGAAACTGAAATGAGGCCAAAAAGCTTGGGGCTGGGAACTCCCCAGGAGAAACAAGTGGAGCCTGGAAAGGTAAAGGAAAGCCAGGCCATGCCAAGGCGAGGGTTTGTGAATGGTGAGTATAAATCAGTTTTCCACTTAGAAAGATCAGTTTGGGGAGAAAACAGCTGATTCCAGGACTGGAACAGAGTCTATGCAAGGTCATCCTGGAGCCCTGTGCAGCAGCAGAGAGTAAAGAAACACTCCACACACGTGGGTGCATGCATGTGCCCACACACACACACACACCTGCACACACGCACACACACATACACACGTGCACACAAACACACTGGTGGAATCTGTGAAAGGCACACAGAAACCAGCTAAAACATCTCTGAAACACCAATGTTAGAATAATTCAAGCAACAAAATAATAAACTGGTGTTAAATTATAAACCAAGTAGAAAATAAATATCCATGGGTCCATGAGTCCATGCTGATATAAACAAATGATTGGATAAATAAATAAAAAGGGAGAATGGATGAGTCTACTGTGCAGAAGAATTCCAAATAACTCATGTGGATGCTTTATCCTCCCTGAGCTGGAGCACAACCCCCTTTGCAAAAGTGAGATGCTCACGGTGACTCCCAATGAGTACAGGAGGAGCAGCAGAAAGAGCAGCTCTGCAGTGGAGAGATCTGACAAACTGCCTCGGCCAGGTGGTCAGGGTCAGGCAACAGTCATAAATCATGTCGACTGTGCATACCTGTGATAGCAGGTGATGAGAAGCAACTTTACCTCTGTGGTCTTCCTCTCCAAAACTCATAACATAGGCTGCTCATGAGGAAACATCAGACAAATCCCAACTGAAGGACACACTCCAAAATACCTGACCAGTGCTTCTCAAAACTGTCAAGGTCATCAAAACAAGGCAAGCCAGAGAAACTATCAGGCTCAAGAGGGGCCGCAGTGGTATGACTACTGAATCAATGTGCACTGGAGGGGATCTAGCAACAGAGAAAGGGCATCAGGAAAAAACAAGAAAACCCATGTGGTGGGAGGACTTTCATTAATAATGATAACTTGATAATGGTTTACTGATGGTGAAAAATGTGCTATTATATTATTATTCATATCTAAAATATTAATAATAGAAGAAAGTGGATATGTGGTATATGAGAACTCTTCATACTATCTAAAACTCTGCTACAATATAAATGATCATATTTTTTATTTTTTTATTCTTTTTTTGGTACTGGGCATTGAACTCTACCACAGAGCCACATCTCCAGCTCTATTGTATATTTATTTAGAGACAGGATCTCAATGAGTTGCTTAGCGGCTCACCTTTGCTGAGGCTGGATTTGAACTCATGATCCTCCTGGCTCAGCCTCCCCAGCTGCTGGGATTACAGGTGTGCACCACCGCGCTCGGGAAAATGATCTTATTTTTAAACAAGATCATTTTGGCAATATCATCAAGATTAGATTGGGAGAAATCAAAAGTGGGGTGTGGAGATCAAGTAAGAAGCTACTACACCTGTCCAGGCAGGAACAGATGGTGGCTCAGACTGTGGTCATGGAGACAAATTTGGGACAAAGGACAATAAGCCATTATACACAAGGCCACAAAGTGAAAAGAAAAGGGTGCAGGACCCAGAGTCGGGCAGCTCCAGCCCATAGGGCACAGCAGATCTGGTGACTCTGCAGAGGCAGCAGGCCACACTGGCACTCAGATCTGGCATCAGAAGGCCATTCTCCAAGGAGAAGAATCAGAACTCATCTGGGAACAACTGATTCTGAATTTGTTTTTGAAAGTGGCTATAACAAAGCACCACAAGCTGGGTGGTTTAAAACAATACTCATGTATCCTCTTGCAGTTCTGGAGGCTAAAGTCAAGGTGTTGGTAGGGCCAAGCTCCCCCTGAAGGCTCCAGGGGCCTTCCATGAGACCTCCAGGCTCTGGGGGTTGATCCTCAGCTGTGGCCACGCCCCTCCAGTCTCTGCGCCCCTCATCATGTGGCCTTTCCCGTGGGTGTCCTCTGTCTGCATCTGCACATGCTGTTGTCTTCTGAATATGTCCACATCTCCCTCGCCTCACAAGAACAACAGTCATTCAGCTAGGGAACACCATGATCCAGCATGACTCCATCTTAACTGGGCATCTGCAAAGACCCTATTTCCAAATAAGGCCACACTCGCAAGTAACAGGATTTTAACTTAAACATTTTGTTTGGGTGAACACAATTAAACCCACAAAAGATGGTGCAGAGGGCTGGAAAAGATGGGCCCAGAACACCTGACTTACATGCTCAAAAATTAACAAAAGCGTATCAAAAGGACAAAGTGTCCAGATGGAGAATAGCTTCAGTAACAAAATAAATAATGATGTTAATGGCTTATACTCAGAACAGCAGCCATGAATCTATACTATACATGTGAAGGAAAGAAAGAAGCAAATAAAGTGGATTTTTCTTGGGATACAATATCAATTAGCAACGGAAGAAGGAATGATGGAAATAGAAAATCATCCTTTGTCAGCACCAATGCCCTAATGTTGCAGGAAGATGTGAAATTAGTGGGAGAAAGTACTATGAAGAACAGGAATTTGAAAAATCTCAAAATAAATCCCCACAAGACACTTGCTAAAAAAAAGCAAAAAAATAAAACAAAAACAGTAACTTTGTGGAAGAGACGCCTGGCAGACACCACTGTCACTGAGTGAATGAAGTCAGCGTCTTCAGGAATGGGACTCCTGACGTGATACTAGAAGTCATACTAGAAGTCAGCACAAGAGCCCGTCCGTGGGATCCTTGCCAAAAATGCAACACTCAATCACGAAAAAAGCACCAAGCAAACCCAAGTTGAGGGACAATCTGGAAAGCAACTGGCCAAGAATCTTGACACCTTTGAAAATCCTCAAGGTCATGAACAACAAGACAGAGGACTGTCCCAGAGGAGACTAGGAAGGCATGAAGTCCCTGAACAGAGAAAAAGCATCAGTGGGACAGGACAGTGGCTAAGCTGGAGTGTGGCCTGTAGGTTGAGCGACACAGCCACGTCAGCTAAAGTCCCTGTCCCCCCATGGCTCTCTGCCTAGGTACTGGGGAGAAACTGGCTGAGGGCACTGCTTCTGGAACTTTCTTATAAATGTAAAATTATTTCAAAATAAAAGGTTAAGAGTGAGAAAAAAAAGTGAACAGCCTTGAGAGTCACTTCAAAAGTGAAATCAGCAGGACTCAGGGATAGGTGAACGTGTAACAAGAGAGAGCGCCCCAGAAGCTTTCTCCCCAGATTCCTCCATAAGGTAATGGAGGGATGACAGCCCCGAGACGAGGGCTCCTCCAGGAAAACAGGCGAACTGGACACTCAGGTCTTTGAAAGACCTAAGAAATATCAACTAGGCAGCTGGGGATAAAAGGTCAAGTGGAAGGGACTAGAAATATGTGGGGGAAACTTGCACATGGTGACAGCTGAAGTCACGCACTCGTGCAACTGCCCGGACAACAGCTCAGGCCGAGAGCTGGGGGGCTGCACAGACTGTATGAGGGCAGCATCGAGGAGGAAAGCCCACAGTGGAGACAGAGGAGGGGCCAGGAAGCTGCAGGACCCAAACTGGGAGGGTCAGGAGAGAAGAATTTCAAGGCGGGAGCATTCAAGAGGACATGGCTTTGCAGAGAAAACAAGCAAGCCTGGGATCTTAATGAGTTTGCGGCATGAAGGTCTTTGGTATACTCAGAGTTATTTATTTGCAAAGCATTTTCACATGAACAGTGTCCCATGACCCACACCATTATACTTTTTGTGAGTCTGATTTCTTTTGTGCGTGGCTCTGTGTTCAGTGACTTATCCAAAGTGCCATGCTCTGTCATATTTTGATCTGATTGTCTTGCTCTTCAGATGAGGTCACTGTGGTAGGCGCTACGATGGCCCCTAGTCATCCCCATCTCCTGGTCCCCGTGCCCTGGTGTAATTCCCTCCTTCTAGCCAACAGGACACAGCAGAGGCTTCCCACTGCCAGGATTAGGCTACAAAAGGGTCTGGCTCCTTTCCTGTGCGTAGCTTCTCTTGCCTCGTCAGCAGGTGTGCCTCACCGAGGCCAGCTGTGAGCTGATAGGCCGCTAGGGTCAGTGTGTTGGTTCCTTCACGAGGCCAGCTGTGAGCTGGCAGGCTGCTAGGGTCAGTGTGTTGGTCAGCTTTGCATTACCATAATGAAATACCTGAGGCAACCGACTCACAAAGAGAAAAGGTTCATTTTGACTCACAGTTCTGAAGGTTCCAGTCCAAGACCAGGCAGGCCCATTGCTCTGGGCCCTGGTGAGGGCAGCACATCAAAGCAGGGGCTCGTGGCAGAGCAAATCACTTAGCTCACAAGTCAGGAAGCAGAGAAAGGGCAGGCTGGGGTCCCACAGTCCCCTTGGAGGTCCCACTCCAGTGACGTAAGGGCCTCCCACATGGCCCCATCCCTAAGGCCCACAGTGCCAAGGACATCAAGCCTTTAACATGTGGAACTTTGGGGACACTCCCCACACTATCACAGCAGAAAGGAGCTCAGGGCTGCCTCTGGCGGTAGCCAGCGAGAAGCTACATGCTGCGCACCACCACACGCATTTGGAGGCACTCCCTTCCCCTGTGGAGCACTGAGTACCGTGGTGATGGCCACAGCCTGTTGGAGGTAGGGACTGGCTAAGCCTGGCCTGCAAATATGACCCAAAGGAGCCACTGCCGCAAGCCTCTCGAGGCTGTGGTCACCCAGGGGGCTCGGGAAGGGTGGGCTTCCAGGCTGATGCTCTCCCTTGATGCCTCACACCCGGTCCCCACCATTTCCCACCTCTCAGGTAAACTCCATGGGCTTCATCAACCAGCCCCAGAGGGCTCTGGTTAGGCATCAGGGGACGGAGGCTGAGAGGAAGGAAGAGTCAGCCTCTACTTTCTTGGGCCCCCAGAGAGTGCAGTCCGCCTTGGCTCCGGGAGCTGCCCTTTCCCCTAACTGTGGGTCTCTCTGGGTTTCATGGACTCTCCTTGTTCCTCCCCTGTGGGAGGGCCACCTGCCTCTGTCCACTATGCCCACAGATACCACCCTTCAGCTAGGAAGTGGCAGAGCTGGGACATTAAGTTGTAGAATCATAAAGTTACTTTTTAAGACACGGAAATCACCTCTCCCCCAGGGAGCACAAGCACAGATACAGGAGGCGTCCCCGGAGCCCAGCTCTGCCCCAGGCACAGTGACCACCTCTCAACTTATTCATCAACAAAATGAGGTCAATACCAGATACTTAAAATTGCCACGAGAATTAAGCTCAGGAAATTAAGTAAAATATATGGTATGTCGCGAGGGCCCAGGAAATGCTGGGCACTTCCACCATCAGCAGAACACCTCACTTTGCTAAACCAACCTGACTGCAAATGCTCTTTACATGGTCAACAGCCCTGGGGTAACAGTAGCTGTCATTACATCAGAATGCCAGAAGCACCCAGAGAGACATCACCTCACTCGTTTTCTATGCAGAGCGGCTGTCCTGAGTGTCACTCACTAACACTGTGGGTAGCTGTGCAGTTCAAAAGAATCACCAGACTCCTTCGAGCACCTCAGTGGTATTCCAAGAGTGGAACTGTCGTGGAGCCTCATCACATCAGATTGTCTCCTTCCGAAGTCACCCGTTGCCCGGACAGGTGGCAAGAAAGAAGAAGGTGGGGATCTGCACATGGTGATAATCCCAGAAACATGTTCTGACTTCAGATTTCAGTTCTTAGAAAGGGCAGCGCTGTATGCCACGTTTGAGGCCATTCCGGCTGTTTTAATGAGGCCCTGAATACTGACAGGAGGGCCGCTTAGACTTGAATAACTGGGTCACCGTGGTTTCCTGAAGACCCAGGGCAGGCTTCAGGGTCTGAGTTGTTGGCATGAAAGTGGCTGGTGGGCCTGATTCAAAGTCACTGGAAGGGGATACAGGACCAAGAGCCAAGCCTGCCCAGAAGTAGCACAACTCAGACAAGAGTGTGACTGGGCCTGGCAGGCCCCACCCCTGCTGCTGTCAGGCTGGAGGAAGACTTCCCAGCCCCTGCCCGCCGCAGCTCCACCTTCCTGATTTCCACATCAGTCACAATCTGCTCTTCTATCATTTATGTAATTTATTTGAGTCAATTTAATATCTTGCTTAAATAAAAGTACACAGATTGAAATGTTGCATCACAAGCAGGGGAAAGCAGCACGGCCTGCCATCAGTAGGACACAATTAAAATGAACAATGAAAACGAGCGCATTGCTGGACCCTGGCCTCCGCCCGTGGAGCAATCTCAGCCCGCAACACACGGGCTCCTGGATGAAGCAGGGCTGGTGAGTGTTCAAGCACCAGACGAGACTTTTCCTTCTATAATCAGAAACATTAAAAGAGAATGGGATAGAGAATAACTTCCTGATTGTGTTATTCAATCTTGTTTTGTGCTAAAATCACCTGGTAATGTATCTGCAGTCTTTATGTAACCTTGGGCTAGCGACTGGAATACAGCTCACTCCTCATTCCTACTGATGCCTGGTCCTAAGCCAGAACAGCCATCAATCATGGTTGAGGAGCTAAGGCACAATAAAAGAAATAACTATTATAATGAGTCTCTTCCAAGCCTACTCAAACTATTTCATCTACTCTCCAGGGCACAGATGTGTCCTTTGGGAAATGCCAGTATCCACCAGACAGAGTTGCAAATAGAAATCACTCTCACAGGGGGAGCAGTGGCATGAACCTGAAATCCCAGCAGCTTGAGAGGCTGGGGCAGGAGGATCACAAGTTCCAGGCCAGCCTCAGCACCTTAGCAAGGCCCTAAGCAATTTAGCAAGATCCTGTCTCAAAATAAAAAATAGAAAGGGGCTGAGGATATAGCTCAATGGTTAAGTACCCCTGGGTCCAATCCCAGGTACCAAAAGAAAAGAAAAGAATGAAACCACTTTCTGTGAGCCCAGTGACCTCAGCCAACAGGCCAGCACTGTCTCCTCCCTGTGCTCTTCCTCAAACGTCAGGGGCCTCCTGTGGGGCCTGGTGTGGCTCAGATGAGCTTTGGCAGTTGCAGCTAAAGGCTGGATGGTCCTGGTGGAGGCCACAGCACTGGCCTATAAGGGTGAGCATCCCACTGACCTGGCAGAATTTGGCCAATTCATGGTCCATTGGAGAGAGCTGTGTGACATGTTATGCTCCATCCCACACCTGTCCCTTCAGTCCCATCCACGTACCAGGTACATGTGTTACAGGTACAATGGCGAATGAACAAGCAGAGTCTTTACCCCACAGAGCTCATGCTAGGTGGGAGGAGGTGAGATGAGCAAGGCCTGTGGTGGCCAGTAGTCACTCATGCCATGAGGAAGAGGCAGAGGGTGACGTGCAGAGGGCCATTCTGCACAAGAAGTCTAAGGGGGCCTTTAGACAGAGCGGCCATTTGAAGAGACGGCTGATGAAATGAGGGAGTGAGGTCATTGTCCACCCAGGAGAGCAGTCTGCCCAGCTTCAGGCTGGCTAGGGCAAAAGCCTGCTGAGGGGGCCTGTCAGCACATTCAAGGAGCAGCAAGGAAGTCAGTGTAGCTGGAGGACAGGAGAGGGAGTCAGTGGGCAACCAGGAGGCCAAGAACCATGGCCCTGGCTCTGAAGAGAGAACCAGCTGTGGGCTAGGCTAAACAGAGCCGATCCCATCTAACCTGTCGGAGAAATGTCACCCAGGCTGGTGGGCGGAGAACGGACCACAGCAGATGGAGTAGAGGCTGGGAGACCATTAGGATTCCATTGTAAAATGGTGGTGTCTTGTGCAGGATGGTGGCCCTACAGGTGACAAAGAGTGGTCTCCTTGAGAAGACATCATTGGCAGTATTTGTGGAATAAAAGAGGGCATTGAGGTGGCTCCAGGATGGCTTGTAGGGCAATGAAGCACGGAGTTGCTGCCACCACTTGCGTGGTAAGAACTTTGAACAGAGCATGGGGCATGTTAAATTTGACACCCTTGAAAAATAACACAAGTGGAGAAGTCCATCAAACACCTGGATATTGACAATGGCAATAATAAAGTGCACCATTTCTTGAAAGCCACACCACCCAATCTTCCCTGGGCTGCTCATCTGCCCGTCAGCCCCGGTTCCTTCCTGATCTGCCTTCAGGTCTCTCACACCCACACACTGAATTTGAGCGAGGGGCTCCTCTTTCTTTTCAAGCCTGCACTACGTCCCCTACAATGGCATTTAATGCACCTCATCATGATTTGTTTTGGTCCATCTCCACCTAACACTCTAAGGTGTATGAGGGCAGTAACTTTTTTGCATCCGGCAAACAGTCTAAGCCAAATCAGTATTTCAGAGACTTCTCGACAATCTTTGTCTCCACAGCAACCTCACAAGGATATCAAGACCTCTTTCTGTAAGAGAGAAAATGAAGACTCAAAGAGGTTAATTTACTCATGATCACTGGCCTAATGACCAAGATTTGAACTTGGTTCCCCATTGGTCCCCTTTCTTCTCCAATCCCATGACTTTCTATCTCTCCTGTCCACTCTCTGGAGACTAAATTTAAATGTTAACACAAAATCTTCCCACAGTGAGACTGCTGTTGTCTAAATGTGTTCATACAAAATTCATATGTGGAAATCCTAACCCATGTCATTAAGAGATAGGGCTTTGGGGATGATCAGGGTCCTGAGGGTGGAGGCCTCATGAATGTAATGATGCTGGTAATGGTTAATTTGAATTTTC
Source organism: Xerus rutilus (assembly GCA_028644305.1). NCBI lineage: Eukaryota > Metazoa > Chordata > Mammalia > Rodentia > Sciuridae > Xerus > Xerus rutilus. The sequence goes on from CM053401.1 coordinate 174,411,411, forward strand.
AACTTGATTGGATTAGGAGATGCTGAGGATTGAGACGCTTATGGGTGTGTTGATGAGGGTGTGTCTAAGAATGATTGGCATGTGGGTTAACCAACTGAAATGGAGACCCTCCCTAAGCATAAGCAGCACCTTCCAATAGAATGATGGCTTGGATGGAACAGAAGTTGGAAAAACAAGGAAGCAGCAGCAGATGTAAGCTCCATTCTTCTTGAACGGGTTCTTGATTGCTGCTGCAATTGTCTGAGGATATCAGACTCTCGCTTCTTCCCTCTTCCAAAGCAGACTGTGCCAGTGATTCTCCAGAAGGCTTCAGTCTCATACTAGGGTAACCCCGTTGATCCCTCTTGTTCTGGGGCTTCAGCCTCATGGATTGCACAGCTACTGGTTCCTCCAGCTCTCCAGCCTGCAGACAACCATTCTGGACTATCCAGCTTTTGGTCACGTAAGCCAACCTAATAAGTCCCCTTTTTATAATTATACTCCCTGTTGATTCTGTCCCTCTAGAGAACTCTGACTATACACTGGGCACCAAACATAACCTGTAGGTGACTTAAAATATGTATGCGAGAATGTGCACAGGCCATAGGCTAAGAATATCTGGAAGTAGAAGCTACGGTAATAATGAAGAGCCTTCCCTTAGGTACTGTGAAAATGATGACATTTAATATTTCTAATTTAGTCATTAAATTCAACTATCAATTGCATGATGAATCCTTATTTCCAAATTGTACCACGAATATTAATTAAATAAACAGAATGTAACTTCTTTGCAAATATCAGTCTGTACTGGCATCTTTGATTATTATTATTATTGTTATTATTATTATTTTTAGCCAACTCCTTTGCAGTTTTTAACTGATCACAACTCAATTAAGGAGCCAGTTTTCCCTCTGGAACCCCAAGTTCACTTCTATCAGCTCAGAATTAGAGAGATCATACACAGAAGAATCAGACGATCCAGGTTCCACCAGTAAGAGGGTCCACGTCCCAGACTATAGCTTTGGACAAGTGGCTAAACCTCTCTGAGCTTTAGTTTCCTCTGAAATAAGAACATGAGTGATATTGACCTTATAGGTAATGGAAAGTTTGAAGGTCATCTCTATAAAGGAATCCACAGTGTTTGCAGAGCGGACACTCCAAACACACAGCCACTTTGACCATTAGCTTCTCTGACAGTAGCGGCAAGATTCCCGTGCTATACTAGAATGGCCAAGCAAACTCTCCCTGCTCCCCAGCAGCTTGGAGTCAGTACAGATGCACGTCCCTGAAGTAAGACAGCATAAATAAGGCTCTGATTAACTTTGCCAGAGAGATTTCTAATTGGAACAGAGTGCTGCTGGACAGTTCGACTTGTCAAGGAGAAGACCGCTACTGCTGCCGACCTTTTCAAACAAAGTTAATTGCTTGGGCTTTAAGGTTATGCTGCTGAAATCTTGCCATATATTGATCTAGGGGTGCACATTTCCCTCCTAATTTCTAATTTCCTCTTGAGGAGAAAGTAGGAATTTGCCTTCATGCTTCCTATCTTCTCTGGGAAGAACATAAATATGCAAAAGCTTTCTGTTCCCAAGTCAGCTTGATGGATCATGCAGCATCATTTCTCAAGCTACTACTTAGTTGCCCATCTATTCAATCTTGTCGAGCTCTTCCAGCGGGCCTGGCACCTGTGAGACACAGCAGATGCAACAGCGAGCTAACTCTTGCAATGCAGAGGGTGGGAGAGAGAGAGCCCTGAATCAAATGATTAGATAAATACACGTAAACTTCCTGCATGAGTATTGGATGTGATCCTGGAGGGCAGGGCCAGGGTTGGAGAGTTCTCCCCCAGGCACTAGCAGAAGGCAGGTGCTCTGTCTGTTGTGGATTTGAAAGTCAATCATCTGCTTTATATAGTCACCTTTTGCTGGAAACCCTAAAAGTTTTTGGTGATAATGTCTCCTCCTTCCTGAGGTGCAACACTTTCACCAATCCGTCCGACAAGCATCATGGGAGGAGGGAGAGCCAGAGGGAAATCAAGAATGACTGAGTTGGTCAAATGAGGCTTTCCAGACTATGTGCAGCTTGAGCCTGGAGGGAGAGAGCAGTGTTAAACAAGCAAGGGGTGAGGCAGGCTGTCCCACCCCGTGAGCAAGCCCTCTGCACCAGTGGACAGCCTGGAGCATGGGGGCACATGCCTGTAATCCAAGCACCTTGGGAGGTTAAGACAGAATAACGGGGAGTTTAAAGCCAGCCTCACCACCGTGAGGCGCTAAGCAACTCAGCGAGACCCTGTCTCTACATAAAACACAAAATAGGGCTGGAGATGTGGCTCAGTGGTCGAGTGCCCCTGAGTTCAATCCCCAGTACCAAAAAATAAAATTAAATAAAAATTAAAAAGAGCTGGGGGTGTGGCTCAGTAGTAGAGCACCCCTGGGCTCTCCTCAGTTCCAAATAATAATAATAATAATGAAACATGGGACATAGAAGAGCACCACAAAACTCAGCTATTGGCCAAATGACGTGTCTGAATTCTTCAGCAGAGGATTGGAAGGCAGGTGGAGGCTGCTGAGGAAGTGGGTCCCAGAAAGAAGGGCCCAGATGAGAGAGAGCCATCTCAGTGCTGAACAACCACGCTGCCCATGCCCCTACACACGCACACCCTCCATGTGTCAGCTTAATGTGCCTGGGTGCTTCTGTTAGGCTTGGCCACTCAGCTCTCTTCCCCTGGACCCCGGGAACCACTGGAGAGCAGGAATGACCTCGATCATGTCCCACCCACTCTGTGATGGACATGGTGTTGGGCCCTGGCGGGTGTTCAGCAAACACCCTTGGGTAGAATTTATCAGCTGGTTGTCCCGCATCACTGCATGTCATTTCCCAGCCCTCTAGTGCTGGCAGATGGCTTGATGCTCATCTGAGAGAACGCCCACCCTGTGCTGAGCAGCACCACCAACCAGGCTCCATGCTGACCACCTCGCTGACATCACCTCCATTCAGCCCCCAGCCCTCCCCAGCTCTGAGCTGCCCTCTTGCCCATTTCACAGATGAAGAGATAGGAGCTTGGAAAGACTGGGTAACTTTCAAGAGGTCACATGGCTGGTAAATAGCAAAGATAAAAACCGACCCCAAATCATACCTCCTCCAAAGTGCAGAATGTAACCAGGATGCTCCATTAGTATGCAGCAGGACAATAACACCAAAAGGCTTTTTATGTTAAAGCTACCTTTTTGAGGTGGGGCTAGTAGCAGGGATTGAACTCAGGGACACTTGACCACTGAGCCACATCCCTATCCCTTTTTGTATTTTATTCAGAGACAGAGTCTCACGGAGTTGCTTAGTACCTCACTTTTGCTGAAGCTGGCTTTGACCTCATAATCCTCCTGCCTCAGCCTCCAGAGCCACTGGGATTACAGGCATGCACCACTGCACCCGGCTAAGGCTACCATTTTTTGAGACATCACTAAACACTAAGCAGTGCCATCTTAGTTTGGACAAACCGCCGGGGGGCAGCTTCTGCTGAGCAGCTCTTCCTCCTGGCAGCTGTTGTATATGCCCTGGCCTGCCTCCTGCCTATCCATAGTGATGATGCTAAGAGCAGCGAAACTTGGCTTTTGCCCGTCACCTCTCCAATACCTGAGTCAAACACAGGAGAACAACTGTAAGGGTAGAAAAGGAGCAGTACCATCCAACCTCTTATCCTAGCTGCTGCTTTTGTGTAGTGTTATGGTTGAGATATGAGGTGCCATCCCCTAAAACTCATGTGTGAAACAGTACCAGGATCTCCCAATCAGGGAGTGTTTTGGGTCAGATATGAGGTGTCCCCCAAAAGTTCATACAAGAAAGATTAGAAGCGAAATGATTGAGTCGGTTATGAGAGCCCTAACCCAGTGTGTTAATCCCGTGAAAGGGATTAACTGGGTGGTAACTATAGGCAGGTGGGATGTAGTTGGAGGAGCTGGGTCCTGGGGTATGCCCTTGGGGTTTATAGTTTGTCCGTGGAGAGAGGGGAGCGCTCGCTCTCCTCCCCCCACCCTTTCCTGGTGTGATGTCCTGATGTCCTGAGCAGCTTGCTTCCACGATGTTCGGCCTCACTTCAAACCCTGAGACCTTTGAAACCATGAACACAAAGTAAACTTTTCCTCCTAAAAATTGTTCTTGTCAGGTCTTTTGGTCACAGCAGCAAAAAAAAAAAAAAAAAACTGACTTGAACATGCAGTATTTCCTATATTCTAAAGATTAGGAAGATGGCCAAGATTGAGGGTGAGGGGGACAAAAGCAGATTGCAGACGTGTATGCAACACCATCCCACAGAAGAACAATAAAACTAGGAATAAATGATGCAAATTTTTACTTCAGTACCTATATGCCACTTAAATGCTTCCATGTGCCTGGGGAAGGGTCTAGGAGGAGACTTTCCAAACTGCTGGTAATTTTTTTGTTTTAGGTTTTTTTGTTATTGTTATGTTTTTATTCTTTTTAAATTATATGTGTTTATGTGTTTATCTGACTCATGTATGTAATGTGAAATGATGAGGTAATTAGCATGTCCATCTCCTTAAACACTTATCATTTCTTTGTGTTGGGAACCCTCACATTCTTCCCTCATCAATGTTTATAAGACTTTGTACTTGGAACCGTGGTTGGGAGTATGGAAGGCTGAGTGCTTTTCAGTCCCACATTGTTGAAAATCTTGCTAAAAGCATATGTTACTTGCATTTAGAAAGAAGGGGCTTACATTGTTAACAACAATAATATCAACAGTACAACAAAACACATAACTGCTAAGAACATGGTAACACTGAGTATTACTCACATACATCTTAAAGCTCTCTGTGCCCAGCATGTGGACTAGCTCTCTGTGTCCACTAGCCCTCCACATGAAAACACCAGCCCCTGCAACCTCTCCCGGGAATGCCCTCGGTGCTCTTCTGCTTCCTTCCCCATGACTCTTTGCCCCAGGTTTTGTTTGCTTGTCTGTTCACAAGGCTGGCCCTGGGCTTCTCTGACTGCTTTCACTTTGGTTTTCCTTCACCCATTATTCAGATTCTGCTTAATATAGGAAAGCCGGGGTGATGCTCCAAGCAAAACCCACTTCCCTCCAGAGGACAAGGGCAAGGGAGATTGAAAAACATTATCCATTAATCACTTTCATCCCGTCTGTATACAAATGTGTGAGGATTTTCAAGATGCATTTCTGTATGTACATTGAAAAACTATTATTGTTTTTTGATCCTAGCAGTTTGTGACAAAGCTGTTTATATCCAACATAATGCCAAGAACTAGCATAGGTGCCCACAGCATCTTAGAATTCCATCATTGAAACTTTGAGGAAGAAGTTACTGCAATCAAGTGGGGAACCTCAGATCAGCCTCTCAGAGTCTAGGCAGGTGGAAAAAATTAGAGTGGGCCATGTAGAGGACACTCAATAAGTCCTTGCCAAGTTCAATGGTGCCGAAGAAAGAGTAAAGCTGAATTCTTTCAAGTTCCCCAGAGTGCTGCTGGCTGTTGGTTTTTGTTTGCTTGTTTGTATGTTTGTTTTCATTTTTATTTTTTAAGAAAAAAGCAATTGTTGGCTTGATGTTTTAACTAATGGCAAAAGAGTTTAATTTCCTCTTTTGGTTATTAAAGGCAATCTTGACTTCCTTTATTGAAATGGGCACACATATCCTTTCCTCCAGCTCTAATAACTAGCACACTCAGCAGTGTGTTCTACTCTGCTGATCTCTACTGATGGGGTTTCATGGATTGGACCTAAATCCCTTGCACTCTGGTCCTGAGCTCATGAGGTGGGAAGGCCTATTTAGAGGAGGTAAAAGAAGAAAAGGAGAATAAATTATTCAGATTGTTCATCTGATACTCAAATAGACCAAACAGGAAAGAGCAGTCCCCATGAACCCTGGACACCTACCCTTCCTCTGGCAACCGAGGATGCTGCCTGTGCTCTGCAGTCCTAGCACCCGCATCACACCATGCCCTCTCTCCATTACCACATCATTTGATTTGGGGAAGACACAAACGCCCTTTTAATGGTTTTCTCTTGATATTAGAAATGGCCTTTATGTTCAAACTGATCTGAAAGAAATCAGTTTAAAAGCTCATGGCTACACACAGCGAATGCCTGCTGGGATGCCCTGGAGTCTTTCCCCACCATTAAAATAGTAAGAAAAAATAAATTAATAAATAAATAGAACAAAGAGGGAGTCCCCCTGGGGCCCGCGTAACACAGACAGAAATGGCATCTGCCTCAGTAGACGTTTAGAATCCAGGCATGCAAAGGACTCTGTCACCCACCGTAACTCCTCCTCACTGACTTCAGCAATGACCCAGGGTGGATGGTGCCTGCTCTTGTTTTACCCACAATTGATAAATGTGCATCTGTTTTTCATTTTGAAGCATTATTTCCTTTTGCAATTTGCCAAGTGCCTTTTCATGTCCCCATTTGAAGACTGTCCCATGAACAAAGCTCCTTCAGGGGAGGCGAGTTAATGATCTGAATGCTGCTCCAACTGCTGTTGGCTGATGGAAGTAACATTCTTCACCAGCTCAGCTCCACCAGCAAAGCACCAACACTGCCACTTGGTAATGGAGTCAGATTCCTGCAGGACCGTTCACAGACAAGCAAGAGACCAATAGCTCCGAACCCACAGGTGGAACCAGGCCGGCCTTGGTTCCACCCTCTGCTGGCTAGGGCTATAGTTTTGGCAAGTTATTTAATCTCCATGAGTCTCAGTTTCCCCATCTGTAAAACAGAGATAACATTACTTTGAAGTTGTAAGATTCTTATAACGTTCACGTAGCCTGATATGTATTGAGTTCTTGGCACACAGCGAGATTTGAACAGATAATTTGGTTTTGAGAAACCATATCATAGGTACAATTGCCTTCTCCTTCCCAGAAGTTATGAAGGTTCATGCATGAAGCTTCCCTAGAAGGTAGTTTAGAACTATTTCCACACCAGAAATATTTCCTCACTTGATGTATATTTGGGGACACATATGAGTGAGTTGAGAAAGGGTGCTGACAGGTGCTTTTCCTGAGTCTGTTCAGGACATGGTGCATGGGGACAGCATACCTCTGCTGGTTGGAGAGGCTTTTCTAGGGGAAAATTAATATTCTTGTGGACTTTCTTATTTCCTTAAGCATACATTTATTACTTTTCTACACTATCACTACTTCAAGTATTTTCTTTGAAGTCATCTAATTATTAAGGTGCCAAATTGAAGGGGTCTGGGACAATTCCATTCCTCTGGTTAAAAGAATTAGTTTACTATAAGGCAAGAAAAAGAAGGGGGCAGAAAAATCCCTTTGGTTTGGTATTTAAATATTCAAGCTATGGGGTACACATTCTAATCTGAGCTTCAGAAGAGGAAAATAAACAGTACAAGAGCCAAATATGTATTAATTATGGCTTATTTATTTAGTGCCACTGATGTGTATCAAGCTATGCAAAGGGTAAATTGAAGGGGGAATTGAAAGGGGAAAATATGTCCCAGTTCAAGGGCACTAACAATCTCAGAACTCATACACATCTGAATGCTTACATCGAGATTGGTGACTGAAGATAAGAAAATGAACTTAATTACAGTGGAGACCAGTTGAAGACAAATGATGCAGCCATCTGGGGTCAGTCAAGGGACATTTCCACTGCCCTTCCAGCTCCTCGGGGTCCCTCATGAACCAAGTTTGACACAATTGCAAATCAGACAGTGGTGTGGATCTCCTCACTGCCTAGTTCATCACGGACTTCTATCTTGCAGAGAGCAGGCTCCGGTTGCTTCTGGCAAGAATACTGCCCCTGGATGAGTTAACACAAAGAGATCAGAATCCCAGCAGCAGTGAGCAACTGTGGATTCTGATGGATGCAATTACTCAAGTGTCACCACCTAAGAAATGCCAGCTGGGTGATTCTAGAATCCTGAACCCGCAGGCTTTTGTGAATCATTCCATAAGAGCAGGAACCACATTATTATCCCCTTTACTGAGGTTTAAGTTACATACAATACAATTAGGTCATTTTAAATGTCCAATCAGATGAGTTCAGACAAATGTGCATGGTCACATAGCCACCAGGAGAAATCATAATGAAATCCTCATCATCCCAAAAAGGTTGCCCATGCCTTTTCACAATCCCTAACCCTATCCTGGGCCCTTTCAGTAGTCAGTTGAGTTTCTGTCAAGATAGTCTTATCTCTTCTAGAATCTCACACAAATGGAATAACGCAATACCAAATCCTTCGTGTTTGGCTGACCTTGCCTAGAATAAAGCCTTTGAACACCATCCATTTGTAGCGTGCATTCATTGTTAGCCATTTTTGTTGCTAAGAGTATTCCATTGTACTGATACGCAACCTGTTTACCCATAAACATCTGGGATGTTTCCAGCTTGGTGTTACTATGAACAAAGCTGCTCTGAAGATTCAAGGACAAGACTTGGTGTGAACACCTACATTTCTGCTTCTTCTGAGAAAATGCATAGGAATGAGATTGCTCAGCCATGTAGTAGGTGTTGTTGTAATCTCTAAGAACTGCCAAAACATCTTCTACAGAAGCCACATCACCTTCCACTCCTGTCTTGTCAACTCTTGATACAACTGGTCTTTTCAGTTCGAGTCATTCTAGCAGATGAGGAAAAGAATCCCAGCATAGTTTTAATTTGCATTTCTCTAGAGACCAATGAAGTTAAGCTTATTTTCATGGACTTATTTGACATTCGTATGTATGCTTTGGTGAAATGACTACTCAAGTCTTCTCCAATATTGGAGTGACTTATCTTCTTTCATTGAGTTGTAAGAGTTCTTTATATACAAGTAGTTTTTTATCAGCTACTTGTTGTGCAATTATTTTTTTCTTACCTGCCTGTAGCTTAACTTCTTATTCTCTGATAATGCCATGAGGGGGACGTGTTTGTAATTTTGACAAAGTCCAATTTATCAATTATGTGTTTTATGGTCCATCATTTTTGTGTGCATTCTAACACATCTTGGCCTAACCCAAGATCAAAAAATTTTTTTCTCTTAAATTTTCTAGAAATGGCATTCCATTAGATTTGACACTTGGGTCTCTGATCTATTCCACTTCAGTTTTTATGTTATAAATGAGGCCAAGATTGAGGGTCCTATTTCTCATGTGGGATAATCCAGTTGTCCCAGCACCATTTGCTGAGAAGGCCGCCCTCACTGAACTGTCTCTGCACAAAGCCAGTCAAGGCCTCCATGTAAAGTGACCATCCAGCAGCAGCTGGGGTGGGAAATGGGGAAGAGGTGACTTTGAAATAATGATAGAATTAAAATACATAAACTATGGAATATTACTCTGCCATCATTTCAAATGGTGACAAAGTTCTATATTTATTGATGATGGAAAGATTGTTAAGTGATAAATACCCTATCACAAGACAAAATACATGGGTGGTTTTATGTTTCTCAATAGAGGAGACAGAATAAGATACATTCTACTCCAAAAAGTTCATCATGATCATCTCTAGGTGATAAATTAAAGGTGATTTCTATCTTTTGAAAAATTATGAAGTTTTTCAATATGCATAAGAGATATTTTCATAATAAAAAAGCTATTTCTGTTTTGAAAAATTGCTGTGGGTGGAAAGAAATGGAAACAACAGTGAGCAGTGACTTATTATTTGAGCTTTGCAGAGCTAATTTATTCCATTTACTACTATGAAGTTTTAATAGTAAAACTATTAATGCCACATAAATAGCACAAAGAGATCCTAATATAGTGCCAAACAAAGTACTCGTTACCTGTAAAATATGTTCCAACATCTGCAATTCTTGTGTCTAAGAATGCTGGGATTGAATGAATGGCAGCAAGAAGTCCTGGGGAAATTATAATAATTATATAAATAATTAATCAAGTTATTTCAAATTAATTTTCATTCAGATTCAGTTGTTTATGGCCATAAGACAATACCAAGCCACCTTCTAAAGAACCTTGAGTTGACTCCTAATTACCTATAATTGGATTTTCTGCTTTGCATATTATCTGCAATGGTTTGGGAATTATTGCCCTCAGTCATCCCAAGAGTCTCCAGCTGAGTGGAATCATGTAGCCCAATGCCTATCAAGAATAGAGCTTAAAACTGAGTCAAAGAAAAGGACAAGATAAAGGAACTGAGGATAGATTAGCATGGAGAGAAGAAGCCTAAGGGATTTCTAAATTACTGCCTTCCAATTTTTGATAGTAAAGTTATTAACCAGTTGGACAAGAAACAGAAGGGAGTAAATAAACTAAGTTAGAATTAAAAGGTTTTCACTTTGACTGTAGGCTGTGTTTTTTTAATAACATTCTTCTGTTCATTTACCAAACACTCACAGAGCCTGCACGCTAGCTGGAGCTCTGTCCAAGGTGCTGAAGTGATCTAGTGGTGGCGGGTCAGGGTCTCCGATCCTTAGGGGCTGCCTTGTGATGGGGCTAGATGTCAAGGTTATATAACACTGGAAAAGGCCACTGAAACTGATTAAGGAGTCTCCTTGCAATATCAGGCTTGATAACATCTGTTGCCCTGGAATTATTAGACATCTCTCTGCTGAAAACAAGAACCAAATAATGTGTCCCTTCAGGTCACTCCTACCCTTGGGAAGCCTTTATTTTTAGGGTCTTTATGCTTGTGCTGACTTTTCCATTTCTGTTCCAAGACTGGCTTTTAAGCTGCCATTTTTGAACACTTATTCTGTGCCAGTCCCTGGGATAAACACCTTACAAATATATCTATCTCACCTAATTCTGACTATTATGGGGCCAAAGACCTGTAGGCATTCTGTGGGTGGGAAAAGTGAGACAAAGTGGCTTGAGTAACTTACACAGTGAGAAAGTAACAGAAGTGGGTTATGAACCACAGTTGGATTCAAATCCCTTTACCCCCTTCTATTGCATGTCTCCTATGCTCAAAATCACCCAATAGGTGGAGGACTATATAAAGGGCTAATTATCTACATAACAATCCCTTACCTAAACACAGCCAGGGACCTAACACAGGGAGAGGATATTTCCAGAACCAAGACCAATACCCAGTTCCTTAGGGCAGAAGCCAGACTCCAAGGTCCTGACACAGGACATAGTCCAGTACACACAGGCACCCACAGCAGTGCCAGCCATGCTCAATATCACATCATAAAGGAGACATTTGCCCTTCTGAACCTGCTCCCCTGTTCTGACTCTGAGTTCTGAAACCAGCCTCATGTCTTGAGGTGGAAGTGGTCGACATGTACTTGAGACACAAAGAGGAAAATAATCAAGTCTACAGTGAATAGATGCTCCCCTCCCCTGTACTTCACCTCTCTTGTGAATTCTGTCCTCCATTTCTCAAGGACACACTGAGTTCTTCTGATTAATCAATTGGCTCCAACTCATCCTGGCTTGGAATAAAGTCAAGTTACTTAACTTTCCTAATCTTCCATTTGCTCATAGGCTTTCCATGAGGTCTCTGATATTCTGTTTTCTGTTGCTATGACAAAATACTTGAGGACGAGTACTTTGTAAAGAAAAGATGCTTATGTAGCTCACAGTTCTGGAAACTCAAGGGTTAGTGGCAACCTTCTGGTAAGGGCCTCTGGCTATATCACAACAGAGCAGACTGCCAGAAGGAAACCAGGGGGTTTGGAGGTAAGGCTCGCTGTGTTTATACCAACCCATTCTTGGAGGATCCCTCAATAATGACATTAATGCCTTCTGAGATCACTGCCTCCAATGACTCCATCACCTTTCAGGAAGCCCACCTCTCACACACCCTGCCACCTCCCAGCACTGCCACACCGGAGACCAAGCCTCCAGCACAAGAACCACTGGGGAACAAATTCAAACCATATCCAAACTATAGCAAGGCCTCCAGAACATAATAAGGGCACTATGATAAAATTATAGAGCACCAGCATTTATTAAACATTTCTTACATGCAAGGCACTTCATCAAGGGCTTTACCTGCAGAGACTACTTAACCACCTGAAACAACAACCTACGAGATGCACCACACTCCTGCCCTAGCAGGAGGAGGAAGGAACCGAAGCCCTGAGAGGTTATGCGATTCCTGAGGTCACACAGCTAAGAAGCCACAAAGTCAAGAGTCAAGCCCACAGTGTGACTTCTGAGCCCATATTCTTTTTTCTGCCAAATCAGAGTAAGCAAAATGTGACCTTGGATCACATCCAGCCTCCCCTGGTTTTATAAATAAACTCAAATTGGAGAGAGCTGCATCCATTCATTTACCTATTTTCCATAGCTACTTCCCCGACATACTGGCAGAGTGGAAAATCTTCAACAGCAGCCCCAAAATATTTAGTATCTGTCCCTTCACAAAAAAAGTTGGTCAACGATGCCCCAAGCATGAACTTCAATAACTGCCTTAGACTCAAGATGACAGAGATGAAGTCATGAAGCGGAGCCCACAATCTTGATGGTTAACTCAGGCAGGATGCCCACAGCCTCCAGGAAGCTGCTGGTTATGAATTTCTAGGAACAGGCAGAGGAAGCAACACCCTGAATCTTAGCTAGCCCAGAGTCCTTTCCTTTGGGGCCCTTAGTAGGACGCTTGATGCAATGAGAGGGGACAGACCTAGAACAAATCAGGCAGGAAAGTGCTGCCAGCAGGAGACCCCCCTCGCCAGGCCTAGAGCTCAGGGATCTCCCTGCACTGCATGTGATAGCCAGACTTTCAAAAGACAAGAAAAGGCACAAGTCCTAGAGAAAGGTCTTTCCAAGCGTAAGCCTGAGCCTTGTGGGGGCCACACGGAACACCAAAGAACCAGCTGGGCTTTAGGAATCGAGCCCCCAATTTTTAACCAAATGTCAGTGATTTCATCCCCAAATACTTCCTGAAACCCAGAGTAACAGGACAGGGCCACTTCCAGTATCGTCTATTCTTACACATTGCTTTGGAAAACAAATATGGACAGACAGCTTGAGCAGGAGAGGCACTCCGATCAGATTCCTATTCTTGTGAGAAAGGCCCCAGCCCCAAAGCTCCAGTTGTGTTAGGGACGCCTCTGTGATCACTCCTTCCTCCTGAGCACAGCAGCAGAGGAGGAGGAAGGGGAGGGGGGCATTGGCGAGCAGGAGGAGGGCGACACCAGGTGCTGTAGGCTTCCTCCCTGGGAGTCCTGGTTCCCCAAAACATATTTGTAAGTCTGATTTAAGAAAATAATTTCACAGGAACCCAGCCAAGCTTCTCAGGAGGACATGCTCCTGGCCTTTCACTGCCAGGATCTTACCTGTCCTGAGCCTCCGGAGGTGAAAACACGGATGACCAGCCTCCACCTGCAAAGACGTCAAGAGTGGTCTGTCCACTGCCTTGCCCAACGTACCTAGTGGACACTGTGAACAAGTTCACCCACACACACTTCTGTGCTGATATATCAAGAGGAGGGAAAATAATGTGGCCAAGCCACATAGTAATGCCAGCTAACGGATCCTTGCACATCTCTCACCTGGCACCACGCCGACCACCAGACACATGCTGCCTGTCCACCCTCGAGCCCCCTCAAGCAGCTGCTCTTATCACCTGTCTAGATTGGCAGGGAACTGGAGCTCAGAGAGGTTGAGTAACTGTCCTGGGTAACAGAGCCGTGCAATCAGGGTTGGACTCTCACCAGATTGTCCTCACCTGGACTCTGAGTCGCTCGCCGCCTTTGGGTTCCACATCTGAGAAGCTGACGAGGCGCTGGCAGTTGCTGTCCCCATTGCAATGCGGTATTTGAGGCTGTGTGTTTTCTTTTTGCTTCTAAATAAGATATCCCAGAGCGGAGCTCTTCATGAAGCTGTGTTTGACGAGGCTCCAGAAGCAGACCGTGCGCTGTTTGGGACGAGCCTCCTGCCGTCTCAGCACAGTCTCAGGGTCCTCCCCGCCTCCAGCTCGGCTTCCTTGATTTGGAAGCTTTCCTGTGTTTTTGCTAACATACTGCAGTCGTTCAACATGACCTTCTCTGCGAGCTTAAAGGCTTAAAGGAGACTGATTTTTTTTTTGTCTTGTGTTTCAGGAAAAAAAAAAAAAAAAGAAGAGACAAGCACAGGTGAAGGGCCTGGTCATCTCTGCAGCACTCACCGAAACAATAAGTTCCAGGTTGTGTTTCACAGCGTTGCCTGAATCTTTAGGTAATTATTTTTACCACAAGAAAAAAACTGTCAGACAATAAGCCAGTTCAACAGCTCCTCCAAAGTCTGGAGATTCGATGTCAAAAGCTGCACTGGCAACTGATGTCCGTGTTACCTTTTCATTCTTCATAGCCCAAGGCTCTGCTAAAGGACATCTGCACACAATCACACGTGAGTATCATAAGCCTGTGAAACAGAGGCTCTTGCTGTCCCATTCTGCAGGCAAGTAAAACGAGGCTCAGGGGATGAAGCAGTTCACCCACTTATCACCATAGCTGGGTTTCCGTCCCCTCTGCCTACATCCCCAGTCCAGGCTGCTGACCATTCTTTTGTGCCAAAGTGGGCCTTGTTTCCTGGGAAGGCCGCACAGTCAGCAGCTCAGTGCCCTGGCTGTGAGGCTCACAATACCACTACTCCACGGTTCCGTGTTAGCACGCATCTATGCAACCTGCTGTTGTAACACCAAAGCTGCTGTAGATAAGAAGTGAGCAAATGGACATGTGTGTGACAATAAAACTTTATTTTGAAAAACAAGCAAACAAACCAGATTTGATCCAAGGGCCACAGTTTGCTGATACCTGTTCTAACTCTTCATCGAGGGCAGAGGATCGAGCAGAGCCTGTTGAAGACACAGTGGACTTCAGAGGGAAAGACGGGCATGGCAAGTGCAGAGGCTGGGCCAGGCCTGGTGCTGGATGCTTCGGGGCCTCTCTGCATGGAAGCAATGTTTGGGTTGAGGTTGCTGCAGCAAGCCATCAATCGATCAAAGTAAACAAAATTGAATTGGTTCCTGGAGCTGAAAAGTCCAGGGCAGGTCAAACTTCAGGTGTAGCTTGGTGGAGGTGCTCAGTCACTGCCGACCCTGGAAGACTGTCAGACAGAGAAGTGCCTTCACAGCTGCACAAACCCGTGCTGAATCTCCTGTTTCCTGAGAGCCCTCTCTCGCCATTGTGGTACTGAGGTACCCAAGGAATAAGGCTCTGTTCCTGCCCTCAAGGAGGTGCCAGCCCAGAGGCTGCCACCGTAGGAGTCTGCCTGAGGGTAAAACCCACACAGCAGAAAAGAGCATGGAGAAGTGGGGGGCTGCCCCCTAGAGCAGGGCAGCGGCACTCAGCAGAAGTCTCAGGATGGCTGAGCGAATGTCCAGGCTTGTTTCCTCCCCAGCTCTCCTTTCATTTTTCAAACCAGCAGCCCAGCTGCTCTTTGCCCTGAGTGCCAGACGCACCTGAAATGAGGCCTGGTCCTCCCACATGCACCGCCACGTGGGAGCTCACCACAGGTGAGCACACAGGACCCAGGAGAGGCTGCACTTATGCTAATTGCTCTGAAATGTTACCAGCGCTGCTCCAAATATCAGTGTCGTCTGGAAGCACGTGATGGGAGAGTGAAGTGTGACTTCCTTCCTTTCATCTCAGACCCCACCACGTAGCAAATCGCTTCCAGCAGTTAATGATTCCGTTTTCTTGGTTTCTTTCAAGGGAAAGGTACTCCGAGCCTCCTGGTCCAGGTCTCCCCGTCTGATCTCATGGATGCAACTTACGTAGCATTTATTATTGCCTGCAGTGAGGGACAGAATGGCTGCCCCCAAAGCCTCTGAAGACACTTGCTCTGCCCAGTCTCACAGGGACAGATGGGGAGCGTGGGTGGGGGTGTGCAGTGGAGTGCTCCCCTGGGGACTGGGGTGCCATGCCGGGTGACTCAGGCGCGAGCTTGCAAGCTGTCTGTGTACCCTCTGCCTCCTGAGAAAGCCACAGAGCCCTTGGTGGCCTGGCTAGGCCCTTGCCCTCAGGTGCGCTCCCTGCCTGACCCTGCTCCAGCCACCCTGTCCCCTTCTGACTGCAGATGCACAGGCACCAGCCACAGGGGCAAGGGGCGCTCTGCTCCAGGGCCCAACCCCGGGGCTCCCACCCTCACCACAGGTCCTCTGAGGATCAGGCAGGAGCAAGCCTTGGCCGGGTTGGAGACTCTCCTTAAAGTACGCTGCCTTCACTTCAGCAGATACTCATTGAGCTTCTCCTGGATTCCAAGTAAAGTGCTGGGGACACAGTGATGTGCAGGAAGGATGGGAAGATGGAGCTAGCAAGCTATTCAGGAAACAAACCATCACAAACTACAAATATGTGTGAAAGTGCAACTGTGCTCAGCACTCGGCCCTGTGAGCAGACAGAGGCTTTAGGTGGACGCAGCCGAAGGTCCCCACCCACGAGCCAGGACCTGCTTCCCTGGCTCCCTGGAGAGTCCCCTCACCTAAGGCGTCCTTGACCCCTCACGCAGCCCTCCCTCGCCCCCCTCTCATCCCTGCCTCTCTCCTGCTTCTCTTCTCACTCCAGTTATCACCCCCCAAGCACATCGCAGTGTCTCTCTGTTGAGAAAACATAAGCTCCATGACAGAAGGGATTCTGTCTTCCTTCAGTCCTATCAGCAGCAGCCAAGAGTCATGCCCAGCACACAGTAGGTCTTCAACCAGCTTTTATGCAATGAGAGAATGAACTGGGCTACCATGTGAAGGCATATCAGCTGGTGACCCAAGGGTCCCAGTCAGTGGCACAATCAACCTCCTAAATACGCAGCAGCAGGTAGCATCTGGACCCAGGGAAACCCAACTGGACCCCGGAGGGTGGGGACATCAGAGGCAGAAAATGGCTGGTCAGAGATGTTGTGGGCATGAGAAGAATTTCTTTCTTTACCCTAAACGCAACAGGGAGTGAATCAGATTTGCCTTGAGTACTCTGGCTGCAGATCAGCATGAGCCAGAGGGGACCAGGAGGGCAGGAGGGACCAGCTGAGAGGGCACTGGGAACTGGAGAGAAGATGGCTGGGCCTGGGGTGGCAGTGGTGGACAGTCGTCTAGAGGGTCAAGATCTAGATCTAGTTAGGAGTTGAACCCACAGGACAAGATGAAGGGTCAGCGCAAGGGCGGGTGGTGACGGTGACGGTGAGGCCCTCTCCTGGCTTCCCTCGGTGCCTCCAGGCAGCACTGCCTCCAGTTCCTCACCTCCCAAAGGCAAAGCGCAGCTGAGCATTTCAGTTCCATCCCCTCTGCCTCTCTGTGCAGCTATTTCCCACCCAATCCAAGGCCTCCTGTATCCTCCAGATTTTGTTTCTCACCCTATTCAAGTTTCACTTGCTCTTTCCAAGGCTGATCAGAAACAAAAGCCCAGGACTCTAGGACAGGGCTGCCCCGCCCTCCCCAGGAGCTGCGCTGCTCGGGATTACAGTTCCACTGATACCTGACGTTCTATTGACAACCTACCTGGCAAATTTAATCCACCTTTGAAACCTACCGAGAGCACACGTGCTATCAAATATCCAAGGCTTTTGTACAGTTTCAAGATACAGATCACAGTTTCTGTGATCAGAAGTAAAAGTTTCCAGGAGAGAATCTCTCTTGTTAGTTGCCCAGCATAGCATGAGCGGAGGATATCAACCCCAAGTGAGTGTGTGTGTGTGTGTGTGTGTGTGTGTGTGTGTGTGTGACCATGAGAGGAAAGAGAAAACACTGATAGAGAAGGCACCCGTTCTGTACCACCCCCAACACACACACACACCCTCTTTCTACTATGGAGGCTGCTGGAAACTTCCTGGGCTGGGAATTCATGTTAATGCAGAGCCTTGCGCTTCTCCACATACCTAAACAAAGCCGGGAGTTGTTGGTAGACTTGAAGTGGCTAGGGATTGCTCAAAACGACACCATGACTGTTTACCAGGCAGAATGTGAAGGGGGGGACCAGGAGTAGATGGACCTGCCCAGGGTCTCCCTGCAGTGGGAACAACAGCAGCTGCAAATTTCTTTACTCCAGTAAAGGGCCAGGAGTAAAGGGCCAGGCGCTGGAGCTCTGACGGGAAACCTGCTGGGCTAAGGAGGTCACATCTGCAGCTCCCGGTGCCGCTCTTGGTCAGTGGTGGCTGGAGTCAACCACTGAAAAGGAAATTCTGGACCCAGTTCTGGCCCCTTCTAAACCACTGACCCAGCCTTCTCTGCGTGCGGAATCGCGCTTCCTGTAACTGCATGAGGCGCTCCACTTCCTCATGCTGAGAGAGCCTCACCAAAACTGCCTAGCCCACCCTGGGCAACAGCTGTTTAAATAAAGTTGCTGCATCTGAACCCAGATCAGATGCCATGTGAGTTCTGCCAGTTGCTGTGTGGACTCGGGCGGCCACCCAACCTCTGAGATTCAGTGTTCTCTTCTGCACACCAGGAATAAAGGATCACTGCTCCTTGTCCAGCTAGGGGGAGTCCTCTGTGTAGATTGTGCCAACAGGTGTCAAGAGGTAGCAGGAAACTCACATTCTGCTTATCTAACATTAATTTCCTGCATATTACTCTAGGTACTGTCTAAGCTCTTGACATATACTAACCCATTTAATCTTCTTACTGTTATTTTCTCTCTTACTGGCAGGAAACTGAGGCATATGGATGATGAGATGACCACAGATGGCCAGCCTGTGCCTCCAGAGTCCAGGCGCTTGCCCACTGTGCTTGGGCAGCAGTAAAGGCGGCTCAATGTTTTCATTAGTTTAACCCCTCATTCCAAGTCCCCAGAACCCGGGGACTTTCTGTTCCTCGGAAGCATGTGAGTCAGCTCTACCTTGCCATGCTCCTGCCACCTCCTTAGAAGATGCTGGTCTCTTCCTGCTCCACCCAGGCTGCACCTTGCTGCACACGCCAGACGTGGCTTCTGCCTGCCCGGCCTGCTCAACCCCTCCAGCAGCCCCCTGTTGCTGCTGGGGTGAAATGCAGCCCCCGGGGGTCCAGCTGGGAGCCAGCATTATCTGTCACTGCACAAATGCCCTGGGCCACCCCAGCCTCCACACGGGCCATTGTCACTCTGCCCCATCACACATGCCCACACTGGTCCTCTCCCCAAAATGCCATCATGGCAGGCTTCCAGGCTTTGCACATCCTTTGCCTTCCTCCAAGATCGTCAACTCAAGTCTAGAGTGGAGATCAGCTTGTGAGGCAGGGCAGAGTGTGGACTAGGACCAAGAGTGCAGCTCAACTCAAAATAGCCAAGCTATGGAACCAGGCTAGATGCCCTCCAGCAGATGAATGGATAAAGAACATGTGGTACATATACACAGTGGAATATTACTCAGCCATAAACAAGAATGGAATTATGGCATTTGCCAGTAAATGGATGGAACTGGAGATTATCATGCTAAGTGAAATAAGCCAGTCTCAAAAAACCAAAGACCAAATATTCTCTCTTATATGCAGATGCTAACACACAATAAGAAGGGGTGGTGGGTACAGAATTTCACTGGATTAAACAAAGGGAAATGAAGGGAAGGGAAGGGGGATAGGAATGGGAAAGACGGTAGAACGGGTCAGACATCACTTTCCTATGTTCATATATGAATTCAGGACCAGTGTGACCAATGTGACTCCACATCACACACAGCCACAGCATGGGAAGTTATGCTCCATGTATGTGTCTGTCAAAACACTGTACTGTCATGTATCTGAAAAGAACAAATAAACTGCTTCAGAATACAGGAGGAAATCTGTAACAGCAGAAACGAAGAAAGAGCAACAGAATAGTAAACATCTGGGCAAATATAATAGACTATTTTTCTCTCTTTAAAAAAAGAGTGCAACAAGAGAATCGCGAGTTCAAAGCCAGCCTCAGCAACAGCGAGGTGCTAAGCAGCTCAGTGAGACCCTGTCTCTACATAAAACACAAAATAGGGCTGGGGATGTGGCTCAGTGGTCGAGTGCCCCTGAGTTCAATCTCCAGTACCAAAAAAAAAAAAACAAGTGCAACAGGCCAAGGGCAGGGTGTGGACTGGAGTGCAGCCGGCACCCTCCGAAAGACAGCTGGCCACGAGCTAGACGTCAAGAGAGGCAGGGACAGAAGGCTGCTGGCTTGTGGGCGTTTGAGGTTGGAGCCTCAGGCTCAGAGCCTGCCTGGAACCCGCCCCTCCTGCCAGGACCTGCTCTACCTGCCCCCTCCCAGCCCGTCCTCCAGCCTCGATGGCCTGGTCTGCCACACCGGCTGCCCCAGGGCCCAGAGCCTTCCACTTACTCTCACTCCACAGCGGCTCCTCCTCTTCAGACACCCCACTGCTCAGGACTGAAGCAGTCACACAAACTCCCTCTAACAGGAAGGAAGGACCTACGATGGCGTCACACGACGGTGTCACGTCTAGCTCAGGTTACGACGAGAGACTTCATGCTTCGACATAACAGTTACACAGGGTTCCTGAAGCCTCGAGGTCCTGCGAGCACCTCTCATGCACTGCCAAGGAAACTGAGTCACAGGCACCCTCCCCTTGTCCCCCGTGGTATATAATAATGTTCCACATAAAATTCCACTTGGGAGGAGGGGAAATGGTTCCTGTATTAAAAAAAAAAAGTCTACTTTTGCAAAGCAATGATAACAGTTATGGTTTTGTTGCAAGCGAAAGAAGCCAATTCCAACAGCCTGAGTCACCGAAGGATGATACCTGAGCCGGGCGCAGTGGCCACGCCTATGATCCCAGCAACTCGGGAGACTGAGACAGGGGGATCACAAGTTTGAAGCCAGCCGCAGAAACTGAGCAAAATAAATGGGGAGGGGGAAATAGCTCAGTGGTAAAGCACCGTGGGTTCAATCCCCAGTACAGAAAACATTCAAAGGAGGAGGAGGATCATGGCTGAAGGAGTTGATGGGGGCTGAGGTAAGCCAAACTTGAGAGCTGCAGGCCCTGGAGGAGGCACTAGGAAGTAAAGAGACCATTTTGTACCAAATGGCTTGGACACTGTCCCGTAGCCGTGGGCTGCCAAGGCTGGAAGGAATGGTTCCCACAGTGGCCCCTGCTCACCTGATTCCCTCAGAATGTGAAGGCCAGGGCTCCTCGGGCTGTGGCCCTGTTGATGTTTGGGGCTGGCCTCCTCTTTGCTGCAGGCACCTCCCTGGGCATTGCAGGACGTTTAGCACCATTCCTGACTCAATGCCAGTGGTACCCCCACTCACTGTGGCAAGCCAAACGTGTCCAGACACTGCCAAATGTCCCCTGGGTTCACACACACTCCAGCCGAGACCCCTGAGTGAGCTCAGCTTCATCATCCCACGGGGGCTTTCCTAGAGAAGCAGGGGAGGGGCTGTGCCTTCAGCTTCCATGGCCAAAGGCGGGCGCCTGGACTCCCTCCACCCCAGTACAGGAAGGAGGATGCCTGCAAGCTAGATCCAGAGCCGTGGGGGGAGGGAAAGTAGAACACTGCCTACCCACCCATGGCAAGATCCACCACCTCAAGCTCTAAGCAGAAAGGGCCAGAGGACATCACAGCATGGGACCGGGACTTTCCAGGAGCCCTTCATCATCACATCAGCGTCACCTGCCCCTACCCCCTCTTCCCAAGCCCCCACTCACTATGTCCTCCAACCCAGTGCCAGGAGCAAGGGCTGGCTCCACGAGGGACTTTCTGGTCTGAATTCCCTGCTCTGGACTCCGACAAGAATTGGAGACCTTTCTAATCTAGCTGGAGAGGGACAACAGGTGAGCTCTTTATCAACCCAGGGAACAGAGGTATTCCTCCTGTGCCTGCACTCCAGTCACATGGAACCAGCACAGTATCTCTGCTGCAGGGTCAGGGTCACAAGAATTGGCAGCAGCAAATCCATCTCTGCTACCGTGTGCTTAGGATTCCCTCTCCCACCCGGAGGCAGCTCCCCACCACCCTCACAGCTCCGAGTTTTTCAAACCGTTCAAAACCAAGCCTCACCAAACAAATGGCTTTAAGACCATCCAGACACCGAGGGAAGAAAGAGGGTAGAAAAACATCCATTAAAAAAAATGTAAATAAGAGGCCACAGAACTTGAATGACCTCTAAATGTAACGTCTGAATTTTAAGTTTGCTTTCTGCTTCAATTCATGTTCGGTACACAATTACATCTTAAATAGATAATCCTCCATAGAATAGTTCTTATGTAAACAGCTAGTAATTTTGATGTATTAGAATTAAAAGAAATTTCCTAAGGCCAAATTCTGCCATGTTTTAAGAAAGATGCCTTGGTTATCCCAGGAATAATTTGGCTTCAGGGAGCCAATTAAAGTTATCAGAACTGTAGGTTCTTCTAGATGCTAAAGATGTAATATATTTCACACAAAGTTCTACAGGTTATTATTTGCAGGGATTTCATTTTACAGATTTTGAAAAAATATCCCCAACCAAGGGGAAGGGTTTTAGAAGATCACATAATTCTAAACTGCAAACAAAAGCACAAGGCTATGTAATCATGAAGGCTTACAGCCAAAGAACAAGCCAGCCTGCTCCCCGACGGCTGACGGGTTTGTCTAGAAGATGCTCTGATGTGTGAGATGCAATAAGCATAGCCATAATCAAGAGATGGTTATTTGTTTCAGCTGCTGCAAAATTATGGGGTGCCCCACGCCCGCTCGTGGTTTGTGCCTTTGTATATGTGGTAATTACCCTGTAAGAACCCAACATTTTGCTCATACCCTAGGAAGAAAGGGAAGCAAGGGACAGTGGATGACAGTCTTCTAAGTGTCTCAGTTCTTGGCCTCCAATTGTTAAGAGTACGGCCCAAGCAGGGGGAGCTGTAATGGAGTGGGAGACACAGTGGAGGAGGCGTGACCCGTACTGAGAACAGGTAAATATAAACAGTTCTAGCCGTGAGACCTGTCAAAATATTTGCCAGCCTGATAACCAGGTGAAGGCTCTGACATGTCTCAGTTAGCCAAGCACTGTACTTGCAGACAAGATCTGAGCAGGTCAACCTTTACCATTTCAGAATGAGGAAAGAAGTTACTGTCACGTGATCATATCTGTTATGTGGCTTCAAGAAGCAAGACACAGAGAGAGAAAGGAAAAAAAAATCCATCACTTATCCTGTTAAAATATTGCCATGTCAACCTGTGTGATATAGTCCGTTCAGCTGGGCCACCAGAGTGATAACAGGGCACAGGGGGAGGGGCTGGGTGCAGAGGAGAGTGTCCCAGACCAATGACCACAAATGCTGAAGTTTCCAAATTTTAAAAAAACAGATTGGATTTCATTTCCTTCCCTCTAGTCTGGCGCAGGGTCCAGAGAGTGACCACTGCAAGCTCCACAGTCCACGCTTTGGCTTGCAAGCAGAGATAGCTGCAGGTGAGCGACCTGGTGGTGTTCTGAACACCTGGCTCACAGGACAGGTCAGCACCAGCTGGACTGGCCTGGCCCACTGTCTGCTGATCCCTGCTGTCCTGGCCGGGCTGCTCGGGACAGCTCCACAGCTCTGGAGGTGGAGGTCTGGGGGAAATCCCCAGGGTGACAGCCATGAAAACTTCGCTCTAACAGTCCGTGGTGAATTCTCACAATCTTATGGTGCCCGACATCCATTTGAATGTGGTTTGAACTTCTCTTCCCAGAGGTGGGGCTCAGGCACTGTTGCCACAGCACCACTGGGTCTCTGGACCCAGGCAGAGGCAATGGGTCCAGAGACCCGCCCTCTACAACGGCCTCCCTGTGGGGCGCTTAAGTGCCACACACAGCCCTGCTTGCACTGCACGCAGATGCCACGGCCACCGTCCCTCAGTTGCACTACACCTGCTGCTGGTGCCCAGTCACTCTAAACTCATCAGTGAGGAGTCCATGGGGACCTGCTCGGGTGACATTGGGACCCCAGAGGCTTGAGCCCAAGTCCCCCCACTGATCCCCTGCTAGCTGAGTCTGCAGCCCAGGACTTTCATCAGCACCCACCGCCTCTGGAGCCTGTGGGTGGTAAATCTCTCCTGTTTCCTGCGTCCTGGGTCTGCAGCCTCTTGTGTCCCGCCTGCTGAGCTGAACTTCCCACTGGTCAGGTTCTCCTAGAAGGCAGCTCTCCTGCCACTCTGGAGAGAGACCCCAATGCCATATTGGGAAGAAAACCCTAGCACGGGGGCACCCTAGAACATGATAACAACGGGGCTGCTTCTCCAGTCTTAGAGATTCCACCTTCCTCCCTCTTCCTTGATCCATGTTGAGAACAGCAACAGGGACCTTCAGGAGAATATGACAAAAGTTGCTGGAAGCGACCCCAAAAAACAAGACTCTCAGCCTCTATCACGGCTTAGGCAGGTCTGAGATGGGCAAAGAATGGGAAGCGGCCTCCCTCCAGCTCCTTTCTGCTTAATCCCCAGGAAAGGGCCCTGGCTTCTGCTTCCAGCAGGGTAACCCAAAGCAGCCTCAGCCCTCACAGTCCACCAGCCCCCAGAGGTCCCCCGAGAACCAGGAACCCATGGCATGGGCTTCGAGTGCATTTTTCATGCATTTGAGGGCTTGGGGTTTTTCAAAGCATCTCTTTTCTCTGAAACTAAATTTCCCTAAGTGTAGATGCTTTCTAGAAAAGTTGGCTTCTTCTGTCTGTCCCAGCTACCATTCTGCATCCATGTTAATTACAATGCAATTGTTAGTTGCACCTCTAAATAATTTGTTTTCCAACATTCTTGAGTAATGCAAATTATTCTAAGTATGAGTCTTCCCAATGCTATACCTTAAAAACAACATGCTAATGTAACCTCAAATGAATACCAATTAATAAGCTTAAATATTAAAAGAAAGAGTCCCAATTATGAAATGGACACCCAGGTGACCTCCAGCCTCAGCATCCCTCCCTCTCTCCATTCCCACCCTTATGCAGGTAGGCACAGACTTGGACTCTGATTTCAGCTCTTTGGGACTTCTTCATCTCCCTTCTGAAACCCTAGTGGAAAAGTCCAGAGCCACCACCTTTCAGGGTGGATGAGCACTGGCCTGACTCTCAGCCTCCCAAAGCTCCTCACGCCTCACAGTTAGAGTCCTCGCCAAGGGGGTGGAATGAATGGAAAAGGCTTTGCCCCTGCAGCCTGGTGAGCGAGGGCTTTTAAGACACCAGAGCCATCTTTTCTAACCATGGTGAGGCAATTTAAATAACAAGGGTCAGGATTAGCCCTTTATAGAATCAAGTGGAAAAAAATCCATAGAGCCAGTGAAATGAGAAAGGTAGAGAGGATTCATTCTCTCACAATAGATCCATTTCCCGTCTTGCTAAGCACACACAGTCATAATTATATCGCCTTCCGCCGACTTGTATACACACTTGCTCCCTGCCGTAAACACACCTCGCCTGCAAGGATGAAACCCGATTTTAATATAGAAACCCCGGTATCTATAATTCATGCTCTTTAGCCTTTACATATTTATTCTGCATTTTAATTAAGGCCAAAATCTGAATACTTTAGATGGATGGTTTCTTTTCTCTTCCGTGCATAGCTTATAGGTAAATTACCTGGCAAAAGACCAAATGTTAGGCAAACACCATGGAGCCCAGGACTGGAGGGATCTATTATTGAACAACTAGCCTGGGAGAGCGCAGAAAGCTCTCTGCTTTCCAAGTAACCATCTTGGGATTGGCAGGACTTGTCCCTCTGCAGTGGCCAAAAACTGAGAAGATAAAACATCCAAGTGTGGGGGTTACCGGCAAGGAATACTCTGCACCAGAAACCAGGGCATCACATCCAGTGCCTCTGAGAAGAGAGGGCATGGGTGGGTGATTGAGACACAAGGGTTTGGGAAGACCCTGAGTTGTGCTCGGACTCATCCTGTGGCCCTAAGGTGTAGAAATGACAGGGGACCAATCCAGCTGACACTAGGAGCAGATCTAAAATTAAAAATGCCAGAGCTCCCACTTGAGTTTGGGTGGAATGAACAGATTCTTCCATGGATGCCGGATGCTTTGAAACTCTAGGAGGCTGCTCCATGAATAATGGATCAAGGAAGGTGATCTATTAAACAGTGAGCCGTTCAACTCCACCCCCAAAGCCTTGTCAAGTGGGTGCCAATGCGTTCCTTTCTAGCTGCTAAAGCAGAGTTTAGTAAACCATGGCTCACAGCCCAAATCAGAACCAATGCCTGCTTTTGTAAATAAAGTTTTATTGGAACACAGTCACATTCATCAGTGGCCCATTATCTGTGGCTGACTTCATGCTGAGGAGGTTAGGTGGAGCCCCTGAGGCACGGACCCTCGGCCTACGGAGCCTAACGTACTTCTTCTCCAGCCCTTTACAGAAAAGGTTTGCCAACCCCACTCTCGGGAATGGCTCCCCCACACCCACCTTCTAGTTTCTTCCTTCAAGGAAAGAATTTATATAGTTGGAATTTCCAAATTCTCTTCACCATGCTATTTCCTCTAGTCTCTACAGAAACAATGGAAAAACTGTGGAAAAATTCCTGCCGTGCATCCTCCCTGGAGCTAAGACAGCCCGTGCTAGTCATCCAGGCTTCACAGTGTGGTACTGCCCAGCACCTCCAGGCCACCCACCAGCCAGGCCAGGGCGCAGATAGCACAGCCGCAGCCACCCTGCAAGGGGACCTGGGCCAACACTTTTTCTCTGTTATCGCATTTTGATGTCTGTGCCACCACAGAGTGGACCTGCTATGATAACTGCTTTGCACTGTTGAAAGACCCTTCTGATTCCAGATCCTGTGGGCTCCACTACAGCCCCTTTGTTGCTGCCCGTCACAGCTGACACTTAAGACACTTACTCTGCTGGGCACCCCAGCAGGACCCGGCATGAGAAAGGTAATCCTGCCAGACTCATCTCCCAGATCAGGAAGGCACAGTGATTTGCCCCAGGTCACCCAGCTCATGCAAGGTGGTGCTGGGGAGCTGGCTGCAGAGCTCACTGCTGTACCTGACTTGCTGGCGTCTCTCTGGGCTCAGCTCCTCATGGGCTCCACCAGCCAAGGTGAATAGAGTGTTTTTGAACGTGTAATGATAACTGTTGATTTGCTAAGCAAACAGTCTTTCTAGGCAACAGAATAGACCGTAAAGTCTCCCCACACCTCAGAAGCAGCCCCCTGGGGTACGCTGTGGATGTCAAAACACTGCCGCTGGCCCCATCGTGATGTTCCTTTAATTCGCCATACAACGTCCGGGGAAGGACTTCCAGAGACGTGCTTGTCTCTCTCCCTTCATATGAAAGTGTCCCCACACCTTTACGTAAAATACACACTAAATACACACACGTTTGTGTGTCCATATACATACTGGGAAAGCATGAAGACAGTGTAGGTATCATGGTTGTATTAATGTTGCTAGTTGATACTGATAAGGGACTGGGTCCCCATACATTTTGCTGTCTGGGGAGAGGACCCTGACCCTTTGTAGGAGTCACCTTGAGCCTGGTTGAATCTTCTGGTGGGACTGCATCTCAATCATGCCCTGACCTCGCCTGGCCAACAGCAGCCCCTGCCCAAGCCAGGCTGTCCAAGCCAGTTGGAGAAACTCCCAAGCAGGAAGCAGGTCTCCCCTGGGACCCCCTGCCCTGCAAGCCCCGCTGCAGTCATGCTCCCGGCCCACCCCACAGTGCCTCCCGCCCTCCGTCCTGGGAGGCATCCGCTGTTCTTCTGTTAGATTCTCCTCCTCTGCACATTAACAGAACCAGGTTCTCACACCCTGACCAGCCAGCACTGATTTCCTCAAGGCCAGGAGCCTGTTCCTGGGGAAAGGGCTCCATGGGGTGTCATTGCAGTCTCACTTGGGTCCCCCGCACCAAGGATATTATTAAATTAATTTTGTTTCCTCTTTTATCTTTTAAAATAAATCAAGACAGCCATTTAAAAATGTCTAAAAGACTATATATGACTGGATATGAACTGACTACAAAGTGAAATTAAAATCCATGCTTGATTGACACTTGTCTTAAAGGTCACTATTCTTAAGTGCATTTATTTTTATTTGTCATGCAGGTCCTGTCACGGAATTCATGGACTTTCCTGCCAGCACTGGCCACCTGCAACTCTGATACACAGGCGTTCTCTGAACCCAGCTGGGTCTTGACCTCAATTTATTGTCCAAACAGGTGCAAACTTGCTGCAGGGTGTTATCACCGACTCCATATTTTACTCTCCCGAGTTAGCTCATTAAATGCTTTTATAAACACGATCCACAATGTCTACAAGAATGGCTTTAGTCTCTTACTTTCATAAATATCAGACAAGAATGGAAGGAAGGTGGAAGGAGCTGGCGAAGCACCCACAGCCCTTCAGCTGCTCTTGGTTGCCGTAATTCTTTTTCAAAAGCCAAGACCCTTTTGCCTCTCCCTAAGTCTTCTGGCCTTTTTTTTTATTTTTATTTTTTTGGTACCAGGGATTGAACTCAGGGGCACTCAATCACTGAGCCACATCCCAGCCCTATTTTGTGTTTTATGTAGAGACAGGGTCTCACTGAGTTGCTTAGCACCTTGGCGTTGCTGAGGCTGGCTTTGAACTCGCGATTCTCCTGTCTCAGCCTCCCAAAGTGCTGGGATTACAGGTGTGCGCCACCGCACCCGGCTTCTTCTGACTTTAACAGCAACAGTGATTCATCAGAGGCAGGGTGAGGTCTTGGGGAACCAGATGCAATTTCGGAGACCTTCTTTTAAAAAAAAGGAAAAAGGAATATAAAGTCATCAACACATCAATGTAACACAAGGTACGGAAGGGAACTGAATGGCACATTTATTTAAAGGACAAAAAGATCACCGCTGGTGATAAGAGCCTCGGAAACTCACATCCCTTTCTTCTTGGATGTCTACAGGTAATTTGCCAAAAACATTCGAGTAGAAATGCTTTCCTCTGCTAGGTGCCTAGAACACTCTGTGACTCCCAGCAACCCCACAACACGCAGGGCTGCAGACACACGAAGGGCTCAGAGATGGTCTCTGGGCCCGAGGTTCCTGAAGCCCGTGCCCTGGCTGTGCTGCCCGTGCTCATCCTCGTGCTCCCACTCAGCCGTCACGGCCACCAGCTCACAAGCCCCTAGTGGGAAGAGACCCCATTTCACAGATGGGGAAACCACTGTGGGCTTTGCAATGGTTCTCAACAGTGTTTATGGGTCATGTGTGGACGCATGCTGTGTCCAGGGTGCACCCCACCTTCTTAGGAAAATGTGAGCTTGTCAGTGAAGTCCAAGAATGTCACCATCTCCCCACCTGTCACACACTTTGATTCCATCTTAACAAAATTCTTTATTAATTACTTATTTTCCAAGCTGCAGCTCAACTTTTTAATTTCCTGACCATGCTTCTAACATCTTGATGTTTGCATTCATTATTTCTGTTTGCAGTAGCTCTAAATCCAGCTCCCTCCCAAGTTTCATTAACACCCTCTTTGTTCCCTCCTGCAAATCACAAGGCAGGTGCTTTTAGTGGTTATAAAGCATGCCCACCACAACAGTGAACCCTGGGTATGAGCGAGGGGCAGGTGACGCATGAGGTGCCATTTCTCCCCAGACAAGTAGCCTGGAAAACATTGAAAACTCCTTGGGTTGGCGAGGCTGGGGTGGAGAGTGGGGACACCATTGCTCATGGGATGCAAATTGATACAACTTTTCCATATACATTTGGCAATTACAAATGCATTAGCCCCTGAGTAACAATAAACTCAGTGGTAAACTCTACTCCTAGGAATTTTTATATATGTATAAATTTACATATATATTCACACATGTGCAAAAAAAATAAATGCCTAACATTATTTACCACAGTGTCATTTCTCATAACAGCAAGTTATAGACAGTCTGTGTGTGCCTGGGTAAACTAATCGTGGCATAGCCACATAATGGAGTATTATGAAGCTGAAAAAAGGAATAAATAAGCACTTTATATTCAAGTATGGAAGGAAATATAAGATATATATATTGAAAGTGGAAGCAAGTGCAGAACAACAGTTGGATGACTCTTATTTAAAAAGGGAAAAATGCATTTTCATATTTATGAAGAAAAGCATCACGGGAGGGTAGACAAGGAAGCAGTGACGTCACTGCCTTGCTACCAGACAGCGTGGGCATCGGTCAGAGCATCACTCTCCACTGCTCATCCTTTGATGGCTTTTTGATTTTTTTATCGACATAACTGGACTATGTCAAAAACTAAAATTAAAAATCACATGGGAGGACTAGAAATGGACCCCTTCAACACCTCATCTGAAGAGTAGCTTCACTGGCCTTCGGTCACCATTGTGACTGATGCCACACCAGAAAGTCTTAAAATTCTTTCCATCATGCCCAAGTTTATTCACGCTACAAAGCGGGTCCTGCTGGTTACGGAGAGGTGAATTCTGTGTCCTTAACCAAGAATTTATAAAGGAGGATGACCTGATATTTTCAACCAATAACTAGGTTTTTTTTGCCCAGATTCCTAACCCACTTCCTCCTATGGCATATCCTGATTTTTCTTTTAAAAACCGTCCCTCCCTCATCTGGTGGACACAGCTCTCACACAGACCACCTCCTCACACAGTGGACATGTAACTCAGACAGTGATTGGCCCAGGATAAGGCACATGACCCAAGCACGGCCAATCAGAGTCCCTGCTCCAGGAGAGTGAAGGGAGCCTTCATTCCTAGTAAGAGTGGCTTTGGTAAGCTGGAAGCTGCCCAGAGCCTGGACCTGATGCTACGTGGGCTCTGGAGGGTAAAGACAGTTGAAGATAGAACGAACAACGGCGGAAGACATGCATCCCTCATGCTGACTCCTGCATCCAGCCATCCCTGAAGCTAGGATGCATCCCTGTCTTCTTATTTATTTGACCCAATAATCTCCCTACATTGCTGGGGCCAAGTTGAGTTAGTTTCTATCACTTATAGCCCAAAGTATCCTGACTCATGTGCTCCTGAGCAGTTATCAGCAGTACTGAGTGCTCTGGCCAGGAAGAAGGGATCCCACCCATCAGCTTAGCAGCTCCCTGGATCCTTCTGACTCAAGACTGACCTTGTCCACCAAGGCTAGAATCTCGCTCTCACTAGTTTCACAAGCTCGCCTGCTGAGTTAACGCCACAAGTCAATCAATACCTTAAAGGCACTGTTCTGAGAATAATGAGTGCTGTCAAAAGAAACAAATCTTTGACATGACTGTCCTGGGGTGAAGACAAAGCTCAGAGCAAGTACAAACCTGCCACAATCGCAGGCGGTAAAGTTACGCACGCCTGCCTTACTGGCCTGCACCCCGCCTACTTCAGCACCTGTTTGTTCCTTGGCACAGTTGAGGATGAACCCTCAACGCGACATCCCATGGAGAATTCTAGGAAGTCAGCAAGACGGTGGGGAGCGGGGTGGCTTTAGATAGCAGGCAAGTTCAGGCACCTCAGCACTCACCTGCCAAATGAGATGCTCAGACAACGGTGGCACATGTTCCTTCCTGCAGGGTGGCTGTGAGGTCCCAGGGAGATGTCACAGAGGAGGAGCTCAGCACACTGCCCCTGCAGGGATTCAGAGTGTGCTGTCCATCTAGGAAGCATTTCTGACCTACCTCTGAAGCAGGTCATGTATCCTCAGGTGAGTAGCAGCCACACATACCCAGAGGAAAAGAGCATCCTCATCTCCAAAGACACAGGGACTTGGAGGTGCACACTCAGGCCTTGCGAGGTAACCAGACCCAGTCCTGTTAGCTCAGCTCCCTCCTGCCCCATCACATGTCTACACAACTGTCTCCTCCCTACCAGACCTACCATTATGGCATAGATGTGAAGTGCCCCCCAAAAGCTCATGTGGGAGGCGTTGTGAGAAAGTTCAGAGGCGAAATGTTTGAGTTATGAGAGCCTGACCTAATATAGATAGGGATTAACTGGGTGGTAACTGTAGGCAGGTGGGGTGTGGCTGGAGGAAGCAGGTCACTCGGGGTGTGCTTTTGGGGTCTATATTTTTGTTCCTGGTGAGCAGAGCTGTCTTTCTGCTTCCTGGCTGCCATGTCCTGAGCTGCTCTCCTCCATCCCGCCCTTCCGCCATGATGCTCTGCCTCACGTTGGCTGAGTTGGCCACGCATGGACTGCACCTCTGAAACCATGAGCCAGAATAAACTTCTCCTCTTCTGTGTTGGTCTTGTCAGGTATTTTGGTCACAGTGATGGAAAGCTGACTAAAACACCAAAACCACACATATTTAACTGTTTCTGCAGGTCTCCCCCTCCTGTGTCACATGACACTATGCTTTGCTGTTACTGAACCCTTCTATTACAGAGGCCCAGACAACCTAACATGTGCAGAAGGAAAGATAAGTTTTCTCCCCGAACCCAGACCCCAAGTAAGTATGCAACAAATATTGTCAATCAATATCATGTGTTTATTCAATAACATTGAATCAACATTGATTGGTCTCCTGTCAGTAATGCCCAAAGGGAGATGAAGTAGAGAATATAAAGTCTGTCAGACATGGGTCCTACCTTCAAATAGCTTACTGTCTATTAACAAGAGAATAACTAATAGTTACTTACATGAGATAGGACTCAGGTAAGTAACTATTAATAAAATAATAATAAGTAGCACATCCTCTCCTGAACCCTGGAGATTCAACAACCAATAAGTCAATGACTTTGCTTTCACAAGAGGAAACCAGCAATAATTAAGTATCTAATTTAAAGTTCTGGTAAGGATGGTGGAGGCGGGGGGTGCACAGCGTGAGCAGAGTAGCACCGGGAAGTTTGAGGTGGGTCTGGACTTGAGGTGGTGTAGTGGGAAAGAGCCCACAGGGAGAGCGGGAAGGCGGCAGAAACTGGAGAAGGAAGACGAAGAGGCCACGCCAGGGGGCAACTCCCCAGAGCCACACAGAAAGCAGCTTTGCCTGACCACATGGGGGACTTGGGAATGCAGCTGTGCCTCAGAGCTGTCCCAGCCCCAGACTAGCAAGCCAAGCTTTCACAGCCATGCTCACC
This sequence comes from Xerus rutilus, assembly GCA_028644305.1. Taxonomy (NCBI): domain Eukaryota; kingdom Metazoa; phylum Chordata; class Mammalia; order Rodentia; family Sciuridae; genus Xerus; species Xerus rutilus. The sequence continues at coordinate 174,444,118 of CM053401.1, forward strand.
CTCAGCCTTGGCAAAGGACCAGCCGGGGAGACACAGACCTGAGCACTTCCAGCTCCCTTGGCTGCGGGCACAGTGGCTCCACCATGGAGGGGCAGGCGCAGGGCAGAGGAACTAAAACCCTCAGAGCCAGCGAGGAGCACTCAGCAGCTGGCGGGATCCCAGAGGATGTGGCAGCTGAGTTCAAAGGGTGACCTGGACACGTGGGAGCTCAGTCTCTGATAAGGCGGGGAATCAGGAGAGGCTTCCTGGAGCGGGCAGCCATTTAGGTGAATAGAAGTTGCTGGGCGAAGGACAGGAGTCACTGACTTCAAGATTAATTGCAAAGTTACACAGATGTAAAACATGTGCAAAGGCACTGAATGGGGGACCTTGGAGGACCAGTCAGTCCCACCTGCAGTCCGTCTGTGGCCCTGACACTCTCTGCTGAAGCCCTTAGCAGTCGTGGGGGTTGCTGGGTTGATGGCTGCCACAATGACATGAACAGTAACAAGAAACCAAGGGCCCTTAGTGGACGCACTTCACAAGCTCAGAGCTAAATGACTCGACCTTTCGGGGGCCGATTCCGCTGGTCGTCACAAATGCCCCAACACTGAGCCCTGAGCTGCAGGCTGTGACCAGTGGATCACAAAGGTCTCCCTGACTCTAGAGGTTGACCGCCATTGACCACACTGACCTCGTGCAAAAGTTCTGGAAGACAGTTTTTGTTCCCAAGTGTCAAGAAACCAAGACCTAGAACAGTAGGCAAATATCTGGCAGAGGCCTGATTGCCAACCTACAATGCTCTCTTTTTGGCCAAGTTCAGAGATATGGTGTATGCAAGATACAATTTTTCAGTTTCAACTGGCAAAAACCCTGTTCAAACTACCCTGAGCATAAAAGGGGGTTGTTGCTCAAATAATTCATGAGTGTAAGCAGGGCAGAATCCAGAGGTTCTAACAGTGTCACCAGGAGTGACCTCTCTCTCTCCCTCTTTCTGTCCTTTGCCCTCTTTGCCTTATTCTCAAGCACCATCTGTCACTGTAGGACTCTCAGGAGCACGTCTGCATCCTGCCAGGTGACAGCCCTGGGGCCAGAGAGCTCCTCTGTGGTCACATCACAATCTAGCCACTGGGGTGACTTGACCACCCCTGAACCAGTCGCTGTAGCCAGAGATGCAGAGCTCTCATGGGCCAGTCCTGCGTCACAGGTGCTCCAAGGCAGTTGGCCAAGCAAGCCCACCCAGAACTGCAGGCTGAGTGTGTCACTGGCAAACAGCAGCCCATGCATGTAATGGTGCGCCGGACCCTCACCCAGCCCTGGAACCGGGCAGCACCTCGGCACACAGCACAGATGTGCAATCCTGCTGCGAGGGCAGCAGGCGGCGTGGTTGGGGTCACAATGCCTGCAGCCTACGGCCAGCCTTCTGGCCCAGCCCTGCAGCTGACTCTGAGCAGCAGTGCTTTGGTTTTCTTGTGGGGATCAAATGGGGATTAAATAGAGGGTTTTAAATCATGACTGCGACATTTGAGCACCTGATAAATGCCGGCCATTGTTTTTGAGAACCAAGTCAAGCTGTCCACTTGTAGAAACAGGTCCAAGAAGGGAATCTGATCCTTCCAGAACATATGGGGCATCTATGGCAAATGCAGGACAAAAGGGCCACTTGCCCAGTGCTTCTGTCACTGCCTCATTGACGCTCAAGAAAATTTCAGTCCACTCTGAATCCACCAGCCCCGACTGTCTGGACAGATCCCGAGAAGCCAGCACTTGCCGATTCTATAAATGTCCCATCCGGCAAGACATGCCAGTCCCCCAGTGGGAGTGACCCCTGGTGGGTTAGGTCCTGCTCCCTCCCCTCAGGCTGTGCAGGGACTGTCCTCCTCCATGGCTGCAGAAGGGCCAGGCGCCTGCAGCTCAGGTGCCACGTGCCACCTGGCTTTCCAGCAGTCTCCTCGGAAACCCATAAGCCCCACGATGTTTATCGCCTGCTCCTTCAATTTGTGAGTGAGCTACAGAAGAGAAGCCCTGTGCTCCTTCTAGGCAGCGTGAGAGGCAGAGAGAAGAAACGGCTGCGGCCATGTTCACTTTACTCGGAGCCGTTTTCCTCACAATCGGTGCTCAACAGTGATCCAGTAGCATATTATCAACCAAAGAGCTTTTCCAGATAAACACAAAACAGCTGCTCTAATGACATGGGGCTAGGTAGACAGGCAAGAGATACATGCTAATTTTAAAATTAAATTGCTATTTCCCTGCATGCCTAAGAGAATGAGGGAAGAATAACGAGAATGAGCGACCGAACAGCATGGCTGAGAACGCCACAGTGGGGCTCCAGGTCCTTTCTACCCACCACAGTGACGGCCAAGAAAGGAAGCTGTGACCTTGATCAGAACGGGCGTCTGCTGGGCTAATACGCCAGATACGCACAGTACACCACAGCCACGCCAGAGACATCGATGTCTTACGCGCTTCACTTTACAGATGGAGAAACTGAAGCTGAGAGAAGTCAAGTCCCTGGGATTAAGTCACACTGGGTATAAGGCCAGTCTGAACCCCAGCCGTCTGGCTCCAAATCCCACGAATCTAAGAATGAGGCTAAATGACCACCTGAGCCGTTGACCACATTTGTCACCTGTGAAGGCATCTTCCGTGTCCATCATACTCATCCAACAAATATTTACCAAGTATAGTTGTCAGCTACTGTGAGATGGAAACTATAAAAGCTCTAGAACCTTCTCTTGCCTCCTCAAAAGAACTGCTGGTGCACATCCTTGCAGAGGGACACCGGGGCTCTCCTGTAGGAAGGATGGATGGGATCCAGCACTGGTCTGTTGGAGTTTAGCATTGCCTTTTCTGGTTGCTAAGACCTGAACTCAGAGATCATTTAGCTCAGTGGTTAAAGCCACTGAGACCTGGGTTTAAATCCCAGGCTCACCTCTCATGTCACCAGTGCCACCTAGGGAAAGTGCCATAGCCTGTCTAAGCATTTTTCCTCCTAGTGCAAAATGGAGAAAATAATCCTACCTGCCACTTGGGGTTCTTGTAGGGATTAAGCAGCGCTCTTTATCATTCAGCTGAAGTTCCGAGTTTGCCTGCCTGCTCTAAACTATCAGACAGGTTTTCCATCACCCAAGTCTTCCTGCCCTCAAGAATCCCTGTGGTCACCCACTGAAATTTTCTCATTGCAGCCATGCCCTCTGGTCGAACCTAAAACCATCTGTATCCACCTCTCCAAAAGGATGGTGTTGATAAAGCTGGAGCTGTGTGCACAGCGATGGCCTGGAATGAGCATCAGCTGATGCCGTGATCATCATGAAATGCGACTGATTTGTCCCTATTAGGAGTGTGAATAAGCAAGTGATTAATAGAAGCATATGACAGAGCAGACTTTCTCCTTACTAGAAACTCCTCGCTCTGATGGGCTCAGACCCCTGTGGTCAAGTCACTTCTGACTATCCTAATTCTCCATTAAGTACAATTCTAAGTGCAAACCATGCCTACAGCAATTATACCCAACACTGTTAGCACCAAGCTAAGCACTTCATGGACATGAGGCCTGGGAACCCTTAGCACATCATTACAAGGTAGTCATGGTAGTCACCCCCACTTTACATGTGAGGATACTAAGGCACAGAAGGGGCCAGTTTCTTGCCCCCAGGTCACAGTTTTGGACTTCCAAGTGAATTCTGCTGGCTACAGAGCCCAAGATCATGGCTATTCTACTGGAGGCCAGAGAAAAGGTCCATGGCTGCCCTCCATGGACTCAACCTAAGAAAAAGAGAAACTCAACCTAAGAATCTCTGAGGCTGGACCAAAAGCCTTCCAGTAGTAGCCTGTGCCCACTGGACTTCTAGAACCTGCCATCCTCCAGCCCTGGAGCTGTGGCTCAAGCTGTCTCCCCCATGATCATTATCAGAGCCTGCCCTTGGTGGTTGCCTGAAGTCAATACTTATTCTATAATTTAATCTCTTTCACTTGAAAACATAAAACCTAGCCCAATACAGGCTGAGAGGGGAAAAAAGTGTCCTAAGAATGTCTGCACACCTAAGTGAAAGGTCCAGGAATCAAGACTAATTCAAGCCAAGAAGGATACAGACCCACAGATGGCTCCTGTGACATCAACGCCTTGGCCCTGCTTTCCAGCTGTGGGCTTCCCAGGTATGACACCCTTCCTCATAGCAAGCTGGCTATGGGGTCTAGGCCACATCCTAGTGGCTCAGCCCCACTGAAACTGAGTTTCTCCCTCTGTAATTCCAGCAGAGATCTCAGATTGGTCTATCTGGAGAATCACGTGCCAACCTCTGAACCCATCCCATCCTGTGACCAGGAAGTAGTCATTGATTGGACAGATCTGGATCATGTGAGCAGTTGGGATGGAAAAGCCCCACCCAATGGGCCTAGACAGAGAGCAGGGCCAGGGGCCCTCCCAAAAGGAAATGCCAACACCCAAAGCAGCCCCCTCCCTAGAGGCAAACCCTGTATCCACACTCTTCTTCACTCTCCAATCAACAGGCGCATCATGTAGGGGAGCCTCTCCACTCCAGCCTATTGCTCCTGACCTTGCTCTGTACTTGAGAAGCATCCCAAGACAGTGCCCAGCATTTCATAACTCCAAGGATGGCTTAAGGGAGGCAGGAGGGGGACATAACAAGAGAAATGACTCCATTCTTTTCCCAAAGTTTTGCAGCAGCCTTGGAGGTCTCGGGTTTATGGATCCACATTAAAGAATCTTTTCATGAGGGTTGTTTTATGAGAGAAAGCCGTTTAAGCAAGGAGGCACTTGGCTGCTCTTTCTAAATGAAAATTTTCAATTAGTCTGAAGAAGTTAATTACACCGTCCTGTAATAACTGCACTTGTGATTCTGCAAATCCTCTATTAATTGATTCAACCGTATGCCCCTGAACCAAGAATTAGCCAAACAGGTAGGAAAAGACCAAGAAAGAGGAAGCAGGAGGGAGAAGACAAAGAGGTGCAGTATTGTCTGCTGGGTTGGTAGGTACAGAAGACAAGCACAGGAGAATTACTGAAGATTGTGGGTGGTGAGAGATTTGGAACTTCTTCCCACAGACCAAATAAGCCTCGCAGGCTGCTTTCCACATGCACAACAGCACCTGCTACTGCCTCGGCTCACAATAAATGCAATTCTGAGGAGCCTGGTCCAGACAACTAGAAAAGGGCCACTGGATCCATAGTCCCTGCCCTGGGGCCTTTGGAAGATGCTCCAAATAGTAGCTTTCTGTGTTGCAGAGCAGTCTATTAAAGGGGAAGTCAGAAACCAGGAATCCTGGGCTGTAAAAGAAGAGACCCCTCTGTCCTCTAGAAGCTCACAGTATAGAGGCGCATAATACAGCTATCACTCTGGCCTGGGGGAGATCCTGACCTGCTGCTTCCTGGCTGCAGGATGTTGATCATGATGCTTCACCTCTTGATTCTCCATTTCCTTGTCTATGAAATGAGGAAGTGAGTGTATCTACATCATCTGGGTCTTAATGAAAATTAAATGAGATGATGCACTGGTTTCAGAAGATGGTAGGAATTTCCTAAGTATGACTGCATTAGTCAGCTGCCACCCTGCCAATGTGGCATAACAGCCATTCCCAAGCTCAGGGATACATAACAATGAGCACTTATCTCTCACACACATCTGTAGAGCAGCTGGAGCTCTGCTGGGCTGGGCTCAGGATGCAGGGTTAGGTCAGGCCCATTGCACTGGCTTCTGGTTCTCCTTGGACCAGGCGCTCCTGGGGCATGTTCTGCCTATGGAAAAGGTGACAGCTGAAGAGGACAACTCTGGCCTTGGAAGCTCACATCTACTAACTTCCCAAATAGATGTCAAACCAAGTCACATGCCAAGGACAAAGAGAGGGCAGGTAAATAGACTCCACCCATGGAGGTGGGAGACAGAGAATTCTGTTTTCCAAATACTTATCTAATCTAACACAGCTATTGTAGTTGTGCTTTATGAGCACACAGATGATTTACAAAGCAAGCTATAATCAAAGGAGCAATTGTTAAGGACTGAATTGTTCCTAAGTTGAAGCCCTAATCCCCAATGTAACTGTCATTGGAAACAGGACCTTTATAGATGGATTTAAGGCTAAATTGGGTATAAAATAGGAGCCCTAATACAACAGGACTGGTGTCCTTTAAAAAAGAGGGAGAGACATCAAAGATGCATGCACACAAAAAGAAGACCATGTAAGGACACAAGGAGAAGGCCCTAACTGCAAGCTCTGGAGAGAGGCCACCAGAGAAGCCAACCTTGCTAATGTCTGGACCTTGGACTTCCAACCTCCAGAACCATGAGAAAGTTAATTTCTGTTGTCTACACCACCCAGTCTATGGCATTTTGTTATAGCAGCCCAAGCAAACTAATACAGGGACAATAAAACATAAAGGAAGAAGACATTACGTAGAGAAAGAAGGAAACAATCTGTACGCAGATGTGATCTGGTGGTGATTTCCCAGTGCAGGTGGAAGTGACCAGGAGAGTGACATCACAGGTGTGACAGATGGCCTTAGCCACTGTGTCAAAGGTGGACAGGGAGACTAACCCTCGTGGGGGCCTTGGCTGCAGATGTTTTGTTAGGCACCTTACATGTGTGTTCTTATTTAACCCTCCAAACAACTCCAAGGAGTGGTGTCATCGGTATCCTACATCCCAAGGAGAAAGAACTTGGACAAGACAAAAATCAGCATCTGAGGACATCATGCGACAGAACTGAAACATGCCAGCACTTTCTGCTCTTAAGTTGCTTTTGATTGAGGTGCAGAAAGCAAAGTTCATGCCTGAGAAGGAAGCGCTCCTAAGAAATATCAGACAGTGAAAGAAGGCAGCAAGTGTGGCCCCAGGCAGGGAGAGCTGCAGCGCGGGAGATGGGTAGCCAGGGGCAGGCACTGTCCAAAGCACCAAATAATGTTTACTATTTTCTAATTTGTTGGCTTCATCTGCACAATAACTCTGAGGTAGACTCTCAGTGGCCCCATTCAGGGGATAAGAAAACAGCCACGACATGCTTGTCAAGATCAGCTCAGGCCAGGGTCTCAGCAGCCTGGAGGAGAGCCCTGCTCCAATGAGGATCTAAGACTGGTACAGATGTTAAAAGTAACACCCAAAGAGAGCCTGTGTGTCCCGTGATGCTCCAGACCACTCTGCCTACGGTGCATGGATGGACTGCGCTGTCAGCGGACCCCAGAATGGCAGCCCGCTTCATCTGTGCCTACGTTTCAGTGAGACACCACACTCAGCCATCATAAGATTATGTTCTCATTAGATTCTTGTCCAGAAGAACTTGACCTCGTTCCTGCTCCTTCTTTTGTCCTCCCTTTTCTTTAAGAGATAATGTTCAGAGGGCCTAGGAAGCAAGCAGGGCAAAGGGAGGTGGGTAGAAATAGGTACTGAGACTTCGGAGGGGAGCCTGGAGGAACTCTTTGCAGAGAATTCCTAAACCTGGGGACACACAGGGCTCAGTCTCCCTCCAATGTCGACTTCAGGAAGCAGAGTGCAGCACCATGTGAATAATGCCAAGGTCACTCTTCATTTACATCTCTCCCAGGGCAGTTCTCATTGCCCTCTTCTCCTGTCCACTCTGAAGGAAGGAGGTAAGAGGATGGGGAATTAATTCAAGGACATCTGCAGAAAGAGCAGAGCAGAGCTGGAGAAAGAAACAGAGGCTGGCAGTCCTGGACAGGGTTGCGGGGGAGAGAGGCTTGAGAAACACAAGAGGGGTCATGAGGAAGGAACAGAGAGATGACTGGAGCAAAGAATGTTCCAGAAGTCTTGCCATGAGCCATAAATTAAAGCCACATCAACTCCATCTTACATAGTTACACATTACAGTCTCCTCTTAATTTGGATGATACTTCTGCAATTCCATTCCTGTGCCTAAGTCCACAGAAGGACCTGGCATTTGTTTGGGTGACATTTTTCACTCCTGAGGACTGTAGCAAACCCTGGGAGTTCAGTGTGACTGCCCTTAAATGGCCGAAAAGGGAGCCACGGAAGTTGCTCCTTCCAGTGTGACTGACAGGCCACAGCTGGGATTCCCAGGGAACTCTGCATGGCCACTGGTCCAGTGGAGCTGATGCCCACTGCACCTGAGACCCAGGGTCAAGCCACTGGGCCTCTCCTCCAGGGAGCCTTCCTAACCCCCAGCCCTGGCAACCAGGAGTCCCAGTGTTGGCACAGAAGCCACAAGCTCAGTCCTGCCTACGTTTTCTGTGTATGTCCTCTGTCCATAAAGACATGCCAGCTCTTGAGGCAAGACTTGCTTCTCCTCTTTCAGGCTGGGTCCCCTTCCCACCGCAGCAAGTGCTGGGCAGCACACTCCGTGGCTGCCACCCCGCTCCCTGGTGCTCCCCACGCTAGAGCAACCTCTGCCCAGGCAAGTGTGCCCCCTCAGAGAGCCTTCTGGAACGTGCTATCTAAAAGTCAGCAGTGGTTCTGTGGGTGAGAAGTGGGGGCCATGCTTTCAGATGACATTTTCTAATTGACCTCTGAAAACTCCACCATGATGTACTAATTGGGAAAATAAAATCCAGCCATGTAAAATGTGGGCTGGGGTTTTTGCTCTAGTCCCTGCAGCCTTTCCACAGTCAAGTCCAAGTCCCTAATCTGTGACTGCCACGGCGCCACCTAGTGCCAGAAGCCAGCTCCAGCGGGAATGACTCCATGGATGCTTCTGGGCTTCTGAGATCGCCTCTTCTGCCAGAAATTAGGAATCGCCTTGCTAGCTGGCACCACTTCAGCAGCAGAACCAGGAAAACATCCAGGAGAACCCGGGTGACATGGGGCCCTCCCTGCACCTGGGGTAGCTGGAGACACAGTCTCTGCCTCTTCCCCAGGGTGGCCTTGCCCACCCCCTCCATTATGCTGCTGTCATGCATTTTCTCAGGGTCCCATCACCCCATGGTATGTGGAATTGTATAAGTCTTGGAAATTGAGAAGGAAAGAAAATACACTGAGTTGCTTTTCTATTTTCTCACTAATGTGGATTGGGTTGGGGAGAGCCTTTAAAAACTGTCTTCCAACACAGTGAAATTTCACTTATCGTTTTTCTGGATCAGCAGTGTTGAACTAACAGACGTTCGAAGTCCAAGTCATTCCCTTCTCCCCCCCAACACCCCCACACCCCCACACCCCCACACACACCAATTTCTTTTCAAATGCGGCGTCTGATTTCTCAGGCCAGCAGTGAACTGAACCGTGAACATCGCCACACCAAAACACCCACCTTAGTACACACGCCCACAGAATGACTAAGATGAAAGGGAGCACACGTGCCACGTGGTCCTGAGGACTCAGAGCACCTGGAACCTCCAGGGCTGATGGGCAGTGTCTGTGGACACCACCACTTTGGAAAGCAGCCCTTCCCACCAGGGACTTCACCTAGGATCCCAAATGATGTGCAGAGTAATGGAACCAATTGTTACCCATTCAGGCCATGGAGCGCCACGCCACAGGGAAATAACAGCTGTATGCGACAGGGACCGGGGGACCGCAGGAACGTGGTTCTGAGAAGGAGGCCAGACTCAGCGAGCACACTCCGCGCGGCTCATCGCTTCACTGCACAGGCACCCAGGGCACTGCCTCCGCAGAGGCCAAGCAAGTGGTTACCACCGGCGGGACTAGGGCGGAGGCTGGCAAGAAAGTGCATAGGGGGCTCCGGACAGGGGTGGCACTGGCCAGGTCTCTGTCCCAACATCCACGCTTGTCTGCTTGGGTGTTTCCACGTATAAAAATTGAAACTATACTCCAGTTTGGGCACTTGTATATGCATAGTATGGTCCAAAAAAAGTTTGCCTTGTTTGCAACCAAAGAGATGGAAAATTGAGCTCTACATATGTACTGTGACTTGAAATGCATTTAAAAAAAATAAATAAATATTTAAAAATAGATAACTTCTAGGAAGGATTAGGCTTTAATAGATAGTGACCTTTTTTTTCAACCCATATCAAAGGAGCAAATATCCAAGCTCCTGCAGGTTGAAGTCAGGCAGCTTGCAAATGAAGTCAGATCGCTCGCCACGCCCACAACCTTACCAACAAGCACGTGCACCTGTTAGTATGGACAGGTTCCTTCCGCTCGTGGGCCGAGACCGCCCCAGCCCGCGCAGCCCTCCTCGGTTGCCGGCACGCCCGTCCCATTGCTCCGCCTGCCCGTATTTAAAATGGAAAGGCTGTTTTCAGGAGATCCAAGGGGCCAAGAGGGGAGCACCTGCAAAACCGATGGATTTTTATCTAAGTTTGATCCAAGAAAAGTATCTATGCACACGAGACTGGCTAGCTTGCAGGATGACGTCACCTCGCGACGGTCTTACGCCAAAGCCACCGAGGAGGCCAGCCCGTGCGGGCTAGGAACTGAACCGCAGGCTTCCGGTTTCCCGGAAGGGCCTTTCTCTCAGCGGGTGGACAGTGCCACCCAGTGGACGCCGCGGAGAAGCAGCTGCCTTGTGACCTGCGAACAGAAGGAATTCCGCATTTGAATTTATTTAAAATCGATGGGAGCCTCCTATTAAAGGAGCAAAGAATATACAGACCAAAACAAAATAATAAAGCCTCAGGTAGCAAATATGCACATCTTAAAATGTATTGAAGGTCACCACTAATTGGAGAGAAGGAAAGTAAAACAGCAGTTAAGAACCATCTCCCCCCATCTGGCTGGAGATGTTGCTGGACTGGAATCATCTCAAGAGCTAAGGAAAATGAAGAAGACCTGGTGCTCCCGCGGTACAAGTGCGAGGGCAAATTGGGTCTATAATTTGGAGGGGAATCTGACGTTTAATTTTAATATTTTAAAATATCAAATTTGGTGCATATGACCCAACAGTTTTCTCAGAACTCATTCTAGACGGTCATTTTCATTTGTGCAACAGAAGACAAGTTCAATCCAGGTTGTACTACTGACGGAGAACAAGAGAACGTTCAGTGAGTGACTAGTTCCTGTCCAGAGGACATCCAAGCAAACTGGAAGGGGCGCCCCGGCCGTGGGTTTTACAAGGCCCTGCTCCCGGGTGCTCTACAGGAAGGGCCCGCAGCACACCTTGCAAACGCACCTGCAGTCACCGTGCAGGCAACCATCAAACAGAGTGACATGTGCTGGGTGACAGGAGGCTGGGCACCGTACTCCTGGCCTGGGAGTGGGGTCCCTCCAGCCTCCCAGCACTGGTACTGTGCACTGGGGCGTGGCCTTAGCAGTGCTGTGGTAGGGACGCTTTCCCACGCCGGGGTGCCCTCCTCCTCCTGGGCTGTTTCCTCAGACCCTTAAAACTCCGTTTCTACAATCTCCTTGCGGAGGTTTAAAGCTCAAAAGCCTGCTGGGGTCACGTGTTTTATTCAGTCCATACCGACACGTTGTGCCAATCAAACGCATAGTAATGTTTCCTCCTCTCAAAAAAAAAAAAAAGGTAAACCTTTGTTTTTATTGGAAAATCTACGTCCTCTTCTTCTACCCATGTGTTCAATCTTTTTATGGAGACCTGGATGGAGAATGATGTGACTCTCCTTTTATTTCTATGAGAAAAATAAAGCAAGGTGTTGTATTAAATAACGACTGACAGTGGCCCTCATAGCCGGGGACACGGGGAAGTGTGCTGGGACTTTGGCAAGCTGGAAGGCCCTCTCCCCATAGGAAGGGAAACTCTAATGCCAGCTGGAGCTATGGATTTTTATGCAGGAAATCAAGCACCCAAAAACCTCTTTTCTGAAGGAAACCAGAAATCTAACATTTTTATGTAAATGTGCCTGGTTTTCAGATGTTAGCAAAAAATTCAAAGCTTCATTTTTTTTTAATGCCATGCAGGGCCACACTTTACAATTGAAACAAACAATCATGGGTTGCAGTCTGCTCTTGGAACATGTGTTTGCAGCCTCTATGGGTATAGTCCTAACCAGGGTGGCCCCTAACACTCAAGTCATGTTTGTGAAAATTCAATAAACGTCCCCTTTTTCCAAAGGTATTTAACTGTCATTTGTCAGAAAATATCTCCTAACAAATACAAATCAGGAATGCTCATTATGTGCATGGTATTTTCAACTTGGACAGCGCACAACCTGCACACCTGTACACAGCAGCCCTGGGTGCATCCTCTGAGCTTTTCAAGATAAGCCCTTAAAATCTTGCTCACCAGGATTCAAAAAATAAAAATTCAGAATTCTTTTATTCTCTAATTATGCTTCTACTTATACTTGACATGGTATATACACCTGAAAGATGAAGTGAAAGATGGGTGAAATTATCCAGTTAGGGTAACCTGAGATTAAGAAAGATTCAAGTGGGGTTTTGGCTGAAGCCCCCTCCTTCACTTGGAGGCTCTGTGTGACTCCTTGAGGCATGTCAGTTATCCTGTGACAGGTTAATCTGTGCCAAGTCTCCTGAATCCTTTCACATTCTGGAAATAGATGGATGTTATTGTTTATTGCCAGCATTTCCATCACACAAAATCACCTTCTCCCAGCTATCAATTATTGTCATTATCTGTAGCTGGGCAAGTTCCTTACAATGTTTTCTGAAACTATCTCAGATCAGTAATTAACTCCCCAGCCACCAGCTCTCGGCTTCCACATTCTAATGAGGAGCCTGACCACGGAGCTGTTAGAATGTGAAAGCAGAAGCTATCTCCAGCATCCTTCTTGGATACAGCAGACTCATTTCCTCTCTTCTGTTGATAGCGGATCAACAAATACTTTCTCCAGTTTTTGGTAGGAAGTCTTTGGAGGCCAAAGGACTGAGTATGAGAAGACCCAGGGCCACTGCTTGAGGCAGGGACCGCGTGGTGGAAGGTGCTTGGATTTCCCCTCTGGCCAAGTCTCTTCTTAGTGAAGAGGCGCCTGCGTGATTTAAACACACGTTAAGCCAGGGCCTGGCCAGCAGTGCTGTCGGCTCTCCACCAACTGCCCCAATTCCCATACCCCAGCTCCTGGATAATGAGTGAAAAGCCGCCCTCCGCCAGGAGCCCTCCCGATAACTACCAGAGAGTCTAACAAGTGGCCTGAGGGCACCTGGCAGGTGGCAGGATTCTCTCAGTCTACATCTGCCAAGTGAGGAGGTGCCTCCCCCCAAGGAGAAGCATTTTGAGTGAGGAGACGACCTGAAGGCCGTGTTTTAGTTAGACATTAAATTCCTTTCCTGAGTTTCTGGATTTCCTCCAAAAGGAAGACTCCATTGTGAATATTTCTGCCTTTAAGAGGAATCCCAAAGCTCAAAAGAAAAGTTAGTCAAACATGTGAGGCTGCTCTGAGCAAAACAAATTGATAGGTCTCCAGGGTACCTCAGCTGGAGCGTATCCCACTGGTCTGGTCCACACAGCCCCAAGGCTAGGGAAGATGGTGACTAGCCCAGGGCAGACAGCTGCCGGATGAACCAGCCCACCAGGATGCCCCCTGAGTGCCATATTCCAATGCCAAGTCGGTGCTTGCGATGGAGTGAGCACTGGACCAGGAGTCGTGGGACTTGGGTTGGGGACTGACTCTCCCCCAGAGAATCCCAGAACCTCAACTCATTTGCCATGGGGAATTTTGCCACGGGAAAGCCTCTGGGGACTCCACTGCCTGGTCACAGCCTGCTTGCAATGGGTCCATGCCATGAGGCTCTGGGACCCAGCCTCAGTCTCCTCTGCAGCCTCCTGGGTTGTCATGAAGATGGACACATGAGATCAGGGACACAGCACACTGCTGGTAGGTGTTATTGACCGTGGAGGAGCTAAAGGAGACATTGGGAATGGACTTCAGGAATTCTACTTTCCTCCTCCTGTGCTCTTCCGAGGCCCTCTGGCCTCAGCTGCTGCCCACCCGCACTGGGGCAGCTATCTGCTCCATGCAGCCCCACCATCCAAAGGCTCATCTCTTCCAGAAACACCCTGACAGACACACAGAAGCAACGTTAGCTCTCTGGGTGCCTTGCAACCCCTCACACCCCTCAACTGGCACAGCAGCCTGAACATTGCCTATGGGGTGGGAAAATACCTGGCATTACCGGAAGGATTACTCTCAGGACTCTCCACCTGGTGTGTGTACACAAGTGCACACACGTGTGTCTTAACAAAACATGAGTGAGGAGCTGTCATTAACACAACAGCTAGGTGCACACAGAACCCAAGAACAGCAAAGAGATATTTTTAAAATACTTATCTAAGCCAGGCACAGTGACATATTCCCAGCAACTGGGAGGCTGAGGCAGGAGGATCTCAAGTTTCAGGCCAGCCTCAGCAACTTAGCAACTTAGTGAGACCTCATCTCAAAAAAAAAAAAAAGAACTAAGTGGTAAGGGGACCCTGGGTTAATTCCAGTACCAAAAAATGAAAATAAATAAATAAAATACCTATTTAAGATTTACTTATGTAAAAAATCTAACTAAACTTAGATTAAATTCTCAAATTCACAGTGTCAATTTATTTAAAAAATTTTGTTTAAAATTATCTAATTTTAGATAATTAGTTCTATTTTTATTTTTATTTTGCTTTGCTTTGAATCGTTTTAATATTTTAGAAGGAAAACAACTTTTAATTATGCATGAAATTCTTAAGCTCTGTTTACATCATTGTTTTATGAAATGTATTTGAATTTTGAACATTTCAGTTTATAAGAACTTTTAAACCTTTATGCGCTTCTCAAAGTGTGACTTGTGGCCCGTCTACACTGTTTGTGAGTGTAAGTGTGCAAGAAAGCAGATGCAGAATGTAGGCACTGAAACGGAAAGGGAGCATTTATCTTATTTATTTTATATCCCTACTCACCAGAAATGTGTTAAAGATAAGCTTCTTCCTCTACTGCCTAGGATTGATAGGTGTGGGAACTAAAGATAATGTAGCCTGAGAAAAAGGAAAAAGAGTAGCCATGCACTGATACCTTTCACCTCCCCCGACAAGTTATCTTCCTAGTGCTAGTGGAAGTCAGGAAGGAATGTCTCCCCACACTGGGGTGATAACCTTTGGCAGTCACTGACCTGCAAAAACACAAGACCTCAGACCCAAGAGCTCAACTTCCTGAGCACTAAAACTGACCATTTCATTGATTGATGGAACAAACCCCAAATTCCTAAGTATCCAGGAAAATTCTCATGCTCACCAGACCACCTCCCAGGATAACCTATATAAACCCAGTCCTTTTCTTTGTTTGGTGGCTCATTTTCCACCGGGAAAGTGGGTCCATCCCCGTAGATATAGTCCTATTCCTGAATAAAACCTGAAATGACTTGTGAAGTTTGCTGTCGTCCCGATCTTTCTGTGCTGACAAGGATCATGCTTTTTGTTTGTTTGTTTGTTTTTTGAGGTCCACTGATATAACAATCAGAATTTTATTCTTTTTCTTAATTTTTTAATTGTTCTGTTTAGTTATACATTATAGTAGAATGTATTTTAGTAAATTATATATACATAGATCCTAACTCATTCTATTTAGGATCCTGCTCTTGTGGTTGTACATGATGCAGAGTTACCCTGATTGTGTATTCAGATACAAAGCTAGGAAAGTTATGTCCAATTAATTCTGTTGTCTTTCCTATTCCCCTTTCCCCTTCCTTCCCTTCATTTCCCTGTGTCTAATCCAGTGAACTTGTATTCTTCCCCTCCCCAACCTCCTTTGTTTGGAGTTAGCATCCACAAATCAGAGAGTATTCAGCCTTTGATTTGGGGGATTGGCTTATTTCACTTAGCGTGATATTCTCCAGTTCTGTCCATTTACAGCAAATGCCATTATTTCATTCTTCTTTGTGGGTGAGCAATATTCCATTGTGTATATTTTCCACATTTTGCTTATCCATTCATCTGTTGAAGTATGCCTAGGTTGGTTCCATAGTTTGGCTATTGGGAATTGAGCTGCTATAAACATTGATGTGGCTGCATCACTGTAGTATGCTGATTTTTAAGTCAGTTATCTTATCCTAGACAAAGGTGCCATAAACATACATTGGAGAAAAGATAGCCTGTTCAATAAACGGTGCTGGAAAAACTGAAAATATATATGTAATAGGATAAAATTGAACTCCTATCTCTCACCCTGCACAAAACTCAACTCGAAGTGGATCAAGAACCTAGGCATTAGACCAGAGACCCTGTGCCTACTAAAAGAAATTGTACGTTCAACCTTCAATCATGTCAGCTTAGGAACTGACTTCCTCAATAAGACTCCTGAAGTGCAAGAAGTATAATCAAGAATCAATACATGGGATGAAATCAAACTGAAAAACTTCTTCACAGCAAAGGAAACAATCAAGAATATGAACAGACAGCCTACAGAATGGGAGCAAATCTTTACCATCTACCTAAGATAAGGCATTAATTTCCAGGATACACAAAGAACTCAAAAAAAAAAAAACTAAGAAAATAAATAACCCAATTAATACAGGGGCAAAGGAATTGAACAGACACTTCATAGAAGAAGAAATACAAATGGTCAAAAAAATATGAAAAAAATGTTCAACATCTCTAGCAATTAGAGAAATGCAAATTAAAACTACACTGAGATTCTAATCTCAGTCCAGTCAGAATGGCAATCATCAAGAATACAAGTAAAAATAAATGTTGGTGAGGATGTGTGAAAAAAGGCACACTCATACATTGCTGGAGGGACTGCCAATTGGTACAACCACTCTGGAAAGCAGTATGGAGATTCCTCAGAAAACTTGGAATGGGACCACCATTTGACCCAGCTATCCCATTCCTCAGTTCATACCCACAGGATCAGACTTTGAATAGCATTATATCATTACTGTAACTAAAACATAAGTCATGTGAAAATCTTGATTCCAGCAGTGAATGACTTCTCCAGCCAGACCCTTTGTGAACCACCCATCTAGCTGAACCCCGACATCCTCCTTGCTGCCCCGCTTTCACACACAGACCCTCCAGGGTCCAGGGTTGCATGTGTCAGAGCAGAGAAAAGCAGGGCCTGCCCTGTTCCTGCAAAAGAGATGCACAGAGCCCACAGCACAGGCCATGAGGAAGCCTGACCCACTCTCTCCTTCACCACACTAAACAACATGAGGACCTTGTGGATACTCGGGGTTACCATAGACCTTTCCCTTATGAAAACAAGAATCGGGGACTGGGGTTCACGTCAACTAATCCTAAAGAGGTGAAATTGGCTTGTACACTGTTATGGCAGGAGGAAGGGCAGGCTCATAGGATGAAGCTAGAAATCCTAATTACTCTCCAAAAACAAGCCCAAAGTGAGCTCTCATCCAGGGCTGATGACCTCGGTAGCAAACCAAGGGCCCCAGGCCAGGCTTTAGGCTCCTGCAGCCACCGAGAGCCCAAGCCTGTGTTCCCCTAATGGCAAACCATCCTGACCCAGGTCCTTTAGTCCCCTCTCACATATGGACATACCTCTTTTCTTTGGAGATGTTATGAGCTCCGTTCTTGTATCAGACCAACCCTCAGAGGGCCCCTGGTAATGAACGGCTCAGGAATGCCGACACCACACACAGAGGACTGGTCAATGCGGCCACATCTGCCCACTGCCGGCTCCTCCTAAGTAGGAACAGCCTGCTCCAGGCACCACAGGTGCTGTGGGCTGCCAGACCTCAGTCCATTGCCTCACAGCGCACTCGCTGCCTTAGCTCCCACAGATCATCAGGGGAAGGAATGCCAAGCACCACCAAGGATGACAACTGGTCACCACAGTGCTCATCAAATCCAGAGCAATGCGGAAGTCTTTCTGGAAATGTCTCAAGCATTTAACTCCAGAGCCACAGAGCAGGAGCACACCAAAATGACATTGAACAGAGATGGTGGCATTCAGTCCCACAAATGGAACCTCCTTTGATTCTGTCCCATTCAGTGCTCTTAACAGACTTTCCTGTTGTTGCATCTCAGAACCATCCAAACCTCCCTGCTGTGCTTCTGATAGATGCTGGACCCACGTGAACTGGCTCAGTGTACCTTTTGGAGGATGATGCTCCGTTGTGTAAGTGCATTTTGATGCCCTTTCTACCCTTCGCCTCATCTTCTAGCCATGCACTTGCATTAATTTCCTTCCTGTAGAGCGAGGGAGAGCTCATTTATTCCCCAACTCTACCCTCAGTCACTCAGTATCACGTGCAGAAGGTGGTGATGCAGGAGAAGCTCCTAGATGTTGTTTTTGATGGTTAAGAACAGAGGCTTCTAGGTCAAAGGTGTGGGTTCAACCTCAACACGTCTGACCTTGGTTACTCAGCTTCTCTACTCACAGCTTTCTCTAAAATGGGGATTATATTTTTCTGCTGCCATTAACTGGAAGAATGGAAGAGATCTGATGTTTTTGCCCCATGAATGTGTGGAACAGGTCGGTTT
>CM053401.1:174462863-174503415 GCA_028644305.1 Xerus rutilus
AGCGCTGTGAGACCGCGGGTTCCTATTGCTGTGAGCCACCCAGTTTGTGGGCACTTACTTCCACACCTAGGAAACTAGACACAGTCCAGGGGACATGGCCCATGGCTGATGGCTCCTGGGGAGGGATCTGAGGTACTAGGGATTTACATCCTCAGTGGCATCAGGAACAGAACCCAGAGGGGCTCAACACCCAGAGAATCAGCAGAACATCAACTCTGCCTCCCTAAAAAGTAGGGCTCTAAGGAGGAATACAAAAATCATGGGGTATTTCTCCTTACAGAATCCTCTAGAAAGAACCAAATCATGTACACATATCTACTCATCTCGTCATTGAGTAATTCCATCTGCTTTTGCTGAGTACCTACTATATATTGGGCAAAAGACATGGAAAGAGATCACTCAAGTGGGTCCTGTCCTCCCAGAGAAGAGAATTAAACAGACGCTTCTCAGAACACACTGACGTTGATTGCAGCTGGCAGTGTATTTTCTACAGTTGAGGTTGAGAAGCACCGGACAGGAAATTCGGAGGTGGAAAGCGGAGGGAGAGGGAAGGCTTGATGGCAGATGCTCTGAACTGGAGGTGCAGCGAGGTCAAGGGAGAAAGGGATAGGAATGCAGAGGCCAGGCTCAGAGGCACAGCAGCCCCCGGCAGCTCAGAGGACAGGGGAGCAGCCCTGTTCCTGGAGGCTGGAGTCGAGCCCCAGGACAGCTCTGCGCGCAGTCAGAGCCTGCCAGCCAAGCGCTCGGGTGCTGTGTGTGGTGCAGCAGGATGGCCATGGCAGCTGTGAGTCCACAAGGCCACTTATCATCTGACCCTTCACAGTAAGGACGTGCTGGCTCCTGAGCTAGAAGGACGTGAGCCAGGGGAAGGGGTTACACTTCATCACCATGATGAGCCACAGAACGGCTTTGAACACATACAGATCCACTCAGAACCGTCACTCTGGTGGCAGTTAGGATGGGATTAGGAGTAAAGGGACAGAGGCCAGGAGAACACTGGGAGGCTGGGTCAGTGGGCTGAGGGCTGAGGCTGGCCTGGTCACCCGGGCTCCCTCCCAGGCAGGCTCAAACACGGGTTTTTGTTGCTGCACTGTCTTAAAGGCCCAGCAGATGGCGCCATCACACCAGGACGACCATTCATCTCCACCCCTTGAACTTCAAGAACCCGCTTCCCACTGAGTTAAATTTCTGTCTAGATTCTGGTTTTTAACAGAGCAGTGGGCTGGGGTATCATGTGAGAACTGAAAGATGAGCCAAGTTCACCTGTTCAGATAAAATATGCTGGTGTAGCCAGCAAAGAAATGGATGAGCGTCCCTATTTGCTATTTACAAATACAAAGAAATACTTAGACCAATAAGCACAAGAACTTTCTCCCTAATAACCAGAGAAATGGCCACTGAAACAAAAACAAGGTATAATCTGAATCTAGAAAGTTTTTTTAAAAATCATGACCCCAACTTGGGCAAGCACATTGTAAACAGGCAGTCTGGGGCATCACTGCTCAAAGTGCAAATTTTGTAAGAAAGAACACATTATTTTCTATAAGTCAACTCAATTTCACCTCTAAGCCTCAGTCCTGCAAGGTGGCTAAGAATTGCAGCCTTGGTCAGGCTTGGGTCCTCCCCCTCCCATACTTCAAGGTTTCGTCAAGGTTCTGGATGTCACCAGGTCCCAAGTCTTTGACCATACATGCACTGAGATTATCCCAGAATGCCCTTCGCCCCAGGCCCTGAGAGCCTATCAGATCTGCTGCCCTGGTGTTTCTGGGAGGACCAAGAAAAACCTGGGAGAACCTTACGTCATGATTGCCAAGGACCAGCGCTGGCCTTCTGTCTAGGGCCCCGCTCTGTGGGGTCCATGGACCAATGACACGTGCCTCCCCTGGGTCTCTCCCGGGCCCATGAGTCCAGACCAGCAGTACATGCACTGTTTGGGTACTGGGTCACAGTCTGCATTTCTGCCAGGACTCCAGGAAGGTTAGGCACATTTTACCACTTTGAAAGCTCTGCCCCAGCAGATCTTGCCATACCTGGCTGGTCCTTCCAGGAAAGGCCCTGACTGGGTCACTATGGAGTCCCCAAGGCTGAGTGACTACTCACTAGTCTGCAGAAGCCTCCTTTACTCCCCAGGTGAGCATTAATGTTGATATAAAGGCAGCAAAGGAAGGGTCTTGGGGTAACTTGGGCCTGCTCCTATGGAGACGCGTAAATCTAACTGCAAATAGATTCTATTTTCATAAAGTTTATATTGAAAAGAAAATATCACAATTCAACTGATATAGCAGTATACTATAGCTTAATTTTAATTTTCCAACTTTTCTCTCTTCTGTTTTTCTATAATGAATATAATTTGGTTTGCAAATAAAAAAGCATTTATTGTTTGAGCACACTCACACAGTCAAGACAAGAGCTGGAAATGAGATGAAAATCAGACCACTTAAGGTAAAAGCCAGATAACCCCACTGTAGAAGCAGGACAGGCGGATGGTGCTAAAGACTCAGCCTGCTGAGGAGGCTGCCAGTGTCCTCTCAAGGGGCTGGGATTTCTTCTCCTGATTCTATTTTCTATTGGGGTGTTAAGGCTTTTAAAGAGAAATATGGCGAGTTGTGTGGCAATTGAAAAGGGGAGAAACATTCCAACCCCTGAGTGTCTCTCCTTTTAAAAATAATGCACAAATTATAGGCCATTCCAATGAAATCGAGGCTTTTAGTTCAATGGACTTTTAGCATGAATGACTGAAATAAATGTCTGCTTAGAACAAAAATTCACACTGCCAATTACGCACCAACGTTGCTGAGCTCGGACTTCAACAAAACATGCTCCTGGCCAGCAACTCCCTGAGCTCAAGCAAGGCACAGGCAGGGAGTTGCTGGATTGTTCCTATTTCCTGACGCTGGCTCCAGAGGCCAAGTGTCTGAGAGGCTCTGCCTTGGCTTCCTGAAACCCATCTCTCACCGCATGCTGAAGCTCTTCCCTGGGAAAGACTCCCGAGAGGAACCCCAGTCAGAAGTGCGGACAGGGCAGCAAATGCCCTGCTGTGCACTGCAGGGGAGAGTGGTGGGGACAAAAGCAAAGCCCGCTCAGTCCCCCTGCATGTCATCCATGAGCAGATCAAGCGTGGGTGTCCAAGAGTCCCTTACCAGGGACACCTCTCCAGGGCAATGGCACAACCTAGGATACACACCTGGGCACTTTGGGTCTCAGACTGCAGCCCAAGGCAGTGCAGCTGGAGATCGGATCCCAGAGCCAGTTAAAAGAAAGCACCACTCGTTAAAAAATCATGTGGCTAAGCCAGGCGCATTGGTGCATGCCTGTCATCTCAGCGACTCAGGAGGCTGAGGCAAGAGGATTGCAAGTTCAAAGCCAGCCTCAGCCACCACTAATTTTGAGGCCCTGTCTCAAAATTAAAAAAACAAAAATAAATAAGTAATGAAAAGGGCCATAGCTCCAGTTAAGCACCACTGAGTTTAATGCCTAGTTTAAAAAATAATGTGTCTAAAAAGTAAAATCCTGACACTCATACAAATATTTGAGTGTGTGTCAAAGCTCCAATTTAACTCATCAATTACTGAGGGAGTGGATAAGATGTAAGCACTGTCCCAAGGGTGGGTCTGAAGAACACACGTCCACACACAGACCGAGAGGAAGTAGTGTCTGTCCCCAGGGCGACAGTCGACCGTGTTCCACCAACACGACTCACTCCATCTCTCTGCTCACAGCGACTTTCAGCCATCAGATGCTCAAAGGCGATGAGAGCACAGACAGCCCAGAGGGTGTCCCAGGCAGGACCTCCCGTCACCTTTATTCTTTCTTTTTGGTCTATCGCAGAGTCTGACCTCTTTGCCTGAGCAGATTGCAGGGCACAGCCAGGGGCGCACATGCTGCCTTCTATGGCTTCTTCATTGGTCCTGTCGGGCCCATGTCCTGCCCCTAAATGAAGCCCCTCACAGACACCCAGCTTCTCTCTGTCCCTCTTGGATACTAAAAGTCCAGTCTGTCCAAACTTCAGATCACTGTTTAAGCCAGTGGAAACGCCTTCCTCTCCCACTGGTGGAGGGAAGACACCTCCGGGATCACACAGCAGTGTCCTGCAGGGCTGCAGAGGCCCCTGCTGAGTCCCTCACCCAGGTCCTGCAGAGACAGCCCGGCCCCAGCCTTCCACTGTCCTGTGGCCCACGCAGCCTTCCTCCTGGGCACCGCAGGCCTCTCCCTGGACAGTCTCTTCACCCCACCCATCGCATGCTGTTCCTGGCCTAAGTCCTCCTCAAGCTCACCTTCACTGGATATGCTAGTGGCTCTCTGCCCTCAGGGGATATTTGGCCTGCCTAGAGATATTTGGGGTTGTCACTGTAGGGGTGGGAGTGACACTGGCATTCATGAGTGGAAGTTAGGGATGCCACTAATGTCCTAGGAAGCACAGAACAGTCACTCACACACACACCCACACCCACACCCACACACATGAACAGGTTCCCAGCCACAGAAGCCCTGAGGGCGGGGATGGAGCAGCCCTGAGCCACGCCAGGGTCTGCAGGAATCTCACACAGCTTCACATCAACAACCTTCTTGCAGCCAGGCCCCATCCAGCCCTCTGCCCCAGCATCCAGCCAGTCACAGCTGTGGGCTCAGAGACTCTCAAAGCAGACACCTGTCCCCAAAGGCTCCTGGAGATGCTGCAGCCTCTGAAGGGCTTCCCTTGCCCTGGAGTGAGCTGGAGGCTCACCACCCTCTCCCACGGCAGCCACTCTCCACCTGCCCCAGAAGGAGTCTCGCCACCTCCTCTCAGCTCAGAGGCAGAGGGGACTGCTGGAGGAGAACCAGGCCCTGTGGCTAAGAGGATCTCCGCAGGGACCCAGTCTCTGGAGGCTGTTCTGGAATTTGATACAGTAGAAAGTCACATCTGATACTGTTTCAAAAGTGCTTGTACAGGCTGAATCCTGTCCCCCCCCCGGAATCCAATACCCCAGACGACGGTGATATTCAGAGACTGGGCTTTAAACAGTGGTGAGGTTAAACCAAGGCCACAGGGGGCCCTCATCCAATCTGACAGGTGTCCTTGTAAGAAGAAATGTGGACACGAGACACCAGGGTGTCCAGTGCACAGAGGAAAGACCCAGTGAGGTCTCAGTGGCAAGGAGACTACCTGCAAGTCAAGAGAGAGGCTTCCGAAGACACAGCCCATGACAATTTGCTCTAGGACGTCAGCCTCCTAGAGAGGAGAAAAACAGATTTCTGTTACTTCAGCCTCCCGTTCCGTGGCATCACGCTGCAGTAGCCCTGGAAGACTAGTAAACGTGTGCGCTGGCTCAACTTCCAACCCTCTGGAGGAAAGAAGCAGGGTATAAATCCCTAAAAATAGGTAAATAAGTATTGAAATAAAATATCACATATTTCTAGTTCATGCCAAGAGAGGTGACACCAACAACGGCTGACACCAACCAGACGTGTGCTGTGTGGGGCACACAGATAAATGCTGATCTCTCTGTTTAATTAAACCCCTGGGGAGCACTATAAGTAACTGCTGTCATAATCTCCATATCACACATTATAAAATCAGCCCTGGAAGGTTAGTAACCTGCCCAGTGCCATGAAACCAACAAGCTCAGAGGCTCCATCTGGACCAAGGACGCTGATTCCAGACTCTTGTGATTATGGTGCCTAACCACTGAGCTACATTTCCAGGGCTTTTTATTTTATTTTGAGACAGAGACCTGCTGAACTGCTGAGGACCTCACTAAGTTGCTGTGGCTGGCCTCAAACTTGCAATCCTCCAGCCTCAGCCTCCCAAGTCGCTGGCACAGTGGGCATGCACCTCCACGCCCTGCTTGAACAAATGCTTTCCTGAGTGTTCACTCCTGCTCAGTCTCCATCTGGCAGGAGCACCTGCCTCTCCCTCCATGAGGCTTCTCTGCCTTGAACACTCCAATCCTTGGTGTAAGTATGAATTTCCGTCTGCTTTGTGGACTGTTAAAAATACATAACTCAATGTGCGTAACTCAGATGCTCTATTCCTAGGCCTCCAGCACTGGAAGGTAAATCTCCATCAGCTGGCAGACTGTCTCCTTCCTTGAAGTAACCTCTGTGTTCCGGATGCATCCACAGCATCAAGTGGGGAATGCGGGGACCTGGTGTCCTCACCCACTGACGTCACCATGTACCACTGTCAGCCCGCGTCGCCCTCCCTCGCTCCCAGCACCAGCTTGGGTTCCCAAATGCTCTGCAGCTCCCCAGCTTCTCTGAGCTGGGAAGATCATGCTGCTGGATGCCTTGGGCCACATAGCATCTCCTGATGTCCTTAACCTTGCTGGGTCACAGGATGTGCTGAGAACATGTCCACAGCATGCACCTACACAAACCAGATTGAGAGGCTTTTACTCCTGTCCACTACTGGGCCGTATCCCAGACCCTGCCAAGGGATAAGGAACAAGAGCACCTCTGGCCTCACTTGATCCGTGTCATCACTGATGTTTCTGTTTCTCTCCTCCTGTTGGGACCATCATGAGTGGGAGAGCCAGTGGGCATATTCAACCAGATACAGTGTGCACTGCTGGAACCAGAGACCCAAAGTAACAGTGCCTTATGAAAGAGAAAAGCTTGGGGGTTCCCCTCCTGTGTAAAAGTGAAAGTAGGCAGCTCGTAGCTGGCATGGTAGCTCCCACGCCATCAAAAGGGTGCTCTGGTGGTTTCTCATCTGCCATTCTCCAACCTCAACACACAGCTTCCCACCTGAGGTCCATGCTGGTCTCGAGCCCCAACCATCCCCTCTTCATTCTAGTCACCAGGAAGGAGGGAAGAGAGGGTTTGGGGAATTTCTCTCAAGGCCCCAACGTGGAAGCTAGATTCTCCCTTCTGCCCTAATACCACAAGCTAACGCTCTTTCAGCCATTAATACAGCATCAATAACATGTTGAACATCACGTTTCATATCAATTATTATCTCACAATGACCTGGGAGGTTAGAGAACCCGTGGGGACATCCCAATGACCCTGGACTCCATCTCCAGTATCTCACATGATGCCTGACAGTCAGCAATTATCAGTTGAATAAACGAGAGACCATATTTATCAGGGGTTGCCATAACAAAATACCACAGCCTGAATGGCTTCAATAACAGAAAGTTGTTTTTCTGTGTAGAGGCTGAAGTCTGAGATGAGGGTGCCAGTGTGCTTGGGTTCTGTCACAGGTCTTTGCCTGGCTGAGAGGCAGCGACCTTCTCACCGTGTCTTCACATGGCAAAGATCAAGGTAAATGTGTAAATATATACATGTATATTTGAACACATTAGCGACCAAATGATGGAGTGCATGTACAGGCAGTGCATGCGTAGCTGAAGGAGTGGCCCGATCAGAGGCAGGCTTAGCAGATGACATTGCAGGGACAGTCAGCCGTCTGCACTTTGACACCGAGCCAGACTATTTGCTTTACAGGACCTCTGAGATTGGACTCCCAGGAGGCTCCCAGGAGGGATGTCATCCCCCAGGAACACAAGCGGAAGGGCAGCAGTTAGCACTTCACCCCTCTTGGCGTCGCTGTGACCACTCCTGCTTCCTGTCGGGTGGCTCCTTCCGTAAACTTACCTGATCTGAAGTAGGAAAACCGTGCTGGTAGTTAAGTCTTCCCCAGGTGTATCAGATTTGCTTCTGTTGATGAAACGGGACGGGGCTGTCAGATGCAAGCCAACTCCCAGAGCTGCCATTCCACCCGCAGGCACAGGTTCTGAGCGGAGCCTTGGGCTGCCACTCAGCTTCTGAGCACTGCCTCGCCCCGGGGGCAAAGCAGACTCATGCGGATGAGTGTAGAAGGAGGACTCGAGAGTGGGGAGCAAGTGCTCCTCAGGTGCTGCAGCCCAGCACTTCCTGAGGACTGGACAGCAAGCAAGGACACACTCGGTTGCCAAACCTCCTTCTCCTTGCCCACAAAGAGGGCAGCAGCCTGGCCACTGAGTCAGCACTTCCTTCCAGCACCCACTGAAGAACCTCCCACCAAGGACATCTGAATTCTCCAAAAACTGTAGGCACATTTCAGGTAAAACCTAGACTACTATTTGCCAACCAAGAGCCCACATTTTTTTCTTTGAAAGGAATATTTTCCATAAAAGCTTTGGCTTTAAAAAAAGAAAAAGAGCCTGGTGCAGTGGCACATGCTTATAATCTCAGGGGCTCAGGAGGCTGAGGCAGGAGGATTGTGAATTCAAAGCCAACCTCAGCAAGGCCCTAAGAAACTCAGCCAGACCCTGTCTCTAAATAAAAATATAAAAAAGGGCTAGGAGTGTGGCTCAGCGCTCTTGGATTTAATCCCTGGGACCAAAAAAAATAAAAAGAAGGAAAGAAAAAAGATAAAGCTATTGCTAGCATGAAAGCTCTAGTGACCATGGTTCAGATTGTACTCGGAGAGCTATTTCCTCGCTGTGATTGCAGGAGGAAGGTTAGCTGGGCCGGCTGTCCCTGGAACACTTGATTGTCTACAGTCTTACTCCACTTTATATAACATTGGTATCTATTTTTGTCATCCTGTGTTCCTTTAAATTATGAATTCAGCAAAATGAGAAAACCTTCATGGTCAACTGTGTAAGACTCTGAAGGACGCTGAGATTATAATTTTGATACCTTAGATACTAGAAAACTTCCATGGCTATGCCTCTTGTTTATGAAATCTTTCCACAGAGCAAAATCAATCAAGCCAAAGCTGCACAGAGGAACCCAGTCAGATCATCAACACTCACTTCCTGCAGCTGACCTTGACACTTCCACTTGTACAGCACCTGCCCAGCCCTGTCAATTTGTTACGCACCCACCTCCTCCCATGAATACACCAGGTCTTGGTTTCCCAAGAACAGAGCATACAAGGATTCTTATTCCACAACAAAGAAAGTCCTGGGCAGGATGATATTTAAAAAGGAACAACTGGTATTATATATTTAACATATACAAACTCAGCTACACTTGTTCTATAGTGCTTTGCAGAGAAGTTGTCTAAATAGTGATGGAGACTCCTGACCTGTGCAATGCCCAGTAGGTTAGACCTGAGCATTCATGAGGTGGACGAAAGAAGACACAGGCTTCCTTCTGCTTCATTTGGTTTCCATTCCCATGGCCCCTCCTGGCATGAGCATCTTACTGGGGTCTGGGAGTGCTGTGTGAACTCTTCATGATTTGCTCTTTGTATCTGATTTAGAACTTGGTGGGGCTTGTTCACAGACTTGATGGAAGAAAATACATCAAGGTGTGCAACCTCATGCATTCCTATCATTTAGATGCCAAGACCAGGGCTGCCGTGGCTGTGGTCAACACACCACGGCCAAGGCGCTCTTTCCCCAGCTGCTGGGAAAGCTGGTGCCAACAGCAGTCATCTGAGTCCTGCTGGGAGGCTCACTTGCCTTCAGCTGGATTGAGATGTCTTGCCTGAGGCTTTCTGGGATATGGAGAGTTCTACATGTGAGGACTGCTGCACACTGGGATGGAACCCAGGTACCCTGGCCTGGTAACTGCAACTCTGCAGAGCTTCCCAGTCCCCAAAGCTGCTGCAGGACTGGCCAAGGATGCTCGTGTTCGGCTGTCCATCCTGCTCCCCTCCCTGCCCAACAGGTGTGTCGATCCACAAACATTCACCCAATAAACTTCAGCCTAACAACCTGCATCCTGGAGAACCTGCCTGCCAAGCCTCTATGTGGGGAACCCCAACTCTAGGAAGAGGAGGGACAGGACAGTAGGCAAAGCTGTTCTCTCCCCGGGCCTGTAGAACAGGGGTGCAGGAAGCTGGTGAAGGAAGACCGCAGTGTACCGCCAAGCCGGCCTCACTCTAGAGGGTGGACACTTTTCGGCAAGGATTTTCTTAAAATGGGAGATGTTATAGTTTGGGTATGAAACGTCCCCCAAGCCTCATGCAGCAGACTTCAGAGGTGGGGCTCTGGGAAGTGACTGGACACAAGGGCTCTGACTTCATCAATGCATTAATCCTTGACAGCTGAATGGACTCCTGGGAGGAGTGGAAGCTGCTGGTAGTGGGGCCTAGTTGAAGGGAGCAGGTCCCTGGAGGTGGGCCCTCAGGAATTACATCTTGTCCCTGCCCCCCTTTTCTGCCTTTCTGCTTCCCAGCTGTTAGGAGCCCCCTTCCTCCACCACACCTTTCCACCATAATGTTCTGCCTCATCTCAGGCCCTGAGCAACGGGCCAGCCAACCATGGACTGAAACCGTGGGCCAAAGTACATCTCTCCACCTCTGTTTTTCTCAGGTATTTGCCACAGTGATGAAAATCTGACAGACAGGACAGCAGCACTTTCCAAGATGTGTTTCCGAGTCTGGCAGTGCCTTCCTGGAGTTGAGCCCTGGCAGCTTCTGGACCAATACCTTGCAGCTCCCAGAGCCTTTTCCTTCCTCCATCCAGCTTGCAGGTGAAACCCAGCTCTGAGCCTGACACCCAGTGGGCAGGGCATGGCAAGGTTTCTGAAGAGACTCCAGCTGGGCCCTGGGCAGAAGCCTGGCCCACTGAACGATGTTTCTCAGAGACGGAAAGAGTCTGCCTCTGTGGGAAACGACAGGGAGCAGATTTCTTACCCCATCTCAGCCTCCATCTGGAGAAATGAGGAGAAGAGGGTGCAGATGGGGAGTGCTGGCGGAGGTGGCCCCTCCTGCAGCCTGCAGAGCCAGGGAGCCTGCAGGTGAGGGAGCCCGTCCTCCCAGCCTGCCCCTGTGCTGCAGAAGCGAGAGGCGCTCTGCTCTACTCAGGAAGCTACCAACATGGACAGCCGCTCCCTTCTCCTCTTCCAGTCTTTCAACAGGGAATTGATTCCAAAGTCTCTTAGAGAAGGACAATCCTAGTTCAGGGACAGCCTCACAAGCAAATTCTAGACAAGGCTGCTTTCAAGGAAGGGAAGGGAGGCACCTGAGGGAGATAAAAGCGTGGTGGCAGCTGAGCGGAGCCTCTGGATCACGCAGGGATCCTGGACGCAGGCAAGCGTGTCTATCCCGCCCGGCTCCCCATAGGACTCTGCAGCCCCCTCACCCTCCTCTGCTAAGTGCAAATGACTTTTTTAAAAAACGACTGCATTATAGTGCCATTGTGGAGCAGGCCAAGGCTGCAGCAAGTCTGAGAGCCAGGCTCCCCAGGTCCTGCTCACCTGCACCGGCTTGCCCAGCTCTAAGCCCACCCGCAGTGAAGATCAAGGGAGGAAACGGCACAGTGCTCAGCAGCCTGGGCTCTGCAGTCAGACTGCACTGAAAGCCCCGCCTCCCACCCCACTGTGACCTTGGGCAGGATACTGGACCTCTGTGGGCCTTCCTCACCTATAAAGTGGAGAGGTCTTGGCACCTACCAAAGAGAATGGGCATGAACAAAACGAGCTAATTTATGCAAAGTGTTAACAGGGTGTGACATGCAGGAGGCCATCCCGGTTGTTAACAGCCATGCGGGGATGGACGATGGCCAGGGGAATCCCCTCCCTGCACAGGGACGACTGGAGTGCTGGGTTGGAAAGTCCCCAAGGCCACCTGCATTCAGCACTTTGCCCTGTCACGACCCTCCTGAGCCCGCCTCATATCTACCCACTGTTGCAGCCGCAGCTGTGAATGAGCGGGCAGGAGCCCTGCTCTCTTGCCGCTTAGTTTCAAGTGAGGAGAGGTAGACGCCAGACAAACAGCAAGCTTATTTCAGGACATCGTGTACAAACAGAAAAGCAGGAAATTATACTTCATTCATGAATGCTGTGTCAAAGTGCATTCTACTGTCATGCATAACTAATTAGAACAAATTTAAAAACAAACACGAAGAAAAACAAGAAAAAAGAAATGCTGGGAATTCAAATTAGAACAACATCATTGATAATGTCAAAACCAGTCAGTGGCATCTGACCTGGACCCAAGACAGAGAAGAAGCAACACGGCCATCCTGTCATAGCAAAAATAGCAAAGAAGAGACTGTTCATCAGAGCTTTCATTGCTGTGACCAAAACACCTGACAAGAGCAACGTAGGGGAGGAGAAGTGTACTTGCTTCAGCTGCAGAGCCTCAGTCTACGGCCTGCCGGCTGCATTGCTCTGGGCCTGAGTAAGGGTGGGGCGTCGTGGGCAAAGTGCTGCTCTGCTCATGGCGGCCAGGAAGCAGAGAGCGAGGAGCAGGGACAAGATATCACCCAAGGGTACACCCCCGGGGGCCTGCCCCACCTGCCCAGTTACCACCCAGGAGTTCATTCCAATTGTTAATCCATCCAATTAGATCACAGCTCTCAGAATCTCACCATTTCACCTCTGAACATTCCTGCATTGTCTCACACGAGCTTTTTTTGCGGGGAGGAGTGGGCACACCTCACATCCAAACCATAAGCGATAAAGCAGGTTGCATTAGTTTTCTTTTTGCTGTAGCAAAAAACAAACACAATCTTAGTGGCTTAAGACAACACCGATTTATTATCTCACAGTCCTGTGGGTCAGAAAATCAATAAGGTGTTCCTGGGTGAAACCCAAGGTGTCAGCAGCTGCCCCCACCCTGGAGGAGAACCAGATTCCAGGGTCAGCTGAAGAGCTGAGGTCTCACTTCCTGGGTGGCTGTTGGCTAGAGGTGTTGTCTGTGGTCGGAGACCACAGACATCCTGTCACTTGTGACCCCTTGGTCTTAGATCAGCAGGGCAGGTGGCCTTTCACCCCACTTTCTCTTAGTGCTCTTTCTTCACTGCAGCATGACACGACCCTTTCATTCACTTTTAGGACTTGTGCGATGTGAGCCCCACCCGGCTGCTCCAGCATAATCTCCCCATCTCCAGGTCTCTATCTTAATCACATCTGCAGAGTGCATTATCTTTTTCCAGGTAAGATCACATACTCACAGGTTCTGAGACTGGGACGTGGACACCTCTGGGACTGGGACGTGATTTCGTGCAGCTCTAATACAGAACGACAGGTTCCGCCACTTGGGTTACGTGCATTTGGTGCCAGGGATGTTGCAGCCGCTGTCGGATGCTGTGTGTCTCAGTCAACCGAATAGGTGGGGTCCTTGCTTTTGTGGAGCTTCCGGTTGAGCAGTTCAAGAGGAGATCCTTAGCACCATCAGCATCACCTGGGGCTAGATGGAAAGGCACATTATTAGCCAGGCTTACCAAGTCTGACAAGCCTCCCTGGGGAGGCTGACACACACTAAAATTTGAGAATCTCTGCTCTAGTACTTCTCTGTCTCAGGGGTTGGCAAACATATTCTATACTAAATATTTGGACTTTTCAGGACATGTGTGTGACAGCTACTCAACTCTGCAGTGTAATACTGACAGTCACAACAGTACATAACCAAACAGATGTGCCTGTGTGCCCATAAAACTTTATCAATAAAAAAAGGTGGCAGGCTGTAGTTTGCCAATTGAAATGAGCTCCCAGGCTCTGGAGAAGCTCCCTTTGAGGACAGGGACCTTTCCTCAGCCTTCACAGCATCATCCTACTTCTTTTTGTCTGTTAAGTTGCAGCACTATGACTTTGAAACTGAAGGAAGGCGCCCTGAGCCAAGAAATGCAGGCAGCCTCCAGAAACTGGAAAGCATGGGCAAGGACCTGCTCCCACACTGCCAGGCAGAACGAGCCATGCTTACTCATCTTGGACCCTGACCTCCAGAACTATGAAAGAATTGGTCTGTATTGTTTTAAGCCACTGAGTTTGTGGTAATTTGTTACAGCATCAGTAGGAAACTAATATAGACCATGAACCAGGGCTGGTAGAGCCTTGTGTGCATCCTTCCACTCTCCAGTCCCACAGGAGTGTGAGCACTGCTAACTAATCCAGCACTTTCATGCTGATGAAGCCTTGGGATTCTTTACCACCTGGTTCCTCAAGGAAGCAATTCTTTACCTAGTAACCGGAACTGGGTTCACACATTGGAGGCACTGAGAAGGAGTACCACCAAGAATCAGTACCTCCAAGAATGAGTAGTACCAAGAACAAGTACTACTGAGAATGAGTACCAGGGAGAATCAGTGCCACTGAGAATGAGCACCAGCACAATTTCTGAGTGCACATGCACCTTCCCCACTATCGCCAGAGCACATTCCACACTGGCTTGCTCTTCAGGTTGTTGCTTCAGAAACAGGTTTAAAAAAGGCCACATCTCTCTCCTCACTATTCAAGTGCAGTCTGTGGCCAAGAACATCAAGATTACTTGAACTCCCTATGTTTGTTAGGTTTCTGTTACTGTAACAAATACCTGAGATAATCAACTTATACAGAGAAAAGGTTAACTTTTGGCTCACAGTTTCAGAAGTTTCAGTCCTTGATTGACTGGCCACATTGCTTTTAGGGCTGTGGGGAAGAAACAGGTCATGGTAGCACACTTGGCAGAGCAAAACCACTCACCCGACGGCCAGGGAACAAGAGGGAGGGGCTGGGTCCTACAGTCCTGTTGAGGACACATTCCCCTTGACCTAGGAGTCCCCCACTAAAACCCCCCTTAAAGCTTCTACTGTCTCCCAATAGCACCATGCTGAGGACCACACCTTCACCACACCTACCTTTGGGGACACTTAAGGCCCAAACTATGGCACCTGCAGAACCAAGCCCCTGGACGATGGTGTGCTGCTCCACACCAGCTCAGCACCAGGGGGACAACCCAAGGTGCAGACCCCACCCCTCTTACAGTACCAAGGCTGTGGCCCAGAAACACACACTCAAAACAGAGCAGTCAAATATCAACCAGGTGGAAGAGACACAGAGAGTTGAGGAAGATTAGGGGCCTCCAATTTTGTGACTGAGGAAAGAAACACAATTCTAAAGTTGCAGGTTTTTTTGTAAAAGCAGGAAATACATACAGTACAGATTATCCAATACTGTAAAAATATTTATATTCATCCTGTCGGATTTTTCAGCCAGACTTGCTGGCCTCTAGAGCCTGAGCATCGTGGATCATTTTGTCTTCCCCATACACGAAAACCCTGCCTTTTATCATTACTTGGCACAGTTGCTGCAATTTGTGAATCAACCACGAGAAAATGGACTTGGACAAGCAAATTGATTTTACCCTGAATTTCCAAAGAGAGTCCAGCAGAGTGCAAAAGAAAAAATGTTCTTTTGAAAAATACACAGAAACAGCACTCGGAGGAAGGGCAAACTTTTTCTCTGAAGCTCCAATAATTGAGTGAGCTGAAATAAACTGGTCATAGACAGATTAATAGGAGAAATGTCCTGAGCAATACATGGGGCCATGGTTTGGTATTGATGTAGGACAGAAGAGGCTGGATACCCAAGGAATTTTCAGCAAGCAGGTCCAGAGGGGCTATCACCTAACAGATTCTCTGGACCTCAAGTCTGAAAATTCTTGGAACTTTATACCCAAGGAAGGGGTGGGGGCTTGGAGGTTTACATTTTTGTAGAAGTCCACATAAAAGGATTTTTTTTCCTTGAGTTTACAGGAAGTGCTTTTTGTCCCATTTTTTAGATTAGTCAGACGTTTTATAAGAAAAGCAGGAGTGACATCATAAAGTCTGTGGCCAAACTTAGTTTTTGCAAGACAGTTCTCACAAGAAGTAGGAAGTCCTATTCCACATTGAGTTTTTTTGCAGAAATTTTTGCTAACATTCTCTTAATAAGAACAATTATGGTGAGGGTCTCTGGAGGAGCTTAATTAAGATTCTTTGGTGGAGTGAGGGGTGCCACTACAATATGGCATGGCAGTTTTCACAGTGAAGGCCCGAAGGCCGGGGGAATTATCCACTGCTATACTTTGGTTGGGTAAAGCACCAACTGCAGGTTCAAGTATGATTGGGGGAAAGAACACAACCCGAGGCTAATGGACCCAGGGGCCCAGCAAGGCCTGTCCAGAGGCTCCATGGCCTCTGTACACCTGAGCTTCCTGCTGAAGGTGGGGCAAGATCCTTTTAGCATGAGGGTCTTATTATCTACCATCAGACAAGATAGGCAGACATTCATTACAGCCAATTCCTACACAGAAATGATGGAGGCGGCCCGGGTGAACCTCTGGTTTCTGTGACTTGCCTTGAGAGAGAACGAGGGATGAGCGACCAGGGCAGCCTGCAGGTTGCTTTGGAGGATTCACTTCAGGGCTCTTCTCTGATCCCCGAAAGAAGAGCTCCCAGAACGAAGCAGCTTGCCTATTGCCAAGAGTCCTCTGAAATTCGAGAAGTTGAGAGGAAGGGTTTCTGATTTTCTTGTCTTGAATGCCCTTAAAATGGATACACTGAATTTTAAGGAGAGATATTTACATTTGTTGGAGATTTTACTTTGTTTTATTATTTTTTTAATTTAAAAAAAATGACAGAGTGAGAAAATGGAGGCTTTTGTGATCCCAAGTGAAACACCGTGCAGATGAGCGTATTTTGCACAGCTATCTCAGCACCCGGAGGAGGACTCTTCACTGAATGGCATTATAATTCTACTACAGAAAACAGATTAGTGGTTGCCAGGGCTGCAGGAAACAGGAAATGGAGAGTGATTGCTAATGGGTATGGGGTGTCTGGCTGGGGTGATAAAAGGGTCCTGGGACCAGATGGTGGCCCTGACTGCACAGCCTTGTGAATAGCTAAAAACTGCTGAATCACACACTTTAAAATCATGAGCTTTCTGGTACATATATCTCAATAAAAATAAGCAATGAGATTTACAGATATGAAAATATTAGGCTCTTAGCACATGAGTAAAAATAAATTTAAAAATTATTTGAGGTATTAAAAGTTTGAAAAATAAGTTCATTCAATACATAGCATTAAAATATTTGGACACTTGGTTGAAAAAACTAGAGCTAATTTTCTGCTGTAGGCCATTTTGACAAATGAATGTATTTGTAAACCTGTGTGCAAACCTAAATATCAATTATATAGATAAAAAGAAAGAGAGTGTTAGTAATACCGGGATGCCACAAGAAACCAGACACATACTCAGAAGTAGCTCAGCAAGACAAAATTTGCTACCGAACAAAGTCTGGCAAGCAAGCCACTCCAGGTGGCAGTGCACCTAACCCAGCACCGCCCCTTGCCCTGGAGGAGGGGCTGGGGGTCACGATCTACGCGATTGGCTAATTTTAAAATTGGACAGGACAAAGGAAAGAGCTATGGTTACAACTCGATACAGGTTGGGAAGCTCAGGCTACAGGCTAATTTTGACAGAAAAGAATATTAATCTTATGAGAGGAAGAAAGAAGGAAAGAAGGGATGGAAGGAAGGAGGGAAGGAGGAAAGGAGAGAAGGAAAAGGTCCTGCCGCTTGGCGAGTGCTGGATCGTAGAGCCCAGAGGTAAAGGACTCTAAGAATGGCCTATGGCCTTGTGATTTTGAAAGACAGGGCTGGTGTAATCGACCCAGTGGTCCTGCTTTGTGCCCCTGTGTGTTTACAACCCAGGTGCAGTATGGGACTTGGACACAGGGAAGTTGGGACTCACGCCGCCACACTGCAGACTGTAGGATCCCTTACACCTCCCCGCCCAGCCACATCCCTGGAGAGGTTGGGGCCTGGAGTACAAGGACAGAGCAGATCCAGCAAGATGCTGACAAGCAGGAGAAAGATAACCCATGAGAAGTCCCCTTAATGAGGACCTGGCCTCAGTCTGAGCTAGACACTCTGCTTCCGCCACGTTCTACCAAGATCGCTAGACACAGAAGCTTCTGCTAGTGGTACTGGGGAAACAAGGAAGGGATGTGCACACTCTGGGGGACAAAAAGAATCAGAGGGAACAAAGCAGCCAGCAGGAGCTGTGAACAGATATCCTAGGTGACGGGCTGTGAAGCAGGAGTACACAGAACTCTGACAAGCAGATGACCAGGACGCATCAGCTAGCCCTGGACGCAGCTTGCTTTTGTCAAGCCCCAAGTGAAAGCAACATGTTCTGAGAACAGAGGCTGTGAGCACCCTGAGTCTCCAGCAAAAGGCCCCCCTGTGCAAGGCAGGTCAGGTCTGGCTTAGACACTGACCTTCTTTGCCTCTTCCTCAAAGAGATAACAAGGCGGATGGTTGTATATTTCTTGCTGTGGCCATAATGATACAGAAAAGCTCGCCTCATTTGCTTCTCTCTTCTTTTTAGTATGAACAGTAGGAATGTGCCCATGTCTTGGGTAATTATGGTTTACATGTCTGCCAGAGTTTTCTGTGCTTCTAGTGGACTCTGGGTCTACGAGATGCAGATGTGCTAATGCTGTAGAGAGAAAGAGCACAGGTTTGGCATAAAACAGATGTGGGCTCACGTCTGCTTTTCAGCTTACCCACTGTGTGACCTTGGGATGTTCACTTTACCTGTTTCTCAATATGCAAAATGACCTGGTAATGTGCACTTGGCTGGTGGTTTTGGAGACTAGAGGCAACGGAAGCAAAGCTCCGGGCACTGGAACATTTGGGAATCGGCTGCCCTTGCTATCATGGCAGGGAAGCCCTTGGCAGTGATGTGGTCTTGCAGGGGGAAAGCGTAATAGGAGGACCGTCAGGCCCCAGGAGGACCTGCCGTCTCCTCAGCATTGTGGGTGTGCTACTTACATGTCCCTTGCCCACGTCCCTTCCATGAATGAAGAAGGGTTTTAAGACCTAGAAGAAATGTACATGAAAATGTTAAGGCCCCTGAGGCCACACGTGGGTCATCAGAACTGGATGACATAACATCGTCCTAAGTAAGTAATCAAGACTGCACCAGCGACACCATGGGGTATCTGTACCCCAGCGTGAAGTGACAAGACAACACCTGTCTCTGTGGGTGGCATTCTTCCCACAAACCCATAGCTCCCCTCAGAGCAAGGAGAGCGCCCGGGCTGAGGGACCTCCTGCACACACCTGCCCACTCTCCTCAGAACGGTCAAGGTTGGGAGAGGCGAGGAAGACTGCACCCGTCACCAGTCAGGAGACCAAGGACACGTGACAACTGGCTGTGGTGTGGCATCTCAGACTGACCCTGGAGCAGAAGGGGACGTGAGCGGGAAACTGGCAGCATTGGATTCAAGCCTGGGGAGTGATCAGCACCGTGCTGGCATCGGGTTCCCAGTCTTAGGGGCACGTGGTGACATAATGCCAACAGCAGGGAAGGAGGAGGGGTTGGTGCAAGTTCTCGGCACTGGTCTGCCGTTTTGCTGTAAGTTTAAAACTAGTCCAAAGTGAAATAAGTAAGTGTGATTTTAAGTGCTCCATTACACAGCACAGTGACTGAGGACTGTGGTGTCGGGAGTAGGCGTCAGAAGCCCCACGGTGTGATGAAGGTCACCATGGCTGTATCCCAACTGCCCTGCTACAGTCACAGAGGAGCTCTTTGTTCCTTCCTGGTGTCAACTGCCCTGCTGTCAAGGATGACCAGTGAGTGACTCTGCCTCTGCCTGTTCTAACTGTTCCGTAAAAACACGAGCTCCCAGCCATGCAAGACCTAACTGGTGCTTAGTCACAGGAAATGCCACCCCCAGTACCTGCATGGTCAAAGCCCCATGTGGCACTGAGAGGTTCAGGACACTGTCACCAGCTCTTCCACAACATCTGCAACTCTGGTCAAACTCAGCCCCACAGTGCCCTGGAGGGAACCCCTGTCCATACAGCCAGCCCCGCCTCCAGGTGTGCCTTCTCTTCTTGTGTGATGAGGGAGGACCTGTGCCACTCTCGGCCCTTGGGGAGGGAGGCTTCTTGACCACCTGACACAGGCCTCAGGGGCAGATCTCCTGCTTCCCAAGAGCTCAGCTCCTGCCAGCTCAGGATCTGCTGTGGGTGGAAAGGCCAGCTCTTTCAGCCCAACAGGCCTGTGTGCTCAGGAGCTGCCCGGGAAGGGATCCCAGGAAACAGGCATGAAGGAGAGGGGAGATTGAGATGGGTGAGGAGGAGAAGCCAGCCAGAAGACATGCTGTCAAAGCTGTGGCAGTGGGCAGTGGGGTTCCATTCCAGGGGACACTGGGGAAGCATACAAAGCACCTGCCACGGTCCAGCCAAGGACAGGAGGCTGCAAAATATGTCTGTTGGTTTTGGCTTTCATTAGTTGAGGATGGCCCCTAAGGGCACGCACCCCCGCACTTCTAGGCTGAAGTTGCTCAGGTGAGAAATGTCTCACACAACACACACACACACACACACACACACACACACACACACGTGCACATGCAATCACACACTCGGAAGGCCTGGGCGGAATGTAGAAGCCCTGAGTCTGGGAACTGTCCAGCAAGCAGGTGCTGAATTTGGAGGTAGGTGGCATCAGCTCTGCGGGAAAAACTCCCATGAATGACAAAATACAGTCCTGTGTTCAA
The DNA here is from genome assembly GCA_028644305.1 of Xerus rutilus. Taxonomy (NCBI): domain Eukaryota; kingdom Metazoa; phylum Chordata; class Mammalia; order Rodentia; family Sciuridae; genus Xerus; species Xerus rutilus. Next base: position 174,483,043 of record CM053401.1, read on the forward strand.
AGATGACCACTGGCCAATGCCATCCCTTATCAGTGGCATCCTATCTGTGCAACACTGCTCATGTGATTTCTTAAAATAGCTTCACTGAGATAACACTAACACCGTATGCCATAAATTCCCATTTGAAAAGCACAATTCAATGATTTTTATGTACTTTAGTATTTCCCTGATGGCCAGTGCTCTGTTTTTCACATGCTTGTTGAATATTTTGAAATTCCCTTTTGTAAAATATCTATTCCAATCCTTCACTGCCTATTTTTAATTTTTCTTAATTTTTAATCGGTACGTAATCATTGCATATATTCATGAGGCACAGTGCCTTTCAATATATGTATGCAATGTGTAGGGGTCAGATCAGGGTAATTTCCTATTTTTAGTTAGGCTCTTTGGATTTTTATTGTAAATGTTCCTTACACATTCTAGGTACAAGTCTCATGAAATTACTTGATTTTCAATTATTTTTTTTCCATTCTGTGAACTGTTTCTCACTTTCTTGGTAGCATCTTTTAAGACACAAAATTTTTAATAATGGTGAAGTCCAATTCTTATATTTTCTCTTTTAAGAGTGAAGGAGGAGTTCTGAGCCCTGTTGGCTTAGCAGTGGAGAGTCAGAAGGGAGGGTAAACTGGTGTATGAAATTTGAGGAACGCTATAAAACTGAGTTGACATTTAAGCTGGATGTTGAGGATAAGAGAAGGATGCCAGGCACAAAATTGAAGAGCTTTTCGGTTAGAGAGAACATCTGGGTGGATTTTCTCCTAATCCACAGCAACTTCTTGTTACAGTTTATTATAACAGCTTCAAACAGGAACCCTCATGTATGCCAACGCCATATGGTAAACAATGACAGAGACTGCCATGTCTTGGAATTATGAAAATGAAGCCAATTCATTTATAGATGATTCAGTTACAAGTGATGCTGCATCTGTGCGGCTTCCCCCTGGAACGTGGGGGGCCGTGTTTAGAGACCAAGTCAGCATTCAATAGCAGCCTTGATAGCTCTAAGGACGCAGGTTGAAAAGGCCAGGTCCATCTGCTCCCTCCAAATGATGTGCAGAGTCAGAGGACAGGAGCTGGGAAAGGTAGCCCATGCCAGCCCCTGCCAAGAAGAGATCAGGGTATGGCCTTGGAAGTGATGGATGGTCCCTGCCGTGTTGTTGTTTTATGTCGCAACTTACATGGGTTTGCCAACAAGTTGGGGTCCTGGGGGACAAAAGTAAGGGGCCTTTAGGAAGGGCGAAATGGGGGTCCTGCGGGACAAGGTATGGGGTGGTCGGTCGCAGAGCCAGTTCACCCAGACTATGGGGGTTGGTAAGACTGCTCTGCCGGAGCGAGATGCAGAACCCGTTTATTCCAGAAAGTAACAACAGCTTATGTACAGTCCTTGAACCAATCATGGCCCAGAGGTTACAACCAATGGGGTACCCCTCTGTGTCAGGTGTGCAGTCCATCAGCATAAGGTGGGGAAGGGGGAGGGGAGGGGTTGAAGGTATGGGGAGTGCTCCTACACCATGTCACATATCTTTGCAGGTGCCACTAGTGCCCTTGAAACCACAGACCAACAGAATGGAAACCACAGACCAGTATAAATGCACCTCTGACATGACCCTGAAGGTGAAGAGAAGGACCCAAAGGATTAAGATTGTTTTTTCCACAACCTGGGGTAAGTGTGACTTAGCACCAGAAATAACATTGTGGTGCTGAAAATAAAGCCAAATGGTGTTCCTCGAGCCCTTCAATCCACAGACTGAGACTCACATCTATATGCACTTTTACTTTAGCAGAAACTGCCAGTGGGTGAATCTGTTTACAAACACCAGGAATGTGGGATAGTGTCTTTCTTCCAACATTCTCTCCTAAATTTCATCTTTTAATTTCTTGTCAATCTAATTGGAAAAAAGGGTGCTGAGATCTCATGTCCATGTGCATTTCCCTGACTCCCAGGTTTGACATCTTTTCATGTTTCTTCTCCACTTGCATTTCCTTTTTAGTGAATCACTATTCATATCCTTTGCCCAGTTTTCTGAGAGGCAATTCATCTTTTCCTCATTAATGTGAAAATATTCTCCGTACATAGGTGACAGTAACCTTTGCCTACGGAAACGTTTCTGTCCTATTTGTCTTTTCACTTTGTTTAAGTTGGGTTTTTTTCATGATAAACTTTGGATTGCCCATCTTAAGATCTCTCCACCCCAAGGATATATCGTGTCCTAATTTTTTTTCTATTTGCACATACATATTTCTTGTACTTCACACACACACCTTGAACCAATCATGGCCTCAAAGTTACAACCAATGGGGTACCCCTCTGTGTCAGGTGGTACTCACACACACAATTCCAGATGGATTAGCCCATTATGTCCCATAATCCTGTATATCGGACTTCTATAAAAATTTATGGTTTTATAGGTGCCCTATAAAACTTTATAGTTTTTTGTAGGTGACCTCAACATAAGATGATGGAGCACAGCAGGATAATAATCCACTTGTCATCCAGTTCTGTGAGTATGTGTGTAGGGGCAAAGGGACCTAGTGTTTTGTGAATTTACATGATCCATTTCCAGAATCAAATCAAACATGAACAAAGTATTAACCATACTTCCAAGAACAACACCACATTTGTAGAGCAATTGCTAAATTCTGCCTTTTACATTTTCCAGCTAAAATCACCTCCATCCTTCCTACAACTTAAGAAGGAAGTAGGGCCGTTCCCTGATGCTCCCTCTTCCACATTCCCACATCCCACCACTCTGGACCCTGGGATCCTCCCTCCACGCCTGGCCGCAGGCCCCCCGCCAGCTCGCGCTCCCTGCTCCTCTCCCTCTCCCCTGGACTCTGCCTCCAAGATCATCCCCTTCCAACCCATGCTGCACCCTGAAACCAGGAGTTTCCTCAAATGCACACCTCTCACCACCCCCCCTGCCTGGTCCCTCCCTCAGCCCCGCCGTCTCCAGGGTGCAGTCCTGGAGTCCTGGTACACAGGGCTGCTGCTGTCCTGCAGGATCCAGCACCTCTCAGCTTTCTAGAAAACCCTTGCGGCTTTGCTTCTGAAATCGGGTCTCCCAGTACCACACTCTGGCCAGCGCAAAATACTCTTAATGCTCAGAACCTCCAAGCTTCTTTTCCAGTAGATCTCAGCCCTGGCTGTGCCCCTGCTCACCTGCTAAAAACTGAGCACACACCTGTCCAGATCCTAACTCTGGGTGACTGATTCAGCAGGTCAGGTGGGGTCCCTGCACCCACACTCCCCAGATGGCTTTCATGGCCAGAGGGCTGGTGCCCCCAGTTGCAGGCACACGTCCCTTCTGCCTGGAACCCTTTCCTACCCGCTTCAACCCAGCCCCAGCCACCCCCACCCCACACTGCCCATCACCTCTTCTTCCCGGAGGCCAAAACCTAGATGTTCTTTCCTCCAGGAACTTCCCTTCCCATCAGGCCCAGCCCCCCAAGCTCCCCTGACTCAAGTATTCACCACACTGAACTACACTGTAGACAGAAACCTAGCTGCTAAAGCAGTGCCAGGGTTTGAGAGGATCACTCCTATATTAAAGGAACTTTTATTGTTCATAAAATACTATCAAACAGCATTGCATGCTGCAGAGAAGTCTTTCATGAAAGAAAGAAAAAAATAAATGCAGAAAACTTCATTATTATCTCACTTTAAGAAATTTCCAGAGACACCCCAGCCATCAGCAAGCACCACTCCTACCAGTCAGCAGCAATGGACACCTAGGCACCATCCTCCACCACAAAGACCTGCAATTCCCTGAAGGATCAGATGATCATTAGTATACTTTAGCCAAAAAAATACATATTTTTTGCAGTGCCAGGAATCAAAACAATAACCAGGCATGTACACTGTTTTAATAATATAATGCATGCTTAACAGAATACAGCGTGTTGTAAACATGTTTCTTATATGCACTGGGAAATTTTTAGAAAGTTGTGTGACCCACGTTATTGTGTTATTTGCTTTATTGTGGTGGCCTTAAACTAAACCTGCACTTCTCCAAGTTAGGCCCACGGTTGCCTGACTTCTCTGGCACCCGACTTGGCGTCCAGGGAAGACAGGGACGCCAGCTGTCTTGCTCACCACTATATTCCTGCACCCAGGAGAAGCCTGACGTGTGGTAGGTACTTATTTTTGAAAAGTAATAAAACCAGTAAACGAACGAATGGGTGAGCACAGGGACGCCTCTGGCATTTTCCTGGACAAACACTCACGGCTTGGCCGGCACGTGCAGGCGCGCGGCCTGACCTGCAGAGGGCGTCCGCCCGCTTCCTCAGCTCCCTGCGAAGCCCTAGAGTTGGGACCTGCTGTCAGTCAGGCAGGTGCCCGATGCTCAGTGGTCACTTCGCTGCACTGAAGAGTAAGTAGGAGTTGTTCACCCTCCTCCCACACGGAAAGCCAAGCCGGAGGGCTTTGTCACTTCCAGCGACAGGTGCCACGTCTCCTGTCTTGCTGTGAATGGAGCCGTAACTGTAGGGATGTGAGAGGAGACAGAGAGGGGGTCAGAGGGAAAGAGAAAGAAGCCAAAGCCGGCTGCTCAGGATCCACTGAACTGCTGCTTCTGGAGAGACAGGAAAGTTCACGTACTAACTTCTCTCTCTCTCTCCCTCTCCCTCTCCCTCTCCGCCCCCCCCATCCCTCTCTCTCTCTCATTCTTTTTTTGTTCTGAGGAGAACAAAATCTAAGTCTAGACTGGACAAGCGTCCAAAAGAAACACCTGCAGGGAGATGCTGCCTTTCCCGTGAGCAGCAGCATCGTCCTTGGCGCCTGCAGGAGCCCAGCTCGATCAGCCGTGTGTTGCCATGAACGCTTCCCGCTGCCTGCTCTGGGCTCCTCCCGTGCTGCCTAATGGCTCTGAGCGCCTCACGGCCCCTTCCAGCAACCAGAGTGGCAGGGGGCTCTGTGAGCAGGTCTTCATCAAGCCTGAGGTCTTCCTGGCTCTGGGCATCATCAGCCTGCTGGAAAACATCCTGGTCATCCTGGCCGTGGTCAGGAATGGCAACCTGCACTCCCCCATGTACTTCTTCCTCTGCAGCCTGGCTGTGGCTGACATGCTGGTGAGTGTGTCCAATGCCCTGGAGACCATCATGATCGCCATCATCAACAGCAACTACCTGACCTTCGAGGACCAGTTCATCCAACACATGGACAACATCTTCGACTCCATGATCTGCATCTCCCTGGTGGCCTCCATCTGCAACCTCCTGGCCATCGCCATTGACAGGTACGTCACCATCTTCTATGCCCTCCGCTACCACAGCATCATGACGGTGAGGAAGGCGCTCACCCTGATCGTGGGCATCTGGGTCTGCTGCGGCGTCTGCGGCGTGGTATTCATCATCTACTCCGAGAGCAAGATGGTCATCGTGTGCCTGGTCACCATGTTCTTCGCCATGGTGCTTCTCATGGGCACCCTCTACGTGCACATGTTCCTCTTCGCCCGGCTGCATGTCAAGCGCATCGCGGCACTGCCACCTGCCGACGGGGCGGCCCCGCAGCAGCACTCCTGCATGAAGGGGGCCGTCACCATCACCATCCTGCTGGGGGTGTTCATCTTCTGCTGGGCGCCCTTCTTCCTGCACCTGATCCTCATCATCACCTGCCCCACCAACCCCCACTGCATGTGCTACACGGCCCACTTCAACACGTACCTGGTTCTCATCATGTGCAACTCCATCATCGACCCCCTCATCTATGCCTTCCGGAGCCTGGAACTGCGCAACACCTTCAAGGAGATTCTCTGTGGCTGCAATGGCATGCGCTTGGGATAGACGGCCAGGGCTGTGGAAATGGTCACCAGCACAGCCACTTTGGGCCCTCCACCAACCACAAAGCTTAGAAAGAAAAAAAGTCCTTGGAAGATGTAAAAATGTGCTACCAGCCTTGCATGCACTTGTCTGTTATCTTTAACTTTACAAAACCTTTTAAAAGGGAAATGGTATACAACCGGCTCACCGGAAGGATCTCTGTGGGTCAGTCAGTCTCTGGTTTCCCGCACCTCCACGGCTGCTCTGCACTCATTCCTGTGCGCCCAGGGCTCAAAATACCTGCCTGCTCGTCTGCTGCACACCCAGGTCTTTGTGCTCAAGCTAACCAGCCTCGGGGCTTCTCCTGAGCAGGAAGGAGGCTCGAATCTCCCGCAAGCCTGTTAACAGCTACAACCTCCAGCTGTCAGCCACACACAGAACTCGGCCCTTCCTCCGTAAGAGACCTGGTTTCTACCCCATTACTCTCCCCATAGTAAAACAATCGTGTAAAAGCAATTAACTGTGAAAGACGCAGGGCGATGCTGTTTCCTTCTCCTTACCCACACCCACAGAGCTGCACCCCAGAGAGCATGGAGGTGCAGCCCACTTCTGTTCCTGCTACTACTGTGGTGGCTGTCACTGTCAGGAGTTCCTGCATTAAACTGGAGGTCACCTCCAAAATCTAATGAAAGAGAAAATGCTGTGGACGATCAGAATATGCCTGTTGTTCTTGTATTTTGCTACCTGCCATTTCAAAGAATGTATTACTCTTTAAAAATCATTATTATGATCCCTTGTCTGTCTGTAAAATAAGAGAGGGAATTGTGGGGGGGATATATATGTCACCAGAAATTGCTTCACTGGTGTTTAGATAGTTCAAGAAACTGTCTACCTGCCCAGTGGCTTTGTTGGGAGTTTTTGGCTGGTTGTTGTGGGTTTTGTTTCTAGCTGGGCTTCCACAGGATGAATCCAACTGTAGCCGTGAAGGAGGCCTTTTCACAGGTCGTTGCTCCTTTAGCTCGACATGGTGATAAGAGTGGGTGATGATGTTTTGACCTCTGAACCTTGTCAAATGAAGCTAGTCATTCCTGCATGCTCAGGGCTAGAGTCACAGACTGGCCCTACACCTCGCTGCATGGGGATGACTGTCACATCCTCCCCGCCCCGAGCGACTCCAGCCTGTGCCTCCCATGCCTCATGAATCCTCGCATGACGCCTTGTCCTCAGGACACAATTGTGTTTTCCTCAAGCTGGGATGCATCGGGCTTTCTGTACTTGCAGACTTTGTTAGGATAAGCAAAACCATCTGTTTCTTGCTTGGATTGTGATGTTTGGAGATAATAAAAGGCTTTGTGGCTGCCAGACGTGTTATGCTGTGGTGCGCCAGCTGGAGTGCTCGGTGGCTTGTCCATCCTACGCTCCATGGTGGGTCAGGAGCTATTCTGCAATGTTGTAAATGCCCTGGTGATCACAGGGCTCGTCTTATCTAGGGCAATGCCTTTTAGCCAAACTACAAAACTCTCCCATTAGGTTTCAGAAAACACCAGGCTGTTCCTAGGCCACTGTCATTCCCCGTCATTTAATCCAGACGCCAAATACTAGGGCTCATCTGTCGCCACTCAGCAGGTAAGTATGGAAGATGGGAGAGAAAGTCCTTGGGAAATTAGATGAACAGCTACAGGAATGACGAAGTCCTTTTTCTGTGTAAACAAGGTAAAAATAACATACTTTTGTTTCTTTTATATCAATTTTCATTCTTTCATTTCATCCTGTCGGTAACCTCTCACATAGGCGTGTCCCTTTACAGATGAAGAGATGCTGGGCTTGTGATTGTCAGAAGGCCCAGCTGGGCAGGTTCACAGGACATCTACCTGTGCTGATGTTCTTTGGCCTCAGCATCTGCTGCCAACAGCTTTTCAGAATCAAAACAGTCCAGCTCTCCCCTCGGACGAGTTAGCTCACAGCAGCATTTCCAAACAGGTGTGCCCCCAGGACTCACTGTGCTCCTGTCAGGTGCAGAATCTGACTCAGCAGGCTTGAGTGTGGCTCTGCACTTCTCATTCTGACAGGCTCCCTGGGGAGGTGGCTGCTGGTCTGGGACCACATTTTAAATGGTGTGGGCATAGAGGACTTTCAAATAACCAAAGCCAAAATAGACTGAACTGGGATAGGATGCCAGCGCCACAGAAATGCTCACCATCTTTGTGTCTCCATCCAGCCAAGGTGTCTAGAAAGAAAAAGAAACACTGACAGAAGACAGAAATGTTGTGTCACAGAGTGCCGCCCTGGGCCAGAGCTGGGACACGTGCTTCACGGGCATTCACTCCTTGGGCCCAGGCCATGACCCCAGCACCAGATCCATCTTGATGTTACAGCTGAGATGTCCGAAACTCAGAGAGGCCAGGGGCTCGTTTGTGGGATTTAGCTCAAAAATGGAGAAGTGCAGACTCACCCAGTGCTCCCCACCATCCAGCCCCTCTCCTGGGAGCAGTGTGGGTAGCTGAGTGGGGTCAGTGGCATCGGGGGCTGTGTTCCCATGGAAGGAGCCTGATGCCTGCTTCTGCCATTCACATAGCTGGACCTCTGTCATAGTTTCCAGAAAGATGACTTTAGAATCAGGAGGCACAACCCTTTGTTTCACTTACTGTAACTCTTTCAAAACTGTGGGTGGCGCTGGGACAGGTGTCAGAACAGCCTAGCATCCTCTGGCCTGTACCTGGCTCCACTCCTCAGGAGAGCAATGCTGAAAGCTGGGACATCCCTGTCCCCTCCCACCACTTCCTCAGGTCTTGGTGTGGGGTCCCACTGGACATTTTAAAGCAAGACGATCAGATTCAAAAGTGACATTCCCTCTCCCTGGGGTGCTGGCCCCCGGGGAAACACTGCCAGTGAGCGGCCCCTGAAAGCAGAGGATTTGGGCTCCGGCCTTCTTGCCGCTCCCGCTCATTCTCTCCCTCCCTCTTCCCTCCCCCTCCAACAACAAAGTCAATGGAAATCTTAACTTGGGGAAATGAAAGCACACGATGATTGAATTAATTTTTTAGGTGATGCTCGCTTTTCAAATTTAAGGTGGTCTTTTGAGGTTGTTTTTATATCTTTCTGTGGAGCGGGGGCCTCCTTGGCTGAAAGCATTTTCTCCTGCCCTGCACTGAGGTCACCTCTGCTGAACTCTCCAGCCTTCCTGTCCTGGGCCTACCGCCTTGCTCACTGGACTCAGGTCCACCAGGCTCGTTCCTGCCCTGGGGCCTTTGCACCTACCACTTCCTCAGCCTGAAGTCTCCTCCTCCGATCTTCCTAAGTGGCTCCTTTGTCTCCCTCAGCCTCAGTCCAAATCCTCAGAGACAGCTTCCCCAGCTCCTCTCTAAAGGAGTCCTTGGTGCTGAGACCATCACTTGTGATCACGCATCTTATTGCTGCCATGTGTTTTCCTTGATTTTTTGGTTTGACCCTCATCAGTCTCTCCCACTAGAAGGAAGTGCCTGGTACACAAAACTGGACAAGTGGAACGGTCTTCAATGAACGAGTGACTGCTTTTCCATTTCTCGACCCGGCTGTGAAAGCTCGTTAAACCTTATTATCTGTGTGCTTTTTAAAGAAGCGTCATAAACACACAGACCAGTGCTTATGGCTCGTCCTGTTGGCTATGCTGGCTGCCAGGCCATGCTACCACGCGTCCTCCCCGAGCTCTCAGCCGAGCGGAGGTGGCAGCGTGGCCAGCCAGGCGAGGGGCCCCGGCATCAGCTCTCTGCACACCTGATGGGGCGCCGGGGCCTGCGGGGCACGCTTACTGTGTCTTGGCTGTGCGAGGAAGCACTCCTTCCTCAGGTTCAGAGGTGCTGGGTGTGGAAGAGGTGGCGCATTCCACTTGACGTCAGCGGGAACACAAGAGCAGTGTCACCAAGGGTCCCCAGGGACAGGTGCAATGACAATGGCTTTGAAGTAGAGCTGCTTCCCACCCTGGGAAGATGGGGTGCCCACCAGGGGGAGTTCAGCTGAAATTCAGGAGCAAGTGTGCCCTAGGATTCTGAGGAGTCCCCTCAGTGTGGGCAGAGCTGGATTTGGGGGTGAGTGTCAACCTGTTCTTGTCTGTGGCAGCCATAGCTTGTTGCTGCCTCAGCACTGTGGCTCAGGTGACAGTCCCCACAACACCAGCCTGGCCCACACCTGACAATTCAGTGCCACTTGGCCAGAGAAGCTGAGTCTGTGAGTCAGGGCGGCCCAGGAGACTGGAGGCCAGCACTGAGCTGCTGAGACAGGGAGGCCCTCCTGCTAGCGTCAGGGCGTCCAGTGGGGTCCAGGTCCTTGGTGTCCCGAACAAGGAATTGAGCAAGACACTCCCAAGGTACAGGCTTACTGAAGGTGGCGGTGAGGGCAGGAGGGCAAGTGGCCCAGAGAGGGGCACCAGGCCCTGCTGTCTGGAAATCAGCATCTTTCCTGAACAGCCAGGAGGCCTCTGGTCCCTACACCAGCTGGATCAAAGACCTTACCCCACTTGCCCCCTTTGGTGGCCTTATGATACCTAATCAGAATGCTACCCAATGTACCCCCATTGGTCATTGTAAAACACGGAACTGTGTGGGAGTTGTCATGGCGATGAGTCCTCAGTGGCGGGAGTTGTCATGGTAATGGGACTTACGGTAAAGGGGGACTTGACTCATTCCCCTGATTTGTCCCCCAGCTACATCTTTCTTATACTCTGCCTCCACCATCTTAGCATCTCTGAACCCCCACCTAATACTCCCACCTGCCACCCACCTGGGGGGGCCACAGGACAGGGACTAGTCTGTCTGGGGACGATGTGAACGTCAGAGAAAGCAGGCAAAAGGAAGAAGCGATTCTGATTGCTTACATTTGAGTGCCAGGATCCAGCTGTGCCTGAAGGTAGTTTCATCCTAGACTTTTTTTACTAAATTACTAAATGTAACTAACAGTGCTGTGACATCCACAGGGCTGATGCGCTGTTTTTTCAGAGTAGGGTGAGGGTGTGGGGAGCGACCGTGTAGGGAGACGGCAGAAGAGCAGGACTGTGAGAAGAGGGGAGCACTCCAAGTTCAAGGCCAGCTCTATTTTGATCCAGCTTCCATATCATTTCACACATTCTCAAACTGAGCTAAGAACAGCATGAACAAAAACAAGCCCTTGAGTAGACGCTCCTTGTAACTTCGGATCAGCTAGGAGCAAAAAACGCGGAACCACCTAGAGGATTTTAATTAAGGTTTGGAACCGAAGGCAGGAAATCAGACACAGAAGAAGCATTTCCAGCTGGCCAAGCCACTGGCCTCTACCTTGGTGATAGCAGCCACTGGATGGAACAGTCACGGCGCTTCCCGTGTGCCGCTCTCACCGTGCACGACACCGGTGTTGGCAGCTGCCGATGGGGGCTGGCTGCAGGAGGGAGTGGACACCCGAGGTGGGGAGAATGGCTCAGGCTGCCTGGGTAGGGCAGAGAAGGAATGAGGAGCTCCTCTGGTGGGATGCATAGAAAACCCACTCCTTTCCCCACAAATCTTCAGCAAAATCAAATGCCACTGGTGCTCAGCCATGAATTCACTCTTGGGAAACAAAGGCTACTTCAAGGCCAGCCCACAGCATAAACTAGGGGCTCCAGTGTTTGTCTACACCTGTCTCTCCTCCCCTTTCCCCTTCTGAGTCCCGTCCACACAGGAAGTGTGACGAGGTGGGGCTCCATCTCATGACCCCACCCCCGCCCCTCAGGGCACAGCTGGAGGGTAGCCCTGTTCCCCCTGATGCACAGAATCACAGCCTCCCCGGGGACTGGAGCGCCTTGTGTTTCTCCTTTGCTAGCAAAGCAATAAAACTTCCTTTTCCTTTTTTTCATAAACACCCAACATGGCATTTTAGGAGTTTGTGATCAGTCCAGTGGTGACTGGGGTGCCATCAGGGCTGGGCGATGCTTGCCCCTCTGAACCTAGAGTTGCCATCTGTAAAGTGGGAACGCTCCTGGCTTCAGGAGAGCAGTGGGCACGCAGCATGGAAAGCGCAGACTCCCCTTCGTCAGTGACCACCGCCTCTGAAGTTTGTTGGAGTGAGACGTCTTTAACTCCCCTCTTACCTGCAAGCAAAGGCCTGTTCAGCAAATGCCAACCCTGAACTGCTCAATGGATTCCACGAGGTGTCAGGTGGCGGCGGTAGTCGACCCACAGACCCTGTGCTTTCCCCAGGACCCACCTTTCCTTTCTCCAGTTTGAGTTTTCTCCTCTAATGAGGCCCAGGTGCTTGGGGTGCAGCCCTGAGCAAGACAGCCTGTGCTCAGTCTTCCCGGGTAGGTGAAGAGAGCAGTGAGCCCGTGACACCAGCGGGGACCCTGGACAGCACAGCTCAGTCCCTTCCAGTGAGCTTCAGGGAAAGCCAGCAGATTGACCTTAACCCCACCAGCTCGCCTGTGTGTGCCTCAGTTTCCTCATCTGTAGCATGGATGGCCCTTGTTCCTTCCAGCTGACCTGCAGTGGGCAAGCCAACTGAGAAGGCAAAGAGGAGCACTCCACCACGTGGGCTCCAGGTGCCCCAGAGGCTTCTCTTCCATCTCCAGCTACATCTTTGATGGGGCAAGAAAGGAAGGGAAGATGCAGTGCGAAGACAGGTGGATCCTGGGCTGTGCCCCATGGTCAGAGGGGAACAGCCGTCCACTTTATGCTTTGAGTATACGCCCCTGCTTCTCTAAAATTGACATGCTTTTTTCTTCTTCCCGACCTTCTCCTCCCCAATCTTCTCCTCCCCGTCCTCCCTGATCTCCACAATCTCTCCTCCCTAATCTCTGGAAAAGATTCCTCTGAATCACCTCTTTAAAAAACCCATGCGCCCTGATGGGGCGAACACAGCCTCGGGGACAGGAGTCCCTGTGTTTTTCCTTTGCAAGAAAGCAATAAAAAGTCTTTCTCCTTTTTCTTAAAACAGTCCTCATCATTGTGTCATCCTTGTGTCATCAGTCATTGTGTCGGCATCAGAGATGAGGACTCGGCTTTTGGCGGCAAGAGGACTCCTGAGCAGGGGATTGAGCGGGAACAGTCTGCTGCACACGCTGCGGGAAACAGCACCTCACCACCCGCCACTTTTCTAAATCAAATTCTTCTTTTTTTATTTCTTGGTACCCAGAATTGAATCCAGGGGTACTTAACCACTGAGCCACATCCCCAGTGATTTTTTTCCACATTTTTCATTGGTACATTATAGTTGTACCTTCCGATGGGATTTGTTGTTACAGGTTCATCCATGCACACAACCTAACAACAGAATTTGTCCAATATCACTCCCCAGCCCTCCTCCTCCCTCCCTTCCTCTTGATACAGGTTTTGGAAATCGGGATGGGTCCTCAGTGCCCCGGTGTTGAGGATTAAACACCCGAGAAACACCAAGGCAAGCGTAGCAAGCAAGTTTTATTTAAGAAAGAGACAGAGACAGACTTCTCTGGACAGAAGGGGACCCAGAGCTGGGTATCTTTGGGAGTGGGTGTGTCTTGCCTTTTTATAGATCCCAGGTTTCCTCTGTGCCTCTTTTCCTGCCTCTGTACCCAAGGGCAGGAAGAGAGCAGCCCAGGGGTGCTCATTAGCAACTCCTTGTGCTGGGAGGAGCAATTCCCTGGAGGTGTTAGCAACTCATTTCCTTTTCTTTGAGAATTAGACAATTAGCCCTCATCTCTCCTGACCTGATCCTTTATTATCTACCCTAACCACCTGTCCTTCACCCCTGTCTCATTCTCATCCCCAGGTCCCTTTCCTCTATTCTACTGTTTTTGTTTGTTTGTTTGTTTGTTTGTTTTAATCTTCAGACCGGGTCTCTCTAGGTTGCTTAGGCTCTTCTTGAACTTACGATCCCTCTGCCTCAGCCCCCTAACTCACTGGGATCTCAGACATGTGCCACCATGCCCAATTCAATCAAATTCTGATGACCACAATTTATTCCAGATGCGAGGAGAATAAAGACTTTCAAAAGCAACTGATAAAATCTACCAGAGATGGGTTTTTAAGTTAGCAACGGCTTAAGCAAAGGAATAAAAGGGTGGAGGGGTTCAGTCAAGCCCTGTTAGATCCAGTACTAAAATGATGTCATCCGAAATCTTTTTCTAACCATCAAGACTTACTTTCTCTCCTTTGGTTTCTGCCTTGAGCTGGTTCTTTTCACATGGTGGCCCCAATAGCCTGGGACTTATATTCCACCAGCTCACCAGTTCCAATAGCAAATCAGCTCTGCTTTCCCAAGTCTCCCTGCCCCTGTCTCTATACCCAAAAAAGGAGAAAACAAGCTTCAGGACAATTGGCTTGAGTCACTTGCCAGACTCTGAACCAATCACATTTGCTCAGGCCTAGATCAGCCCCCATCCTGGCACTGGGGAGGGAGCATCAGCCACACCAAGCCACAGGGACCAGGAAAAATGGAGAGGAGGGCCTGCACAGGAGAACTGGGTGCTGTTCCCAAAGGAAGGCACGTAAAATCAGCACCTGCGGCCTTTCTCCCTCATCCTCCTCTATTCCCAAACCCTCTCCAAACGGCTCCTTCGCTGGCTCCATTTGTACAACACACTCATTTTTGCAGACTTGGGGAAGGGTCTTCTGCTTCCCCTAAAATATTCCTGGTAATTTCTAGATAACCACACAGTACATCCATTTTAAAAGACTGAAATACCCTTACAGGTTTCTATGCAAAATCACTAATGTCCTTGATAGAAAAGATGCTTCGTTCTGAATTGGGTGGTCCTACAAATAGTCCTACATTCAAGAGATTGTATTGCCTAATTTGTTAAATGGTTTGTTTCTCAATCTGAGTCTTGCCCTTGATTTCACGATACCACTAGGGGAAAATCTGTGGTGTTCCTGGGCTGCAATGTCCTCAGAACTGATCAAGTGGCTATGTGCCAAAGAGTCAGACCCAAGTGCCAGTTAATAGGATCTTAACTTCTACAATAGTGGTATAAAGTAAAAATGAGTTGACCACTTCATCTTTCACTTCCGTTTTAAAACTCTTCCCACACTTCAATTCACACAATACAAATAATTGTATTTTGTAATTCACACGATTACAAATTATTTCTTATTATTATGCATGCAAATGTTCTAACAAGATTATTCATATTTATAGTAGCCAAACGGTGGAAAAGCTACATGTCCATCAACTGATGAAGGAATAACCAAAGCATGCCACATCCAGAGTTAAAATGCTATTCAGCTACAGAAAGAGCCACATTTACAGCGTGGATGAACTCAAATACAGCATGCTACGTCAAAGAGCCAGGGCAGGGACTGGATTTTGTGATTCCCTCCTGCGAAGTGTCTAGAGAAGGCAATTCCAGGGACAGAAAGGACATCAGTGGTGCCTGGGACTGTGAGAATGAGGATTCGTGGTCAAGAGGCACAGGACTCGGGTGGGATGACAGAAATGTCCTAAAACTGTATTGTGGAGATGGGGCACAACTCCGTGAAATTACTAAAAATCATGGATGGCATGCTGAAAAGGAGAACTATCTGTGGTAATAAATGTTGCTTTGATAAAGTGGTTTAAAAAGGCAAAGCTGTAAAAGAAGCAGACAAGTTAAATAAGATGGTGTGTGTGCTACCCAAGAAGGCCACGGTCGGTGTCCCACCTCCCTGTGTCAGCAGGAAGCCCAGACCCCAGGCACCCCAGCACTGGATACCAGCACTGGTTACAGGGAGGGAAAGTTCCATTTTGCTTAAACCTATCCCCCAGGACAAACAAGTACCATTTCTTAGATTGGGGACAAGCCCAGTAGAATTCCAGTGCCCCAACAGCACACCCATCCTAAAGTGGCCCCCAATTAGGGGCCAGACCCCATAAACTTACTCAGGCTTCCAAGATCCAGACAGGCCCTCCATGTCTCACTTTCTTTTCAGCCACATAAAGTCCCCACTTTCACTGACTCCCAGTTCAACGTCAGACACCCTCACAATTGCAGGATAAGACAGGGCACCCAGCTAAGTTTGAAATGCAGATGAGCAGCCTATAACTTTCCAACCAGACACCTCTCAAATATTGCACAGGACATACTTGTATTAGAAATTATTCATCTTTTTGCCAAATGCTTTTTCTGCATCTATTGAGATGATCATATGATTCTTGTTTTTAAGTCTATTGATATGATGGATTACATTTATTGTGGGGTTTTTTTTTAATTTTATCTGGCAGCTCTACAAAGGGAATGAGTAAGACGATTCCAACAAGATTCCTTTTCATTTGCCAAATCTGGCAACTCCTCTTCACAGCTATTTTCTTGGGACTCTTTCTCTTCCTTCCCCCTGGGTCTTAGTGGGAGACCTGATCCCGCCAAAATGGGAAGTTTTCCCAGCTTAAAATCCTGGGGAGAAGCAAGTGTTGTCCACTTTCCCTTCGAGAAGATTTCATCCAGGTAATCTTCTAGGTTCCATGCTCATTGGTGCCCTTCCCCCACACTGCGTTCCAAACACAGGGACAGCCTTGCGCAATCCAGGGAAAACTGCCCTTTTCCTTCTTCCGCTAATCGAGGGTGCCTTCTTACCCGACATTGGTATGCCCAAGAGGAGCTTCAGAGAACATAGGGCACCTGTCTGGCAGCTTGTTTTGCTGGGGAAAAAAAGATAATTTTTCATGTACTCTACTCAAAAAGTCGCTGTTAGCATGAACATCTATGGCATCTAATGCGACTGTGTGGTGCTCAGCTCTTCGCAGACATTACTTCAGGTCCCAACAACCACCTTGCAAAGTGTCATTGTTAGTAAAGAGCTGTCTCCTGAAATCAGTGTATGGGGCTGTATGTAAAACCAGTATTTTTTAGTCTATTACCCACTAGCAAATCATAGCCTTGGTAAATCACCTCACATCTCTGAGTCTCAGTTTCCTCCTTCATAAATGAGGATAATTATACTACCTACACCATTAGTTTGTTGTGAAGATTAAAGAAAACAATATATATCAAAGAGCTCAGCATAGTGCCTGGCGAGTAGGAGATTCCCAATAAGTGGCAGGTGTAATTAATAAAGTGCTATTTGCATAAATAAAGAGCAAAGTCAACTCTGAATCTAGGCTTCTTCTCTATTAAAACCAAAGAATGGAATGAAATGAACTCCAAAGACCCATAGGCCAAGAGCTGTGCTTGAAATGTCATGAGTGATACCCAGCTCCACATCAGACCAGCACAGGCAACACTGAGCCAAGCAGAGATGGCCACTAGGGCTCCTCAGGGCCTCTGGTGGACCGTACTATGTGCCAGGACAAGAGCCCAGGCCATTCTGTGCTTCAGCATGCCCACCTTCAGAAGGCCCCTGTGCTGTACTCCCACCCATCCTGCATGCCCACATTTGCTATAGAACAACCCAGAAACTGGCCTGTCTCCTCACTGCCTGTTGCAGCTCTGATCTAGCACAACTGCAGGACCAAATCCCAGTGGCTGGTGGTGCTGTGACGCAGGCTCCCCACGTGGTACTTGGGCTTCCGTGAGTGCCACTAGCAGAGAACACATTCATCCTGTGCTGGTCCCAGTGAAAGGCCACGGGGTGTGTGCTTCATCTTGTGACAGCCTCGCTGTAACCAAAATATGGTCACTTGTATACAAAGCAGTCAGACACACTGCAGCGTCATGAGCATAATGCACTGGACTGGCCACAGGGGGCTCTAGATCCTGGAAGCACCTTTGCTCTCCTGTTGTTAGCACACCGGGATGGTGTACCGGGTGAAACTGTGTCCCGAGAATCATTTCCACCCCAAAGCTCAGAACGTGACTCTATATAGAAAGAGTTCTTGAGGATGTAATGGTTCTGGATCTCAAGATGGAATCATCCTGAATAAGGGTGAGCCTTAAATCCAGGGACTGGTGTCCTTATGAGAGAGGAGAGGGAGATTTGGACACAGGAATGTGCAGGGAGGAAGGGTGGGTGAAGACAGTCAGAGCTGGAGTGACATGGCCACCAGCCCAGGAACACCCAGGGCTGCTAGCAGCACAGAGATCCACAGTGGTGGCCTGTGGGAGCAAGGCCTGCACACTCCGTGACCTCAGGCTCTGCTCAGCTGTGAGAGAAGACATTACCCGGTTTGTGGTACTTTGTATGGTAGCCTCGGGAAACCAATCCAGGTGACTGAGCAGGAAAACATACATCATGAGAATTCTACAGGGAGAGACTGGCTGGAAGGAGGGGCCAGGGCGAGCAGGCGGAGCCAGGAGTGGTGGGAAGGGCAACGGGCTCCAACACCTGCCTCACAGACGCTGCCCCGCCAGGAGCAGCAGACCCTCACCACAGCAGCAAGGGCCCCTGGGGCTGCCTCCACCGGCCACTGTGCTAGTGAAACCAGAGTTTTGAGATGAAACTCGATTCACTGCTTCTGCTGGCATGTGGAGTCTGCACAAGCTTCAGGCCTCTGCAGCCCAGAAGACTTGCTGTTGTCAATGGCCGACCACACTCGCCAGTGTTGCAGGAGACCCACCCCAGCAGCTCACCGTCTATCTCTTCCTCTTCCTTCAGGGCCATCCTCTTGTGAATTAGAAGAATGAAGTCCACAGACCAGGATGAGTGAGTGTAACTTATTAAAGAATAGAAACAGGAACAGAACTCTCAAGGGGGAACACATAGCAGGTTCGCTGGACCAGAGGATGCTAGTCTAGGGGTTTAAATAGCAAGTGGATCACTGCTATTTGTCCAAATTTATACCAACTAGGATTTGGAAATGTACTAACACCAATTAGTATACTAATGCTAATTAGGGTTTGGAAACATACTAACACTGTTTATATAGCACTTGGATCACTGCTATGGGTCCAAATTGATGCTCCTTAGGATTTGGAAATGTACTAACACTATCGGTCAACTCTTGAGTCCCAGCTTCCATTCAGCTCTGCCCCACTTTCCATTTTCTTATTGTAGGTCAGGAACTGGGAGGCTGAGGTCACAGATGGTCTGTGCTTGCAGGTTCCAGGCTGCAGTGCTGTATGGAGTGGCTTCTGCAGCAGGCCTCAGTACCATGCCTACGCTGGCTGCTGAAAGATGGCAGGTTGATGCACCTGGACTCAGCGCCTCAGGACCGCCGCAACAGCAGGGGAGGCTCCACACTGCTGCAGGTGCTCCAGCCCACTGGACTGCTGTTCCGTGGCTCCACTGCCTTGCTGCTGCTTGGCAGGAATCAGGAGACCAGCTGCACAGCTCAGCAGCCAGGGAGCCATGTCACTAGACCCTGTGTAAGCCTCAACTGATCTCACCATCTTTTCCCTTCATTTATTCACTCTTCAGAACAACAGAGAAACCTTCCCTTTTATTGATGCTGATA
The DNA here is from genome assembly GCA_028644305.1 of Xerus rutilus. NCBI lineage: Eukaryota > Metazoa > Chordata > Mammalia > Rodentia > Sciuridae > Xerus > Xerus rutilus. Next base: position 174,502,060 of record CM053401.1, read on the forward strand.
CTAAGGCCCAGACAGGCAGGAATCAAGACAGGGGCACACAGCTAGAAAGTGGCAAAGCCAAGATGCACAGATCCGAGCTGGAAGCCTGAGCTGTTTCCACCCAGGCACAGGAGTGGGATTGGGGAGATGGGCTAGGAACAGAGAGCTCCATCATTTCATCATAAAAAGAGATGGCTAAAGTTTCTGAAAGTTTGGGCTAAGGGTGTAGCTCAATGGCTGAGCACTTGCCTAGCATGGGCAAGGTCCTGGGGTCAGTACCACAAAACAAAAACAAACAAAAGTATGTAAAATTTAAAACCATTTGAAAAGGAAAAAGTAGCACAAGTTTAGAAAAGAAAACAACCAGAACTTAAAGTCTAAAATGTTTACCTAATATCCAAGAGCAACCATGATAAGATGGACACACCCCTTTAATGAGCTTTAATCAAAGCTTCTAAAGAGAGAAAAATAACTGTCTGGCTTTACATTTCTATGACTAGATAATGATTACGTGCTCAGCTCACCAAAAAATTTTAATTTAATTTAATGGAACAAGAAGTGATTATTGCTGTCTGGGGGGGAAAAAAACCTTAATAATTACACATTCTCCAAAATGAAAGGTCAGAATGTCCTACCCAGTGAAATTGTCACACGAACCATTAACCATTTAAGCCAGTGGAGTTCTGCCTTCCATGTTTTGATTGATTTGGAGGGCTGCTCTGAGCCCAGGCTCCTTCCTCTCTGTCCTGAACATGCCATGCAGGGTACAAAGCCATGTAAGAACAGAGCAGGTGCGGATCCGCTGTGCTGCAAGAGCAGAGGCACTGAGTCCGAGACACTCTGTCCCTTGTCATTGGGAACCTACAGCTTCTCACTTTGTCAAGTGCCCAAAGACACCTGCCTGAAGGAAAACTTGTTAACCTGAAAATGCTCTCAGGATCCTCTTGTAGTTTTTTGTAGGGGAAGCTTTCTTGGCAATCCCTGGGCTTTTGTGGAGCAAATCCCCATTTTTGTGCTGTATTCTGAAAGTCTTTATTGAAATTCTGCAATCCTTAGAGGCAGGATTCCTCTCCTAGGATTTAGCCACAAATAAGACTGGCTGAGTTGTGGGATGAAGATTTAAGGAGAGGAAACACAGAATGAGGAACCAGGAGGCTGGGTTCTTGTCCCAGGTCTGGCAGCTACGGCATGTGTGACCTCAGGTGAGCGGTTGACCGTCACGAGGTCTCAGTTTCCCTATCTGCAAAGTGCAACAATTGAGCTTCATTTTCATCTTCTAACTCACTCAAGAACCACAAAGGTGAGATCTTCTAGGACCTCCACCAAAAACCAATTCTGTGTTTCACATGCTGAGTTGGAAAGATATTGGACACCTAC
>CM053401.1:174503915-174530927 GCA_028644305.1 Xerus rutilus
TGAGCAGATATAACATTTTCCATGTCTGAAAACAAGCTTTAGCAACAACTTTTTTTTATGGTTCACTTTATCTTCTTGGATTCCTGATTCTGGAAGAAGAGAATTTCACAGACAGCGGCTGCTCCTTCAGCCCAGTTCTCTGAAAGGGGAGAGAAAGGTTTTTCAAGATGGCAGAATAGAGGGGGTCACTTTCCTGGATGCTTCATGGTATGAAACCAAGAAAGCAGACAGGGAGCTTCACAGCAAGGTGGGTGAAAAGATGGGGGGCTTTACTGGGAATTAAAATGGGACATTCAAAATAGACTCAATTCAGGAGGATGGATATAATAATAAAATAAGGAAGAAATCCCCAGTGCCACTGCTACCACTGGCGGCACCAGCTGGAGCAGTCCCCCCACCAGCAAAGTGGAGGGATAAGAAAATTAAAGGAACTCACATTTTTAGGAGGCCTGAGACATGCCTGGGTATGGAAAGATCAGAAATCAAATATACCGCTGGACTAACCTGAAAGGTGCGCTGCACAACACCCTTGTGCAGGAAAGAAGCCACATCCCTCCCAGCTGCCAGCAGAGGACAGAGGAAGGAGCCATGCTGTAGCCACAGCAAAGGGGGAGCTGATTCCTGGCAAACCCAGGCTGGGCCAACATACAGCCTGCCAAGCCCACTCTGCATGACACAGAGGGTGCCTATGTGACCAGGAGAAAACCAAACATGGAGAGGGGTTTACACAGGAAAAAACAGGTCAGGAAACCCACCTGGCTCCCCCCTCTTGAGTCTGGTGGCCCACAGGATGGGCTGGGAGAGATGCGCCCAGCTGAGAATTCAAAAGGGTGGGGACAGGAAAGATTCAGTTTGGAGGCTGAACACAGGAGACTCAGAAACATGGAGTCCATGGGGGTCAGAGCGTGACTAGGATTGGCTCCTCCACTGAACCCCTGGAACCCAGGGGAGGTCCTGGGGTGCAGTCTCCCACGTGGACCAGCAACTGCTGGGCCCTGGAGGTGCACTGATTTAGAGTCATCTGATCAACTGCCATTCAAGGAAGAACGTGGAGCCTTCCTAAGCCTAACCCCACCTCCAAGAGCTCCTCTTATAGGATTTCCCATCATACCCAGCAACCCCACCCTGAGGGTGGATTAGAAATCACACTCCACCCCACGCTACCTGTCACTGCTGGGAAAGGAAGCCGAGAATTTTTTGAACTCCAGCAGAAAAAATTCATTAACTTTTCATTAAGAATTTTTTTTAGTTTTTGGTTTTTTCTTTTTCTTTTTTTCTCTGTTTAATTTTGACCAGAATAATTCATGCATGAACTTGCATATTTGTTTCTTTTTACTCATTTCTAACATTTTTTGAAAGCAGTTACTTTTCAAGAATCAGTATTTTGAGTACTAAGAAGTTTGATTAGTATAACTTCATTTTGTTTTGTATTCTTTTACTTTTTATTTTTATTTTATATATTTTTTTCTCTCACATGTCTGTTTTCCTTGATTCTCTTTCTCTCTTTTCTTCTGCTAACAGCTACACTCTATTGTTTTCCCTTTGACTCTTCATTTAATATTTTACTTCTAATTTCTCTTCTCCTCCTATAATCATCACATCCTGCATCACTTGTTCTCTCCCTGTTCATTATTCAAAACTGTAAACCCTTTTGCAAATTTATGGTTTCACCATGGGCAATAACTAATCACATCATTTTTGTTTATTGTGACAGTTAACATGGTGGACATCATAGCAGGAGCCATTTGTTTTAATGCTGTACATTGTTTGCATGGGTTATGTTATTATTTGTCTCCCCCTAAACTGTGATTCACTAGAAACCTTCAGGGACACTATAAATCCCCAGGGTAGAATTTCTACTGCCTCAGATTTGTACTGTTAGATGGATAGACACACAAACAACATGAAAAAGCAAGAAAACAAATTTTTTAAAAATTACTTCAATAACAGGATCCATTGCCACTACAGTGGAAAAAATGTCAGAGAAGGAGTTTAGAATGTACATAGTTGAGCTAATCTGCATAGTACAGGATGATATAATGAGTGAAATCAGGAAGAAAATACAAGAAGAAAATGAAGGGATAAAGATTCAGAAAAAATCAAGCAAAAATCCTCAAAATGAAGAAATCAATAAACCCAATTAAAAATCTAATGGAAAGCATCGCCAACAGACTAAACCACTTAGAAGACAGAGTTTTCAGGCAATGTAGACAAAATATATAATCTTGAAAATAGAATTGATCATGGGGAAAAGATGACCATAAACAGAAATTTCCAAGAACTATGGGGGAACCTAAGAAAACCAAATATTTATTGGGATAGATGAAGGCTCAGAGATACAAACCAAAGGAATGCACAATATTTTCAATGAAATAATACCAGAAGATTTCCCAAACCTTAAGAGTGAAATGAAAAATCAAATACAAGAGGCTTACAGGATTCCTAATATACAAAATTACAACAGACCCATACCAAGGCACATTACTATGAAAATGGCTAGTATAAAGAATAAGAATAGCATTTTAAAGGATGCTAGAGAAAAAGGACAGGTCATATTTAGAAGGAAACCAATCTGGATCTCAGCTGATTTCTCACCCCAGACCTTCAAAGCTAGGAGGTTGGGCAATACTATATATCAAGCTCTGAAGAAAAATGGATGCTATCCAAGAATATTATACCCAGCAAAATTAAGCTTCAGAATTGACAATGAAGTAAAAGTCTTCATGATAAACGAAATTTAAAAGAATTCACAACTAGAAAGTCTGCACTACAAACATACTCAAAACATTTCATGAAAGAGAAATGAAAAATAAAACTGAAAACCAGAAAAGGGAGAAAAGACACTAGAAGAATTGTCAATCAAAGGAGAAACTAACTCAAATTAAAAACCAGCAATAAATCAAAATGACATGGAATAAAAATCATATCTCAATAATAACATTGAAGGTAAATGGCCTAAACTAATCAATCAAAAAACATAGACTGAGACAGGCATGGTAGCGCACGCCTGTAATCCCAGCACTTTGGGAGGCTGAGACAGGAGAATCGTGAGTTCAAAGCCAGCCTCAGCAACAGCGAGGCGCTAAGCAACTCAGTGAGACCCTGTCTCTACATAAAACACAAAATAGGGCTGGGGATGTGGCTCAGTGGTCAAGTGCCCCTGAGTTCAATCCCTGGTACCAAAAAAAAAAAAAAAAAAAAAGACATAGACTGGAAGAATGGATTGAAAAACAAGACTCAACAATATGCTGTCTTCAAGAGACTCACCTCATAGGCAAAGACATCCACAGACTGAAGGTAAAAGAATGGGAAAAAAAACATATCATTCACATGGGTCTCATAAACAAGCAGGTATTTCTATCCTCACATCAGATAAAGTGGACATAAAGCCAAAGTTAATCAAAAGGGACAAAAAAGGACATTTCATACTGCTTAAAGGAATTATACATCAACACAACATATCATAAATATTTATGCCCCAAACAAGGAGCATCTACATTACATCAAAAAAAAAAAAAAAAAAACTTCTTAATTTCAAGAATCAAATAGACCACAACCCAATAATACTGGGTGACTTTAACACACTTCTCTCACCACTGGACAAATCCTTCAAACAAAACCTAAATAAAGACACTATACAACTGAAAAATACAATTAATTCTTTAGACTTAACAGATATATATAGACTATTTCATCAATTAATGACTGAATAACTTTCTTCTCAGCAGCACATGGATCCCTCTAAAACATACTACATCTTAGGCCACAAAACAACTCCTAGTGAATATAAAAAATAAAAAAATAAAAAGATGATACCTTGCATTATATCATATAATATGGAATGAAATTATAAATCAAAATAAGATAAAAACAGAAGCTACTCTAACATCTGGAGACTAATTGATATGCTATTAAATGACCAGTGGATAGCAGAAAACATCAGGGAAAAAATAAAAAAATATTTAGAGGTAAATGAGAATAGCGATACAACATATCAAAATCTCCAGGACATTATGAAGGCAGTGTTAATAGGAAAGTTAATTGCATTGAGCTCATGCATTAAAAGAATAGAAAGTCAACAAATAAATGACCTAATACTACATCTCAAGCCCTAGGGGAAAAAAATCAACACCAAAAGCAGTAGAAGACAGGAAATAATTAAAATCAGAGCTGAAATCAATGAAATTGAAACAAAAGAAACAACCCCCCAAAATCAACAAAACAAAAAGTTGGCTCTTTGAAAAAATAAATAAAATTGACAAACCCCTAGCCAAGCTTACAAAGAGAAAGAGAGAGAGAAAACTCAAATTTGCAATGAAAAAAGAAATATCACAATGGACACTACTGAAATACAGATGATAATCAGAAACTATTTTGAATATCTATGCTCCAATAAAATAGAAAATCTTGAAGACATTGACAAATTTCCAGAGACACATGACCTACACAGATTGAATCAGGTGGACATTAAAACTTAAAAGCCTACCAAGAAAGAAAACCCCAGGACCAGACAGATACTTAGCCAAGTTTTACCAGACCTTCAAAGAAGAATTAACACCAATCATCTTCAGATTATTCCATCAAATAGAAAAGGAGGGAACCCTTCCAAAATCATTCTATGAAGCTAGAATCATTTTGATGCCCATACCAGACAAAGACACATCAAGGAAAGAGAATTTCAGACCTATATCCCTGATGAACATAGATGCAAAAATTCTTAATAAAATGCTGGCAAACTGCATGCAAAAACTTATTAAAAAGATAGCACACCATGATCAAGAGGGGTTTATCCCAGGGATGCAAGTTTGGTTCAACATTTGAAAATCAATAAATGTAATCCATCACATCAATAGACTTAAAGACAGAATCATATGATTTTATCAATTGATGCCGAGAAAGTGGTTGACAAAATATAGCACCCTTTCATGTTTAAAACACTAGAATAACTATGGATAGTAGGAACATACTTCAACATTGTAAAAGCAATCTATGCTAAACCCAAGGCCAACATCATCTTAAATGGAGAAAAATTGGAAGCATTCTCTCTAAAAACTGGAACAAGACAGGGATGCCCTCTTTCACCACTGCTATTTGTCATAGTCCTTGAAACTCTAGCCAGAACAGTTAGACAGATGAGAGAAATCAAAGGGATATAAGCAGGCAAAGAACTCCAAATATCTCTATTTGCTGATGACAGTATCCTATATTTAGAACACCCAAAAACCTCCACCAAAAACATTCTAGAACTCATAAACAAATTCATCAAAGTAGCAGGATATAAAATTAACACCTATCAATCAATCATGCTCCTGTACACCAATGATGAAGCAGCTGAAAGAGAAATTAGGAAAACTGTCCCACTCACAATAGCCTCAAAAAATAAAATACTTGGGATTCAATCCAACACAAGTGGTGAAAGACTTCTACAATGAAAAGTACAGAACTCTAAAGAGAGAAATTGAGGAAGACCTTAGAAGATGGAAAGATCTCCCATGTTCTTGGATAGGCAGAATTATTATTGTCAAAATTACCATACTACCAAAAGTGCTATACAGATTTAATGCAATTCCCATTAAAATCCCCATGACTTTTTTATAGAAATAGAAAAGGCAGTCATGAAAATTATTTGAAAAAATAAGAGGCCCAGAATAGCCAAAGCAATCCTCAATAAGAAAAGTAAAGCAGGAAGCATCACAGTATCAGATTTTAAACTATACTACAGAGCTATAGTGACAAAACAGCATGGTATTTGCACCAAAACAGACATGAAGGCCAATGGTACAGAATAGAGGACACAGAGACAAACCCACATAAACACAGTTATCTCATCCTAGACAAAGGTGCCAAAGACATATATTGGAGAAAAGATAACTTCTTCAACAAATGGGGCTGGGGAAACTGGAAATCCATATGTAGCAGAATGAAATTTAACCCTATCTCTCACCATGCACAAAACTCAACTCTAAGTGGATCAAGGACCTGGGAATTAGACCAGAGACTCTTCACCTAAAAGAGGAAAATGTAGACCCAATTCTCCATCATGTTGGCTTATGAACTGAGTTCCTCAACAAGACTCCTAAAGCACAAGAAGTAAAATCAGGAATCAATAAATGAGAGGGTATCAAACTAAAAACCTTTTTCACAGCAAGGGAAACAATCAAGAACATGAACAGAGAGCCCACAGAATGGGAGAAAATCTTTGCCGCCTGCATCTTAGATAGAGCATTAATCTCCAGGATATATAAAGAACTGAGAAAACTTAACACTATAAAAACAAATAACCCAATAAATAAATGGGATAAATAAGTGGGCAAAAGAACTGAATAAACACTTCACAGAAGAATAAATACAATCAGTCAACAAATATGAAAAAGTTTTCAATTTCTCTAGCAATTAGAGACACACAAATTAAAAATAGAGATTCCATCTCACTCCAGTCAGAATGGCAATTATCAAGAATACAAGCATCAATAAATGTCAGCAAGAATGTGAGGGGTAAAAAGTACACTCATACATTGCTAGTGGCACTGTAAATTGGTACAGTGATTCTGGAAAGCAGTATAGAGATTCTTCAGAAAAGCTGGACTGGAACTGCCATTTGACTCAGTTATCCCACTTCTTGGCATATACCCAAAGAACTTGAAAACAGCATACTACAGTGACGCAGCCACTTCAATGCTGATAACAGCTCAATTCATAATAGCTAAGCTAGGGAACCAACTTAACAACTGTGCCCTTCAACAGATGAATGGATAAAGAAAATTTGGTACATATACACAATGGAATATTACTCAGCCATAAAAGAGAATGCCTTGTGACTTTTGCTAGTAAATAAATGGAAGTGGAGACTCTCATGTTTAATGAAAAAACCAGTCCCCAAAAGCCAAGGTCGAATGTTCTCTCTGATATGCAGCTTCTAACATACAACAAGGGGGAAGGGAAAGAATAGAAGTTCAGTGGATTAGACAAAGCGGAATGAAAGGAAGGGGTAAGATGGGAATAGAGAAGATGGTAGAATGAATCGGGCATAACTTTCCTACGTTCATATATGAATACACAACCGGCGAAACTCCACATCATGTACAACCTCAAGAATGGGATCCTAATTAGAATACATTATACTCCATGGATGTATAACATGTCAAAATACACTCTACTGTCATGTATATCTAAAAAGAAAAAATTTTTAAAAATAGTAAATTGTAAGGAGACAAATAAGAGAAAGAGAGAGAGAGAGAAGATCCAAGCAGAGATTCACAGAACCTAATCTTCAGACCAGGAGCAAGAAAATAAATATACATTTTTGTAAGCCATTAAAGTATTAGAGTTATTATAGCAAAAGATTGCACATATTGAGAGAGTGTATTATACAGTTACACAAGGAGTTCAGCGTAGATTTGTAATGAGCAAACAAAAAGAGACAATTGTTCACCCCAGGAAGAAAAATTGCACAGGAAGGCACACAATGTGAATCTAATGTGCATAATATCAGTATAATCATAACAGCACATAGATTTACCAGTGTTGTGATTACAATTGTGATAACCATATTGTAATGGAGTGATGGAGAAAGATAAGAAAGTTGTCTTTGTTTTCCATAAAAAAGCCCACAGAATCTAATATCAAAATATCAAAAAATTATAGTATAGGCACATGATTTAGAAATATGGAAAAATAACTACTGGTGGGGGGCGTTGAAAGAGTCGAGTGGGGACCTGAGAGGAGGAAAGAGAAGGCACAGACGAGCGCTATGCAGGGCAGACTGTCCAGTGCACAGCAGCTTATCTTCAGAGATGGCGCCATGGAGCCACGATTCCTGATGTCCATGAGCTACTGTGGTGCCCTCCCTTCATTCTGGACTGATCCTGTGGCTCATTTAACTAAGAAAAGGTGGAGAAGTGGTTGTGTCAGTTCTAGTCCCTCAACTAGAACTTTGGAACCCAGATGCCATGTAAAATCTAACTGCCCTGCTAGAGAGTCACAGGGAAAAGGGCCAAGACAGCAGCCCTGTAGATGAGGAGGCCATCAGGACATTCCAACCCAGTCAAGCCCCTGCATGACTCCAGCTCCAGCTTCCCTCTGACTGCAACTGCGTAGTAGCCCCAAAAGAAAGCAAGCAGACCCACCAGGTGAGCCCTGCAAGCCCAAAACATCATGAAACCTGATAGGAAAGTGTTGTGTTCAACCATTCGAAATTGGGGGTGATTTGTTCACAGCACTAGATAAGCAAGACCAAATTAGTACCCAGAAACAGAATGCTTCCATAATAAAACCTAAAACCTGTGACATTGGCTTTGTGACCTACTGGCAAGTGATGGCCGGAAAGGGTTCATGGAGGTAGTGAGGAAGTGGGAGGGTTGTGGAGACGTCACTGCTGCAGGCCGCAGAAAAGACCAGCAATGATGCCTAGTGGCAGGAGGTTCAGCAGCATCTTCACCTGCAGTAAGTTGGAAGTAGGAAAATATGCCCCAGGGCCACCTTTTCCAGGCCCCATCACAGGTACATGAGCACTGCACGGCATGCCCCAGGCAGGCTGCAAGTGAGCTGTAGGGAAACTCCCGCTGAGCTGAGGGTCTGAAGGGAGTGGTGGTCCCAGGTCCACAGGGGAAAAAAATATGTGACTCTTATGAGGTCCAGAGTCTTTCTACAAAAAAGACCTCCCAATCCTGAGATTTGCAGCAAAACTTCAGGTCAGAGCCTAGAGTCCCCCAAAGTATCTCAGGTCTTGGAGTCTGAATCTGTCCTTGAGCATGCTGTCCAAAGACAGGAAGACTATCATGACATCTCGACCCTAAAGAGCCTAAGAGACTGTGTAACACTAGAGGGTTTATCCAAGATACTAGAAGAGTCAGCTCCACTGCCACTGGACTCTGCTTTTCTAAAGAATCTGTAGGAGGACCAAGTACCAGGCATCAGTTACTTTCACACATGTGGCTATAGATTCCACTTGGAGGGAGGGGAATGGTTCAAAGGCCTTCCACAGAGACTCATGTGACACTGGTAGGCTGTGGAGCCTCATCTCCATGGGCTATCAAGACAGCAAACAAGACGTGGGCTTCAACTGGAACAAGGAAGAAAACCATGAATGAAAGGCGTCGATTCAAGAAGGCGTGGTCCAGCATGGTCCTTCTTAGAATCAGAGGAGGAGGAGAGGGAGGGACAGAAAGGGTGATTTGCACTGGAAATTACTGACGTGCTGAAGAAAGGAAGCGACACATTTGTGAAGATGTGTTTGTCCCTTACACAAATAGAAAGATTTACAAAGAACATTTATGACTCTACTTTAGAAAAAGCAGTACTGGAAAATGAGGGCCAGATGTCCTGACAATAGAAAAGAGGTGAGTCTTTGCCCACAAGCAGCATCCATGTGCAGGAAAACCCAACCAAGGTGACCCACAATGAACGTAGAAATGCTGGAAAACATTTCATTGATTTAACCTTCAAATATATTTATCCAAGAACGGAAACCCCACCAACGTGATTCGCTTAGAATGAATTTGAACAGTAAATTAGACCTGGTTAGTAATTAGGAAAACTGAGCAAGGATGACGTCATCTCACAATGGAGATGGAAAGTCATTCTGCTGTGGCCCTTCCGCTGTGTGAGAGCCTTTAGTCCGGAGCTGACTTCATCAGGTGCTTAGAATTCACAGCAGAGCCACCACTGTGAGAGGAGTGAATCTGGGAAAAAAGATTAATGATAGCACATCTTGTACCGGAGAAGGGAAACGAAAACAGCATAGCAAGGAGCCCTACAAGTGCCGTTAGAAAGCCCACAGCCAGGAGTTACATCCCATTAAGTGACATAAAATTCATGCAGGGAGAAGCCTCATGAATGCAATCTCTGTGGGAAACCCCTCCTTTTTTTTTCCCCAAAACTAACACACACCTCATTGTAGAGCAGAGAATTCATTGTGGAGAAATCTTTATGGATGGATCCACACAAAGAAGCCTGAAGCCGTGACTCACTGCCATTATGCACCCGTGGAGCCTGTGGGCTTCATACTGAGAAGTTGCCCTATGGAAGCTCCTGACGTAAAAGTGACTCTCACTTTACAATGCATGCCTCCCTGAGCAGGAGGGTCAGGGCCCAGGTGAGCCAGGACCCCGCAGAAGCAGATGGCCTTTCAGACTAAGGTCGTTCAAGCAGGGATTCTTCACAGAGGCATTATTACAAAGTAAGGTATAGGGGACGCAAAAGATCCACAGCAATTCAAGACACTAAACCCAGAAACCAAGAAGAGCAAGGGGTTGAGGTCTCTAAGAGAGGGTAGGGAAGGCGCTGTGGCCTCCCACCAGAGGGCACAGGGAGACCACCAGAGGAACGCACGCCCAGCCTCATCCACTACCCCTCTCCCTCCTATCCCCTTCCCAAGAGCCCCTTGGCTGAGCCTATCAGAGGCCAGAGGGCGAGGAATCCTGGGATGTGGCTGGCCTCTTGGTACAGTGAGCAGGTGTGTGGAGGTGAGGATAGGTTTGGAGGGTAAACAAAAGAGGCCAGGCCAGCAGCCAGGAACCCTGGCTGTCATACCTAGAGTAGAGGCCCAGCTGCCTCGCTCCCCCCAGAGTCCCCTGCATGCTACAGAGCCTGGCCTCGAGCAGGAATTCCCCAACATTGCTGAATGACTGTAAGAAGCATGAAGTATGCACACCTGGGCAGAGCTCTCACCAGCAGGAAGCCAGAACTTCCCTGTCTTCTCCAGGGCCTTGGGGAGCACAGGAGCAAGGTGCTGCTGTTATCCACTCGGGATGGTCACCAGACACTTACACAACAAAAACCCCAGTAGGCCTGCGAGAGCTGAAACCTTGAGGACAAAGAGATGGATGAAGGCCCAGAGCGAAGCTTTGAAGCTTCACAAGCACATCTCACGACTGCGCCGTTCTGCCCAGCTCTTATCTCTCTCCTTAACACATGAGAAAATAGGCTCTGAGAGCACAGTTGAGTCCCCCAAGCCACACAGTGTGGGGGATATCAGGTTTGAATCCAGAACTCCCTCCCCCTAAGCCTATGGCCTTCTCACCTCTTAGGACATGGGACAGACTCCACGCTGGGACAATTGCAATGGAGAACAACTCTGTAGCTTTAAGGCAAAAATGTCCCCCTTTTGCTCATGTGTCATAACAACTGTTGGGGCTCAGAATATAGTGTGCAAGGCATGGCAGCTAGGTAGGGCAGCTCGGTGCTGAGAGCTTGGAGCCAAAGAGGAGTGGAAAGGCCTCAGGGCAAGAGCGCTCTGCCCTCTTGACTCCTCCGCTCTTCCTCCCTGGGAGCCTGTCAAAGTTGCTCTTCCCCAGGCCGGGCCTAGACCCAGAACCCTCGCTCACAGCTAGCCATAACACCTAGGAAGTCCACTCTGTCCTTCTGCCTCTCCCTTGAAGACCCACATTCCAGAAGGGTCCTGCCCATCCAGGAGGATGGAGAGCGGCCTCAGCTATGCGGACAGGCCAAGAACTGGGCCATCTACAGCCCTCTTTCAGTCACCTCTGCATGGCTGACATGCTTCGTCAACCTAAGCATGGAAACAGTTTTCCAGGAGTCTTCATGTGTGAAGTCAGCCGTGTCACCTAAAAGTGATCAAATAAATTTGTTATACTTTCCTGTTGTTGACCTGTCTTCTGTTGAGCAGCGTGGGCCCTGACCCCCATGATGGGTGAGGAAAGGTATCATACCTTTCCACCTCTGCACAGCATTAATGCGTTCTCTCTCTATGAGCACTGACGAAAAGCATCTATTAGGTACCAAATTCATAGCTCCAGGCTGGGAGGCAAGCTAATGACTCACTTAGTAACCCCTGTGGTGTTCCTTAACATTTGAAGTAAAAGGGGCAAAGTGCTTTCGTGTGCTAGAAAAGAAGTACCAGCTCAATAGGCGCATGGAAAGGCTGTGTTTTAAAATGTGCTTCTATTTATAATTATTGGCATTTGTACTTTAATGGAAAATGAAAACCCTACTGCTTAACACATCAAGTTGCTCTCAAGAGAAAAATAATAGAAAATCAAACCTTTCTTGACCACCAAACTACATTCTCAAACAGCCTGAATTCCCCAGTAGAACTCGAGTCTCCCTAAATCTTATAGGAGATTTTGGGTCACAAATGCTTCCCTTCTCTTTCTTTTCAGCCCAAAGCTTCCTCACAGGAGCTTTGCTGACCCCAACCAGCAGGCCCAAGGTGGAGCGACTTGAGCATCCATCACTCACAGCATGGGGTTCTTCTCATCAAACACATGGCTCTACCTGCTCCTATTCTCACTGTCGCTGTGCCAGCTGCAGGGAATAGAGCACAAAGAAGATGCAGAGGCTCCACCTTTGTGGATCTTGCACCATCAAATGAAGAAAATGTTGCCAAGGCTCTGGTGGAAATAAGTAAGAGCTGTCACTGTAGGAGCTAGGTAACACCAACAGGGCTGGGGAGACACTGAGGTGCTGCCAAAAGTCCAGAAAGCATCTTGGGGGCAAACCCTAGTTCAACGCCTCCATCCATCTCCCACCATGGCTGATCTTGTGCTACCAACGTGACCTGAGAAGAGATACCCCTTGTTTCTCATAGAATTGACATAAGCATAAGCTTATTTAAATTTAATAACAGCCCTGTTTGACCAACACCTTGCAACACTCTGCACAATGTTAACCACTCACTCTACTGAGCCAGGATAAGCAAGCTCCACCCACCACCTGATGAGGGCTGCGGAAGGACCTTTCTGAGGTGACATTGCAGGTAAGACCAGAGGAAAGGGAGGAGCCAAACACGCAACAACCTCATCATGACAGTGGCCATGGCCTGGAAGAAGAGCAGCCAGCTGGGCGGGAGCACAGGGAGAGGAGCGTGGCGAGGCCACCCTGGAGGAGGCAGAGGCAGAGGGCTTGGGGGCTGCACGGTGGAAAGGGACTCTGGTGACAACCTGAGGATGACAGGAAGCCACTGAAGGGTACAGTGCTGGGAGAATGGATCACAGGGAACAAGAGCAACAAGGGCCCACCTGGGCAGCTGTACCTGGTCCAGGAGAGAGAGGAGTCGTCCAAATGTTTGTGCCAACTTTTGTAAAAGATAAGTTTTAAAAGAACAATGTAGATTTTTCTTGCCTGAGTCTCCCAAAATGAATCACAAGGAGAAGACATTACTCGCAGAGAAGCAGAGCCAGAAGAACACTGAGGTGCTGCCCCCCAAGGTCACAGTGGATAATGGCCACAGCAGGACCTGATCAGTGGGGTAAGGCGGCTGCACATCCTCTTTTTGCTGAGGTGTGTCCATGTGTGCATGTGTCTGCTGAAAGGGTTAGAAGCCCACAGCCCTGAGGCAGTGCATAGTCAGAGCCCAGACCTTGGACTCCAAAACATTCCCCTCCAAAAGGAACCAGAGCTCTTCAGAGAAGTGGCTAATTTGAAGTCAAGAGCAGGGAAGGTACAAAGTGAGCCTGGCACATTTTATTAGACCAGAAAATAAAATTTAAGAAGTGCATCTTGGGAGCATGTCAAAAGGAACAGTTCCTGCTGGTTAAATCCAGGACAATTTGAGCACCAAAATTATTTAGGACAGTAGTCAGTTAGACACCACGGGGAGAGTCAGGACTCCACACAAGCTGAGATAAGTAAGTACCAAACAATAAAATTAAGGGATGAGGGGAGTTCTTTATTCACAGTATGTTGTCAACTGCCAACTGGCAAAAACAGAGAAGGTGGCAGATTTACAATAGCATTATTTTATAATCATCAAAGTAAAGACTAGTTCAGGTAAAAATCATCAAAGAACACTCAAAAAACCCTACATAAATTATATAAACACATGAAGATCAGACAATACACTTTTGAATGATGAACAAGTGATCAAAAAAATCAGGGTAGAAATTTAAAAATTCTTAGACTCAAATGAGAATAGTGACACAACACACCAGAAGCTCTGGGACACTGTGACGGCAGTTCTGACAGGAAAGTTTACAGCCATGAGTGCCTACATAAGAAAATCAAAAAGATCTTAAATAAACAACCTAATGATGCATCTCAAGGCCCTTAAAAAAGAACAAACCAATTCCAAAACCAGTAGAAGGAAGGAAATAACATCAGAGCCAAAATTAATGAAATTGAGAATAAAGCAGGAGGATAAAAAAGGATCAATGAAGCAAAGAGTTCTTTGAAAAGATAAACAAGGCTGATAAGCCCTTAGCCAAACTAACCAAAAGAAAAAGAGAGAAGACTCAAACTAATAAATTAGAGATGAAAAAGGAGAAATCATCACAGACATCACAAAACTCAAGTGGATCATTAGGGACTACTTTGAAAACTCACACTCCAAAAACTCAGAAACCTAGAAGAATGGGTACATTTCTAAACAAATATGACCTGCTGAAATTGAATTAAGAGGACACCAAAAACCTAAATAGGCCAATAACTGGCAATGAAATAAAAACATTAATAAGAAGCTTTCCAACGAAGAAAAGCCCAGAGCCAGAGGGATTTTTCAGCTGAATTCTACCAAACCTTTAATGAAGAACTAAGCAAAAACTCCTTCAACTATTCTATGAAATAGAAAGGGATGGAATACTTCCAAATTCATTCTATGAAGCCAGTGTCACACTCATACCAAAACCAGATGAGGACACATCAACCAGAGAAAACTATACACTAACATCCCTGATGAGCTTAGGTGCAAAACATCTTTTAAAAATATTAACAAATCATATTCAACAATACATAAAGGTTACATATCAGAATAAATTTAGTTTTATCCCAGTGATGCAAAGATGTTTTCATATATGCAAAACAAGAAATGGAATTCACCACATAAATAGAATTATGGGCAAAAATCATATAGTCATCTCAATAGATTCAGAGAAAGTCTTCAAAAAAAATTCAGCACCCACTTATGATAAAAACACTGTAGAAACTAGAGATGGAAGGAATTTACCTCAAAATCATAAAGGCTATACATGACAAACTCAAGGCCAACATCATAGTGAGTGGGAAAAAACTGGAAGTATTTCCTTTAAAATCTGGGACAAGACAAAGATGTCCACCCTCACCACTCCTATTTAATTTAGTGCTAGAAATTCTAGTCAGAATTAGGTTAGGCGAGAGAAGGAAATAAAAGGAATAAAAAGAGGAAGAAATCAAACTATTAAGATGACATCCTATATACTTAGAAGATCCAGAAAGCTCCACCGGAAGACTGCTAGAGCTAATAAACAAATTCAGCAAAGTAGCAGATTAAAAAAAAAGTCAACATAAAAAAACCAGTAGCTTTCTTATACACAAAGAAGGAATCTGCTGAGAAAGAAAGCAGGGAAACAATCCATTCACAACAGCCTCAAAAAATAAAATAAAACACCTAGGAATAAATCTAACATAGGAAGTGAAAAACCTCTACAATGAAAAATATAGAACATTGAAAGAAAATGAAGAGAATCTCAGAAGGTGGAAAGATTTTCCATGTTCATGGATAGGTACAATTAATATTGTTTTAAAAGACAATACTGGTAGGCACAGTGGCACACATTTGTAATCCCAGCAGCTCAGGAGGCTGATGCAGGAGGATGCCAGCCTCAGCAAAAGTAAGGCGCTAAGCAACTCAGTGAGACCCTCTCTTTAAATAAAATACAAAATAGGGCTGAGAATGTGACTCAGTGGTTAAGTGCCCCTGAGTTCAATCCCTGATACCCCTTCCCAAAAAAACCATACTACTAAAAGCAATATACAGATTCAATGCAATCCCCTTCAAAATACCATGACATTCTTCACAGAACTAGAAAAAACAGTCCAAAATTCACAGGGAAGAATAAAAGACTCAGAATAGCCAAAGCAATTCTAAGTCAAAAAAGCAGTGCTGGAGACATCACAGTGCCTGTCTTCAAATTATACTATAGAGCTATGGTAACAAAAACTGCATGGTGCCGGCATAAAGACAGACACAGATCATGGTACCGAATGGAAGACAGAGGCAGACCCACACAGCACCATGATCTGACCCTTGACAAAGATATCAAAAACATACATTGGACAAAAGACAGTCCTTTTAACAAATGGTCCTAGGAAAACTGATGATCCATATATAGAAGAATGACACTAGATCTTTTATTTCTTGCCCTGCACAAAAGTCAATTCAAAATGGATCAAAGATCTTGGAATAAGACCAGAAACTACACAAGTCATAGAAGAAAACATAGTCAACACTCCAGCATGTAGGTGCAGGCAACAACTTTCTCTGTAGGACCCCTAGAACTCAAGAAATAATGCCAAGAGTTAATAAATTGGATAATATCACATTAAAAACTTCTGCACAGCAAAGGAAACAATTAGGTCTGTGAAGAAAGAACCTACAGGATGGGAGGAAATCATTGCTAGTTATCCTTCTGACATAGAATTAATATCTAAAATATATGAAGAACTCAAAAGCTTACCACCAAAAAAATTAATAAGTGGGCAAATGAACTAAACAGACACTTATCAAAAGGAGATATACAAATGAGCAACAAATATATGAAAATAAACACTCAACCTCCTTAGCAATCAGGAAAATGCAAATCACAACTACACTGAGATTTCATCTCACTCTGGTCAGAATGGCAGTCATCAAGAATACAAACAACAATAAATGCTGGAGAGGATTTATTGTATTATTTAGTGGAGAAAGAGGAACACTTTTACACTATTGGTGAGATTGTAAATTAGTACAGCCACTGTGGAAATCAGTGTCGAGGCTCCTCAAAAGACTAGGCATGGAATCACCATAGGACCCAGCTACACCACTTCTCAGTACTTATCCTGAAGAATTGAAGTCATCTTACTACATTGATACATGCACACACATTTTTATAGCAGCACAATTCATAACAGCCAATCTGTGGAACCAGCCTAGGTGTCCATCAACATATGAATGGATAAAGAAAATGTAGTATACATACACAATGGAGTTTTTTTATTCAGCCATGAAGAAGAATGAATATGTCGTTGTATAGATAGTTAATAATATGGGCCCATCCTTGAGTATGACTTAGGACAGGGGAGCTCGTTAGTGAGGAATTTGGAAAAACTTTAAGGAAGCACCCTCAGTGTTATTGTTGGGGCCATCTGGCGCACTAACGAGCTCTTGGTGCCTCAAAACTTTGATCCTGTGAGTTTTGGAACCTGGCCAGTTCCCACCTCACAGAGATTTTACAGCCTAAGGCCAGCTGCATAACGCTGGACTGCATGTTGGGAGGGGTTGCTGTGTCTTTTTAAGCCCTCCAAAGGAGAGAGAAGACAGAAGAAGGGGATCCATCTGGACTGGAGGAGAAGGGATCCATCTGAAGAGGAGAGATTGAATCCATCTGAGAAGAAATTTCAACCAGGGAAGAAAGAATCTGATGCTTTGAGTAAGAAGAAGGAACCTGATGATGAGAAGAAGGAAGCTGACGTGCGAGGTGGAAGGCAGACTCTCTCACCTGTGCTGTTTTCCCCCACTCTTAGTGTTGCTGATTTTACCCAAGGCTGGGTGTTAAAGGTGATGATGACGCTTTAAGTGGACAAGAAGGATTCTCACCTATGATTCTACCCTCGTTGTTGCTGATTTTGCTGATTTTACCTGAGGATAGGTGTTGAAGGTGTTGATGCTGTTGTGAGTAAAGAAGAAGGATTTTGAATGGTGCTTTGAGGAGAAAGACTCTGAAGGTGATGATGGTGCTTTGAGGAGGAAGGCTCTTACCTATGTGTTTGTTTTTTTTACTCAAGGCTGGGTACTGGAGGTAATGATGATGCTTTGAGTGTACTTGCAAACCCGTGTTGTGTTATCCAATGTTGATTGATGAGTGCTTATTGTGCTGGAACTGCTCTCTCTCTTTCTGTTCTTCTATCTTATTGATTCATTATATACAAGACTCAATATTGCAAAGTATAACTGTTGCTTGCTTTGTTATATCGTCTCATATTAAAACTTATAAAACCCATCCTGTTGTGAGGCTGGTTATTCACCCCACAAATCTGCCTAGATAAATTAGTCTGAGCTCAGCAATTCTTGGTCATAGATCCAGACCAAGACAGTCATTTGCAGGAAAATAAATGGAACTTGAGAACTTTATGTTAAACAAAACAAGTCAAACACATAGTCAAAGGTTGCATGTTTTTTCTCATGTGGAGGATAAGGAGGAAAAAGGGAAAATACTGGGGAATGATATTGGTCAAATTATACTGTTACATGGTGAGCATGTACAAGAATTAAACATCAACAAATCACAGAATTATGTACAACTATAATGCCCTAATAAAAAAACATAGAAAAAATAAAGCTATGTACAGTCTGGGAAAAAACACTGTGGCTCTATCACTATGATATTCTGATTGTAGTTCTGACGCTGGATGAGTCACTCGATACCTCTAAGCCCACACACCTTTCACTGTGAAATGTGGTCAGGTCATTACTGCCCATCCAGCCGTTTATGACGCCACTTTTCTTTTCTAATCCAGACTTATAGGGAAAAAAGTTGGGACTATGTTTTTAAAACTATGTTTTTGTGTGTTTTCCACACGGACCATGTATTGCTTTAGGAAAAGCATAATTGTAATTAGCTAAATAAGTTAAAAAGTACGTGTTCAAATGGAGTGTTATTCAGCCATAGAGAGAAGTGAAATCATGGCATTAGTAGGAAATGCACGCAGCCAGAGAACATCATGTTAAGTGAAATGAGTAGGACTCAGAATGTCAAGGGTCGTAGGTTTCCTCTCATATGCTAGAGAGGAAAAAAGAACAAAGTTGGGGAAGGATCTCCTAAAAATCAAAGGGAGATCAATAGAGGAAAGGGACTAAGGGACAGGAGGCATCAAGGGAGAGGGAACGGCTGGGAGTGATATTGGGCAAATTATACTGTTCTGTTGTGTACTGTGTGCATGTGTGAGTGTGTAACAACAAATCCCATTAATATGCACAACTATAATGCACCAATAAAAAAATGTGGGGGGAAAAAGGTATGAGTTCATATAGAAAGTCCCAGAGGAATATTCTAAAGAGTTATCACAGTTACATCTACAGATTGAGACTGGTGGGAAGGGAGGAGGCAAGAAAATACACTTTTTTGCTTGATGCATTTATATAACACTTGAATATTCTGACAAGTGTGTATATTTTATTCCTTTTATATTCCAAAAATAAATAAGTAAAGGGGAAATATAAAAGAAATGTGATTAGAATCTGCCACTGGGCTTCAGTGACTCAGGGCATTTGTGGCAAATGACGGCCTTGACCATCCTGCCTTCCTTAATTGAGTTCTCTGAAAGGATTCAGCATCACACAGGCATTTTTCTCCCTGAAATGCTCAGCTTTAACAAAATTCTGAGTAGAAGCATGACCATGAGTCACAATTACAGGAAGGACTTATAAATATTATGTAAAAACTGCCAAAGGCAACATGGTCGGAGTTGGTGCACGTGGGCGTGTTTCACTCGGACAGAGGAACGCCAACAGGTCATTCTGCCTACTTTTGTGCCACGCTGTCCACGTCCCAAATCTTTGGATGAATCCTCACTTCTGGTCACACAAGTTTGCGGAAGTCACCACAACCATGTTCAGGTCCAACAAGCAGGCACAAGAGACCCTTCCTGCAGCCTGCCACGTGGAGACCATCATTTTGAAGAACACATTTCTCTGCACCCAAGTATTTGTAAAATAACTACATCAACACAATTTTGCAGGGATGATAGAGGAGCCCAGTGGAGGACAGGCTGGAAGTGTTGGCCAAGAGAGTCTGTCCATCCAGCAAACCCTTCTCCTCAGTATTTCAACAAAATCTCACCGTGTCAGAATTTTTCTGTGGCTTCCATCCTTCCTCAAACATTGAACCAGACTCAGCCACACTTCCCCCTGTCATTGTTCATTCCCACTGCCTCCCAGAAACCCACTCCCCCCAACTTCAGCAAAACACACAAAAAACAAACAGAAGACTTTCTGTCCTCCAGCCAAGCTTCCCTCGGGCATCCTGTACTTTCTACAATTAGATATAAAACTGGCCTTTCCCAAATTAGTTATTTTTGTGCTCCTTTCACATCAGTGTATAACCTGTCCTAAAACCAATTGAAAAATTTTAAGAGCAAACATTTTGATACTTAATAATTTTGACTGTAACATAGATGGCCACTTCTAAAAAGACAACAGTACCACTTGCTGTGTTAGGCAAGATATGCTGGCTGATGTGGCAAAGACCAACTCAAATTCTCAGTGGCATCATATGTCAGAAATGCTTCTCATAATACCCTAACGTTCACAGCCCAGGCAGCCTTCGGCAGTGCAGCAGGCCCCCGAGGACCCAGAACCCTGAGCGACATCGACCTGCTGCCTGCCCTCTGTCCATTTGTAACTCTAACCACTGATTGGAGGTTGAGAACCAGCACTCGAATGCCTGCACCTTGAAGCAAAAACCAAGACCCACTGGCCAAAGAAAGTCCCATAGCCATGCTAACTTCCAGAGGACAAAGGGCTGCAATCCTCCTGCGTGCCCAGAGGTGGAGGAGAGCCAGACACTGGTGAGTAGTAGAGATGCCCATGCGCACACACCACGAGAGGGGAGCACATCCAAAACACACAGTAAAGGTGTCCTTCAGTGTTAGCCAGGCTTCTGGCCTGCCCAAGGGAAGGAGTCAAAGGTAGAGAAGGACTAAAGAAATACCAGCAAGTGGGCTGGGGTGTGGCTCAGGGTAGAGCACTTAGCTGGCATGTGTGAGGCCCTGGGTACCACCAAAAAAAAGAAAAGAGAGCAGGAGAAGAAATTTTAGAAAAATAAGATTTCTAACAGGTCATAAAGGACAGTAACTCCAAAATAAGTACAATGAAATTCAACCAAGATTAAACTGGAGGAGGGAGTTAAAGTGCCTGCCTAGCTTCTTGCTTGAAACCAAGAAAAGGAAATATTTAAAACAGCCTATTATTACTGTATCCATTCAGAGAATTGCCAACATTAGCTCTCATAATTAAGACTATGTGGCAACAATGAAAAATTCCTGTACTAAATTAAAAACTGCAAACTGTGAAAGTGCGACTCTGAGGTATCTAGTTCAGGAGAAGGTGCCTAGGAATCCCAAGGACAAGGAAGAAACCGTCCGACTCACTAGGTGTCTGTGGGGGACCCCATCTGTGCTCTGGGCCTCCAATGTCACTGTCACTTAACCCTAGAATTATCACATTACAAAAAGGGGATGCCAACTCCAGCTGACCAGTGAGGACACTGAGTCACAGAAGGGCTAAAGCCAGTCCGCGTGTTTCAGTCAGCTTCTTAGCTGCTGTGACTAAATGACCTCACCACCACAACTATAGAGGAGGAAAATTTTATTTAAGGGCTCATGGTTTCAGAGGTCTTAGTCCATAGACAGCCAGCTCCATCATGGTGGAAGAGCATGGCAGAGGGAAGCAGCTCACATGATGATCAGAGGCAGAGACACTCCACTTGCCAGATACAAACGTACCCAAAGCCATGCCCCCAATGCCCACCTCCTCCAGCCACACCCCACCACTTCAGTTACCACTCAGTTAATCCCTATCAGGGGGTTAATTCATTGATTGGGTTAAGGCTCTCACCACCCAATCATTTCTCCTCCAAACTTTCTTGCATTGTCTCACACTTGAGCTTTTGGGGGACACCTCACATCCAAATCATAACACCATGTCATATAGCTTATTACAAGAAATGGAAATCTTTTCTTAATATTTTTTAGTTGCATATGGAATTGATGCCTTTATTTGAGTTTATGTGGTGCTAAGATCGAACCCAACGCCTCACTCGTGCTAGGCAAGCACTCTACCGCTGAGCTACAACTCCAGGCCTTGAAATGGAAATCTTGCTGGGTGCAGTGGCCACATGTGTAATCCCAGTGGCTCAGGAGGTTCAGGCAGGAGGATTGCAAGTTCGAGGCCAGCCTCGGCAATTTAGCAAGGCCCTAAGCAACTTAGCAAGATCCTGTCTCAAAATAAAAAAAATAAAAAGGGCAGGGATGTGGCTCAGTGGTTAAGCACCCCAGGTTTAATCCCCAGTACATAAATAAATAAGTAAACAAACAAACAAAGAAGTGGAAATCTCAACACTGCTCTGTCTGATACAGAAAGCTTGAGCCAGAAGCAGATTCTCTTAATTTTTTTTTCAATAGGACACAATACCTTTATTTTATTAATTTATTTTTATGTGGTACTGAGGATCAAACCCAGTGCTTCACACATGTGCAGCGAACACTCTACCACTGAGCCACAACCCTAGCCCCGGATTCTTTCAATTTTAAGAGTGACTCTCACTTTCCAAAGACCCATATAAACAAAAAATAGTGCATCTCTTTATTATCCATGAATTGATTTTGAATCCCAGCCCTCATTTGACTAGCTAGTAAGAAACTCAGCTCTGATTGTGGGTAGAGTTAAACCACCAGGTCCCCCACTGCCTGCTTCCCCAGAGCCGGGACAGATGTAGGGTACTCACCAGCAGGGGCTGGGGAGCTGCCTGTGGGGACTGTCGTCTGTCTACAGCAACTGCAGCTAAGAAGACCCTTCCTGTGTCCTCTGTGGTCAGATTCCTTGGCTTTGCTCCAAACCCACACTCCAACAGTGGGACCAGGAATCTCTGCCAATGCTGTTAGCCCTCGCCTGGGCGGCACCCTGCCCTGCAGCAGACTCAGCCTTCTCTGTGACGCTCTACAAGGTCCTCCTCCCCCCGCCCCCCCGGGGGTTTCCAAGGAGCAGAGCTCAGGATCCCACTGCTCTGAGAACCAGGGCTTTTTTCCTCCTGGCCCAGTCTACGGGATGTTTTCTTAAATCTAGGAAAACTTTATCTCTTTTAATATTTCTATTAGCATTCCCTCTCCCTAAACACCATTTTTCATTTTCAGGGGCTCAGGCCTAAAGCCACAAAGTCAGACAGCTTCCACGTCCAGGAGACTACATGCTCAACACCAGCGGGGGCGCAGGGTGGAAGGTTGTGGGGAGCCTGCCCATCCAGAGAAGGAAGCGCACACTCAGCTCCAGCCATGAGTTAGCACGTGGCAATTCTAGGACCACAGCTGCCAGATAATCTGATATTCCTGGACATCTCAGAAATCCAGACATTTACGTGAAATTTTCCAATTGTTTCAATACTGTGCAAATCAACTAAAAACACCTTTTGAGCTATGAAGGGCCCAGTGAAGGCCAATTTGTAGCTCTTAGAATTTGGAGGGGGGAAAAAAACAGGAAAAATGTATCCCTCAGGTAGTTTCAGCTTTCTGACTAACATGAATTTTCACCAGAGAAGGAAAACACAGAAGTGGCTCCCAACTTGCATGGGAAAAAAGGAAAAACAAAGACAAGAAAATAAAAAATTATTCTATTTATTGTGTTCATTATATAAGTTATAGAAAGTCTAAGACTATTTTAACTTTAGCCCCAGTTTATTGGTTAGGATTCATCGGGTGTATAAATAATAGAGGGGAAAAACTAGCTAAAACACAGAGTTTTTACTACTTGTGTAACTCAAAAGGGCAGATCTGGCTTTCGGTTCAATTCACTAATGATTCAGACACTGTCACAGAAACCTGGCTCCTCCTCATCTGTGTCTTTCTCAGGTCAAACATCCTGGCACGATGGCAGCAGCCTCTAGCCAACTTGTCTTCAGGTTCAAATACAAGCAGTTTCTTTCCTAGGATGCCCACCCTGAGACTCCTTGCATTTCATTGGCTTTTTAAAAAGTTTATCTATTTTTATTTTTTAAAGCAAAAGAATGCATTGCAAGTCACAGTACACATATGGAGCACAATTTTCCATTCTATGGTTGTAAACAAGACAGAGTCACACATTCGTGTCTTCATACATGTACCTAGGGTGGTGATGTTCATCTCATTCCACCATCTTTGCTAACCCCACACTCCCTCCCTTCCCCTACCTCCCCTTTGCCCTATCCAAAGTTCCTTCATTTCTCCCATGTTTCCTACTCCCACCGCCATTATGGATCAGCATCCTTTTATTAAAGAGAACATTCGACCTTTGGTTTTGAGGGATTGGCTTACTTCACTTAGCATGATGTTCTCCAACTCCATCCATTTACCTGCAAATGCCATGATTTTATTCTCTTTTAATGCTGAGTAATATTCCATTGTGTATATGTACCACAGTTTCTTTATCCATTCATCTATTGAAGGGCATCTAGGTTGCTTCCACAATTTAGCTATTGTGAATTGTGCTGCTACAAACATTGAAGTGGCTGCATCACTGTAGTATGCTGAATTTAAGTCTCCAGGGTATAGGCCAAGGAGTGGGACGGCTGGGTCAAATGGTGGTTCCATTCCAACTTTTCTAAGGAATCTCCATACTGCTTTCCAGATTGGTTGCATCAATTTGCAGTCCCACCAGCAATGTGGGAGCATGCTTTTCCCCCGTATCCTTGCCAACACTTATTGTTTGTATTCTTGATAACTGCCATTCTGATCCGTGTGAGATAAAATCTTAGAGTAGTTTTGACTTGCATTTCTCTAATGGCTAGAGATGTTGAACATTTTTTCATATATTTGTTGATGAATTGTATATCTTCTTCTGAGAAGTGTCTGTTCAGCTCCTTAGCTCATTTATTGATTGGGTTGTTTGTTTTTTTGGTGTTAAGTTTTTTGAGTTCTTTATATATCCTGGAGATCAGTGCTCTATCTGATGTGCATGTGGCAAAAATTTGCTCCTGGAATATAGGCTCTCTGTTCACCTCATTGATTGTTTCTTTTGCTGAGAAGAAGCTTTTTAGTTTGAATCCATCCCATTTATTGATTTTTTTATTTTATTTCTTGTGCTTTAGGAGTCTTGTTAAGGAAGTCAGGGATTAATCTGACATGATGAAGGTTTGGGTCCACTTTTTACTCTATTAGGTGTAATGTCTCTGGTCTAATTCCCAGATCCTTGATCCACTTTGAGATGAGTTTTGTGCATGGTGAGAGAAAAGAGTTTAGTTTCATTTGCTACATATGGATTTCCAGTTTTCCTAGCACCATATGTTGAAGAGGCTCTTTTCTCCAGTGTATGTTTTTGGCACTTTTGTCTAGGATGAGATAACTGTACATATGTGAGTTTGTTTCTGCATCTTCTATTCTGTACCATTGGTCTACATGTCTATTTTGGTGCCAATACCATGCTGTTTTTGTTACTATAGCTTTGTAGTATAGTTTAAGGTCTGGTATTGTGATGCCTCCTGCTTCGCTCTTCTTACTAAGGATTGTTTTAACTATTCTGGGTCTCTGACTTTTTCAAATGAACTTCATGATTGCTTTTTCTATTTCTATAAGAAATGATGTTGGGATTTTAATTGGGATCACATTGAATCTGTATAGCACTTTGGGTAGTATGGCCATTTTGACAATATTGATTCTGCCTCTCCAAGAGGATAGGAGATATTTCCATCTTCTAAGGTCTTCTTCAATTTCTTTCTTTAGTGTCCTGTAGTTTTCATCTTAGAAGTCTTTCACCTCTCTTATTATATTTATTCCCAAATATTTTTTTGAGGCTATTGTGAATGGGGTAGTTTTCCTGATTTCTCTTTCAGAAGATTCATCACTGATGTATAGAAGTGCATTTGATTTATGGGCATTGATTTTATATCCTGCAACTTTGCTGAATTCATTTATTAATTCTAGAAGTTTTCTGGTGGAATTTTTTAGATCCTCTAAGTTTAGTATCATGTCGCTGGCAAATAATGATAGTTTGAATTCTTCTTTTTCTATTTGTATCTTTTTAATTTCTTTTGTTTGTCTAATTGCTCTGGCTAGAGTTTCAAGGACTATGACGAATAGCAGTGGTGAAAGAGGGCATCCCTGTCTTGTTCCAGTTTTAGAGAGGATGCTTCCAACTTTTCTCCATTTAGGGTGATGTTGGCCTTGGGTTTAGCATAGATTGCTTTTACAATGTTGAGCTATGTTCCTTGTATCCCTAGTTTTTCTAGTGTTTTAAACATGAAAGGGTGCTATATTTTGTCAAACACTTTCTCGTCATCAATTGATAAAATCATATGATTCTGTCTTTAAGTCTATTGATGTGATAGATTACATTTATTGATTTCTATATGTTGAACCAACCTTGCATCCCTGGAATGAACCCCACTTGATCATGGTGCACTATTTTTTTAATATGTTTTTGTGTGCAACTTAACAAAATTTTATTGAGAATTTTTGCATCTATATTTATCAGGGATATTGGTCTAAAATTTTCCTTTTTTGATGTGTCTCTGTCTGGTTTTGGAGTCAGGGTGATACTACTCTTGTAAAATGAGTTTGGTAGGGTTCCCTCCTTTTCTATTTCATGGAATAATTTGAGGAGTGTTGGAGTTAGTTCTTCTTTGTAGGTCTTGTAGAACTTGGCTGAGAATTCTTCTGGTCCTGGGCTTTTCTTGGTTGGTAGACTTTTTTTTTAATATATTTTTTTAGTTGTAGATGGACACAACATTTTTATTTTTATTTATTTTATGTGGTGCTGAGGATCGAACTCAGTGCCTCACGCATGCAAGGTGAGCGCTCTACCACTGAGCCACAATCCCAGCCCCGGTTGGTAGGCTTTTGATGGCATCTTCTAATTCCTTGCTTGTAATTGATCTGTTTAAGTCATGAATGTCTTCCTGGTTCAGTTTGGGTAGGTCATATGCCTCTAGAAAATTGTCAGTGTCTTTAGGGTTTTCTATTTTACTGGAGTATAAATTTTCAAAATAGTTTCTAATTATCCTCTGTATTTCAATACAGTCTGTCATGATAGTTCCTTTTTCATTGTGAAGTTTAGTAATTTGGATTTTCTCTCTCCTTCTTTTCATTAGGGTGGCTGAGGGTTTGTCAATTTTATTTATTTTTTCAAAGAACCAGCTTTTTGTTTTGTCAATTTTTTAAATTGTTTACTTTGTTTCAATTTCATTGATTTCAGCCCTGATTTTAATTATTTCCTGTATTCTACTTCTTTTGGTATTGGTTTGTTCCTCTTTTTCTAGGGCTTTGAGATGTAGTGTCAAGTCATTTATTCTTTGACTTATTTTTTTTAATTAATGGGCTTAATGCAATAAACTTTCCTCTTAGCATTGCCTTCATAGT
>CM053401.1:174531427-174554144 GCA_028644305.1 Xerus rutilus
CTAAGCCCAACAATATTGTCTATCTGGCTAATTATGTGTTGTTCTGCCCCTTAGGCTTCTTTTATATCCATCATCATTGAGTTGGTACAGACTGAGCTGCCTGCCTGTTTTTCTCATGGGTAAAGGTCCAGAATCACATCAAAAGCCACCTTGTATACACGGGCTTGAGTCTGCTAAGGGAGAAAGGTCCAGGAATCAAGGCCTGGCGGTCTATTGCTGATTGCTGGTCCACAAGAGAATGAGTCATAACCAGTACATTGGGAGCAAAGCAGCTTTTGTTTATGAAGCACCGATGCCAGTGACTGTTCTCTTATTAATTCCCACAACAGCCCTAAAAGGCAAGAAGCAATCATCGTCTCCTGTGGTACCCATGGGCAAGCTGAGGAACAGAGAAGTTGAACAACTCCTGGCTGTAGGCAGGTCTGGTGGTCATGAAAGTCCAGATCCCATGATAACTAACTAATGTAGTTCTTCTCAACAGGCAAAACACAACCCACCCAAAAGAGGAGCTTTTCTCGGCTCCTCTGAAACCCATCAAGAATTTCTCCAGCCCACTACTTCTCTGACTGTCGTCATCCAACCTTGGGCAGCTCCAGCATGTCTGGATGCCCTGGCCCCACCCTAGACCAACGC
Source organism: Xerus rutilus (assembly GCA_028644305.1). NCBI lineage: Eukaryota > Metazoa > Chordata > Mammalia > Rodentia > Sciuridae > Xerus > Xerus rutilus. The sequence continues at coordinate 174,532,061 of CM053401.1, forward strand.
ACCTGAACCTGGGGAGGGGAGTATGATCAAGGCCCCAGGAGCCTATAAAGCTCCCCAGGTGGTTGCAGGGAGCTGCTGAGGCTGAGAACCAGCAGGTGCCAGCCTGTTCTTCCTGACTGGCTCCCAAGGAAAAGAGAGCCTCTACTAGGAATGGCTTATATTTGAATGTAACTGTCTTCCTCTTCCTTTCTTTCTTCTTTTAAATTAAAATGTTTATTGCACCAGAAATAGTTCTAACCCTGACATTAACAGTGTCTGGGGTAAGAGTTCAAATTGAAGTTCACATATGTAAGTCTCAATATTTATGTTATCAAAAGTAACAAACTAAAATGAGTTCTATCCTCCTACCTTGCCAAATACACCCACCTAACAACAAAATGGGAAGAAATGTGCACTATAACAGTTAATGCAAATAACTATGGATAGAGAACATTCAAAATAAATTACATTTTCTGCCTCAAATTGTGCTATGCTCTTGGGCAGAGTGGAAATGGGAAGATGACCTTGCACAGAGTCCCTCCAGCCTGCAGGTCAGGGGCCTGGCTCCCTCGCCCTCCTCTACTGTACCATGAAACCCACGGACAGTTTCTTGCCCTCTTTTTGAGAAGGCAGTTCTTTCATCTCCCACAAGCTTCAAGCATAAGCCTTCCCAGCACCCTAAACACCCAGTTTACAGGCCACGAGATTTTGCCTTACCCCTTTCTGCCCAGATCTAGAACTTTCTGCCCAGAAGTATCCAGATTCCCACCCCCACTAACAACACCTGGACCTTGTCCCTTTCTTTCCTCCCACCCCAGACTCAATCCTTCACCCTGAAGGACCTTGGCTACCCCTTAGGCTGAGGGGATCACTCATGAATGGTGCATCATGGGAAAATGGGCCAGAAGCCCTGGGAGAAGGTTTGGGAACCTGTGAGCAGGGAACTGCTTCCAGGGTCCTGAACCTGCAGGCAGTGCAGAGGAGAGGGCCTGGGTGATAATAGGCATGTGCACTTTGCTCCATGGGCTCTGCCCCAGGCAGCCAAGGGAGGGTCAGAGTGGAGTCCTGCCTGGGGTGAAAGATGCTGGGGTACAGGGGCCATCCTTGCCAGGCTCCAAGGCCTGTGCCTGTCCTGCCTGCCTTGCACCAACTCTGTCAGCTCTTGCAAGGAGCTAGGGCTGAGGGACTGTTGTCATCCCTATCGTAGGTGCCAAGCAGACATTGCACAAGGCAGGGAACGTCTCAGGATTCTGTGCCTATGGGCAGGCAGAGTTGGAACTGCGATCCAGCTCTAGGTGAAGGCCTCTGGTGTCTCCTCTCCCTGCTGTCCCAACTACACCCCTTGCAGTGGGTCTCAGCAAAGCCCAGTTGCCTTCCCCATCTCCACACCCCAGTATGATCTGCTCAGCTCTGTCCTCTCAGGATCACCAACCACAATCTTCAGAACAGGCTATGCTAACCACGAGGACACCAGGGTCATCCGCTGAGGACCGGCTTAAAGGACTCCATGTCAATTCTCAGATCTCAAGTGCTCATTCCAATGCTGACCCCAGGACATTCCTGCCTGAGGGGCACACTGAGCCTCCTGCCCACTCTTGCCCTCCCTCTCCTTCATAATCATACTCCTCCCTGAAGGAGAGAAAGGCCCACTCTCCCCTCCCCAAATTTATTACAGTCATTGTCCCCAGGCAGGAAAAACAGGGGCATCAGGCAAGCAGGTTCATTCCAAACACCGCAGGAGGTGTTGAGAGAATGAAGGGCCCTGAGCTCTTCCACAAGTCCAGTAGCAGCTTCCATTTCTTTGCTTTTAACAATATTATTAGTAGTCAGCCTGTAGATTATTAAAACTAAATTTTGTGACAAATCACCACATGATTTTTGGCATAAAACTCAGAAGGAGCATAAATAACTGAATGTCAGTGCTACAGCAAAACTCCCTTATTCCCATTAGCTCATTTATGTGTGAATGCGGTTTCTCAGCATTTACATCTCTAAAAAATGAAGAGCAAGAACAGAATCAATACTGAATCCTGTGTCCTCAGAGCGATAAGTAAGCTCCATTTGAACAGCCTGGTTTTAAAAGCTCTATTCATCTTATTAGGAGATTCAATCCAAAGATGTTACTTTTATGCTCAATAATTATTTCTCCTAGCTTGTAATGAGCTTGCATTATCCAGCTCAGCTATATTAATAATAGTTGGATTTCAATCTAAAAGATTATTTTAGGCACTAAAAGTTTCATAGTGCCAGAAACCAGGTTTTTGCTTCAGTGTCTATGTTTGCTTGCAAAAAAATCATGATCAATAAAAGTCTTTGAAGCATAAATTCATATTTTATTAGAATAAAACTGTGCAGAAATAAAAAATAAATTGGAAATCTAGAAGAAGGGGGACAATATAAAAATTTAAAGAATTTTTCATACATTTTAAAATGAATGTGGACTTGGATATAATTTTTAACATCTTATAACTTTTATAACATCTTTATTTTAAAATATAATTGTTTATAATATACCAAAAGTGATCTTTTTTGCAACTATTTAAACTTGCAGAGGAAAATTTTTGAATGTCAACTTCAAAATGCATAAAAGTAAGTCATGTTATGGCCTAAAGGTATCCCCCAAAACTCCGATATTGAGAGCCTAACCCCGATGGGATAATATCAGAAGGTGGAGCTCTTGGAGAAAATTAGGCCATGAGATTGTCCCTCAGGAAGGAGCCCTAGGGAGCTCTCATACCTCCTGCCATGGGAGGACATAACAAGAAGACAAGCCTGCAACCAAAGGAGGCCCTCCCTGGGCCAGACCACGTGGACAACCTTATCACAGACCTCTAGCCTCCAGAGCGGTGAGAAAGAAATTTCTGTTGTTTGGAAGCCACTCATTCTGGGTACTTTGTTATAACAGTTGTACTAGGACAGTTTTTCTAAACAATTTTGGGGTGACACACAAGAAAAATCTGCCATTTACTTGGCTGCCAGTCCCCAGTGGGGATGTGGTCTGGTTTCAGTATCTATCTAACTGTTACAGTGTTTTGATTTCTCCCTGGCAGCCTTACCTCTCCAAAGAAACTTGAAGCAAAGTCACATATTTCTTTGTGTCCTGTCCTCCTAGAACCAAACCCTGACTCCAGCATCTCCATCTGCTCCCCTAGAAGAAGGTGTGAGCTGAGTCTCCTGGCTGGTTATTGTGTGTGCACTATAGACACTTGTGAAAGCCCTCCAGGTATTAATTTCCTCAAGGGTGAAATAAAGACAGGCCCATGTTCCTACTGTGTCTATCATGAGATGTTTATATGCCTCAAATAGGACCAACTTTTCTCCTTGCTTTAACACCAATTTTTCAAGTCTTATTTTGCAGCTTATTTGCTTGTTCTAGGGTCAAAAATCCCCCAAATCACAATAAAAACCCTGCCCCAAAAAAGCAATGAATCCCAAAACAAGTGAATTTATTCCATCTTTCTTGCACAATGAACCAAATATGGTCCAAAATTTCTTCTCAAAATTCCCTATTCCCTTTAGCCATCTAATATTTGATAGCCTTCTAATAAATGGTGCTGGGAAAACTGGATGGCTAATTGTAGAAAAATGAAATTTCACCCTGCACAAAACTCTAATCAAAATGGATCAAAGACACAATTAGATCAGAAACCATATAACTGCTTGAAGAAAACACAGGTCGACACTCCATCATATAGGTGCTGGCACAGACCTCCTTTACAAGACCCCCAAAGCACAAGAAATAAAACCAACAATCAATAAATGGGATGCCATTAAACTAAAAAGCTTGTGCAGATAAGGAAACTACTGAGAGCATGAAGAGAGCCTGCAGAATAGAGAAAATTTTGGCCAGCTACCCTTCCAATAGGGGATTAATATTCAGAATATACAAAAAAAACTTAGCACAAAAAAAACCACCAATCAATAAATGGGCAAAAGAACTAAACAGAAAGTTCTCAATAGAAAAACACAAAATGCCAATAAATACATGAAAAAATATTCAACATCTCTAGCAATCATGGAAATGTAAATCAAAACTACACTATGATTCCATCTCATTCCAGTCAGAATGGCCATCGTCAAAATACAAGCAATAATAAATGCTGGCGAGGTTGTGGGGAGAAAGGAGCACTTATAGTTTTGTTGTTGAGACTGCAGGCTAGTAAAACCACTCTGGAAAGCAGTTTGGAGATTTCTCAAACAACTAGGGATGGAACTTCCACGTGACCCAGCTATCCCACTCCTGAGTATTTTCCCAAAAGATCTAACTAAAATCAGCGTACTATAGCAACACAGCCACATCAATTTTTATAGCAGCTCAACTGACAATAGCAAAATTATGAAATCAACCTAAATGCCCATTAAAATATGAATGGCTTCAGAAATTGTGAGAGATATGTGTCTATATAGGTATATAGATATAGACATGTCTCCATTGTGTGTGTGAGACTCCTGCTCTCCATTGCTTTGGCCAAGGGAGTGTCAGTGGTGAACATTTATGTGTACACTCCATACTCCCACAAGCTTTCTTCTAGAAATTGATCCTAGAAAAATAATCAGATCAATCAGATTTCTGCACAGCAGTATTCATCATAATGGTATGGATCATTTTTGAAATTCCAAAATACCTGTATATCCAACTATAGTAATAACTAAATTAGTTATGATCCAGTCACAGAATTAGTGTTATACAACCTTTAAAATCAAGTTTCAAAAAAATTTTTAAATGTGGGGAAATGCCCACACAGAATGCTAAACTTAGGGCTGGGGTTGTAGCTCAGTGGTAGAGTACTTGCCTAGCACATGTAAGGCACTGGATTCAATCCTCAGTACCATATAAAGATAAATAAATAAAATAAAGACACTGTGTTCATCTACAACTAAAAAATATTTTAAAAATAAAATAAAATAAAGCATAGGCAACATCAGATGTCAGCAAAGATGTGAAACAACCAGAACTCTCAGATTGTTGGCAGAGGGCTGGGGCTGTAGCTCAGCAGTAGAGTGCTCGCCCAGCATGCACAGGCCCTGGGCTGAGTCCCCAGAATTGAAAAAAAAATAAATAATAACAATTAATTCTAAAAGAAGAATGTTGACAGGAAATTAATTGGATAAAATCCCTTGAGTTATAATCCTGGCAATCCACTGCTGGGTATTTAGCCAGAAAAATGAAAATAAATTCTCACAATACTTAACACAGGGATTTCCACAGCAGCTTGACTCCTAATAGCTGAAAACAGGCAACAGCCAAGGCATCCTTCACCAGGAGGGAAAAACAGCCATGCCGTGTACATTCAGATGAAGGGCATGCAGCAATAAAAAGGGACAAATTACCAACCCAAGCACGGTACAGATGAGTCTCAGAAGCCCTTTGTTGAGGGCAGGAAGCTTTCCCAAAGCGTCAGGCGTTGTCTGGTCCCACTACGTGAGTTCCAGAACAGGGCAGCCTACCAAAGCTGGGAAGTCAGAAGTCGCCCTTGGAGGATGAAATATTCCTTCCAGGAATACACTGGAAAAGCCGAAGGGACTTTTGTTGGGAGGTAAAAATACTGACAGGGATTTGAATAACAGAAGTACATTTTTTTTCAAAACTTAGGAAATGTTCATCTAAAATTTATGCATCCCACTGTATATAAATTTTACCTCATAAAACTTTAAAATATTGAGCTCTAATTAATCTATGTATGCTGAAGTATTTAGGCAGAAGTATACAGATATCTGTAGGTTATTCTGAATTGCACCAAAACCCAAGATGCATTAGTGAATAGAGAGAGAGACGGATGCATCACAGAATGAGCATGATAAGCACCAATGGCAGAGCTTAGGCTGGAGGTTACAGATGCTCAGTGTAAGGTCCTTCCAGCTTTGCTGCATATTTGAAAATTTTCATAATAAAACGTTGGAAATAAAACCACAATGTATAAGACAACTGCAATTTTGGCACAAAAAAAGAGAAATATTTGCATCTGTATTTGCTTGTCTAGAAAAAGAAATTACTGGAAGGGTACATACCAGAATTTGAAACAGAGTTTGTTGATGGATGACAAATTTATAAGAAATAATTTGTCTTTACACTTTTCTCTTTCAACTTATCTAAAATAAAAACATATTATATTCCAATTATAAAAGTAAAACTAAGTGGATTCTTGTAGATGCTCTCAGGCGATCAAGCACCGGCAAGCTAGCTGCAGAGTGGAATTGCACAGAAGGAAACTAGACGTGTGCAGGACAGAGAGGAGCGCGAACTCATCATTGAGAATGAAGCCAGAAGTGAAGATATCCACTTGAATTAATTAAGAGAACTCAAATTAAGCTGGGTGCGGTGGCTCAAGCCTGTAATCCCAGCACTTAGGGAGGCTGAAACAGGAGAATCGCGAGTTCAAAGCCAGCCTCAGCAATGGCGAGGTGCTAAGCAACTCAGTGAGACCCTGTCTCTACATAAAACACAAAATTGGGCTGAGGATGTGGCTCAATGGTCGAGTGCCCCTGAGTTCAATCTCCAGTACCAAAAAAAAAAAAAAAAAGAACTCAAATTAAACAGCAGGGACAAAACAACAGATGTTGAGGGACAGTCACATTTAACATTGACATCCTTTTTGACAAATGGGGAAACAGTGTCCCAAAGGGAGAAGGGCCACATGGAACAGGCTCTTTCCAAAACGGTCTTCTTTTACCTTCTTCCTGCGCAACCTGTGGTTGACCTTCAGCCTTCCGCACCTGAAGCATCAAAGCTAGTACTTGCCCCTCTCCACCCAGGACCCGCCATCCACTGCTCAAGAGCTCAGCTGTGCCTCAGAGACTGGAATTTGACCCTTTCTCATCCAGATCTTCACAGCTGAGCAACGTTCAGCGTGTCTCTCAACTCCTCCCAACTTCACTCTCCTCCTCTGCAAAATGGAGATGATGTCACCAGCTTCTCAAAGTCATGTGGATTGGTTGAGATAAATGATTGTCTGTGGCTCAGCACAGTGTGTGATATGCAGGACGTCAACAGTCACTACTTGAAGCTGGTGGATGTGATGATCAAGTCCCAGCCATGGGAAGAAGCACCCCCTCCCTAGGAAAGTTGCTAATTCAAACACACAGAAAGGTAGAGAAAGTGTTTCCCGTGCAGCCATCCAGCCCAGGGACGAGGGAGGCTCTTGTTCTCAGTAAGTGGTTGCTGGTGAGATTTTCTCTGAACCCTACTGTTTGCTCACACAGTGCTTATCTTCTGTGACATGCACTTGCTCAGAAAAATCATTAAAACATTGAAATGTCACACCAGAAATTCATTCTATTATTATTATGTTTTTTTTTTTAGTACTGGGAGTTGAACCCAGAGGCTCTTAACCACTGAGACTTATCTCCTAGCCCTTTTTATTTTTTATTTTGAAACAGGGTCTTGTTAAATTGCTGAGGCTGGCTTTGAACTTTCAGCCTCCCGAGCCACTGGGATTATAGGCATGCACCATGTTCCCAGAGTCCAGTTATTTTTACTTATAAAATATTTCTAAATAGAAAAATTGGCTTGTGTAAAAATTTTAAAAAGTCATCTCATTTATAAATTTACAAGACTTTTCTTGAGACATCATCAAAACTGGACAAGAATATTATATCATCAATACTCAGGCCCACTCAATTGGCAATTTGAAGAGATGCTAATAATTAAAGACCCACATGTGAAGGTTAGGGAACTCACAAGGATGAAGCCACACCCAGCTCTAGAAGGGGTACATGTATCCCACCTGCAGGTCTGGAGGGGCACGGGAAAAGAACAGTTATCAAGCCTGGAAGGACAGCTCCTGGTGGAGAAGCCGGCCTCACCTGACTGCAGTCATGTTCTTCAGTCCAGAACGCAGCCGATAACCCCGGGGGCAGGTGTGCTGGACTCACTCCCCTTCCGCCTTTTGGTCTCCTGCTCCAGATCCCCATTGCCCAAACCCTGATCCAGAGGCAAGGAAGCCTACTGATGCAGGTGTGCACGCCAGGACAGAAAGCAAAGTAGGAAAACATGGAGGAGGAGATGGGAATGGTGGCCACGCCTGTAATCCCAGTGACTTGGGAGGCTGAAGCAGGAGGATCGAAAGTTTGAGGCCAGTCTGGGCAACTGAGGGAGACTCTGTCAAGAAAAGGAGAGGAGAGGAGAGGAGAGGAGAGGAGAGGAGGAGGGAGGGAGGGAGATAGGAAGAAAAGAAAGAAAGAACAGAAAGAGGGAAGAAAGGGAGAAAGAGAAAGAAAGAAGGAAAGGAAAGGAAAAGAAAGAAGGCTGGGGATATAGCTCAGTGGTATATTGCCCCTGGGTTCAATCCCCAGAGTGAAACAGGAAGGAAGGAAGGAAGGAAAGAAGGAAGGAGGCAGGCAGACAGGCAAGCTAGCTGGAAAGGTAAAGGACAAATAGAAAATATATATTCAATACATATATTTATGAATTTATAAAGAAAATAGAAGCAAAACAAAACTGTTATTGACTGAACATTTTTGTTCTCTAAAAATTCATATGTTGAAATCAAATTGCCAGTGTGGTTGCATTTGGAGATGGGACATTGGTAATTTGCTCATGAGGGGGGATCCCTTATGAATGGGATTACTGCCCTCTTAAGAAGACAGAGAGCTAGCTTTCCTCTTTTTGCGATGTGAGGACACAGTGAGAAATCTGCTGTCTGTAGCCCAGAAAAGAGCCCTTGAAAGAATCCAACCATATTGGCACCATGAGCTTGGATTTCCAGCTTCCTGAACTGTGAGAAATAGATGTTTTTTGTTTAAAACACCCAGTCTGTGGTAATTTGTTATAGCAGACCAAATTGACTAAACTTAGGTTTAGTAAATTTATGTGCAATATTTATATTAACTTTCTTATGCCTCGTTACTATCATTTTATAGATGAGATAACTGAGGTTCTGAGAGGTCAAGACTACCCCCTGATTTCATATACACTGCATGTCTTTTCATGCCTGTGCCACACACAGCCCTCAGAGGCCGGGTCTTTTAGAAGGGCAGCCCTCAGGCAGCCATGTTTATATCACGTGACCTGTATGGCCCCAGCTGATTGGACCATCAGCAAGAATTGTCCTCAAGGGCCTCCATTCCACAAGCTGGCACAGAAAAGTGAAGTGGACCAACCAAGAAGTGAACTTAGGAAATTGGGAAGAAAATGACAATTAGCTATGGTCTTCTAAGTGCCCAGCAGTGTGAGCACACAGTAGGCGCTCAGTGGAGATTTGAGAGGTAAAGTCACAGTCGCAAAGGTGAAGTGAAGTCACATCTCCTAAATACCCCATCAGCTCCTTCCCTGGCTGCTGTTCAAATACCACTGCTCCGACCTTTCTGAAGACGACCCTGTTCCCACCCACTGAGTCCTTCCTGTCTTCGGCATCCTCTGTGTTTGGCTTGCCATGAGTTCCTCTCTGCAGTCACATGCCATCCTCTCATGTCCTCTCAGCTCTTTAAATAAATCCCCGACCCAGGCTTGCTGTCCTCTCTTTCCCAGCACTGGGTGTGGTGAATGCATAATGGAACAACACCCTCTCCTGCTTAATTTCCCCATGGGAGGTGTCAATCCACCACCAGAAGAGGCGGGGGCTTCCTGCCACAGCAGCACTCCTAGCCCTGGACAGCTGCTGCCTTTGCTCTCTCTCCTCTGCATCGTTACAGCTGTCTTGACAAACTCGTCCTTGTCCAGGTCATACATGGTCTAACCCTTGATAGTGGACTTGCTATTTGCTCATTTTCTCTGGCTTTTAACTCTGCCATTGGTGAGTATTTTCAAAGTCCAACAAACAAATTAAGAAAATGCACAAAGACAGGGTTGACAAGAGTTGTTCTATTTGGGGGAGGGGACCATTGGGAACAACTAATCTACTCAGAGCCTGGAAAGGAAGAGTGAAGTCAGTTCTCACACATCAGTGGGTGGACAACCGTCCTCTAAGTCACGGTTCTGATGCCTTGCCCTAGTTGGCCATGGTTGTGACCTACTGTCATGTGGGAAACGAGGACACCAAGTATTACACGTCATGATTCCAACTGTGTAAGAACAAACTGTGTTTGAAAAAAATACCAAAATGTGTGCGTGTTTAAGTAGTACAACTTGGGTATTTTTTATTCTCTCCTTTATTTCTCAAATATCTTTTATAAGCACCTGGTATTTTCAGTGCAACAACAATGGCAAAACTCCTGGCGGACACCAGCCGAGACGCTCAGGCAGCACACTGACGGTCCGTGCGCCTGCCTTTGGAGACCGCGCGCCTATTCTGGTTGAGCGACTTGGTGGTGTGGCTCTTGGCCGCCTGCTGGGAGATGTGAGCACAGTCCCTCCCTCTCTACCTGTGGCTCTGAGCCCCATCCATCACCCAAAGTCACCAGGGACCTTTGTCTCCCTGAAAGCTACCTGCCTATGCCCGCCTCTGCCGTGAAACCCTCCACCACACAGTGGACACTCGCCTCGCCCAACCACTCTTCAAAACCCCCTCCAATGAGTCCCTCCTCACTAGTGATGTCTTTCCCATCCCCCAGCTACACGCGGTCACCCTGAGACAAGGTGGCGTACACAGATCCCACTCTAATTCTGGCAGACAACAGAAAATTGACTTTCTCTTCCTTCTCCCCTGTTTTCTTTTTTAAATTAACAAACGCTTCACTAAAGAAACAGAAAATCCTGTCTTTGCAAATGCCATCCCTGCTAAAATTTCTTCAGCTGATATTTTCCAGCCAGTTCTTCCCTAATTTTCCCCTGGAACACCCCCAGTTGACTTTCCTAACTCCCACGACTTGGTCATAATTGGGAGGCCAACATCAGAATGAATTTATTCAACAGTCATTAAGCCAAAATATAAAGTGAACCCAGAGCCCTGCTGCTTTGTAGCTGAACGGAGACCAGCTTTTATTAAATTATGCTTCCTCTGTGCCTCTCATTTCCTCAACGAGAATGCGGTTTATAAATTGTTATGTGAATTACCTTAATCAATTAATTTCAACAATCTTTAGCCTTGAGGCAATTTCACTACATTATGTAGAGTGGATTGGACACTCAGCTTTTGAAAGGGCAGTAATTGTGCTTTTGAACTCCAGACGTTCAAGGGTCAGGAACATGTTGCTTGGGGTTCCTGAGCTCAGCCTTTCAGAGGCCTTCTTTTCTGTCCCCAGGCTGCTCCCTCCAGACACAGGTTCACACTGTCCCCCTTGGCGAGGTTCTGATTGTGTCTCCTAATCACAAGAACCTCATATGCTCAGGAACAAAGAATTGAAATAGCTCCAGATTAGACTTAGAAGAACAATGGGAAGTGGCTGTGGAAGGAGAGCTGGTGCAGGGCCTTGGTCAAGCATGACTCTGCAAGAGTCTGCACTCAAGCCACATCTGAATGGCCGGGCCGGGTCACCAAGCCAATGAGAAAGTTCCTCCCAGCTTAGTAGTGGAGGGTCTGACCAGCAACCCTCTGAGCCTACCACGTGCTGCCCAGTGCCTGCCTGCACTCAAGGCTGTCTCCAAGGCAGGGTCCTGGACGTAATAGGCCGCTATTCGTGTTTGAGCCTAGGAGCCCTACCATCCAGTAGTAATGCTGTGAAAAAGGCTGAACAGTTTTCCATGAAGGCCGGTGGCCTGGCTCCCATACCGACTAGCTATGAAACCCCAGGAAAAGTTCTTAGCCTCTCTGTTCTTCAGTTTCCTCACCTGGAAAAATGGGGCAATAATAGTGTCCACTTCATGGAGCTGTTATGAGAAGTGAATTGAGATTTAAAAAGCAACGAGAACAGTGTCTGGCTTAGGCTTAATTTCTGCATCCTGCTTAATGACTTGGGAATACGCTGGGCCTGGGACTGTTCTGCCAACTAGTACCAAGTCACAGGAGTTGTAGGGAAAGGGAGCTGAACTGCAGGTGGTCTATGAAAAAACTGCAAAGGAATTGGCTAAAAATATTAACACTAATAATAATAATAACAGTAACAATAATCAAAGATACCTGTGCAGACTGGTATTTGCAAAGAAATTATGTTCTGTTTGTTTAATTAATATTTGTGGTACAATTTAGAAATTAGTATTCATCATGTAATTGATAGCTGAATTTAATGGCTAAATTAAAAATATTAAATGTCATCATTTCCACAGTCCCTAAGGGAAGCCTCTTCATTATTAACGCAGCTTCTACTTCCAGATATTCTTAGCCTGTGGCCTGTGCACATCCTCCCGTACATGTTTTAAGTCATCTCCAGATTACATACAATACCCAGTAAGTATAAATGTCATGTAAGTAGCAATCATATTCTGTGGTTTAGGGATAATGACAAGAAAAAATGTCTGTACCTGTCAATATGAACACAACTTTCTGTTCAAATATTTGAATCCACAGTTGGCTGAAGCTTATGAGGTGACTCTCACCCACAGATGCAGGAGGTCGTCTACACACAATCACAGCTCTCGTCCTGTCCTGTCCCATTTCTCCTCCAAGAATAAGATCTGTGACATTAGCCATCCTTCTTTCTTTTCCATGTTTTCCCTCTTTTCTGTGATTCATAAAACTGTTTTAAGATAAGGAATATTTGGCCACTTTATTATTAAACTTTGGTCACTTAAATCAAGATTATTTTATTTAAGTTAGTTTCAAAATTCTTTGAGAGGAGAAATAACCAGTTTAGTTTTAGGTTTTAGTGGGACTTCTATTAACTCTTAAGTGAAACTGCTGATGTTCTCATCCCTCCTCAGTCTCCACCATCCTAACCTTTCCATTCTCCAGCTCCCTGTGTGTCGCTCCTGGTCCAGGCATGAAATAAAGAACACACTCAGGAGAAGACTGAGGAGACCTACAAGGTGTGGGCTTGACTAAGGGAAATGAGAAAGGAGCGAGGAGTATGTCAAAACCAGCCACAGCAGAAAGCCATCTCCAGCCCAGGCAGGAAGGAGTAGAAGGAGTAGGGTCTGGAACCTAGAGAGTCCAAAGCTGGAGGGGAGGGCCACTCAAAAAGCTGTCCCCAAAGGAGAGGAGCTGTGATCTTGTGGCTTGAGCTCCAACCCCCTGGTGGCTCCAAGGACAGACCCAACTAGACACAAGAGGACAAAGGGGCAGGGTGGAAGCAGCCCACACAGCTGACCTGCACAGAGCATGACAGGACATTAACAGGCACATGGAGAATAGCTGGCACACCTCACGTGCAAAATCAGGATGACAGTATTCCTTTGTCACTCATTTACATGGATGATTAAATGAACATAAAGCTCAGTCTCTGACACATATAAATGGTCAATAGATGTTATCTTATTTGCTATATTATTTACCAAGCCACATAATCAGTTTACCACTCAGGCATGAGATAAGCATACTGATATTTTCAAAGAACTGTAAAAGGGAATTCCTTCTGAAAACTCATCTTACCATAGCCTGAAAGATTTGCATTAATTTATCTATCCATTTATTTATTTGTGTTGTTTGCTTGTTTGCTAAAGAAGTCATTTCAAGAATGGATGTTTTTACCATACACACTCAAAAAGAAAATTTTCCTTTTTCAAAGGACATCAGTGCCTATTATATAATACCCACTGCTTGTTAGGAAAAACCAGCTCTGACAAAATATAAATATTTTTCCTGCAAAGAACCCTCTGCTTTAAATGTGTTGAAACTTATTCAGTATTTGGTTGGAGATTTGTCCTAATTCCTATGTCGAAACCTGGGGTAAAGAGAAGTGTTCGGCTTATGATGGCATGAGATGCAATGGCCTAAGCGATGTCTCCTGTTGAAAGTGTCCCTGGCTCTCCCCATTTGAAAGCAAGAGTGAGTTTTTGAAAACCAAAATGTTCATCACAATCTCAACACTAGAAGGAGTTTTCAGGATGGCAGAATAGAGCAGGTCACTTTCTTGGCTGCTCTGTGGCAGGAAACCAAGAAAGCAGACAGGCAGCTTCTCAGCAAGGTGGGTGAATGAAAAAAAAATGGGGGGGGGCCTTTACTGGAATTTAATACTGGACACTCGAAGCAGATCAGGGACTCGGGAGGTTGGATATAATAAAATAAGGAAGAAATCTCCAGTGCCACAACCACTCACGCAGCTGGAGGCACCAGTCAGTGCAGTCTGTTGGCAAGCACAGTGCAGGGATAAGGGAATTAAAGGAACTTGAATTTTTAGAAGAACTGAGGCATTTCTGGGTACAGAGAGTTTAGAGATCAAAGACACTGCCCAACTAAACTGAAATATGTGATGCACAATAGCCTTGTACAGGAAAGAAGCTGCATCTCACTCTGCAGCATGCAGAAGACAGAGGGAGGAACAATTTTGCAGCTGCAATGTGGGGACTGGCAGCTGAGGGAGCCAAGTTCTGGCAAACCCAAGTCTGGCCTGAAATACAGGCCTAGAAAACGCACATTGCACAACACAGAGTGTGCCTAAGTGACCAGGAGAAAAACCAAACGTGGAGAGAGGTTTACACAGGGGACAACTGGTCATGGAAACCCACCCAGCTCTCTCCCTCCCCTCTAATCTAATGCTGCTTGCAGAACCACTGGGAGAGCCATGCCTGGCTGGGAATTCAAAAGGGCAGGGGAGGGAGAAACTGAGTTTGGAGACTGAACCAGAGACAAGGAAAGTTGGGGTCCCCGGGTAACACAGTGGACTAAGAATTGGCTCCTCAATCACATGAGTAGAACCCCAGGGAGATACTGAGGTGCAGTCTTCTGGCATGCATGGGCAACTGCTGGGCCCTGGAGGTATGCTGATTTAGAATTTCCAGATCAACTGACATCCAGCAAAGAGCCTGGAACCCACATAAGCCTAAACTCCCCCTCCTAGAGTTCTGCCTATGGGATTACCTCTCTCACCGTGAGGGTGGAGCAATCATCATACTCCAGACAGAATCCATTGCCACCACAGTGAAAGAAATGTCAGAGTAGGAGTTTAGAATGTACATAGTTAAACTATTCTGCTAAGTAAAGAATAATGTAAGGAGTAATATCAGAGAGAAAATATAGTAAGTGAGCCGGGCACATGATGCACACCTGTAATCCCAATAGCTCAGGAGGCTGAGGCAGAAGGTAGCCTTAGCAAGTTAGTGAGGCACTTAGAAACTCAGAAAGACCTTGTCTTAAATACCTTGACAAATTTCCAGAGACATGCTACCTACACAGATTGAATCAGGAGGACACTGAAAATTAAAACAGATCAATTTCAAGCAATGAATTGAAGACATAATCAAAAGAAAAAAAACCCAAGACCAGACAGATACTCAGCCAAGTTCTACCAGACCTTCAAAGAAGAATTAACACCAAGCATCCTCAAATTATTCCATCAGATAGAAAAAGAGGGAACCCTTCCAAAATCATTCTATGAAGCTAGTGTCATTCTAATGCCTAAACCAGACAAAGATACATCAAAGAAAGAGAATTTCAGACCAATATCCCTGATGAACATAAATGCAAAAATTATTTTTCTTTCTTTTTTTTGGTACTGGGAATTGAATTCAGGTGTACTAAACCTCTGAACCACATCCCCATCCCTATTTTTGTGTTTTATTTAGAAGCAGAGTCTCATTGAGTTGCTTAGTGCCTCACCATTGCTGTGGCTGGCTTTGAACTTGTGATTCTCATGTCTCAGCCTCCTTAAGTGATGGGATTACAAGCATGTGCCACTGTGCCCAGCTTGCAAAAATTCTTAATAAAATACTGGCAAATCACATACAAAAACATATTTAAAAGATAGTGCACCATGATCAAGTGGGGTTCATCCCAGGGATTTGATGTTGGTTCAACATATGGAAATCAATAAACATAATTCATCACATCAATAGACTTAAAGACAAGAATCTCATGATTATCTGAATAGATGCAGAAAAAGCATTCAACAAAATTAAGCAACTATTCATATTCAAAACACTAGACAAACAGGGGATAGAGGAGCATATGTCAACACTGTGAAAGCCATCTCTGCTAAACCCAAGGCCAGCATCATCCTAAATGGAGAAAAATTGGAAGCATCCCCTCTGAAAACTGGAACAAGACAGAGATGCCCTCTTTCACCACTTCTCTTCAACATAGTCCTGAAAACTCTAACCACAGCAATTAGAAGAATCAAATTAAAAAGATAAGTGTAGGAAAAGAATAACTCGAACTATCCCTATTTGCTGATATGATTCTATATTTAGAAGACCAAAAAAAATCCACTAGAAAACTTATAGAACTGGTAAATTAATTCATCAAAGTAGCAGGATATAAAATAAACATCCATAAATCAATTGCATTCCTGTACACAAATGATGAATTGGCTGAAAGAGTAATTAAGAAACTATCCTATTCACAATAGCCTCAAAAAAAATATTTGGAAATCAATCTAACAAAAGAGGTGAGAGACCTCTACAATGAAAACTACAGAACTCTGAAGAAAGAAATGGAAGAATATCTTAGAAGATGGAAAGATGTCTCATTTTCTTGGATAGGCAAAATTAATATTGTCCAATGGCCATAGTACCAAAAGCTCTGTACAGATTTAATGCAATTCCTATTAAGGTTCCTATGATATTCTTCACAGAAATAAAAAAATTAGTCATGAAATTCATTTGGAAAACAAGAGGCCCAGAATAGTCAAAGCAATCCCCAGTGAGAAAAGTGAAGCAGGAGACATCACAATAGCAGGCCTTAAATTATGCTACAGAGCTACAGGAACAAGAACAGCATGGTATTGGCACCAAAACAGACATAAATACCAATGGTACAGAATAGAAGACACAGAGACAAACCCACATAAATACATTTTTCCTGTACCACCAAAGGCACCAAAAACATACATTGGAGAAAAGGTAGCCTTTTCAACAAATGGTGCTGGGAAAACCGGAAATCCATATGTAGCAAAGTGAAAATTATACCTTTATATCTCACCCTGCACAAAACTCAACTTTAAGTGGATCAGGACCTACACATTAGACCAGAGACTACTTTTTCTACCAGGAGAAAAAGTAGGCCCAACTCTCTAACATGTTGGCTTAGGGACTGAATTCCTCAACAAGACTCCTAAAGCACAAAAAGTAAAATCAATAATCAATTAATGGGATATATTAAGCTAAAAAGCTTCTTCACAGCAAAGGAAACAATCAAGAACATGAAGAGAGAAACTACAGAACGGGAGAAAATATTTGTTATCTGCACCTCAGAGCATTAATCTCCAGGATGTATAAAGAACTCAAAAAACTTAACACTAAAAAAATAAATACCCCAATCAATAAATTGGCAAAGGAACCTAATAGGAACTTCACACAAGAGATATAATCAGTCAACAAATATATGAAAGAATGTTCAACTTCTCTAGCAATTAGAGAAATGCAAATTAAAACTACAGAGGTTTCACCTCACTCCAGTTAGAATGGCAATTATCAAGAATACAAGTAACAATAATGTTGATGAGAACTGGGGAAAAGGGCACACTCATACATTACTGGCAGGACTGCAAATTGGTGCAACTCTGGAAAGCAGTATACAGATTCCTCAGAAAACTTGGAATGAAATCACCATTTGGCCTAGTTATCCTATTCCTCGGCATATACCCAGAGGATTTAAAATTAGCATGCTACAGTGATGTGGCCACATCAATGACAGCAGCTCAATTCACAATAGCTAAGCTATGGAACCAACCTAGGTACCCTTAAACAGATGAATGAATAAAGAAAATGTGGTACATATACACAATGGAATATTACTCAACCATAAAGAAGAATGAAATTATGGAATTTGCCAGTAAATGGATGGAACTGGAGACTACTATGTTAAGTGAAATAAGTCAATCCCAAAAATCCAAAGTCCAAATGTTCTCTCTGATATGTGGATGCTGACTCACAATAGACCTGGGGGTTGGGGGAGAAGTGGAGGTTCACTGAATTGGACAGGGCAGAGTAGAGGGAAGGGATGGGGGATGGGAATGGGAAAGACAGTAGAATGAATTGGACATCCCTTCTATGGTCATACATGAATACATGACCAGTGAAGCTCCACATCACGTACAACCACAAAAATGAAAGTTATACTCCATGTATGTACGATATGTCAAAATACATTCTACTGTCATGGATAACTAAAAAGAACAAATAAAAAAATCAAAATACAAAAAAAACACTCAATACTGAAATGCCAAGATTGCTGTCTGTGCCATTCCTATTGGAGGACTAAACGTTTTGCACCAGATACATCCAGTGGTCTGTGTCTGTCTGCTCATGGAAATCTTAGCTGCACAGCTTGAGCAGTTGATAGAGGAAAGTCCTTGCTCATGCAACTGCACCTCCTTTCCACTGGTCCTTGGGCAAGCTGCCTGGGTTCCTAGTAGTTCCATCTGCAACAAGCATCAGAGAGCCTACCTCAACTGGTAGCTCTGTCCATTATTAACTAATCACCCATCCTGGACCCCTGTTTTCTCACCTATGAGATGAAATGACAATTGCATGTGCTTCAAAGGGGGCTGCTGTGAAGATTAATGAATGTGTGAATGCCAAGCACTTGGCACCATGCCTGGCTGTTATTTATTAAACAAATATTTATTGGTTACCACTATGTGCCAAGCCCTGTTTTAGGCACTGGGAATCAGCTTAAACTCCTGCCTTCACTGACTTTACATTCTACTTGGAGAAGACAGACTGTAAAAATAATAGACAAATTGCAGGGCATGTTAGAAGGGAAGAAACCTAATAGAAAAAGAAAAACAGAGCAAAGTAAGGGGAACCCAGGCTGCCAATAGGGATGGGGATGACAGTTCTAACAAGATGACAGGGAGACTTCATGGAAGTGACAGTTCAGCGATCAGCTGAAGATGATGAGGATGTGAACTATGAAGTATCCAGAGAAAGTGTTCCAGGCAGCAGAAAATGGCTGGTACAAAGGGCCTGAGGCAGGAGAACCCTGGTATGTTGGGGCAGTCAGGGGCAGTCAGGGGCAGAAGTGGCCAAACTTAATGGATTTTGAAAGTAGACTCAACAGGATTTCATGATGTGGATGTGAAGAAAAAAAAAGTAGTCAAGGTGTTGCCAGGCTTTTGTCCTTTTCAAGTAAAACGACATCCTTTCCTGGGTCAGTGAGTCAGCCAGTTGGTTCTCCTTCACAGCTTTATAGTAAAAAATTGCAGGACTTGATCTGAATTTGCATCTAATGCTCCGGTCCTCCTGCCATGTTCCTGTTCATTGTTTGACAATTAAATCTCCATCCCAGCCACACAGCTGGAAACATGCCTGAGCTAGTCAGTTTCCAGCCAGGGAAGGAGACTTCCCCATTCTGTATTAATCTCTGGACCAAACTGTCTAAAATAGGCAAGGCATGACTGGAGCCATTCACTGCAGGCTCCAAGGCAGTTCTGAGTTGGGGTTTTCAGCTGCATGGAGTGAATGATGCTTCTCCTCTAAGGTGGCAGTTCTTACCCTTCCAAGGGTCCTGGACCACTCTGAGAATCTGATGGAGATTATGTATCCCATCCTCTGAAAACACCTGGGCAAACCAACAGCTAGGCAGACAATTTCTGGAGGTTCACAGGCTGGCCCCTTAAAGCCCATCTGTAAACCTGCTCAGGGTCCCAGGTTACCAACACTTGCCTAGGATCAAAGCTGAAAATAACTAGATCTGTGATCGTCTTGAGTAGATGATAGATATACATGGTAAAAAATATATATATACTAAGACAAAAAGGCACAAAAGGAAATTAGATGTCTCCTATCACTCATGTCTTTTAGCATTGCACTGACCAGAGGCATCCACTCCTAATGGATCCTTCTATAGACTTCTAGGATGGTGTGTGTGCATGTGTATGCGTGTGTGTGTGTGTGTGTGTGTGTGTGTGTTTGTGCCTTTTATCACAGAAGGCAGCATGCTATATATTTTACTCTGCCTTTTGATATCTCCCAGCATGCCATCTTACAGGTCATGCCTTAGGAGACCTGTTAAGAGGTGCCCCATAATAAGCAACATGAACTAAGACTTTAGCAATCAACCACAGTATAGTATTCAAATGTCCAGTTTCCAACAACTGAACATCACAAAAGCATACAACGCATACAAAGATACAGTAAAGAATAGCCCACTTAAGAAAGAAAGAAAATAACAGAAAACATCCCTGAGGATGACTTACTATTGAACTTAGCAATGAATTTAAACAAATTGTCTTGAACATGTTCAAAGAAAATCAGGAAAACAATGTATGAACAAAATGAAAATATCAAACAAACTATTCATAGAAAAACCATGAAAAGGAATGAGTATAGCCAGGCGCGGTGGCTCACGCCTGTAACCCCAGCACTTAGGGAGGCTGAGACAGGAGAATCACAAGTTCAAAGCCAGCCTCAGCAAAGGTGAGGCACTAAGCAACTCAGTGAGACCCTGTCTTTACATAAAACACAAAATAGGGCTGGGGATGTGGCTCAGTGGTCGAGTGCCCCTGAGTTCAATCCTTGGTACCAAAAAAAAAGGAATGGGTATAGAGATTCTGTTTGGGGTGACAGTGGTGAAAGCTATGCAATTTCAGGAATGTAATTAATGCCACTGAACTGTAAACGGAAATACCTAAAGTAACAAACCTATGTTTCAATGTAATAAAAACTGTTAAAAAAAAAAAGGTGAGAGAAAGAGATGCCTCATACTCCCCTGTGCCCCCCATGCTCCTGCTCTTGCATACCAGCTTTTATGGATGAATATTTAGGGATCTTTTGTCTCTTACCACTGAAGAACATTGCAGAGAATAACCTTGAACATCTGCATTTGTTCTCATTTGGGAGTCCATCTGTGCCCAAAGCTCCTGGAAGTAGGATTGCAAGATCCACGGACAGGTGCATTTTACATTTCATAGATCAAATTGCCCTCCAAGGGTTTTTTTTTTTTTTTTTTTTACCAGTTCCATTTCCACTAACAAAATTACCAAGTATTTTAATGACACTACCACATCTTTCCCAGAACTGGAACTATTAAACTTCCTTTTAATAAAAGAAACCCATTACAATGAGATGCTTCCTGCCTTCAATAGTCCAAGTTCATCCATAAATTGTTCTCAAAAATAAAAACAATCTAACCCTTACATTCACATTTAATCAGACCAAAAGGCTGAGGCAGTCACCCAGACAAGCCTTCAGAATGTCTGTCTGTTAATCAGGGCCCCCTTCTTGATAGCTGCCACTCACTGTTCATTAATAGACATTCCCTCATTAAGTCTTATCAGAATTGAAGTTTGCTTCAATTCCAAAGCAACTACATATGAACAACCCTGAGGAGAGAGAGAAAAGTTGAAAATTCCCTGAGGAAACAAGAGCATCCAGCCAGAGTCCGTTCTGATTCCACTCAGTTCCTAGGAAGAGCTATTGGACGGCAGTTTCTAGTGTTGCCAAAGAAACTGCTCACTAGGGCCAAGTGGGCAAGTGCTACTCTCCCTTCAGCTGCAGCAGAGCACTCCGTGCTTCAGTGTTGGACTCACAGTACCAAGAACATGTAAGGATGAACAAGAAATCTCATCCCAGAGCAGGAAAGAGAAAAGTAAGTTTGGACCAGGATGTATCAGCCAAGATTCCGTCCATTTATTCCGAAGGACAAAAGATTCTACTCAAACTTGCTTCAGAGAAAAGAAGTTTGGAGATGGATCATTCGTTTGGCACATTTTAATGCAGGTATCAAATGAACATCCTCCAGGGAGTCTCTCTCTTTCTTTTGGTTCTTTTCTCCTTTGCCTTGGCATCCTCAAAAAAGATGCTTTTCAGAAACTGCAGACCTAAACCCCATGCCATGGGAGGGACCACATCACCCCTTCTGAATACCTGAGACCAAACTGCTGGGCCCTGAACAGCAACCTGAACCTGGCCTGGTACCCTGCACCACCCTGCCTCCTGTGTCAGGGCCTCCCACTGTCTGCTCTCCCGCTCTCAGCTCCCGCAGGAGCATTCTCCAGGGACAAGGGAAGGAGGATCAGAAAGCAAACAGCAGGGCTTCATGAGTAGGTGACAAATGCGTAAGTGAATGGTGATTCGTGCCTACAAGGAAAATTATTCTGCATTAAAAAGAAATGAAACTGGGGCAAATAGATAGCCATTTGCCCCCCTCACGCTGTGCAAAGATGAACTCAAAATAGACCAAAGGCCCAAATGTAATAAATAGAACTATATAATTTAAGAAGAAAACAGGGTAAGTCTTCATGACCTTAGATATTG
>CM053401.1:174554644-174591831 GCA_028644305.1 Xerus rutilus
AAAAAATAGTGACATGCTTCAACAGGATTAACCTTGAAAACATCATGAAGTAAAAGAATCAGTCACAACATATTGTGATATTGCACATATTGATGATGCCCTGAGGGGGCAAATCTACAAAGACAGAAAATACATTCACAGTTTCTAGGGCTGGAGGGAGGCTTGGGTTTGGAGGATGGCCATTAAAGAATTCCAGGTTTCTTTTCAGAAGAATGAAAATGTGCTAAAATTGATTGAGGACATGGTTGTCCGACTCTGTAAGCACACTAAAAACCATTGCGTCACATGCTTGAGACGGGAGAGTGGTATGGTAGGTGAGTTGTATCTCTCAAGGAGGCTGGTATTTTGTTTTGTGTTATATTGCTTTTTAATGAGTCTAGAAGAGGATCCCAACCCAGAGCCTCCAGAGAAGTATTCTGCCTGGCTAACCCCTGGGACTCAGTTTGAGAATTGATACTCCAGTCAGGCTGTTCCTGACTTCAGATGGCAGAGCTGAGAAGTTGTTGTTTTAAAATGCTAAGCTTGTGCTGATTTGTTACACAGCAGCAGAAAACTAATATTTATGTCTTTGAGAAGCAGGAGAGACTTCCAGATGGTCAGTGAATCTTTGAGTTCCCTGTCTGCTATTGATCAAGATGAGCCTAGGAGGACAACAGCTCCCCTCCAATGACTGAGCTCAAAGGTACTGAGATCTGAGTCAGAAGGCAGCACCACAAATAGGATGACTATAGGGACCCTGCCACATAGCTGGGCAGATGCAAAGGAAAATGACAAACGCTGATGTGCTGTTGGGGTAGAAAATCCATATCCTCCATTGAATTTCTTATACCTTTACTTTATATTAATGCAAGATTCCTCAGCATGCCCACAGGCTCCTGCAAGGCCTTGCCTCTCGGACCTCCGGATTCACCCCTCCCCATTTTGCCCCTCATCAAGCACTCCTTAGCTTTCCCTCAGCACTGGAACACACCTGTCTTTTCCCCACCTCAGTGCCTTTGCAATTGCTGTTGACTCTGCCTGGAATGACTCCCTGGCTCTTGCTTTGGCTGACTCCCTCTTCAAGTCCAAGTGAATATCATTTCTGCTTTTACTTAAAAGACTCCCAAAGAGCATTCAGTAAACAGTCCACAGTGGGTCGTTCATCTCCTCTGCACCGCTGCACCTGCTCCTGCCCATAGCAGGGCTGCTGTGCATTTGCTTGCTTACTTATTCACCCACTGCCCCTATCACTGGAATAGGATCCTGCCATACTCAACCTCTGCTTCCCCAGCGCCCAGCAGAGGGCCAGGCCAAGAAGGCACTTAATAAAGTGCAAGTGGGCGAATGACTGCTCTCTCCTAAGCCAGCAAGGCAAGGAGCTTTTGAGTTGTGCTTTCTGAATCCCAGACATGCTCTGTCTGCACCCCAGAGATCACCCATCAATGGGGGAATATTCATTAGCCCCATTTCACAGATGAGGAAAGTGACACTAAGATTCAGAAGCCACATAGCTTCTCCGAGCACAAGCAAGCTTGAAACCTACTTCCCCCTGGTTGTTCAAAGCCCAGGCTGTTCCCACAAGCTCCAATACCTGCAGCCTGCAAGAGAAGCCTCCTTGAGAAATCACAACATTCCAAAGCCTCTCAGCATCCAGCCATGCCCAGCTGAGCTGGTAAAACAGGCCAGAGAAATCTGGCTAAATGGAAGTTGAAGCCAGTTACAAAGCAGTGGACGGAGAACAAACCCTGCTAGAGGAAAAGCGCTCTGCAGACAGCAGGCTGCGTGCAGGTGGCAGCCTTGTCTGTTAACTTGCTGCTCCCAGCACCAAGAACAGCTCCCAGGGCCTGGTGGACATTCACAAATGCCTGGTGAAAGAACTAAAATTTTAATATAAAAATATTAAGGCACACAGGCAGGTAGGTGGAATCGGAATCACACTGTGTGAGCATGCTACGCTGGCTTTAGTTGTATAAACTCTGTTTCAGAAGATATAAGAGAAAGGAATCAGGAGGGCTCTGCCATCACCGTGGGGCAATTCTGTCTCCAGATGCCCCTGGGGCTGGTAGGTGGTCTTGGAGCTCAAGCTGTGCAGATTCCTGAAGAACTTGCCACCTGCAACCCTACGAGAGGACAGTTGTGGTAACACCTGGATTCTATTTGTGGCTGGCCCCTCAGCTGCTCCACCGCAAGCCAGCCCAATAATCCCCCTTGAGAAGTGGCGGCAGAGAAGCAGAGCCCCGGATCCACAACACCTGCAGGCTGCAGCTGGGCGACCCACTAAGGTGAGCCAGTGCACACAGACCTGTCACCCGTCAGTGGGCGGCCCAGGGCCAGGTGCAGACTCTCTCTGCAGAAGCCTGCTCCTCACAGCACTGCAGCTTGGGAACTTGGGCATCCTGTCTGATGACCTCAGCCACCGGCTTCCCAACAACTGAGGTAAAAATGGAAGTGGGACAAACCTGAATGGGCTCACAGGGCTAACCAATAGCATTAGTACTTTTCCAAACCCTGATTAGCATAAATTTGGACCAATACCATGGACCCAAGTGCTATAGAAACTCCTTGACTAGCACACTTGAACGGCAGCCCTTATCAAGGCCCCTCTCGCCCTGGGGAAGTTGTTTCTAATCACACTTGAATAAATCCTCTTCCGCTCACTCACCCTTGTCTGTGGATTTCATTCTTTGAATTCTAGAGACAAGAACCCAGAAAGAAGAAATTAGCGGTGAGCTGCTGGGGTCTGCTGCAACACTGGAGGGCATAGCGGGGCATCGAGAGCTGCAACACGCCGCTCAACTGCAGAAGCAAGAGGTTCTCTCAGCTGCAGAGGTCAGCAGCTTATACAGACCCCCACCCACCAGCAGAAGTAGAAAAACTCTGGTTTCGTTTTGGCATGAGATAATATCAGCCTCAAGTAGGGTTTCTACCACTTGAAACTAAAGTTTCTGGGTAGAGTACAAATTGTGCCATAAAACACAGAAGGGTGCTAAAGAAGGGCGCTTCTTCCTTTAGAAGTACTACTGAATAAAAGAAATCTAGAGATCCAGGCTTCCCTGAGTGTCGGTGTAGGCATGCATGTACGTGCTGGGATCCAGCCATCCAGAGAATATGCTCACATCACAGGATTTTCTAAGTGGCACTGTGAAACCTCTTTGCCCACAAAATCTCATTCCCCCAAGAGAGCTTCTTCTCTGAATTTTCTCTTTAAATACAATGGTTCAGCAGAACTGATTCTACCTTCCTGACGCATTACTAGGAACGGCAGAGTTCAGTGAGGGCACCGAATGGAACACAGCATCTCACACCTGCCCTTCCTCTTGCTCTCAAACACAAAAAGGAACAAGGACATTGTGATGAGAAATGCCAGGCCCTCTCTGTGAACTGCTCTCTCTGCCCCGGGCAGAACAGCAGAGGAAAAACCAGTTGTGAGAGAATGCTCTCCTGCAGATCCTGAAAGGACAGTCAGGTAGGAGCTCCTGGAGTCTGCGCTTCAACATGACCTATTGCCCACAGGCAAGAAGCACACAGGGTCAGAGTGCTCTAGAGAGTAATTTTTTAAATGTTTCAGACATTTACTTCTGAAAAAATGTTAAACAAAAATTCTAAAAAATGAGAAACAAAAAGAGACTTTATCAGATAAATGAAAGCTCTAGAAACCCACCCCAGCCGATACTCAGCCCCACAACTGCCCCCAAACAGCACCATGTTCTTCCAAAACAAGTCGGAGACCCCTGTTCTGGGGCTAGGCTTTTCCTATGGGGTTTGGTTGCTCTGTGAACGTCCAAGTGACTGAACCTGCATTGTGAGCTAATTGTGCTATTTGTCCACCTGCCCCCATCCCCGTCTCACCTCTCCCACCCTAGTCTGTGCCCTGGGAGCTGACCTCAAGGGACTGCCTTGCCCAAACTCCCCTTGACCCAACGGGGTGTGGCCAATGGGAGGCAGGGGTGGGAGGAGAGAAGGGCCTTGTATTTCTGCCTCACACCCCCAAAATTAGTCTGCTGGGGCTGCTACCTTAAAGCATCCCACACCCAGTGTTTCCTCACAGTTCTGGAGACTGAAAGCTCAATGTCAAGGTGCTAGTAGGATTGGTTTCCTCTCTGCTCAGCTTAGAGATGGCTGTCCTCTTGTTACTTCTGTCCCTCAGTGTGTACCCCTGATGCCTCTTCTCATAAGAACACCAGGCAGACTGAGTGAGAGCCCACCCTAACAGCCTCAGTCTAACTTAATTACCTCTTTAAAGGACCAATCTCTAAGTAGTCACATTCTGAGGTATTGGGGATTAGCACTTCAGCATATGAACTGGGGGGACACAGTTTATTCTATAACTCCTCACCCCCGTCTTCCTTGCTCTGCCCTGATGGTGGTCACACCCCTGTAGACACAGCTTCTGCCCAACAGCCCCTGCTCCCAGGTGTAGCTGCTCCACTCCTTCCTCTGCTTTCCCATAGAGTCCCTGGGGATTCCTCAATGGTTCCCTTAACCCAGGTGAGAGCACTGTACATGGTTTTTTCATTAAGTCCCAAGTTTTCAATTCTTCAAATGTTTCAAGAAATTGACACAGGTGTGTTAAAATAGGTTGGACCACTATGTAAATCAGTATGGAGATTCCTCAAAAGACTAGGCATGGAACCACCATGTGACCCAAGACTCTTCAGTATTTATCCTAAAGAAATAAAGTCATACTACAGTGATACATGCACACCCATGTTTATAGTAGCACAGTTCACAATAGCCAGACTATGGAACCAGCCTAAGTGTCCTTCAATGGAAAAATGAGTATAAAAAAGTGATATATATATATATATATATATATATATGTATGTATGTATGTAGTTTATATGTATATATATACTCAATGTAGTTTTATTCAGCCATAAAGAAAAATAAAATAATGCTATTTATATAAAAATTATGAATCCTGAGAACACTATGTTAAGTGAAATAAGCCCAACTCAGAACATCAAAGGTGTAAGTTTTCTATTATATGTGGAAGCCAGAGAGGAAAAAGGAAAAGAAAAGTGGACTATCTCATGAAATCAAAGGGAGATCAGTAGAATAGAGGAAAGGGACCAGGGAGGAGAGAGAGAAGGGTGTGGGCAAGTGCTAGGGGGAGATATTGGCCAAATTCTATTGTTATATCATGTTCATGTACAAATATGTAACAACAAATCCCACCATTATGTACAACTATAATGTGCCAATAAATGTGGAAAAAATAATAAAATAGGTTGGAAATCATAATCTATATACAATGATTATATATGTAAATATTCTATTATATAATATTATATATGATATTTAAGTTTTATAAGTGTTTCACATTTATATACATTTTATGTACTTTTATATACAATTATAATGCACTAATTAAAATAATAATAATTATAGAAAGGAGATCCATAGAGCAAGAACAAGCAGATCACAGGGAGGGAAGAAGAAAAGGGAAGGTACTAGGGAATAAGATTGATCAAATTATGTTATGTGCGTGTACAAATATGGCACAATGAATCTCACTGTTGTGTATGATTATAATGTACCCAATAAAAAATAAAAGTTAAAAAATCATGAGACCATATAGATATAAACAAAGGATTGAATAAATAAACGAGTGGGGGCAAATAGACAAATCTCCCATACAGAAGAATTCCAAATAATTCATGTAGCTGGTGTCCCCTCAAGGAGGTAGAACAGCTTGGCACCATGGCACAGCCTGTCATCCTAGTGAGACTGAGGCAGGAGGATCACAAGTCTGAGGCTAGCCTTGGCAACTCAGCAAGACCATCTCAAGACCCTGTCTCAAAATTTAAAAAATGAATAAAAAGTTCTGGGGATGTAGCTCAATGGTAGAATGTCTTGGGTTCAATCCTCAGTATCCCCCACCAAAAAAAGGAGGTGGATCATTACTTTGCTTCTGGAGCCTGAGCTGTGCTGTTTGAAGAGGGAGCAAAAGCATGATTTCTCAGTGAAGAGACCCTGCAGACAACCTGCGCTGTGTCACCAGCTCCACACAGCGGTAGACTGCATCGATAGCATGAATGCTTGATAAGACGCGATGAGAACAGCAATTTGCCTGTGTGGATTTCCTCCTAAAAATCTACCTTCCAGCCTAATCATGAGAAAAACATCAAGCAAGTCAAATCGCAGGACACTCTGCAAAATACACAGCCAACATTCCTCAAAATAGTCAAGGTCATTAAAACAAGACAAGTCTGAGAAAATTTCCCGATTGAGAGGATCCTCAGGAAACTTGATGATTAAACATAACATTCTATCCTGGGTGGGATCCTGGGACAAAAAGGAACATAAAGTAAAAACTAAAGAAACTGCATACAGTATGGACTTAAGTTAATGTACCCATGTCAGTTTATTATTTGTGACAAATGTATCATAGTAATGCAAGATCTTAACAGAAAAGGAAGCCAGGAACTGAGTACAGGTGTTCAGCCTACTCTGGGATTACGTCCTGGTGAGCCCATCACGAGCTGGAAATGTCCTAAGTTGGAAATGTCCTAGGTTTGGCCTGTAATACACCTAACCTACCTCCCACAGCAGCTTAGCTTAGCCTGTCCGAAATGTGCTCAGAATCCTTTAGTCCAAAGCTGGGCAAAATCATCCTACACAAAGTCTGTTTTATAGTAAAGTGTTGAGTACCTCATATAATTTATTAATACTGTACTGAAAGTGAAAACTGCAATAGTTGTCTGGGTATACCTTCACACCACTGTAAAGCCAAAAAATCCTAAATAAAACCATCATACACAGAGAACTGTCCATGTTTACAAACCCTGTTATTGTCTTCATAACTTTTCTATAAATCTAACACTATTATAAAATAAAAATTTGTAGGGGCTGGGGTTATGGCTCAGTGGTACAGTGCTCGCCTAGCACACATGAGGCACTGGGTTCGATCCTCAGCACCACATAAAAATAAAATAAAGATATTCTGTCCACCTGCAATTAAAAAATAAATTTAAAAAAATAAAATAAAAATTTGTTTTAAAATTTAAAAAATAGGTTGGAAATCAAAATTGACATATAATAGCATATTACTGCATTAATATACTATACTTATATAACAGTATTATATGCCATATTTCAGTTTTTATGTGTTCATATCTGAGATGAAGGGACAAAATGGGTTCATTCTTCAGTTAAACCCTTCCAAGTGGGTTTTCGAAGGAGTGGCCATGGAATGAAGTTGTCCCCATGTATTTGCAGGAGGATGAAGGGCCTCAGGGAAACAAGTCCTCATTGGGGGACCACTTTAAACCCACATCACCCCTTTTATTTCCAATTCAAAACTGCTGTGACAATATTCTTTAGCTGTATGCACGAGTGTGCATGTGATAATTATCTAGCACAGAGGGGTTTGCAGTAACCGGCACTTGTCAGCCACGTCATCGTGTAATCGACCTACGACAGTCTCTCAGCCGTGGCGCTGCCCCACGGCTGACATCCTGGGCCGGATGACTCTGTCATGGGGCTGTCCTGTGCAGCACACTTCTCCTCCATCCTCCCCCAGTTGCAAAAATCGAAAATTAAAGCTGGCAGCTTCAGTGGCCTCCACTTGAGCAATGCCTGGGCCAGAGGGACTCCCACCCTAAGGCCTGTGCTTTAGAAAGCCTGGCTCCCACTCCCCACTGCCTTCCCCTCACACCTCCTCCCAGCAGAGGGGTCTCTGCAGCCGAGAGGACACGATCTCCCAGGGCCTTCCTCCACCCCCACTCCATTTCCTAGGGCCCGGCATTCTCTGCCGAACAGCCAAACACTTCCAAAGACTGCAGGGCCTCTTTCAAGGTCCGATGCCACACCAATGTGTAGTGTGACCAAGTGGCAGCTATTGTACGTGCTCTGGAAGATGCTTGCTTGTGCATATCATAAGTATGCTTTGCATACGCGCACTACAAGCTTCCTCGAGGCCAGAATAGAGTTGGAAGCAGAAGAATGAGTAGGTAGGCCAAGGGCAGGGCCAGCTCTCCCGAGCTGCCATGGTCCAGGGACACTGAAGATACGAGAACTCTAAATCACCTTCCAGGTCAACATGGAGGTGTATTTCTCAAAAACGAAAGCTCAGAGTTGCACTATTTGGCACTTGGTTAACTTTACGTGGAACTACTAAGTATTTAGGTATTCGGAAGATGAACGTCCACTTGTGCTCTAGACAAATGTCTTACACAAACATCCACACAAATGTCAGGGCTAAGGGATCTAGACTTCACGTCTAGACAAAGTCTCAGAGTGTCAAAAGCAGGCAAGGGTGGACTCCTGGGTCACTGAGGCCAGTGGTACTTCTTGCAGTACAGCAAGTTTGGTGGCCCAGACTGACACATGCACAGCACAATGAGCATCAAACCTTCACGGGCGGCACTGAAGTTACAAAAGACTTAAAGAGTCCTGGCAGCCAGATGTGAAGGACAGCACAAAGGGACCTCTGTGTAGCAGGAACTAGGGACCAGAACAGAATGAGGGGACTCTCCGAGGTCACCTGAGTGAACGGAGGCATCTGGAGCCACAGAAGTGCATATCTTAACCTCCCGTGGGGGCAGAAGCTCCGGGAATGCACACAACAGACCAAGGAGTCAGTGTTCTGTCCAAGTGGGGTGGGTGCATGTTAAACTAAAAATCAGGTGGAGTCAGAGCAAAATCAAGGTCTCTCTCTGGCACCTGAGTTCTGCACATGGAACACTGGCTCAGACGGCCTTGTGCCCAGCCTCAGGGCAAGCTGCAACATATGGCACACACTCCACAATGACATCTGTGCCTGCAGAACCCAGGTTTCCTTAATCCATCTACACTTCAAAGCACCTGGTTTGGATTTGGAGTTGAAAAGTGTGACCCTTCCTACAGATGTGCATCAAGCTCAGGCCTTCCCTGAAGTACATTCACATTTTTAAGCCTAAGAGTGGGATCTAGATTATTGGTTGCCTGGGAAACACATGCACTGCTTTGCACCATTTACATGTTAAGAGAGTTTGAATGTTTTTCTGCAAAAATCCTATTTACCCTGCACTGAGTTCCCCAGGCCTCCTAGTCCTACAGGTTAGGGAATTCCCTTTCATTAGAAAGTTCAGAGGATGACTTGTGTCAATTTCTTGCTGTGCTTTCTAACAAATTTCAAATTAATTCCAGCCCAAAGTTGAACAGATCAGATCCAAGAGTCAATGTGACTTTATAGTGAGCCTGACCACCATTAACTGAGCACCAGGTTGATGTGTGGCTCGCTTAGCTCATCGTCTTTATTCACCCAAATCTCCCAAGATAAGCAGCATCGTTCCCAATAAAGAAGTTAAGAGGGACTGGGGATATAGCTCAGTTGGTAGAGTACTTGCCCAGCATGCACAAGGCCCTGGGTCCAATCCTCAGCACCACCAAGAAAAAAAAAAGTTGAGATTCAGAAGTGAAATCACACAGGAGCACTAGAACTTGAACCCAAGCCTTCAAGGTCCCAAAACCTGTCTTTCCACTCCAGCATGCACCCTTATCCACAGTACCCTTAGGTTAGCTGAGTTTTCAATTTGGCAATGTCCTCAGTTTGAAGTGGTTATCATTTCCCTG
This sequence comes from Xerus rutilus, assembly GCA_028644305.1. NCBI lineage: Eukaryota > Metazoa > Chordata > Mammalia > Rodentia > Sciuridae > Xerus > Xerus rutilus. The sequence goes on from CM053401.1 coordinate 174,564,182, forward strand.
CCCGTGATTGCTCAGAGTTAGAGTGGCCTGTGTGCCAGCTTCCTTTCTCCTTCCCTGAGACTGCAGAGAAAAATGTTTAGCACAGGAGCCCTGGTGAGAACAAGATGGGATGGTCCTTTTATGTGAGGACATCAGGGTAACTGAAGTAACGTAGCACACCCACTCCAACACCAGCAAGAACAGAAAGCTTGGCAATTCAGAAAACAAAGCAAACAAGGGTCAAAGTAGAAAAGGCAAGAGAGGATACTTCTTTTTTAATTTGAATATAATTTTCACACTGTAAAATTCACTTCTTTAAATGTACAATTTAGTGGCTTTTAGAATATTCATCAAATTGTGCAACCATTAGCCCTGTCCTAGAACATTCTTATCTTCCCAAAAAGAAACCTTACACCCATTGCCAACCACTCTCAATCTTCCCCTCCCCCGACTCCTGGGGACTCCTGACCTACTTCCAGTCTTCATGGAGTCACCCACACAGGACGCTTCATATACATGGAATCATGTAATATTTGCCTTTCATGCCTTGCCATGTTCATTTGTCATGAAATTTTCAAGATGCACTCACATCATAGCACGTCAGTGCTTTATTCTGGGTTTCTCTGTTTCGTTTCGTTTTGTTGCTGGATAATTATGAGAGTATAGTGCATTTTTATTCCTCCATCAACTGGTGGACATGTAGGTGGTCTCCACTCTTTCCTATTATGCAGAATGCTGCTAGGCACACTGTGTATGAGTTGTTATGTGCAAATGTATTTTTTCGATTCTCTTAGGCATACATCCAAGTGTGGAATTTCTGGGTCATATAATGGAGCTATGTTTAACTTTTCAAGGAACTGCTAAAGAATGTTCCAGTGTGATTGGCCATTTCCTATTCCCACTAGCAATGCACAGGGTTCCAACTTCTCTACCCCTTGCCAATCCTTGTTAATGTATTCTTTTATCATGGCCATCCTAGTAGACAGGAAGCACGCCAGCCCCTTCTGGTTTTGATTTGCATTCCCAGAAAGACTGCAGGAAAGCAGAGAGGCACTGCGCACACCTGCTGGTGCAGGGAATTGTCAACAGAGCAGTGCTGAGAAGAAGGCAGTGTGCAGCATCACAGTCTCTGCCCTCACGTGTGTCCCAAAGATGTCAGAGGAGCCTGAAAAGTAGAGTCCACAGGTGGACAAGAGAAGAGCATTTCAGATGGTGCAAACAGCATCTGCAAAGATGTAGAGATGGACACAGAAAGGCACATCCTGCCACTCCCCAGGTCCACTGAGGACGGTGTTACACTACTCTCCTCCCTGCCTCTGCTGTCCCTCTCATCTGATTTCTTTTTCTCCAGAGCTTGTTTAATGATGCCATCCTTCATAGTACAATATTTAATTATTGAGTGTCTATCTCTCCCCACTCAAATGGCAGCTCCATCAGGGCAGCTCTTTCCTTCTTGTCCTCAACACTAGGACAGTCCCTGGACTGTAAAACACACTCAACACGTATTTGGAGGATGGATGAATGAACGCATGAATGAGTGAAGGAGGCCAGGTTCCAACATGTATTCTGAATAAGGGGTAATATTTTGCACCAGTGGCAGGTATAGCTACACATCCGGTGGCATTCAAGTTCATGTAAATTATTCCCCTGAGCACCATGGAGACATCTAAGAAGCCATTGTTCCCAAATAAGGCTAAAAGGGAAAATCAGTCACTTAATTTAAAAGTATTCATGCTTCTGTATAATAATTAAGTGTAAAAAGAAAAAAGCATGTAAAGATATTAGTTCTATTGTCAGAGCACTTTGTTCTTTTAAATCTTTAAAAATAAAATCTCCTCTGTGCCTGTCTCATTATTTTCTCCATCAAGGGCAAGGACTAGGGTGCTAAAGGGCTCTCAGCCTGAGTATCCAGAGAGGGTGGATGTCACCTAATTTGTCTCTCTATACAAAAGTCATGCTCCACTGCTCCCTTCCTTGGATCCTGGGATGGGGAGCTGGGGTTTAGATCTCAAGAACTATTTCCTGAGTGCCTTGGCCCCAGATCAGAAGTGGCATAACTCAGAGGCGCAGATGGGAAGCCACACTGTGGCAGCCCAGGGCTGGGCAGGGATAGCGGCAGAGCCCTGGACAGGAAGTGAAGAGCTGTCTCTCCTCCATGGTCCTCTGGGAACTTCTGAGTTCTACTCTCCCCCACGATAAACTGCTGGAATTGGATCGAGGTGTTCACAAGCTTCTGCTGTCCTTTGGCTCAGTGATCTAGAGTTGCCTCATCTTGAGGGAAGTTAAGGGTGAAGAGAGAAGAGGCCCAAGCCACTGGCTATTCCAGAGCCTGGACAGCAGCTTGACCTGCTGTTCTCCACTCACTGCTGAGCCTGGTGTTCCAAAGTCTGGACCTGCAGCATCAGCATCACCAGGGAACTTGCTAGAAGTGAAAATCTTCAAGTGCCACCCCGGGACGGTGAAGCAGAAACTCTGGTGGTCCAGAAGCCCCACCAGCAACTGAGATGAAGGTTAAGTGTGCAGTCTTAGTCTCCACGTTGCCCACTCAGCAGAACCGCTGCACCTGGGCCCGCAGCACCAACTTCCAGCTAGTAAACCCTGCTGCTCACCTCCATAGCTCCCAGTCGTGTGCCTATGCCCTCACCCCTGGAATGAGGCAGCATGTGCTGCCTCCCTGCAGAGAGCTGGTGCCTAACTACCCCTTCTTCTCGAGTCCTGATAGTTAGGACTCCATTTCCCACCCCACTGTTGCTGGTGGAGGGCTTCAGATGACGCGCTTCCCGTTTCTTGTTCTTCCAACTGTCCGTGGTGGCTCCGGACCCTCTGCCTTTGCGAGATGCCTGTTGACTCCATTTCCTTCTCTCTGCTCCTCCCTCCCTTCCACTTCACAACTTCTCTCAAAAACCTCTTGGCTTTTATGTTTCTTAACAGTTCTAATTTACAATTCCTTCTGAACTCATGAGCTAAGTCTCTCACACTTGACATGCAGATCGATTCTAGATGTTCAAAATTGACAAATGACATTTATATTATTATGACAGTGTGTGAAAAGAGGATGATGTAGCTTGTAGCACATCACGAACTGTCAATCATCATGAGTTATCATTCTATTTATGACAAGGTGAAGATTGTTCAGATGGGAACCATCCTCCAAAGTGATCTGAAATAATACTTGCCTCCTGGTATCCACTCCTTTGTGTGGTCCCCACCCACACTGTGTGACCAATAGGATACTGGTGATGAGCCGGAATGTGGTTTCCAAAGCGAGGTTGTAAAAAGCATCAGCCCTGCTGCTGTGTGCCCTGGGGAGCCAGCACCACACTGTGAGGACACTCGGGATGCTCTACGGAGAGGCCATGAGCAGAGGCTCTGCCAGGAGCCAGCCCCAGCTGGCCAATACACGAAGGCCCCACCTTGCAAGAGGATTGTCCAGCCCCATCAAAGCTTCGTGAGCTGCAGCCTTGGCCCATCCACTGACTGTGACCTCATGGGCACTTTTTTTTTTTTTTTTTTTGGTACCGGGAATTGAACTCAGGGGCACTCAATCACTGAGCCACGTCCCCAGCCCCATTTTGTGTTTTATGTAGCGACAGGGTCTCACGAGTTGCCTAGCGCCTCACTGTTGCTGAAGCTGGCTTTGAACTCGCAATTCTCCCGTCTCAGCCTCCCTCAGTGCTGGGATTATAGGCGTGCGCCACCACGCCCGGCTCTCATGGGCACTCTTGAGCCAGACTCACTTACTTAAATTTCTTCTGAACTTCTGACCCACAGGAACTGTAAACAACAATAAATGTCCATTATCATTTTATGTGATAATATTTCAGCAATTGATACTAACTATAGTTCACAGTAGAATCAGCCATATTTGACAGTGCAGAGCTAATTCCAAGGGGAAATACTCTAAGTCAGATAAAGAGATGCTTCTCTATCAGAGATGGTAGTTTTAAGTTATGCTGAGATATGGTTTTGATTATCTCCAAATTCTCTTGCTGATTCTGATGGCAAAAATCAAAGCCAACTCTTCATACAATCTGGGCCATAAGCCAGCAGTTCAGTGAGACCTGTAGGCTCAGGTATTTCAGAGGAGACCCCTTGCCAGGCCATCTCTGCAGCACAGTGCCTGGTCCCTCCCCTGTTCTAGTGCACTGCAGTCACCTAAGGGGTTCACAAACACTGTTCACCCCAGGGCCTGTCCCCAAGAGCTCCCAGTCCATGCCTATAGTCTGGAACAGGGAATCTATTTTTGAAAGAAGCCTTTCCCCTGACCTTGCCCAGGTGACCCTAATGTGGGTGGTCCCCAGTCCACACCAGGAGAAAGATACTCTAAAGACTGGTGTCTCCTATCCCCAGATCCATTAGCTCTAGTGATCACAGCTTATGAAATGGGAATGACATTGAATGCATTTACAAGCACAAATGAGGCATCTTACCAAATGAAGATGATAGTGAAAGCATTTACAAGCTCAAATGGGCAGAGCCTTCTCCAAGTCTGAAATGAGAGGCTGGCTGGCAAGCCGTGCTCCATTATGTAAGATGCCCGCAATCTCTATCCCTTCTCTGCCTCTCACAAAGACCCACCAGTGAATAACTCAGAGAAATGCACCTGAAAGAATCGGCCACTCTTGTCTTTCTCAGACTTTATATTTTCTTTTCTAATTTTGCAAATCTGAGGGAATTGCATTTATTTCTTCATGGCAGGCATTTAGGACCAAGATTGTATGTAAGGGCTTATTTAAGTCTTGCAGACAATGTGAGGAAAATAACTTGGAAGCTTCAAAAACTGGTGTGAAAAGGAAGTTAAGCTCCTCTTGCTACCTCACTTAGCACTTCTCAGGGACACTGACCAAAATAATCACTTCCTCACCTTTGTCAATATCCACTGATTATTCACCAAATGAAGTTATTAAAGCATGTCAATGTGCAGAAGCTAAAGCTCAGGCAATGTCCAGGTGTGCTGTGGGGGTAACAAGATCAAGGCCTTGTAGCTACTGAAGCATGAAGATTCTATTTTTAAACAGGACTAGAGATCATCTGGAACAAAGAAACTCTCAGGTACAAAGTGAGTTTCCATATCCCAAGAAGAAAGCCCCAAAAGACAGATGGAAGCCCCTCAACAGCAATCACACACACACACAAATTATTTTCCACACTGACATTAAGTTTGTATCTGTAAACTTACTATGATTTACATGGACTGAGAATGCTATGAGCTGCAAACTAAGATTCACCTCCACGGGCTTTGCAGCAATGTTTGCAACCTGACAATCCCTGGGGTCCCATACAGACCTCCAAACTATCTGGTTTGGCTAGTAGTGTTTTTAAAAATTCACAAAAATTCACTATTCTGTTTTGTGTATCTAAAAAGAACAAATAAAAAAAATTTTAAATAAAAAAAATTTAAAAATTCATTGCCCACATTTAAAACTCAGGAGATTTTTACATTCTCTAAATCCAGATGTCCAGCAAGGATCAGTTGGCATTTTCTATGTAACAAACTACCATGTATTGTCTCATGCTTTCAAGATTCAGCAGTTTGGGTGGGGCCTGCCAGACGATCTCACCTGCGCAAATTTGCAGTCAGTTTCCAAATCAGATGGAGTAGGGCGGATAGCCGGGAGGCTAGCATGATTGGTTTGGTCTCATCCTCCAGCAAGCTAACCTGGGCCTGTGCACCAAGTGGTCACAGTTCCTAAAAACAAAAGCAGAATTGTAGAAGGCCTCTTCAGGGCTGGACTCATATCTCAAACACCATCATTTCTGCTTTATTAATCACTTTTGGCCAAAGAAAATCATAAGCCAGCCCAGATTCAAAGGGTAGAGAAACAGACTTCACCTCTGGATGGGAGGGGAAGTATTTGTCCATTTCTAAAATCTACTACCCAGTTCACTCGTAGACGTGGCCACGGGGGCATGCAGCCAGGCAGGGTCAATGTGCTAGAGGAAGAAGAGCTGCCCTCCTGCACAGCCAGGCCCTTGCACAAGGCGTGGCCTACTGCTTGGCCGCTTGACACAACTATCAGCCCCACGGGCATAGAGGCTTGGCCCATGACCTCCCACCCCAGTGTATCCCAAAGACCCAGACTCAGTCATGAATGCAGCTGCTGAATAGGTCCCTGAAATCCCTTCCCTTCTCAGAAAATCTCTCCTTTCTATTTACCTTTTCCTTCTCCAGGAAGTGGCTGACGAGAGAATCTGCAGGAAGAGAGAGGAGGTGTTATTCAATCAAGGAGGCATTTAGGGAAACAGTAGCTTGGCTGCTGCCTCCCTTCTACGAGGTCCTTCACAGTCCCACTAAGCCGTTTCCTCATGTAAAACTCTGCTATGTTTGCATTCTTCTCTTTAAAGACATTATGTCAATAGATTCATATATTTTGCGTCAATGTGGATCCATTTCAATAACAAAAAGCTTTAGGATAAAAGAAATAAAATGGTTAATATCCTACTCTGTGTTTTATGTAGAGACAGGGTCTCACTGAGTTGCTTAGCGCCTCGCCATTGCTGAGGCTGGCTTTGAACTCACAATTCTCCTGTCTCAGCCTCCCAAAGTGCTGGGATTACAAGCGTGAGCCACCGCGCCCGGCTATTAACCCTTTAGCTCTGCAGCGCCCAAGCCTGCGTTTACCGCCCGTCCTACAAAAGGCCAGCCTGTCTTAAGTAGTTGCTTCAGCGAACTCATTCTACAACCCAGAGCGCCCGCTGGGCCTGCCCGGGGTGGTCGGAGCCTTGGGAGAGCCTGCAGCGCCACCTCCTGGGCGAGGACGCCTAGTGCAAGGTCATCAGTCGCCGGGGCGCTGCTCGCCCAGTCACCTCGGGCCTGCCGCTCTGGAGCGCCCCCGCGACCCCAAACTCTGGCTGCGAGGCCGACCTATGCAGCCCGCGGCAACCTTCAGGCCAGGTCGCCTTCAAGCGAAGGGCGCGATCCTGGGTCGCCGGGGATGCGCCAGATGCAGGTGGGAATGGCTTCCAGTCGCTGGCGTCGCTGGGGAAGCAGCTCTGGCGTGGCCGGTGGCGCTCGCGAAGCCTGGATGAGCCCCAGCCTCCCTTACCCTAACGTGGGCTTGGCATTGTCCCTTCTGTTCTGCAGGGCAGGTGTAAATACACATCCGGGAAGCACTCAGCGCGGCGGGGCGTGCAGTACACAGCAGCTGTTGACCCAGGGGAGCAGCAGCGCCCGGAGTAGGAATGGAGCAGCGTGTGCGGATGGTTCCAGGCTCAAGACCACGAGCAGATCGCAGACATCACCTCCCCATTCCCTGGAAGACTACGTTGACTAGGGAAGGTCACCCAGGGAGGTTTTAAATTTTCCCTTTCCCTCTGAAGATGTGATCATTTTAGTCTAAGAAATAAACTGACAATAGGCAGGTTGGGGCGCACAACTTTATTAATAAACAAAAACAGAATAAATACACAGACTCAAAGAGAAGGTCAGTTGAGGCATAAATACCCTCTTCATAGGGGAGAGGGAAACGACTGTAGACAATTTTAAACGGATAGAGGGTGATTTTTATGGCAGATGAATGGGTCTAGAAAAACAAAGGGTGGGACAAAGTTCCTTGGACTCTAGACGTGATGTTGGGTGGCTAGCCTTCCTTCCTGCAGTAAAACCTTAACCTTCTCTGGTTAATGAAATTTCAGGAAGGAAACCAAAGGCCCTTGTGATTCTCTTTTGGCGAATCCAATCAGGTAGACAAGGGAACTTTGCAGAAAGCCTGCCCAGCGCTGGGGTCAGAAAGGAAGGTGAGTGCAAGAGAAGGTCAGAGAGCCTTTGACCTGGAAGCAGCTCCTGAGGTCTCTCCCCACATCCCAGCATGAATCTTTGGGGTGTCATTTTCTGTAACCCCAATATGCAGACCTGGCTCCCGGCAAATTTCTCCAAGTCTGTCCCATGCCCCCACGCTTGAGCCTTGCCACACTGTCCTCCTCTGAATCTGCCTCCACTTCCCCCACACCAAGCTCTTCTTCCTTTGGAAATGCACCTGTGCCGCCTCCTGCTGTGGGCCTCTTCTCCCCTTTGGATGCCCAGTGCTACCTCTGGATGGAGCCTTTCTGGTGGGGCCGGGCACCCCCCACTTGGCTCATGATGCTTTCTTCTTGGCTAGTTTCCCTGCACCTGCTCCCACCCAATCCTAAGCTCTGTAAGGGCAGGGATCATGTCCCAGTGGTCCAGTGGGATAGTGCTGAGTACGGTACTGTGCAGGCTGTAGGTGCCTGAGTTAATGAGATAGTCGCCAGCCCTATGGGCTACTCAGACTCACTATCGACAATTGTAAATGTATTTTATAGTGATAACAGCTCACACCAGTATAGGCCTGCTCTGAGCCCAGCACTAATTCAAGCACTTTACATAACCCATCCCGTGCCAGGGTTCCTGTTCCTACCCCCATATGAGGAAACTGGGGCGCAGCTTTGGTGGCCTGCCTAGTGTCGTGCAGGAAGCAGGAGTGCTGCCAGAGGTGGGAGCTCAGCTTCACCCCAGGTACCCTCACCTGCAGTAGGTAGAAGTGAGGAGTGGAGAGTTATTGGATCTTAGAAAGCGTGAAAGAGGAATCAGAAGAAGCTGGTTAGTAGCAGGAGAAAAGAGAGGAAGAGATTTGGGGCAGCCAGTAAGTGGGAAGAAAGTAGAGTACAACAAACAAACACAAAAAGTAAGAAAGATTTAAAACGTGTAAAAATAGGAGATAGAGGAACATACAACACAACTGTAATGCACTCTTCAGACCCCCAGTCCTCAGCAGCCTAATGCATGAACTGCAGATGTGAGGGCGGGGAAAAGAGAGAGGAGGAGGAGGAGGAGGAGGAAGATAATAGTGGAAACATCTTGAAGGTAAATTAAAGGGTGTTTCTGTTGGAGCTCAGTATCTCCCCTGCTTTCCTTCTCATCCCGTGGGTGGGCTCCTCTGTTGTTTGCTGGTAACTCCACCCTCAGGAAGGTGCAGGTTATTAGGATGGGAGGGTTGGTTTGGAGGCAGGGTTTCTGGAGGTGGGGTAAAGCACTTGCCAGTCGCCTTTGGAAGGCTGCACCCCAAGGATCTCTTTTGGGGCCCCTCAGGTGTGATGTGGGCACCTGATCTTGTCTCCTCATGTCGCCTGCAGACCCCACAATTCCTGGTATCTGGTTTAGTCTCTAAACTGTGTCTCACTCGCCCCTTCCCTTTCTCTTCCCAGTTAGGATCCTCTCTCCCCTGAGGTCATGTGGGCTTCGCGCTGGGGCCTGTGCACCTGTCCTGGAGCTCTTTTGTGTCGGGCAGGTCAGGACCAGGCTTTGTGAGCTACAGACTGGCCTCGTCGCTGCAGGCGCTGTGCCAGGTGAGTGGCTGGGGTGGGGGGAGCTGGGGGAGTAGGTACCTTGATATTGCTTCTGGGCCCCAGCTGGTGGCCCAAGCTGGGAGTTGCCCCAAAAATCTTGAAACAGCTCCTTCTGCTGGGCTCCACAGCAGTGACAACGAAATGCCCCTCAGGATGAGGAGCGTGAGGACGGGTGTGTGGCGGCGGGAGTCCTCAGGGAAGGCACTTTTTTTTTTCTGGTACCAGAGATTGAATCCAGGGGTGCTAAACCACTGAGCTCCATCCGCAGGCTCCTTTTTTAACTTTTTATTTTGAGACAGGGTATCACTGAGTTGCTTAGGGCCTCACTAAGTTAAGTTGCTGAGACTGGCTTTGAACTTGCCATCCTCCTGCCTCAGCCTCCCAGCTGCTGGGATTGCAGCTGTGCTCAACCTGGTAGAAAGCACGATTTCTGTGAGCCTCAGTCTCTGCTGCTGCAGACTGGAATCAAAGGTGAGTATCGTCGTCACTGTCAGTTAATAGTTATTGAATGCTGTAGCAGATTTCATTCCCTGGCAATAGTCACAAAAATGCTTCCCAACCCACCAGCTCTCCACCTGAAACCTCACCACTGTTCAAGAGGAGGCATGTGGTCTCCCAGCCCCATAATCTGGCTGGTCTCTGACTTGCTCATGGCCAACAGAATGTGGCAGAAGAGAAGCCACATGGGTCGGAACAGGCCATGAAGCTCCTCACGGTTCCCTTAGAAGGCTTTCTCTCCAAACAGCTCCCACTGAATCCCAGGTGCCATAAGGTGAAGACCTAAGTCACATGGAGAGCCCAGGTGCTCAGTAGTCCCAGCTGAGCCTAGCTACCAGCTCAGTGAGTGATGAAGCCTCCAGACCATTCCATCCTTCAGCCCTTCACGTCACCCCAGCCATACATGTCTTCCCAGGTGTGGTGGCAGACCTTAGGTCATTGACCCCCAATAACTCCTACCTCCTGACGCCCACCCCTTGTGTAATTCCCACCCCTTGAGTGTGAGCAGCACTGGGACTTGCTTCTAGCTGATTAGATACAGCAAAGGTGTATCTTCCTTGACTAGTTAGGTTAAGTGGCAAAGGTGATCAGATATCACTCACAATGACACCACCTCACACATGACTCCGTCTTAGGGAGTGGAGCCAGAGACCCCCCGCTGACCCTGCAGCTGACCTGTGTTCAACCTCCTATGGAGAGGCCATGTGACAAGGAACCGCGTTCTCTGAAATGACCCCCAGAGAGCGGCTCGCAAGAGGATGAGGACTTCTGTCCCATGGTCACAGAAGATTAATTCTGCCAACAGTCTGGAGGAGTTTGGACGTGGGTTTTCCCCAGCGGAGCCCCTGATGGGCCACTAGCGAGGCCACGGTGCCCGCTGACGTTGGACATGCAGCCTGGTGATGCCCTGGGCAGAGCTCAGCTCAGCACCCAACTTCCACCTGCACTAGGCCTGGAGTTATTTGCTATGCAGCGGGTGCCATTAATCCACAGCTGACCTCTGCCATCATGGGGGACAGAAATAGTCAGGCCGTGTGCCCTGTCCAAATTCCTCACCCACAGATTTCACCAGCCTAATAGATGGTGGTTGTTTTTCGCTACTACAGTTTGTTACCCAGCGACTGACAATCAGAAGCGACAGCCTACAGTAGGCCTGCCCTGGGCACTCCACGAGCCCTCCCACAGTCCCTCAGCAGAGCAGCACTGAGCCAGCACTTCCCTTTCCTGCATTTAGCAAATGAGGAAACCGAGGCCAGGAGTCACTAAATGACTGGAGGCTACACAGCCAGCCTGTGGAGGGAAACCACCACGAGAAAACCTCTGGCACAGCGCACCTGGCACAGCGCACATTCCACTAATGACTTGAGCATTGTATCAGTTACTAGTTACCACATGACAAACTACCTACAAAACTTGGTATTTCCAATAGCACAGATAGTCTCAGCTTCTACGAGCCAGGAGCAGGCCTGCCTCACCTGGGGACCGTGGCTCGGGCCTCTCAGGTTGCACTGGGGTGTTGGCCAGGATGAAGTTGTCTCAGGGCAGGGCTGCTGGCAGACCTCAGGTCCTGCTGAGAGGCTGCCCCCTGTTCCTGCACAGCTGGGCCTTTCCAAAGGGTGCCAGCTATCCTGGGAGTGAGCAGACAGGAGAGCTGGAGACTAAACCCACAACAGTTTTGTAACTGGATCACGGAGGTGACATCTCAGCCCTTTTACCGTGTTTTGTTAATAAGCGAGGCTCCAACCAGCACCCAGAAGTGGGAGATTACACAGGGCATGAGTTCCAGGAGGCAGGGTTCATGGGGGCATCTCAGCAGCACCCACCACAAGAGCTGCCTTGGGCACTGGACCTAGCATGAGGGTCAACAGTCCCCTCTGACACTCACCAGGAATCCAGCTCTGAATCCAAGCCAAGCTGGGCTCCTCTCCTTCCTGGTCCTCTGTGTCCGACTTCAGAAAATCATCTTCTATGATGAAGTTTTACGTTGCTCGCTAAGAAAGCAGATTCATTATCGCTCCGCCTTTGCTCCATCACATTCTGGACACCGAGCTAATTTTCTTTGATGTCACATTGTTCTCCCATTGCCATGCAAGTGTGGTTCTGATTTGTAAAATGTTGGCACCTCATTATTTGACCATTAGAGACTTTTAAACAGTGGTGGTCTAAGAATCGTATTTCAGTTTTAATTTCAGACAAAAATGAGCTTAAGCATGAGGTTTTAATGATGCTTATCTCCAGCTGGTTCTTCTGCCTCTCAGCTCTAAGGCTTCCTGCATGATCTGCCTGTGCCACCTGTACCCACCTCATCTCCCTTCTGGATCCCTGTCAGACCTGGGCAGCAGAAGGAGGCTTGCGGTGTCACCCTGCATTTTTTCCAGGATGGCACACAGGTAAGAGCCACATAAGCAAGTAGACCCTTCCAGATGTTTGCCAAAGTAAAACAAACACAATCACAGGTAAGCCAAGCATGATGGTAAGGCACTCTAGGAGCACACTGCCCATCAGTCAGAGACGCCCCCCACAGGTGCAGAGGGGAGAGCCAAGGCACAGGGCATAGGTTTGAAGTTTAAACTGCTCCATGGTGCGTCCATGCTCAGGACTTTTTTTTCTTGAAACTAAATTAAATCATAACCTGAGTCCCCAGTAGTTTATGATGGCCAAAAGCACTATCTTTACATCATGTAATACCAGCCCAAGGGGGAAGCAGAGGTGCTGAGGTCACATTGAACAGAATATTCTAGAAGGACCCTGCAATATTCAGCCCATGCCAGTACTGGTGGCTCTGAGGTGTGGGGATGTGGGCGTTCATTTTAGTATCATGTTTTTTAAAAAATATATATTCAGTGGTGTCACATATCATTTGTATTATAAAATGACATAATAAAATATTGAAATTCTAGGCTCAGTTACTATTTCAGGACCTATTATCCCATCCAGGTGCTCAGAGCCCACCGGCATGGACACACCCCACCAGAGATCAGCTGTAAGGAGCAGATGGAGCAGCAGCAAGGCAGGGCCACCTCTGCCCTACCCTTCCTGTTGCCTCACTTCTCACCCAGCAAAGCACTGCATTCTCCAACTCTCTCCTTCCAAGACACCTGGACACTCACCAGGCTATAAGGGGTTAAGAGCTGGCACAGTGCCTACTGAAGGTAAGATATGAAGAAAAGTGCCGTCCCATAGATAAATAAGCTCTAAAGTATTTAGAAACCTGTTTTTGATAACAACTTAGCAACATCTGCTCCTATAAAAAATAGGCTCCTCAAGTCTACCCTATAAATGCATCCCACGGAATAAAAGCATGTGGCCAGGCACAAGCCTGTAATCCCAGCAGCTTGGGGGGCAGAGGCAAGAGGATCACAGTTCAAAGCCACCCTCAGCAACTTAGTGAGGCCCTAAGCAACTCAGTGAGATCCTGGATCTAAATAAAATATTTTTGAAAAGGGCTGGGGATATAGCTCATTGGTTGAGTGCCCCTGAGTTCAATCCCTGGTATCAAAAATAGATAAAAAGAAAAAAAGGAAGGGAGGGAGGAAGGGAGGAAAGGATGCCCACCACAGGGTGCAGAGGGGAGAGCCAAGGCACAGGGCATAGGTTTGAAGTTTAAACTACTCCATGAGGAAGAAGGGAAGGGGAGGGGAGGGGAGAGGAGAAGGGAAGGGAAGGGAAGGGAAGAAAGAAAGCATTTGCTCATAGGGACAGATGAAGAAGAATCTTTATTTCCATCTCATTCGAAGGAAAACAAAATCAATGTCTTTTAAGAGGGGAACAACGGAATAAGTTATTGTACTTTACATCAGAGACTGGATTGAAGTTCTAACAGTTGGTGGAATTTCTACCTGGCAATATTAATGGGAAAAAGAGTATACAGTAATATCTTACATTCATGAAACTGACAAAATAGCCTCTATTTCTGCATGTGAACACCCCGGTCTGCATAAGAATAGATGAACACAGAACATAAGAAAGAACATGCAGACGTCTTGGGGAGTGAGCTGGGTGGAGGGAGGAGAGGGGAAGATGAAAGAACATATTTTTCACTAAAATATGATACCATTTCTCCATGCTCCCCTTTTATCACATGATCTCCAGGACCCCTAAAACAAGAATTTCCATATTCAGGGGGCTAAAGGTGCACCTCAGTGGCAGAGCACATGCCTAGGATGTGCAAGGCCATGGCTTCCATCCCAGGCACAGGGAAAAAACAAAACAAAACCCTTTGCTGTTGCCATCTTGAACTCTAATCGTACCTTCAAACTTGTGTTTGGTAAGTGAAGTCTGATGGGATCATGGCGCATGTGCAGAGGGGAAATGAGTAATCTCACGTACACCCCGCTCTCACCTGGGGTTACGAGGCCCCCTGAACGCGGCACACCAGTGGGCCCAGGAGCCGTAGGGTTAGCAAGCCCAGGCAAGCACCAGGTAAGCGCATCACATCATGACTAAACACAGGGGGTGGACAGCTCGGCGGGGGGTGGGGGATGGGGGGACCTTTCCCTCCAAAGAGCACCTTCCTCCCAGCCAGAGAGAAGGCCCTGCTGCTGAGAAGGGGGTGCATGAGGAGCGCCCTGCACCCGTTACTCCTGTCTCCTCCCCATCCAAGCTCCCCAGGCTAAAGACAATGCCACAGGAGGAAGAGGGAAAGGAGGCCACCCGGAGCGCCTTTCCTTCCAGTCCTTTCTGACTGTCAATGGAGGAGGGTGCAGGAGCATGTGGGTACAACAATCAAGAACGAAGAGTGAAATAAAGGGCTGGGTGCAGCTCAGTGGTGCAACACTCACCTCGCGCACTAACCCTGGGTTCCACCCCCAGCAGGGAAGTGAAGTGAAAGAGTCAAGTCATTTTTGTGCGAGATTTCTACTATTTTGGTAAGAATGAATTACAATTGTGTAATTTTGAAGATTTCAGCATGCAAATTAAGTGCTCTCATATTTACATTTATAATAGTGGAGCTTGGTGGCACATCTAATCCCAGAGGCTCAGGAGGCTGATCACAAGTCCAAGGCCAGCCTTCGCAACTTGGTGAGACCCTATCTCAATTTTTTTTTCTTTGTGATGCTGGGGGTTGAACTCAGGGCCTTGTGCATGCAAGGCAAGCAGCCTACCAAATCCCCAGCCCTCAGGTATGTTTTTATTTGTCTTATTTTTAAGAAAATATGACTCTACTGAATTTAATGAAAATTTCAAATTATTATGCAAACACATAAGCACTATTATTTTGGAGATAAAACAAATGAGCCTCAAGTACCTTTTCAGGGTCACAGAGCTAAAATGATGGCAAGGCAGTGAGAAAATCCATTTCTTCCAATTCGGTAGGATAGGGGTTTAGATCTCTTGAATTCAGCAAGGGTATGATTTGCAAGTAACTATTCCCTGAAAAAAATCAGTCTGAATTGATCACACTGACAGTGAAGTCCATTTTCCAGGGTGCTTGTTGGGTTCCCCACTGGTGATCATGGCCACATTCTTCCCCCAGCAGCTTGCACAGGAGAAGTCTCCTGAGGGAGCTGAGCTTTCTCTGCCTGATTGGGATCTTCACAGTGGCACAACATAATAATTTCTCTGATCAGCATGTCACCACTCAGTGAACTCAGGACTTAGGGAGAAGACCTGGTGTTAGCACAGCATCAACCAAAGTAAGATACTCCTCATCTCAGAAAAGCCAGCAGTTCACTTGAAGCAGGCCCCTTACACCTCAAGTCTGAAATGAGGTTACTCAGCCACCAGGGACTGGATGGCTGACCTCTTATTCAATTGCAATGTATGGGACTTCCCGTCCTTGGGGGTGTAGCAGAGCAGAGTGTCCAACGTGTAAGTGGTGACCTGGCCATTTATGTGTAGTTTCCCAGAGATCTCGTCAAATCTGGCCAGGGTGGGTACACCCTTCACTTTTTCCCTCACTTTGGCCAACACTTCCTCTGAGAACTCAAGTTTTTTCACAAATCTTGATAAATTTCCTTCTGCAGCACCTGTTAATAATATATATACTTTCCAACATATTTGGATATGGATTATAATATTTAAATTTGTGCAAGTTATGCTCTCTGGATTCATGATTTGAGAAAAAGATGGATACAGCTTTGGCTACCTGGTTCTGGCCTCAGAGCTAACGCCACTGTGAAGCAGGATGCTCTCCTGGAAAGAACACCTCCTTTGATTACGTTTCTTCTCTTAATGTAGTACAGATTTTAAAAGATTCTGGGCTATTTTAGTCTTTGATGAGTTCCACTGCTGATTCCTGAAGATCCAACTCATAACACAGCCTCATGAAAACAGGTCCAAACTGAAATTCCCCCAAAGTGACATTTCTGTTCTCTGCGTGGTACCTGTAAATGACATTTTTAGCCAGCTCCACATCATCCCAGGTCTGACACAGATGAAGCAAAGTTCTCAACTCGTCCTTTAAGATGAGTTTGTTCTGGGTCAATTTCTCTTCCAAGTTTCTAAAATAGGTTTCTTTGGTGTCAGGAAGATTATATGCAACAACCAACTTCTTATGTTGAAATTCTCTTAATTTCATGATATTATCTGTAAGTAGATGTCTTTATAATATACTTGCTTCCAGCCCACTGAATGTGGCAAATTGTGTGGTGCCACTGCCATGGTTACATTGAGATATCAGAGTCCATCTTGGCAAACCCAAGCAAGAGGTGGGAGGTGGGAGAAGACTCCTACGAGCCTTGAAGCCTTCAAACTCTACTGTGTGAGGCTTCAAGGGAGCTATGCGGCACCTGCAGAACTCCATCTGGCAATCAGTGATAAGCTGGGGCCCTTGGTTTTATAAAATGCAAGATGAATTTTATAAAATGGATCTTTTCCCAGTTGAGCTTCCCAGATGAGATGTTGGCCTTAGCCAGTGCAGTGAGATCCCTACAGAAGACCCAGTAAGCCAGGCGTTGCTCCTACAATGATGGTGAATTAAATGGGGTTTGGGGTGATTTTTCATGCAGCATAGAAAATGAATACAACTACCGATGCTATTCACATGGCTGTCTTTGATGTTGTCCGACTCTTAAGGGGAAAAAAGTCATTTTCACAGTGTCTGCTAACACAGTATTAGAGGGTGAGGCTAAATAAACACTCTCATACTTTGCAACCTCTATGGAGTATAATTTTACCATTTTTTCAAATGTACAAATACATGTATCTTCTCACCAAGCAATTCCACTTTGGGGAGTTTATCTATAGGTACACTTGAACATGGATAACAACACAAGTACGGGGGGCTGGGGGGGGACTTACTGCATCATGTTTATGATAATAAAGACTGGAAAACTGCCTAACTATCCACCGACAAGGGATTGTTAAGTGCATTACAATCCTTAGAAATGCTAAACAGACTTTAAAAGAATGAGTAACATTTTTACATAAAGAAACAGAAAAAAATCAAAAATATATTTGAAGTTTAAAAAGTCAAAGTGAAGAACATTACCTACACTATATTAAAAGGAAGACAATTTCCACATCGTTTTTAGAAGAAAAAGGACATGGAAGGTCTATAATTACAATATTATATTTACTATCACATTTAAAGGGAAAAACAAAAACATGCTTTTCTTCTGCCCTAATAATCATAGCAAAAATCACAAACTCAACTAATAGGAAGCTTGGGCAGGAAACTTAAATGAACAAAGAAGGCCCAGGGACAAGAAAATTGTGAGGATGGGGAGGACCTTGAGATCAGGTGCCATCCAGAGGTGGCCCTCCAGAGTGCAGGGCAAGGCTCTTCCAAGACATCACAGCTAACCTGTAGCACTCCTCCTGCCCCAGCACTGGGTGAGGGGAACTATTGCTGTCCTCATTTTACAGATGAAAAGTCTGCAATGCAGGTCGAGTGGCTACTCCCAGAACCGCATAGTTGGACTGGTAGGACTAGTTTGAGCACGTGCTCCCTTAAACTCTCCACCACCTTCTTGCACACAGTTAAGCAGAAGCACTTCCACCCAAGAGTTGCTTTGGGACCTTCCAGAGACCCTCTAACTGGTGGGGCTGTAACTCCACCTTACAAACTAGAAAAACATAGTAGAATGCACACGTATCCAATTTGATTTCTGTGATGTTAAGAGGCTAGTTAAGTTGGAATGCAGCTAACACTGAGGACATTTAAAACTGTTTCATTGAGATATGATTTGCATACGATTGCCAGTGTTAAGTGCCCAATGGCACGAGTTGTACTTATTCAGGCGATCTTCCCTGCCCCAAATGTCCCATCTCCCACTCCCAGCCCCATGTGGCCACTGATCTGTTTAGGTCTCAAGTTTTGCCTGTTCTGGGCATTTCACAGAAACGGAATCAGGCGTGTGACTCTGTGGACTTTCCACTTGGCACGAGAGTTCTGGCAGGCCGCGGCCCTAGACCCACCCGACCCTTGTGCCCACCCTTCAACCCTAACTCAGTGTGGAAGCCCAGGCTTCGGGCCCAGACCTGCCGAGATTCGCCCAGGGGCCGGGTTGATGGGCAGGGCCGGGCACTCCCCGGGGACCGGAAAGCGCGCACCCGCGGCCGGTAAGCTCCGGCCGCTTCTCCGGAGGGCGGGGCTGGTGGGTGGAGCCAAGAGGGAAGCGCACGATCTCCAGCCCCGCCCACCGCGGCCCAACCCCGGCTCTGGGGCGGGACCGGGGAGGGCACGCGGCCCTGGCCCCACCCCCCGCGCTCGGGCCTCCTGCTTCCTCCGGAGTCCGTTGCACCGGCCGCTGCGCCTTACCGCGCACCATGGCTGCGCTGCTGGCACTGCTGGTCCCGGCGGGTAGGATGGGTGCCCGGGTCCGGCTTCGTGCCACCCGGCTCCTGGGCGCCGCCACCGCCTGCCCCCCGCCGCCCCTGGCCTTGGCCCTGTTACGGCCTGGGCCAGACGCCCGGCTGCTACGCACCGCCCGCGGGGACTGCCGCGGCCCCCAGGTAAGCCTCCCACCGGATCCTGACTTCTGATCTCCAGCTGTTTGAAGCGTTGTGCCAGGCGCAGGCCACTTCCGCCGCAAGGACACTTGCAGCTGCCCGAGACCGATCACCTGAGGGTCCCTGAGTCCCCAGATCCCTGTAAGCCAAGAAATGGCTCTTCCCAATGGACAGTAGGCGAAACTGAGGCTTAGGGAGATATTGGTGCCCTGCCCAAGGTCACAAGTCCCCAACAGAGAGCCAGTGTGCAAAGCCATCAGCCAGGACAGTGGTGTAGCAAGAGAATCGTAGGGGGCTAGACTTCTTGTGAACTTCCTGATGTGGCCTTACGTGCTGCCCCTTTGAAGTGCCGTTCAGGCTCCACACTGGGGCACTGGCCAAGGAGAAAGCCTCTCCGCGTGCTGCCTTATCTAACACCTCCTTAGCATGCTGCTCCGCCCTTTTTATCTAACCAGAAGAGCAACATTATTGAGGCAGAAAATCCATGGTGTGGAACTAAGTCTCATTTTGGTTGCCTTGCATGCTGCTCAGTGAAATCTAGTTTCCATTCAGAACAGCTTTCCTTTTTTTTTTTTTTTTCTTTTAGTAGGTCTCTCTAAAGAAAGTAGTAATGGGGTTTGGAGATACAGGAATGGCAAGTGTAGACCCACAGACCCCCAGTCCTTCATCAGGGTGCCTCTAACTCTGCACTCTGGGTTGTATAGCTGACTCAGCATTGCTGACCTTTCAGGGGCTGAAGTTAGCACTTTTCAGGCCAGAGTCTGGGGGAAATTCCATAGGCTACTGCAGGCCCACCTGCACAGGGTGCCTTGTACTTGGCCAGCACTTCCTGAACTTTCCATAGTTTTCTAGTAAGTAGCAGCAGGATTTGTTTGGCCTGTGCTCTTACCAAGCCCGCTCCCAGGTGGAGAAACTTCCTCTCCTCTCCTGCCTGGTGCGTGGCACAAGGGCCTTGCCTCTGAATCCTGAGCACAGTCTTTGGGATACTCACACGCACCACAATGCCTCCTATTGATTATTTTTATTATCATTTTATTTTTTTTAGTTGTTGATGGGCCTTTATTTTATTCATTTATTTTATGTGGTGCTGAGAATCGAACCCAGTGCCTCACACATGCTAGGCAAGTGCTACCACTGAGCCACAACCCAAGCCCTGCTGTTGATTCTTCATAGTTCAACCCAGGCATCCCTTCCTCCAGGAAGCCTTCCCTGACCACCAGTGTCGCCTCAGGAGCCTCCACTGGGTGCCCCATGCCCCATGAGCAGTCTTCTCTGCATTAATCATCTGGAATGGCCTCTTGCTTGTCTGTTCTATCAGCCACATCATCTTCATCCCCAGCTCAAGCCCTCTGCTGACGAGGGTGTGTCATACAGGAGGGCTGCCTGTGGTCTCTGCTCACTAGCTCTGGCCTTGATCAAAGGCTTTCACTTTTGTTTCTTCACCTGTAAAATGGGATGTTAATAGTTCACACTTCATAGAGTGTGAATGTAAAATGAGATAATGTTCGTTCCTGGCATCTGGCATATCCTAGATTAACATTAGCAATTGCTAAAATCACAGTAAATATATATAGTCCCAGGGGCCTATGATCTGTCCTTGGTTATGCAGCTAATAGATGGGTGGAATCTAGGTAGGCTCAGAACCAAACTGAAGTACAGAGCAAAAGATTGACCTCCTTGAGAAGACCCTTCCCCAGGAGATGGCCTGGAGCAGGTGAGAAGAGAATCTGGCTTTGGTTGGAGCCCAGCCAACTCCTCCTCCCCCAGGGGCTGCTTCTAGCTGCCTGGAAGGCAAGAAGGCTGAGCCTAGCTGGGGTCTCAAAATATATCAGGCATTTAATTAAGTGCCTGAGAGACATGCCCACCTCTGCCTACAGTTAGGGGCTCTGCTGGAGGAGGCGGTAAAGCACAGAAGAAACCAGCCTCTTCCAATTAACATGATCCAATCTCATGTAAAGCCTGCAAGCATAGGCCACTGACCACTTAGGGAGGGCAGAGGATGCTTAGGCAGATGACTTACCCTCTGAGCCCGGCCTCTCTGTAGCTCTGGCCTCCCTCATTCTAACTGGCAGCTTCCCTCTCAGCAGTCCTGCCAGGTGCTCCTCCTTAGCACCTGTCACCTCTGCAGCCCTGGTATTTCACTTTTGTTGCTGTCCCTCTCCTCCTGCTGGACCCTAGGCTCCTGGTGGGTTTTGTTTGTTCCTCTGCCCCCTGTACTTGGAGCAGTGCCGGCACTGAGAAGATGCTCATGAATATGCAGGGAACATAGTACAGTTTTAAGAGCAAAGGCCTTGGAACCAGGTTTCAAGTTTGAGTCCCAGAGCAAACAGTTAATCTGTGTGATCCTTGGTAAGCTATGCAGCCTTTTGGGCTCCCAGGATTCTCTTCTGTTCAGTAGGGATGCCACGAATGCCTATGTGACAGAGGTGTGATAAGGATTATATGAATTCATATTTCCAAAGTACTCAGAACAGTGCCTGGTACAAAGTAAACACAATATAGTGTCATTATAATTTATTCAATGGATGAAAATAAAGGTCAGTCCAAAATACATTAACTTGTAGGCAGGGTCCTAGGTTCATTCTTCCAACTTTCTTGTTCCTTCTCTAATACAGATTTTTGTGCTTTAATAAATATTGGGGCAGGGAAGAGAGCATCATACATATGTAGATGTGAAAGCACTGAGTGTGGACCCTCATGGGCAAAGAAAAATAATGCAGTGCCCTCCACGTCCTGTAAAAATGACCCTTCCTAAAGAAGACACTTTTCCAGAACGTTCTGGCTCTGGAGAGAAAGAAGGAAAGCGGTTACCAGCCTCCATTTGCTTGACCAGCACATGCCACCTCCCCTGTCCTCGAGGTCTCTGTCCAGCCCTGCACCCCAATGGCTGCGAGAGCTCAGCTTGTTCTGATAAACAAGCCCTGCTGCCTCGCAGTGATGGCACAGCTGCCAGGGCTGATAGGAGAGCAAGCTATGGGCCCTTCCAGGACTAAACCCTGCTGTTAAACCGAGGGTGGCTGAAAGCCCCCTTTCAACTCCCTTCCTTGACACTTGGCCCAACCAAAGTTTGTGCCAGTCTGTCCATTCACCAGACTGAGCATAGTGTCTCTGTGGAGGGCCCTTTGTTTACACCCTCTAGTTTGGCAAAAGGCCTTCTGGTCATGAAAGAGAAATGAAAAGGCAGCCAAACTTCCGCTGCATTGCAAGACAGTGAATGGTAGGAATGAGACATTCCGACAGGAATAAGTTTCCTGTGAATTTCAAAGAGGGTGATATTTGATAAAGACCTGAAGGTGGTAATGGAGGACTTCTTAGAGGAGGTGACATTTTCATTTCCACCTGAAACATGTGAAATGGAAAAGCAGTGGGAGCACCCCCTTCTGACCTGGGGTGAGCAGGAGAGAAGATCAACCAGGAGAGCATGGCGGGCGGGCGTGCTACCCTGGCTGATCCTCTTAGAATAGCAAAGCCCAGTACCAAGCCTCACTCAACCTCTGCAAAACCAAAGGCTGTACTCACAGCGTAGGTGCAAATGGAAAAGCTCCATAGATTCTCATTACCCTGCAGTGTCCAGCAGCCTTTGAGGGAAACACAGCATCTGGAGCCTCATCCCAGACACGCTCAGCAAGAGGCCCTGCTCAGGCAGGCAGTGGCTCCCAGGGCAAGTCAGCAGCAGCCAGGAGGTCCCCCCACCTGGCTGCTGGGGCTGTGCAGGCACAGGGGATGGGCTTAGAGGCTGCTGTCAGGCCCATATTATGTGCTTGCCGTCCAAGAGCTTGCCCCCATCTCCCGGGCACTCTGGCTGGTGTGCTCCTTTCCCTTGCCTTGCAGTGTGCTCAGCTGTGGCATGCCCTAAAACATGGCCGGGCAGTGCAGCTACGGGATCTCTGAGCAGAGCCAGCTCAGTCAGTACTCATACCTGCCTAGAGTGCAGATGAATCTTGGTTTAAAGTGCTCTCTTAACTGAGGTTTGCTTTTTTTTAACACAGGTGTGGTTCATTTCTCTGTTGTATTTTTTTGTTGAATGAGTTGGTTTCTCCCTCCCAGACATTCCAGGGCTGGTGGGTGGCGCGTGAGTGTTAGCAGATGCACCTGCATTCACACTCCTGTACACACCTAGTCATCCTCCCTTTGTTTCAGATCTGAGGCAATTGTCTTGGTCCTGAAGTAAAATAAGCCATAGCTTCTGCCCCACTGTCCTTGTGGACAGCATGGTGGTCATGTGCCCAACCTGGGGACCAGGTGACCTAAGCTGATCTTAATGACTTTGGGCCAGTGACTGTGCTGCTCCTCTGAGGCGGAAAAAACAGTAGTGCCGACCTCAGCAGGCTTCCATGGGGAGAAGAAACCAGATGGAGATGGTGCAGCAGAGGACCACCTGGCTCAGACAAAGTGCCCAAAGGGATATCACTGATGTGCCCAAGTAAATAAGTCCTGGAGTACAGGAGTCACTCTTGCTGCTCTAACAGATGGACACACAAAACCACTCTTACAGTGCTGGAGGTCAAGTCTAACGTGGGTCTCACTGGCTAAAGTTAAGGGGTCAGCAAGGCTGGTTCCTTTGGGAGGCTCCAGGAGAGAATCCATTTCCTGCCTCCTGCAGCTTCTAGAGGTGCCTGGCTCCTTGGCTGTGGCCCTGGCCTCTACGAGCCAGAAGCACAGCTTCTCCAGATCCCACCTGCCATCCCCTCTCTCTCTAGCACTGACTCCTACCAACCCCCTTCTCCCTTACAAGGACCCTGTAGTGACATTGGGCCCACCTACATAATCTAAGATCATCTCTCCATTTCTGGATCCTTAATCACTTCTACAAAGTTCTTTTGCCATGTAAGATGACAAGTTCACAGGTGCTGGGATTGGGACTTGGACATCTTTAGGGCATCATTCTGCCTGCCATAACTAGAACCTAGCCTTCGGGTGCACAGAGACTAGGTGAAACTTAGTCTTAGCTCGCTGAGGAAGGAGAATAACTGGCATCTATGCGGCGAAGTGCGTGTGCAAGCCGGTGATGACCGCCAACCCGTCTCCCTTTGTGATGTATGCACAGGACCCCAGCAGAACCACCGAGACAACAGGCAGCACCACCCCTGGCACAGAGGGAAATCAAAGCAAGTCACAGCAGCTGAAAAAGGTCTTTCAAGAATACGGCGCTGTCGGCATGTCCCTGCACATTGGGATGTCACTCATCTCCTTGGGGGCGTTTTACATGGTGGTCTCTAGGTAAGGTTTCTGATGGTAATAGGTGTTATTTTTTAATGTCATGTAAGATCCTATTTGAATGAGAACTTTAATTTCTAAGACTTCTTATGCCTCCAGCTACTTTTATCACATTTTTTAAAATCCTATAAATCTTATAGCCAAACCAATTTAAACCCTGCTCTAGTCATTGTTTGTTTGCCTCCCCTCCAGTGGTGTAGACATGTCTGCGATGTTGCTCAAACTTGGATTTAAAGACTCACTGATACTGTCCAGCGTGGCAGCCGGCACCAGCACCTTTGTGGTGGCCTACGCAATTCACAAGCTGTTTGCACCAGTGAGGATCAGCATCACCTTAGTCTCTGTGCCCTTCATTGTCAAATATTTTCGGAAAATAGGACTTTTTAAACCTCCAGCTGAAAAACCTTGATGGGCACCTTGGTCATCAGCACTGAAACCCTATTTCTTTTAAATTACATTACTTGGATTGTTTTTCAGGGTTGTGGGTCTTTGGGGGGGAGGGAGGAGGCCTGTTGCCACATTCCCATGGGTTAATTTTACCTTTGCCAGCAAAAAGCAAGTTTGGGAATAATTGTGATTTTTTGCTTTATAATTAATGCTGCTCATCAGAGGGCTCTACTTATCTGTCAGCAAGACATCACAAATGAGCTAACATCTCAATACCAAACACCTACAGAACATTCCCTCTAGAAAACCACTGGTGAGGGTATATCTGCAAAAACCTCTGAGGGCTAATCTTTGCTCAAGTTCTTAAAAAGCAATGATTAGGGGTTGGGGTTGTAGCTCAGTGATTGAAGCTCAGTGGTTGAGCACTTGCCTTGCATGTGGGAGGCCCTAGGTTCGATCCTTAGCACATTAAAAAAGATACTGTGTCCATATACAATTAAAAATATTTTTAAAAAAGCAATGATTATTAATTTAGTGGGTTTTAAAAATGCCCCCTCCTCTGATTTGCCATCAGCGGCCTGCAGTCTAACCTGCAATGTTGTGTAAACAGCTGCCTGTGCTGCACAGTTAACAAAGCAGAACTTAACAGTGTGTCACCACAGTCTAAATTAGCACCAGCCCCTTGACACACATTACACTTGTTTTGGGAAAAGAAAGCATTTCTGCTGTGTTTCACTGGTCCCAAAACACTTTCAAATCCGGACATGATGGGGCCCCTCTCCAATGGTTTTTCTAAAATTTCATTATAGTAGGTCAGGATCATTTTTCTGTTCAGGTAAAACATGGAAACCTTACCCCAGAGAATCATTTGGCTTCCAAAGCCATATTCAGAGGAATCTGGCACATATGAAAAGACAAGACAATCTTTATCTCAAACTTTAGACATTCCAGAATAGTCACAATGTTTACACCGTATAATTACTTTTTTGAGCTAATATTACATACATGAAAGATTTGTACCACTTCCTTAAAAAACTAGCACTTAGCCAGGTGTAGTGGTGCACACCTGTAATCCCAATGACTCAGGAGGCAGAGGCAGGAGAATCTCAAGTTCAAGGCCAACTTAGCAAGACCCTCAACAACCTAATTAGTGAGACCCTGTCTCAAAAAGAAAAGGCTCTAGGGATGTAGCTCAGGGGTATAGCACTCCTGGGTTGAAACCCCAGTACCAAAACAAAAACAAAACCTAGTTGTACTTGTAATAAGTAGAAAGCAACCATGAAGTAACTGCCAGGCAGCAGAGGCAGCAGGTGTGATTAGTCACCATGCCAGCTTCATCCAGCTCAGGGCAAGTGTGTCAGGAAGATGAGAATTAGAAATAGCACAGAGACCAAATCGAAGCTTCCTCTTCCTGTGGAATTCAGCATCGTTTTCCTCCTTCCTCTGGACTGTGCTCTGATACAGGGCACTGGCTCCACACCGGGAACCCAGTTTTAACAGTTTCCCTGCTGCATGGCTGAAGGTTGCATTTATCCTTCTGACTCACCATTTCTTTTTAAAAACTAAAGGAACTATTAAATGACTGCATTGGTTTTACTGAGTCTGGCTGTCGACAGTTTCCTAGTTAACCCATAGCTGCCCATGCCAATCAGCATCTGTTGACATTTAAAAGAATTTCTGTGGGACAGACGTCCATTTGTGGTATCACTTTATAGTAGAACCATATATTTCTCCCCCTCTTAGAGTTGTTAATCCACTTCCAAAAGCACTTACTGATTTAAAACTGGAACCTAATTCCAAGGACATCACAACTGAGCAAGATGCCTGACCACTCACTCTCTTATGGCCCAGAGCAATTTGTTAGCTTTGGGCTCTTAACCCCAATATGCACCAGTCTCCCAGATACCTAGCAATGCCTAGGTAAAAAGCTGACCTTGCCATCTGTGGTGATGCACTGTCATCCCTGCTACTTGGGAGGGTGAGGCAAAGAATCGAAAGGTTAAGGCAAGCCTTCGCAACTTAGTGAAACCCTGTCTCCCAATTTAAAAAAGGCCTGGGTGTGTGGCTCAAATAGAGCACTCCTAAGTTCAATCCCCAGTACTGAAGAAAAGAAAGCAAAACTAGTCAAGAGCCCTACAGGATTAAGGGTTTAAATCTCAAACTGTGCCAGTAATGGGAATGGAAAAAACAAGCAATAAAACAAATCATACCAAATAGCCATATCACTTCCTGACCCCCAACCCCACTGCACTCCTGTGGTCAAGGAACACTTGGAGAATGAGGCCAAAGGATCAGGGAAACCAAGCATCATGCGAATTCACCAGCAAGACGTACAGACTGCTTATATGTACGTTGTTTTTAATGGAACTAAGGGAATGAAACTGATCTATTTTAAAAATGAAGCTGCTGTTTGCCTGATTTTTTAATCTGACAAAGTGAGAAGCTTAAATTCTGTGAAATAAAGTTTCTGAACTTTTTTCTAGTCTGGTAAACCATGATTGTTGATCACGAACGGCACTGACTAGTGTGCTAACGTGCTCACAGAGCTGCCGTGCCCATGTGGGACTGTCTGGGGAACGTGCCCAGCTCACCTGCTAGCACCGCCGCCTCGTGGCACTGACGCGGGCTGGGGTGGACTGCGCACAGAGCATTGCCACGCTGGTCTCAGCGTGGCCGGCCTCAAGGGGCTCGCCTCTAAAGGTTCACTCAGTCGTGTTTTGAAGCCTAACTACTTTGTCACTTAGACGTCTCTTGCCTTGAGTCAGCCATGAAAGCACCTTTCTCCACTTTCCTTCATCGCCTTCACTCTATCCTTGGTTGATGGACAGATGACACTGGGAACTTTATTAGAATATCCAACAGTCGAGAAAGTGAGACCTGCTGTGTCACAAAGTCAGGGGATGTGAATTCAACCTGGAGATAAGTGACAGCAATGAACAGGTGGAGGAAATGATTATCTGTGCACTGCAGACCCAAAAAAAAGAAGCCCTTAACATTCTAGAAACAGCTCTGAGACACTTGGTCTCTTCTGTGTCCCAAGCAGGTTCGGAGAGAGAATACATGTTCCTACACCATACAGCAGTAAGGAAGACAAGAAACCCACAGGCTTAATAGGGTTGACAGACACTGAGCATTCCTAAGGGATGCCATGGAAGGAAAAAAATACAAGTCCATACAAAAACCTTTATTTTAACATTTAAAAGGAAGTCACATATTCATTCCAACAGCTTTCCCAGGCTTGGCCACCCAATAAGTTACACACACACTCTCAGGTACTTGAAGGTTGCTGTACAGCTCATTAGTTGACTCAGGGCAAAGTGGTCACTTTCCTCACAACCAGACTCCCAATCTGTCCCCTGCAAGGCCAC
>CM053401.1:174592331-174694863 GCA_028644305.1 Xerus rutilus
ACCCGTGATATTCTTCTGTAGGTCTCTTGGTGTGTGTGTGCCTCAAAAGGAGGCTTCCCAACTAGAAATTCATAGCAGAGAACTCCAAGGCTCCAGAGATCCACCTTCTCATCATGCATCCGGCCCTCAATCATCTCAGGGGGCAGGTAGTCCAGTGTGCCACAGAGAGTGGTTCTCCTAAGGAACGGAGGTTGACGGGCTCTGGTTTTATCAAGGCAGCTGCTAAATCATTAATTATGCTAACACTGACCGAGTGCCCCCACCAAGCCAGAGGGCACAGGAGAGAGAAATGTGAAGATCACATAGCTAGCAACCAAACTTCAACCCAAATCCAACTACAGAACCTCTTTGAATAATCTAGAAACTGAAAGTATTATTACAAATAAAAGCTAGCTTACAAAGTTCTCTGTAAATATAGAGTTTCTATATTAAGTCCACATAACACCAAAATCAGAAAAATATATTTAAAAACATAGGAGCTGGTCTAGGTCAAGGCCAAAGAATCAAATACAATGGATGGACCTGTTTCTGATTTAAACAGCTATAGCCGGGCATGGTGGCACACACCTATAATCCCAGCGGTTGGGGAGGCCGAGGTAGGAGGATCACAAGTTCAAAGCCAGCCTCAACAAAAGTGAGGTGCTAAGCAACTCAGTAAGACTCTGTCTCTAAATAATAGAAAATACTGCTGGGGGTGTGGGGCAGTGGCAGAGTGCCCCTGAGTTCAATCCCCAATACTCACCCCTCCGCCCAAAAAAAGGCTATAAAATTTCATGGAAAACTGGAGAAATTCAAACAAAAATACTAGCTATGAATAACAATTTTCTTAGGTGTGATAATGGTTGTGATTACACAGGAGAATCACTTCAGTTTTTAGGAGGTGCTCAAGGATCACAATATTATAGCCTATTTTCAAATGTTCACCAAAAAAGCAGATGCAGCCAATATGGCAATGTTAATACCTGCTGAACAGAGGCACTGGGCAGACTGGACTGCTGTCCACTACCAACTCAGCATTTCATAACAAGGCTGGGAATGAGTGGTGAGGCAGACACCTGCAGTGGCAGACCATGGGGGTCTCTGCTGCTGTGAGCTGCACTCAGCCTTGCCTAGTCCCTCGTGAGCACACACGTTCGTTCGGTGAGCCAGGGGTACACAGCTACCTCTGCAGAGGTCTAGGCTCTCGCCCCGACTGAGACGACATCAGGGGATTCACAGTGGTGCACAATAACCAGGAAACTGTTAGTTATTAACACCCAAGATGCGGGTGACATGCCATCAACATTTGTATCAATGATGTCTTCAGAAAAAAATAAGCTGTTTTCTGCTGTGATGACACCACTGGACACGTTAAGGTCTAGCCTAACCCTGCAGCCCCATTAAGCTTATAAGTCTTCATTGTTTGTCTTACTAGGTGACAAGAGCTCCCACTGACGATAATCAGTTAAAAATAAAAGAACTACAACAGCAGATTCAATGCACAGCTGACAGCAGACCTGACCTAACAACCCCACCTCACGTCATCTACTTTAGGCTATACAATGTCTTCTAACTGGCTTTATCTTAATGACTATCACTTAATGACTTTAAAGTCCTTCCTCAAAGTTGATAAGCCCTAAACAGTAGATGTACACATTATAATGCCCCATTCACACCAAGTGTCAAAGCTTATTGAAACCCAAATCAATTTAAAACCAGCGAAAATGTATTGGCTCTTGTTTGGCAGGTTCACCCAAGACCCAGTTATTTCATGAGATGGCTCTGTTCATCCTGCTCACAAAGAGCAAACAGACTCTTTACCGCCATCCTCAGACCTCCAGGCAAACCAGTTTGGTTCTCATTGTTCCCCAAAGAACTGCACTCTCAGCTATGATCTCTGTACTACTGTCCTCTGGAACTCTCGCCTCCTCCCACCATTCAGGTGGACTGCCCACACCTGCACCCTGCTTATCACAGATGTGCCATGTGTCCACTTGTCTGTCCTCTTCATTAGCCTCTAGGGACATGCAGCATCCTTAAGAGTGGGTCCAGAGTGCCACAGATAGCCCCACTTGGCCACAGAATAAAGTTTTCAAAGATGCCACATCTATTATCAGACCTAAATTATTTCTAGGTCAGTCACCTGCCCCAACTTAAAATATTTTAAGAGAATTTTGCACTTAGTTCATGATCAGCCCCCAGAACTTCTGCTAAACAACTTCCACCTCTCTTAACATTACATACCTGGAGGATGGAGCATGTACTGACCACCCGAAATCCGCAATCTTAAGCTCTCCAGTTGATCCAAGAAGCAGGTTCTCTGGCTTAATGTCTCTATGAATAACTCTCTTTGAATGGCAGTAAGATAGGGCGTTTGCTAATTCGGTTATGTACTATTGGAAAAAAGTATGAAAAGTGTGTTTTAGATCTTAAACAACACAATTATCAGGTTATCTTTTCTAAAAGAAAATACAACATAATTTTTTACACGATTTGCAGGTTGTAAACACTAGAATGGATCAGTCTATACAAATCAAATGAACACCAAGTTATTCAGTGCTTAGTTACCTCTTTGCTAATACAGCTGATGTGACATTGAAAATTAGGAAAGACCGATTATGAACTATAACTATATCCCCACATCAAAATTTATGGCCCAGCTGCAATGAATTAAGGAATTAATACTGAAGAACTCAAATTTGGGATTCATATGTATAATTTTTTTTCTTTTAAATCTTTTAAGTACAGTTAATTCCCATTTTTTAAAACCAAGATTACTCTACAACAATACAACCTGTTGAAGATAAAAATTTACTTCAAGAGTATCAGGAAAAAATTATCCTAAACAATAAACAAACGAGACTTAAGCTCACTGGCATATCAACAATGCCATCTATGGTTTCAATGTGTCCCCCCAAAAGCACATGTTGGAAATTTAACCCTCAATGCAACAGTGTTCAGAGGAGGGCCTAAGGCGAGAGGTGTCTGGGTCGTGAGGGCATCACCCCCATGAGCAGATCAATACTGATTTATCAAAGGGCTCGAGTTCCATTTCTTGCTCTGTTGAGCTTACTCTGATGCTTTCCTCCACGGATAATGCAATAAGGTGACCTCAGCCAGAGCCACCAAAAAAAAAAAAAAAACAAAGTAAAAAGGGCTGGGAATGGGGGCTGGGGCTGTAGCTCAGTGGTAGAGCGCTTGCCTAGCATGCATGAGGCACTGGGTTCAATCCTCAGCACCACATATAAAAAATAATACATGAACAAAATAAAGATCTTTCAACAACTAAAAAAATATTTAAAAAAAGGGCTGGGAATGTAACTCAGTGATAAAGTAGCCCTGAGTTCAATCCTCAGTTCCGGGGGAAAAAAAAAAACACTAACCATATGTGGGACCCTTGCTGGACTTCCTAGCCTCCAGAATTAGAAGAAATAAATTCATTCTTTACATTGACCCAGTCTTAGTTGTTTTGTGCAGCTATAATGGAATACTTAAGAAAAACTATGACTGCGTGGCATATTAATTCATTAGCATGAAAGTCTGCAAAAATAAATGTTTTGCAGGGCGCGGTGGGGCATGCCTATAACCCCAGCACTTTGTAGGCTGATAAAGGAGAATCACAAGTTCGAAGCCAGCCTCAGCAATGGCAAGGCACTAAGCAACTCAGTGAGCCCTGTCTCTACATAAAAAATAAAATAGGGCTGGGGATGTGGCTCAGTGGTCGAATACCTGAGTTCAATCCCTGGTACAAAAAAATAAAAAACAACAACAAACAAGCTTCCTTAACTTTTGTGGTTTTTTTGTTTTTGTTTTTTGTACTGGGGATTGAACCCAGGAATGCTTAACCACTGAGCCACATCCCCAGCCCTTTCTTAAATTTTTTTTATTTTGAGACAGGGTCTCACTAAATTACCTAGGGCCTTCGTAAATTGCTGAGGCCGGTCCCCAACTTGCAATCCTCCTGCCTCAGACTCTGGAGTTGCTGGGATTACAGGCATATACCACTGCATCTGGCAAGTTACTATCTCTTAAGATTTTCCAGCCCCCATCTCAAGATTTAGCAAGTCTAGAATTTGTTTTAATATGGAGGTAAGAATGGGACAGTATACTGAAAGAATAAATGTAACTAACTACACTTCAAGAAGAGTTTGTTTTCCAAAGTAATTGCTAGACAGGATTGAACGTTATTTTATACCAAGGTTTACTAAAAAAAAAAAAAAAAAAGGTAGAAACTAAATGTCACAGTCAGAAAGGGCATTTAATTCTTTCAGCCCTAAAACAGAAAATGCAGACCACAATAAATGGAAGGTAAATACAAAGAAAGCTGCTCTCATGCTGTGCCAGCTCCCAACTGCTGATGCTTTAGCTGCAAACAAGATTCCAGAGGGCAGTGGGCCTTCGCTGTTCAGACCACCTCCTGGCAAGAAGCTAAGCATTCAATCGGAGCTCTCTGGCACCCACTTCCTCCACACTTCTCCTGTTAAACTGTGGACGTGCAAACCTCTCCACCATTTCTCTACAGTTACTTCTACTTAAATGAATCTGAAAAAGAAAAGAGGTGTGTATTTGTTCTAACTATTAAGAAATCTAAAAGAACCTTTCTTTCAAATAGCTGTCTGCTTATACAAAAACAAATTCCACCTGAATGGAAGCCTTAGGAATAAGGGTAGAAAATGGAAAACAGTATAATATAGAAACTATTAGACTGAGTACAGTGCAGAAACAAAAATAAAATGATTAGTTCACCAAAAATAAAATTACAATCTAAGAAAGATTAAAAGATAAAACCCTAATACCTTAGAAACACTGTCACTATTGATCATCGTTTCCTTATTGATCTGTAGGAGAAAGCTGGCCCAATAGATGAATTCATAAGAAATATCAATGGTCAACTAAACAAGAAAATGATTAGGTGAACAATTAACTTCTTACAACAAGTAATTTTATTCACATAGAGAAGAGCAGGAAAAGCACAAGTCATGAAAGAAAAAACTGATATGCTGAAATTTAAAATTAAAAACTGCTTTGTGAAAGGCACAGTGAAAAGACAAGGCATACACTCGGAGAGAATATTTGCAAAACACAAAGGGCCTGTATCCGAAACATATAAGGAATTCTTAAAACTCAGTAACCAAGTTAAAAGTAGTGAGAGATCAACAGGTGCCTCAAAGATGATATACAGATGGCAAACAAGCTCAATGTCATATGCCATTAGAAAACTGCAAATTAAAACAAGGAAATACCACTGCACACCTATAAGAATTAGTCCAAAACACTAACATCAAATGCTGGCAAGGACAAGAATCATGAAAAAAAAAGCTGTCATGTCCCCCCCAAAACAGATCAATCTTAAATGATTAGGTGAAAGCAGCTAATTTTAAAAGGCTATGTGCTCTTATGGTTCCAATTATGATATTCTAGAAAAGACAAAACAATAGAGAGTACAGCCCACTGGTTGCCAGAGACCGAGAAAGGAGAGCTGAGCAGGTGAGGTGCAGGTTTACTGAGCTGTGAAACCCTTCTGTATGCTACATGGTAGATGCACGATGTTACTTACATGTGTCAAAATCCACTGAACTTTACAGCATCAAAAGTGAACACTGGTATATACCATTTTAAAACACTTAGGAGGTCAGGGGATCCTAGGATGGCATGACTGGCTAAAGAATCTAAGTGTATTACAAATGTATGAAACAACCTCATCGATGGGTGTAGGGGGAGTATGTTGGCCTAAGTAACTTGGGAAACAGGTAATGTCTATAAAACAAAGACAAAAGGAGTTGTATACACTACTCCTGCGGACAGCTGTTCCCACGGGGTAACTGGTTAGCAGTTCTGACACATGCGTACATGTGTAGTAATGTATGTACACTGGACATGAGTAAGTAAATGCATGGTAGATGGTGAAATCCAGGTTTCTCACTGCTAGCATAGTAGTCTTAGGTAAGGGGAGGTGGTCAGAATGATCCATGTGGTAAGAGATTGGGTGAAGATTTCAGAATGAACTCATGTTTGCTTTTGCATACAGATGGGTAAGTATGTAGACACAGGTACATACATGATTACTGTATGCACATATTCCCTTGTACCCTGTCAACTAAGGTCTCAGAAGAAACGATCCCCCCGCAGTATTGAGTGAAACTGAGCACACCCAGCATCCAAAGCTTGATTTCTAATATCAGTCTCCAAGAAAAGGAACCAGGACCTCTGGAGAAATGGGCTGTTTCTAGGAATTGGGCAAGAAATATACAAGATGAGACCTGAGCATCTTATACCAGATGGAAAAGAAATGCACAAAATACACAAAGACCGTTTACGCAGGAACCACATAAAAGGACTTCAGCCAAAGCTGGAACAATTTGTTCATCCAAATAAAGTAGTATAAGCTGGGTGCAGTGGCACACGCCTGTAATCCCAGCATCTGGGGAGGCTGAGGCAGGAAGATCACGAGTTCAAAGCCAGCCTCTGCAACAGTGAGGCGTTAAGCAACTCAGTGAGACCCTGTCTCTAAATAAAATACAAAAAAGGGCTGGGATGTGGCTCAGCAGTCGAGTGCCCCTGAGTTCAATCTCCAGTGCCCCAAAATATAGTAGTATTGGACTATAAATCAGTATAAAATAATATCCATGAATCCACTTTTAAATAAATGGTTGAATAAATAGGGGCAGCAGGCAAGTTCTCTGGCACATAATTCCTAATAATTCACCCAAAACCTTCTCCCACTCTGTCAGCACAGGCTTTGGGCAACAGCCTCCTAGGGAAAAGGGGGAAAGCGGAGCTTCGTGTGGCGCTTCTACCGGACATTCCCCAGGCACGGGTAGCGCCACGTCCCAGCACCTTAAGAGTGCACATCTCTGACGTGATGAGATCACTGACTTCTGCAGTCTTCCCCTCAGAACGGGCAGCCCCTACCTAATCATGAGAAATACTACCCAACTCTGCGAAAGCACAGGCTAGTTAATGGTCAAAATACTGGCTCATTCTCTGTGACAGAAGTACAAGATATTCACAGATGCAAGATATTCACAGGAGGCAGGTATGGGCACGTGGAGACCCGCCATCATCTTCACGACTGCTGTGAATCTGAAACTGTTCTAAAGTAAACCATCATTTTTAAATAGATGGCAACTGTTTATACACATTTCCCACAGAAAAACAGCTATGGAAACAAACCACCCATAGCATTGCACCTGGTGCCTAGTTTTATCTGCACATATGGTACAACTAAGCTGTTTTTTCCATTTCAAATATTTGAAACTATTAAGCTACCTTTCCATTAAGACAGAACTTACTGTACTATAACAAAAGGTAAGTTGCATTGGAAAATAGGTATAAAGGAAACTATTAGCCTGGACAATAAATGAAAACTTACAGTAGCAGTTCTCTGCTCATCAAACTTGGAAAGTTTCTGAAGTTCTCTATAGACTGTTCCAAGAGGTGCATACTCTAGAATTAGGTAAACTCTGGTGGCATCATGAAAATAACCATACAGCCTGAGAATATTAGGATGCCTGCAACAAAGGATAAGGGGTGTAACATCTGGTTTCAGAGGTGACACCAAAGTACATACCAAATACCTAAAAAAACCCTCCGATAAATAAAACCAATGCTATTTCACACAATACCCTGCTCCCTGATCCCACCCAAGAGTCTGAAACAATACACTCACTCACACACACACACAATTATCATTTTACATATTAATGGACGTCTGGTTTAGTTCAGACTATAATTTCCTTCCTTTAGGCATCAT
Source organism: Xerus rutilus (assembly GCA_028644305.1). Classification (NCBI taxonomy): domain Eukaryota; kingdom Metazoa; phylum Chordata; class Mammalia; order Rodentia; family Sciuridae; genus Xerus; species Xerus rutilus. The sequence continues at coordinate 174,600,064 of CM053401.1, forward strand.
TAATCTGGAGAGGAAAATCTAGCTCAATATTATTCTACATGTTAAAGCAAAGAGCACGGCATCCACTCAAGAATATCACAAGAGCAGAGTACAGTAATGGCAGCAGCCAGATGCCACAAGGCATGAATGGCATGGCCTGTTTTGCTCGCCACATCCAGATTCCCCGCCAGGTGATGGCTGGTGGAGTACAGGCCAGATCTGCCAGAGTGTAAGTATTAGCATCTGATTCAAATCTGAAAAACACTGAAAGCAAAAATAAAAACCTCCACTGGCCAAGTCAAGCTGCAAGCTGCCAGAGGCAATTTCTGCCTACCTCAGAAAAAGGGTGGCCATCCTTTTAATTCTCTCTCTCTCTCTCTCTCAACAAAATGTTAAATCCTCAAGTGATTTTTCAGGACCATAGCACTTAAGTCTTTGAAAAATGACATACTATAATCACAAGTTGAAAGCTAGCCTCAGCAATTTTGTGAAGCCCTCCCTGTCTTGAAATTTAAAAAAAAGAGCTAGGGATGTGGCTCAGTGGTTAAGCATCCCTGAGCTCTTCACGACACTATAAAGCAAGCCCTCTAAAAAGAGATTTTAGCTTTTTAACTGTTAGGAACTTTAAGTCCCAACAACCACTCCTCTGCAGAGCAGTCTGGACACTCACCGGAGGTGGGACTGGATCTCTACTTCTCTTCTGAGCTGATGTTCCACTCCTGCTTTCTCCAGCTGAGCTTTAAACAATACTTTAAGAGCCAGGATAAACTTGCTTTGTTTTTCTCTTGCCAAATAAACATTGCCAAACTTTCCTTTACCCAGTGGGCGACCAATGTCAAAATCTTCCAAAGTCCATTGCCTTCTAAAAAGTAATTTGAACATCTTAAAATGTGAAAACAAATCTTTGCTAACAACTTATCAATAAGTAGCAAAATTACTTAATATATACCCTCAAAAAGAACCAAGCCACCAATAACAAGTTGCAATCATTAAACCCCAACTTCCCACCTTCCACCTGCCATCAGCTCTATGCGGCATGTTGAGGAACGATGGTGCATTTTTAGAAGAGCAGCCCTCAATGGGAATGTGCCCAGGCTGCTCCAGGCTCAGCAGTGCAGGCCTCCCAACAACCTGACACTCAAACGAGGCTAAGTAACTGCAGAGGAAGAGCGCTCAGGATCCCAGGAGGTCTTCTTTCAAACCAGCCACCTTCCTCCATCCCAGGATGAGCTAACCCTCTGAGGTGGAGAGCCACTCTGGAGTAGACACAGAACCACTGTCACTGACAGAAGCAGGCTGGACCCCATAAGCCAGTGGCACATGAGAACCACTAGAGTCCAATTCTGTGAGATCCTGCTAGGCAGCCAAAAGCAAAAAAGCCCATGAGGTCATTCCTGGCCCCTGCCCCTCCATGCTAGAGTCCAATACAAAGAGTAAGAGCAGGTGCTTAGAAAATGGGGTAGATACCACAGCCAGTCTTTATAACACAGAACAAGTGCAATGATCATATCAGTACTACAAAATACCCACAGTCACAGATGTGTTTACAGTTTTACAATGTGATGCAGTTTTTAAAAAACTTGCACTTTTAACCAGGTGTGATGGGTAGTCTCAGCTTCTCATCAGACTGAGGCAGGAGGATCACTTGCGCCCAAGAGTTTGAGGCCAGCTGGGCAATAGTAAGATCCCAGTTCAAATCAAAACAAACAAAAAAACTCTGAACTTCTATATAAGAATTTAAAAAGCACATACAAGTCACATGCACTAATAACTTCTGAGGGTAGAGAAGAACTGCACATTTTCTGTAACATTCTTACAGTCCTTTCCTGTATTTGAAAAGCAATTTAAAAAAAAAACAAAAAAACAAAACTTAAGTCCCTAGTAAATACCTAATTTGAAAAAAAAGAAAAAGACTGATTCTGGAAACATTTATCTTCTAAATGAAAGTTAAGGGGCTGGGATTATGGCGCAGTGGTAGCGTGCTCGCCTAGCACGCATAAGGCACTGGGTTCGATCCTCAGCACCACATAAAAATAAAATAAAGATATTCTGTCACCTACAACTAAAAAATAAACATTTAAAAAATAAATAAATAAATAAATAAATAAAAGCTTGCTGTCATTTTAAAAAAAAGAAAGTTAAAATTCTCCTGAGCTAGCAGGATCACAAGTTTAAAGCCAGCCTCAGCAATTTTGTGAAGCCCTGTCTCAAAATTTTAAAAAAAAAAAAAGAGCTGGGGATGTGGCTCAGTGGTTAAGCGTCCCCGAGCTCAATCCCTGGTACCAAAAAACAAAAACAAAAAAAACTTGTAACTAACTCTGCAATGAAATGGTGTTATTTTACTAGACTAACACTATAGAACTTGGTAAGAAAGAAAGCTTACTTCTTTGAGTCTTCATTTTTCTGTTTTGATGTCAGTTCCCTTTCAGAATTATTTCCTATAGTGAAAAAATTAAAATCCTGTTTTTAGAACTACATAGAATTTTTTAAAAATAGATCAAAGAACATACACCAAAATATTAATGGTATATCACAAGTGATAATACAGATTTTTCTCTAGAGAAAGATGTCTATTAAACTCCAACAGGACTCCCACCACATGAGGTCTATATAAACTTTCTACAGTAAAGATGAGGAACAATGTACACAGGCCTCCAGTAATGATTTAAAGACAGAGTATGCAGATTCTTCCTGAAGCCTCAGTTTACAAGAGAAGAGCCTCGAGAGAATTACCAGTCTCCCCACCCATGACAAGCTGCGGCCTTGTCACCGCCCCAACCACATGGGCCAGCCAACGTCTGTACAATACATCCCAATCATCAACAGCATGCAACAAACATAAGCCAGCCACCCTCCTTCCAAGGTAAGATACAGAAACCACCCAGAAATAAGAACAAGCAGCTGCACAGCAAGGGACTAGGGTCACTATTCCATTTGCTGTGAAAACACAGGACATTTCTACTGTCTACCGCCAGTACCTCAAAACCCTTATCAGCACAGTATGCTCCACTCAGATATCTGAATACAGGTCCAAACTGCAATGACTGTGGAAGCCACAACGTGCCACCCAAAAGATACTTCTTTGGCAGATTTCAAGCTGCTTATTTGGGGAAACAGCAGCAGGAGAGCTCTGAAAAGCTGTGCTTTTGTAAGAACATACATCTCTAAATAAAATCAACTTAGGAAAGCACCTGCTAGGGGAAGAGGCTGGGGGCAAGGCCATCACCTGAAAGACTTCCTACCTGCTGGCAGCACAGCCCAGGCTCCCCACACTTTCACTTCCCTGCCCTCTGTGGCCTGACACTGCCTCCCTCCTCCCAGAGGCCCCGGGCACCTACTACTGCAGCTTGGGATATGATGTCAATACTCTAGCCCTCGAGGCTCATGCTTTGTGGGATTCCTGTGCAACACATGGAATTAAAATGGCTTTTTTCCTGTTAATCTGTCAGTTTATTTTACAGATCCACTTACCAAACCTCTGAGGGTGGAGGGGAAGTTCTTTTTCTTCCCTACACCATCATCCCTAATTCCTCTTTACTCGCCTTTCGGGTCTATTACTCAATTCTCTCCAGTCAGCATCCTAAATGAACTCAAATTTATTCGCACCTCTCCATCCTAGCTGTCTTTGGATAAGAACTACTTCTAAGTCTTAGCTTCCTCCTCTGTGAAATGGGAGTTAATAACTCTGGCTACCTTCATGCAATGGTTATGAGGACTAATAAGACAACATGAAGGAGCCACTTATCTCAGAGCCTGCTGTAAGCACTCAATTGATGGTAAATAACACTTGGCATTCACTCTGCTCCCCCCTGCTCAGATCACTGTCATCTGATCTCAACCTTCTTCCTATCTGGGAACCCTGGATCCAGCACTGCTATTCTCCAATTCACACAACACCTCCCAAGGAAGCTTTCTTAAAGGCTTCCTTGGGAGTCCCATCTCTGCTCAAAGGAAAAAACAAACAAATCTTTAGTGTCACCAGGCATGGTGGGACACCCCTACAATACCAGCTGCTGGTGAAGCTAAAGCAAGAGGATCACAAGTTCAAGGCCAGCCTGGGCAACTTAGCAAGACCTTATCCCAAAATAACATTTTAAAAATGGGCTGGGGATGTCACTCAACAGTACAGCAATTGCCAAGAATGAACAGGGCCCTGGGTTCCACCTCCAATACCACAAAAACTTTCAGTAGCCTCCCAATACATGGAAATGAAGCCCCACCCCTTAACGCCAGCAGCAATGCCCCATGTGACCTGACCCCTCATACTGTGTGCCTCTATTCTACTTCTCTGGTATTTCCCTTGATATGCCAAACTTTTCATTTTCAGTTCCTCAAACGTACCTGCTACAAACACCCAACATCCCACTAATACGCAATCAAGAGAACATGACAGGATTGACAGTGTCCCTGAATGCCCAACTCTTCAAGAGAATAGGAATCTGATCTGCATTAACAAAGACATTGTTACTGGAACGTGGACATCTTATTTTCTTCTCATTCTCAATAGATGTGATGTAAAAAGTAGGGCTCCCAATAATAAATGACTTCAATGAAACTCGAAAGCTGGCTTACCAGGTGCTGATGGCTGGGGCTGCTCACTCTTCTGGGTGGTGTTCACTGGCCGGGCGACAGGACGAGGTACACTGGCTGCCTGCAATTGCTTCTGCCCAGGTTTCTGACTGGAGAAGAGCTTTTGTGCATGCAAAGGAACACGCTGGGAGGAATTAGAAGGACACAAGACCCGCTGAGCCTGGCCACTGCTTGTAGATACCGGGTTCTGAGAAGGAACATGCTGAGTGACTAGAACACGTTTTGGACCATCACCATATGGAACTGTAGCCTAGGGTGGGAAGGAAAACAAGTTTTATGGTCTTCATGAATAAAGGATGGATGTTTTGAGAATTAAGAGTTTTCTAGCATAGCAAAATAATGAATATCACTGCTAATAAATGGAAGGGGGAAAGCTATCTTAATGAGTATTTCCAGAAGAATGAAAATGGTTAAGGGATATTTGAACACGTCCTATCCCAATTCATCACTCCCACAAAACAAACACCTCATTCCATTAACAAATGTTCATTAAACTTCCATTGACTTGAAGGAGACACTAAATATTTTCTAAGAATTCTCAATGCCCTGGAAATACTCCTAAAACTTTTTAAAACTTAATACAAAATTTCAATTCCATTAAAATCATTTTGACAATACACATGTTTAGAAAAGACTGTCCAACAATGCTTATCTTCAAGCAAAATCAATTTTGATACATGCTAGGCTTTCCACCATAAGCTTATTACTTTTATTTGCCAATGTTTCATTTCCAAGTGCTTACAAACAAATGTGGGCTTTTTTCAAAAGCTATTACTAAAATGTGTTTACGTGCCTGTGTGAAATGTAAGATTAAACAGTTAACCCTAAAACCTTGAGCTAATCACACTAAATTGATGCGGTGGGTGAGATTTACTCCAGCTTCAGCAGCCCCTCGTAAACCAAGGGCCCACGCAGGAAAGAGAAACCTCAAAACCCATACCAGTTCATCAGCCTAGTGCTGCAGAGAGGGTGAGAGTTCAAATGCAAGTCAATCGCTTCTGAAGGAAGCGCCCACCACACAGCAGGCTGCAAACAAACCCAGGAGTGCGACAGGGAGCTGAAGTCACGACCCAAAGTGAAGCTGGGGAGAATTTCAGATGCCATGTGAGTTTTATAAATGTGATTGCAAATTGTTCTATTTACCTTAACGGGCCCTGAAACAGAGTGTTCTTTAGATCTGTCCATGATGCCTGAAAAGAAAAAGAACCTTTAAAAACAGCCACCTGCTTCAAAGTGTTATTCTAGGCAGTTACAGCTCCCCAGGAAAGGTCTCCACGACACAAACATCTTTATACTTTGTCCCAATGAAGCTGATAAGGGAGGACTTCTCTCATCTGATTCATGAACAGGTGTGTGGCTTTTCTTGCCAGGCCAACCTCTCCTTCCCAATACACTGCATGTCGCCCCATCTCTTCAAGCACTCTTCACTCCTGGACTTGACTTCCTGTTCTAATAGATCACTTCCTTCCATGCACAGCCTGTTGGAATTCCTGCTATCCAAAATGTCCTACTTACCCCAGAGCCACCTGAAGCCAGGACCATTTTTCACCTCCCCTTCCAACAGCAAAGCTCCAGAACTAGCCACCCTCATCTCTATGTCTTACCCTGCCCTGAGCCCATTCCCCATTAGGCTTTTTTATCTCTGCCACGTTGCTGGGCTCATGCCTGACCCCTAACACTGTCAAAACAAAGAATTCCACCCTCATCTGCATCAGCAGCAGCTGGCTTTATGGATGTTTATCTCACACCTCACTAGCTGCCCTTCTTTGCTGGTTTGGCCACATTTCCCACCAGACTGTGCTATCTGGGATGATCCAGGAATAAGTACTTGAACCCTCTACTTCTACCTTTTAATAGGGACCCTCAACCAGTGCCTCAGCTCCATTAGGATAACTCAAAATGCATCTTCTGCCCTAATCTCTCTTCTGACTGCTAGACTCAGATATCCAAGTACCTGCACAGGACCTCTCAGAAATGTCTGACAGGCATCTTGATACTAATGCATCCAAAAGCCAACCTCTTCTCACCTCCACATTCCTTTCCTCAGGCCCAGCATTACTACCTACACACACTCTCAAGGTGAGTTCATACAATCTCCTTGGATTTTAATACCATCCACAGGCTGAGGATGCCCAAATATCCATCTCCAACCCAGACCTCTCCCTGAACTGCAGATTTAGCTTACCTACTTTCTACTCAACATTTCTACTTGGTTATCTGAGAGGCATCTCAATTTTAACATGTCCCAAACTGAAGTCTTGATCCTTCCTCTCAGACATCTTCATTTCAGCTGATGGCAAATCCATTCCGTCTGCTGCTCCAGAAGGAAGCCTTAGCATGACCCTTTCCGCAGTCACTTCTCTCAAAGCCCATACCCATATCCATTAGCATACTTCGTGGGCTCTACCTTCACCCTTACCTTCTCTACTGCTACTATAACTGCTTCAACCCTAATTTTGTCCCCTGGATTACTTGCAAGAGACTCTCAATGGTCTCACCACATGCACCTTTGCTTCACTTACGGTCCACTGATCCCATCAACATGGCACATGTGTTGGTCCTTGATACAGAAGTCCCCAATGGCTCCCCAGCTCCATCAAAACAATTCAAACTCCTACCTGCACAGACAAGTCTAAGTTCTCATAAAATGCCACCTGACCACCTGACTTCATTTCCTTTTGTCCACTACACATCAGTCACACAAAGCTCCTTTCTTCAAAGGTGTCCCCTGGCTCAAGGCCTTTGAATTTCCTGTTCCTTTTACCTCTTCTTTCCACACGTGTAGCTCATTGCATTTCATTTAGGTCTTTGCCCAATGTCTCCTTCCTGAATAATCTTCTCTTCCTCCACAGCCCTTAACATCTCACATCACCATGTGCATCTGCTTGCTATCTCCCCAGACTCACATCCTGCTACTGCTCAGAAACTCCACAAAAATAAGTCCCATGGTGTTCACTGTTGCCACCCCAAACCTGGAATAGTACCTAGCATGCAACTCACACTCCAATGCTTTGGGAATCAATCAATTCACTGACAAAGGAAATCAATAATAAGACAAACACCTAATAGAAGAAACACCAGGAAAGCACACAAACCTTCCTGCCCCAGGCGTTTTCTTTATTCTAGAATCCAATCAGAAAGCATTCTCCATTCCCAGAGTTTCACATCATTTTACAAATAAGCAAATACCTCCACAATGAAGACAGCAAATGGACTAACAAGCCCAGAGCCTTTATATAAAACAGTGGATTAGTAACAGTAATAAAAAGGAAATTCATGTTTGTGCCAAGCAAATGTTAATTTTTTTTTTATGCAAGCTCTATGCTTTCTTCACTTTCCCTAACAAATACACGTAGCAGACTAATGAGATCATACAAGCCCAAGACCTTTTAGTCAACATTCTTCTAATGGAAGTACAGACATTTGTTCAAATTTATTCTCCTTTCACAGTTAGATGAATAAGCACAACGGAATAAGATACTAATCCACAATTCCCCCACTGCTCTTCAGGTGATTTAGATCTGCAACCAGATTCAGGAATCACATGACCAGATGACCTTCACAGGCGGCACTGAGTTCAAACCAGAGGTTTACTTTCCTACATAAGAAAACTATTAACAGCACCACGGGTTTCACATTTGTTTTTGCCTCCTTCAGACCTATGGATGTCTTCAGAGATGAAAGGGAGGTTAAAGAAGTGTATACGCTGGCCAAGAGCTTTTAGTTAAGGAGGAAGTGGGGATACGAAAGTCAGGGGCAGCAGTTACATCCACCTCACCGGATGTCTGTTAGCATCTCAGTCCCAGTTTTAATAAACCTGATCCTGCATTTTAACATCCCCATACGATTAGCATGCAGGGATCTGCGCTCCCAGCTCTCAATTTAACGTAAGAATCACCTGGAGGGCTTGTTAAGACACGGAGTCGCTGGGTCTGCGGTGGGCTCTGTTTTTTAACCAGGACCCTGAGAGAACCCGACAACGGCACCCAGTCTACGGCCAGGGATGCACCCGACCAGGCCGGCCTCGGCGAGCTCTCGCTCACGCAGCACTCCTTCATCCAGACAGCTGGACAACGGCCCTCCGGGCCCTTCACCTGAAGGCGCCCCGTTACACCTCAACCCTGTCAGCCTCCTCGGAGGACCCCGCGGCCGCCGGTCATCTCCCCGGCCCCACTGGAACGAAGACCCCAAGACGGCAAAGCCTGTTTTCTTACCAGGCCTCGACCGCTGCAAAACCCAGGCAGAAAGCCCACCCAAAGCCACTCAACCCACTTCCACAGCCGCCTGCAAAACCCAACAGCCGCGTCCAGGGCGCCTCGCCCCGGGAGCGGGAGGACGCCCGCCCCGCCGCCCTCGTCCGCCCTCGTCCGCTGCACCCAGCGGGCCCCCCGCCTGCCCACTCTACTCACCAGCCGGATCCCGCCTCCGACACCAGGGCGCCCAGTTCTCGCAAGAGCTCAGCCGTTACAATTCAAAGGTTCTTCTTTTTAAAGAGGAGTTAAACCTTCTCATCCGAAAGCTGATTGGCTTAGGCCAGGGCGAGGCTGCTTTATGATTGGCTTACAACCAACACGACTTTCCGATTCACGTTGCAAGGCGCAGGCGGCACGCAGGCGGCACGCAGGCGCACTTGCGCGTGAGATTCCGGAAGTGGTGGAGCCAACGGTGCGCCAGACCCGGGGCCGTTCTAGCGTCCGTGTTGCTCTCTAGGTCTGGCATTTGTTCGTGAGACAACAGCCCCTTAGTGTCAAGGTTGTCGCATAGAAGATACAGTCGGAGGAGGCGAACGAACGTGCCAGTAAGTAAGATGGCGAGAAGGGCAGGAAAGAGTGGGACCGATCGATAGCGCAGCACTCGGCGTAGTGCCCTTTGCGCGTGCGCATTGAACGTGCGCGCCGAGCGATCCATTGGGCAGGGTTCGCGCCTCCATCTTTCTGCGAGAGAGCAGGAGACCGAGAGAGCCGTGTCAGCGGGTACGGAGATGCGGGGACACGGGGCAAGCGGCCAGCGGCCGGTGCGGTTGGCTGGGGCTTTCAGAGGGTCACGTGAAGGACTGGGCGGGCAAGGCGAGAGCGAGCGGGAAACGTGCGCCCGAGTTGTGCGTGCTGAGTTGCCCGGCCGGGCCTGCACACCCTTCTCCCCGGCCTCGCTCTCGCCGCGACCCGGTCCTCCGTCCGCCTCTGCCTCCCGGTGCTCGCGGCGCGTTCGGCGAGGGCCCCTGCGCCCTCGCACCGGTCCGCCTCCTGGCCCGGAGTCGCCTGTCCTCGTGCCTCAGTGTCCCTACCTGCGAACTGGAGAAGATAAACAGGCTCCCCCACCCTGCGAGCGAGCGAACGTTCAGTGGGAGCTGAGAAGTGGGCTCGACCGCTTTTTCTTTCTTGAAACTTATTTGTTTACCCCCCACCCACCCCTGCACCTGGCCGGAGTGAAGGGAGGATAGCGCAGTGGTTGAGTCGTGGGCCCTGGCGTGGGCCAGCTCGGAAGGCCACTTAAACCTTGGATGAGTTACTCAGCCGCGCTCTACTTTGAATGGGTGTCCTCTGCTCTTTGAGCTCATTTCGTCATCTCTTTTGTGTTCTAATGTCATCTGCACAAGTGTTTTTACACTTGTTTCTGCGTATTTTTCAATACGTTGAATGCTTTCATTTAATGAATCAATGTCTATAAACTGCTTAGCACGATATCTGGCAGGTAGAAAGTGCTTGATAAATACTGTTACTGACACCCAACACTGTAAAAGAACTCGGGCCCTGAGCCCACTTTTATTCTCTATTGTTGTCTCCAGACACCTGCAGCCTTCTGTCCAAACATTCACATACTTGTATTGATATTTGATAATCAAATTATTCATTATGTCACCTGTTGAAGTTTTTTTTTTTTTTTTTTTTTTTGCGTAAATCAAAAACCTCCACCTGTGGTTTGTTTCATTTTCAAAGACTGAAGGAGAACTTCGACATTTGTGGATGAATCTGGGTGTACACTATGCTATTCCTTTCCATTTTTGTAGTTCTGACCCTGTCTTATTTGGCAATGTTTCATTAAGCAGTTTACCCTTGAATTTTTCCAAAGCAGTCTATTTGGTTTCGTTTTTATGAAGTACAGTAGCTTTTTTGCCCCCACATATTGGCTTACTGCCTGAATTATCTAATTATAGTAATAAGCACAGTTGTCTTAAAACAGGTTTTAAGAGTGAACATAACGGCCAATAGTAGACACAGCACAGCTGTGGAAATAGTGCATTCAACAAAATAGCAGCTGTCTTGCCTATTGCAAGCACCAGTGTTTAACAAAAGAAATGGAAGATTTTAGGATAGTAATAAAGAATAAAAATAATAGGTGATACTTGGGCAGAGAAGAAAGGTTGATGGTGGATTTTACTGCAAATATTAGCTAACATTAACTTAAATAGTTTATATATGCCAGTCCCTGAGCTCAGTGCATTATATGACCTCTACTAATTTATGTAACAGCTGAGAAACCTGAGCTCAAAAAAAAAAAAATGAGGTCACTAACCGAAGAAAATACAGCTAGTAGAGCTGGGATTTAAGCCCTGCAGGATTATTTGACCAAAGAATCCTGGATTACTTCTGTGATTTACCAGTGCCTCCACGCTTCACCATCCACCTTGTTTTCTTGCAGCTGAGAAACAGATCTTTTCATCATGTACAGAACCAAAGTGGGCTTGAAGGACCGCCAGCAGCTCTACAAGCTGATCATTAGCCAGCTGCTCTATGATGGCTACATCAGCATTGCCAATGGCCTCATAAATGAAATCAAGCCTCAGTCTGTGTGTGCACCCTCGGAACAGCTCCTGCATCTCATCAAACTAGGTATCTTATGTATGCAAATTCATAGATACCATGCATAAATTTTAGATGTTTTCCCACAGCAGAATTTTTTGAGATTATCCCTATTTAGTTATGGTATATAGTAGGTATTAAATACATTGCTGGATACTGAAGGGGTAAAGTGCAGTCCAGATGGTGAAGACTTCAGGCTGGTTCTAATGCATTTGTACACATGAACTGGAGCACTCTATTGACTTCCTTTAAGTCTCAGCTCAGATAGCATCTCAGATTCCTCTTTACCCCTTTTAAAATAATCCCACTATCTTCCTCATACCTCCCCAATTACGCTGCCACAATAATTCCTTTTTTCTTAACATATTTACTGTCTGTAAGTTTTTATTGTTTTGAGGTTGTTTTCTTAGTCGTTCTCGCATTTCCATTCCCCAGCACTCACAAAGACCGCAAGCTCTGAAAAGAACAGAAGAGCCTTGTCTTGTTCACCGGTATATGCTGATGCCTACCTGGTATTCATAAGACATTTAATTACCAAACATGTTTGTTCTCTTTGACTTGGTAAAGCCAATTATGAAAATTTATCCTGAGGAAATAAAGAGGATAAACTAAAATGCTCAACTATTAATATACTATTATCTATAAAGTTTTAAATGTCTATAAAATAAATACAACAATGTAATAGTTTTGTAGATGAATGTTTTATCAGCTCAGAGTTTTATTCTGTATGATTAAATGGACAAATCACAACATAGTACACGCTGCAAGTCTGTTTTTGTTTTGAAAAACAAAATTATTTTGTGCATGGGGAAAGAGCCAGGAGAAGTTATACCACAATGTTAACAGTAATTATTTAGAAAAATTTGAGATAATTTTTATTTTATTACTTATATATAGTTTTTCTTGTACAAATAAGTGATTGTTTATGTGATGTATATGGTTATTTTTAAATTTAACATGCATATTCTGAATCAACTTCAGTTCATGTAGCCTACATTCTTACAAAACCATTTCACTAATGGTAACAGTGTAGCTGACTGCTTCATATCTGCTGCTAACAGATCTCAATTAAAATTTGTAAGAGGAAAAAGATGGATAATTTAACTCCTTTGTTGGGTTTCTGTAGCTGTGGTTAGAGAAGTACACTTTAGAGGCAGGAACCTAGGGAGTTGACTTTGGTTGTGGGAGCCTGTTCTTGCACCAGCACATGTTGTCTCAGTGTTGAGAACCTTCAACAGCATGGCAAGGAACATAATTTTGTAAAGTTGTAGTTATCATGCAACTCACAGAAATTGTAAGTTGATGTTGGCGAACATCTTTCAGTTTGGATCCAGAACTTTGTCTTGGCACTTAAATTTTTTTTCATGTTTTTAATTTTTGATTTCTTTAAGGAATGGAAAATGACGATACCGCGGTTCAGTATGCAATTGGTCGATCAGATACAGTTGCCCCCGGCACCGGGATTGACCTGGAGTTTGATGCAGATGTTCAGACAATGTCCCCAGAGGCTTCCGAATATGAAACGTGCTATGTCACATCCCATAAAGGACCATGCCGTGTAGCTACCTATAGTAGAGATGGGCAGTTGATAGCTACTGGATCTGCTGATGCTTCCATAAAGATACTGGACACAGAAAGAATGCTGGCCAAAAGTGCCATGCCAATAGAGGTAAAAACTCCAGTAGTGTACTCACCATCTGCCTCTTATTGCTCATTCTCAAGAAAGCAAGTGAATGATTGAAGCTGGCTCTGATTTGCCATGGATGTGGGTTATATGCTTTGATGCAGGCAGATTCTGTACCTTGAGTGTCTCTACTTTTTTTTTTTTTTTTTTTTTGGATCTAGGTCATGATGAATGAGACTGCACAGCAGAACATGGAAAACCACCCAGTCATTCGAACACTCTATGATCACGTGGATGAAGTCACATGTCTTGCTTTCCACCCAACCGAACAGATCCTGGCATCTGGTTCAAGGGATTATACCCTTAAATTATTTGATTATTCCAAGCCATCTGCCAAAAGAGCCTTCAAATACATTCAGGTTAGAAATGTTCGGAAGAGAGCATTACATTTTTTCCTAAACACAGGGAGCTATTGAACATGTGTTCATTGAATTATGTGTTCATCCTGTAAAACAAGTACAGCAACCGAAATACATGCTGGATGGCACAAGGATCAAATTCCATTGGCACATAATTCACATGCTGCCATGTACCTGCTTACTCTGGTTGATCAGGACCAGTCACAGTTCATGAGACTAGGATTCAAAATCCAGATCACTCTTTAAAGGATGCAGATTCCTATTAAAAACAAAACTACCACCACCCCCCCTTAAAGTATAACTTACGGGAAGCAAAAAAAGCATTCAGAAACTACCAGCTGTTTACTGAAATCATGACATTTGGCACTGTGTTTTGAATGTGCATTGCAGAAATTCTGAGGCTTTAGTACTGACTTCCATCTTTCCATGATTAAACTTTATTTTTTACTCAATAGTTGAAACTCTGAAGCAAATCAAAGCTATTCTTTTAAGTGCATTTATCTTCAGTAACCATGTAGGTTTGGGAATCTCTGCTCAAAAAAAAAAAAAGTTATGTCCCAGAAAGTACTTTTATTCCTTCTGATACCTGTGTAATATCTGGTAATTGTTTTATGAATTCCTTGCCAGAGATTGTCCACATTTCCCCTGGATTTAATGTTTGCCAGTTGGTCATTTATGTTGTCTGTCATTCCAGGAAGCTGAAATGTTGCGGTCCATCTCTTTCCATCCTTCGGGAGACTTTATACTTGTTGGAACTCAGCACCCTACTCTTCGCCTTTATGATATCAACACCTTTCAGTGTTTTGTCTCTTGCAATCCTCAAGATCAGCACACCGATGCTATATGTTCTGTTAATTACAATCCCAGTGCCAACATGTATGTAACTGGTAGCAAGGACGGCTGCATCAAATTATGGGATGGTGTTTCAAATCGATGTATCACCACTTTTGAAAAAGCACATGACGGAGCCGAAGTCTGTTCTGCCATTTTTTCCAAAAATTCTAAATACATTCTCTCAAGTGGAAAAGACTCTGTAGCTAAGCTTTGGGAAATATCAACAGGACGAACACTGGTCAGATACACAGGTATGTGAGTAGTTGGTATTAACATTTCTGTAGCATTTTACTGTTCCCAGAATTCTTAGATCTTTGTAGTAGAGCAACACAATACTATGCACTGGACAGGGCAGATGTTACCCTTTTTTAGGAAAGAGCAAAGCAAAGCTTAGAGGTTAAATCAGTTAGTCAAGGCTACAGTTGGTAGGAGGCAGAGCTGGGAACAGAATCATGGCTTAACAGCTTTACTCTTCTCAGTACATCATAGCTTAAATAGACTAGGTCTGGATTCCGTGCGGGTAACATTTGAGAACCTGGTGGTCCATTTGTAAACTGATGACCTGTCCCACAACCACAAAAAAAAATGTGAATGCAGACCAGAGAAAAGCTGCAGTTGGTGGATCTCAGTAATGGTATGTACTAGGGAAAGGAGAGCTCAGAGGGAAGATCTTAGCCTATTCCTGAAAGGTTAGAGGGAGCCCCCAAATAAGAGCACACATGCACTCAACACAGAAAGTGGGCTGTTGAAACAGAAAAACAAAAATAAACTTGTAGAATCCTCATTAATTTGAGTTGGTCTCGTTGGTAACAGATGTGTCTATAGTTCTTTTTATTATAAATTTGTTGCAATTTATCCCATCTGTAGTAATTAGAAGAAAGTGAAAGTTAAAATATTGTATCTAATTCTTCCATTCCTATAGCAGCAAAGACTTTTTTTGGTTGAAAACCTCCAGGGAATTTCCACTGGTTTCCTCTTGTGAGAGGTTTGTGTCATACAGTAGAATCACCATGACTCTGTAGCTCAGAAGGCTCAAAACAAAAACAAAAACACTATTGCACCTTGGAAAATAAAATTAAAGGTCCACTGGTGACATTTGAGCCACTAGGGTGCAGCATGACCTTCCTCATGTGTCTCTTGGTAAATGATGTTTGCTTCCCTGCCGTCTTTCTGGCCTCTGGTGTGTATATGCAACCAGCAAGTCTCTGAGAGAACCATTCTACCATAATTTTGGGTGACTTCACTAAAATACTTTTTATATAAAACTATTTCCAAGATATATCTTACTACTATTGACTAACTCCTTTTTGCAGCAAGCACACAGAACAGAAATGACCAGAGTTCGTGTGAAGGCCTGCTGCCCCTCCCCGGGGTGCAGTGCTTCCACACAGACACACCAGGCTGCTGACAAGAACTGGCATTTTTGAATGTTTCATGGTGATACGTGGCATACTGGCTTGTTTTAGTTGAAAATTGCAATTTGATTTTTTCAGAAATGCAATTGCTGATTTTTTATTTATTTGCAATTATTGATTTTTATATGCAATTCCTCTATTTTTGCTAATTTACAGGTCAAGACCTTGTCAGTGCATTAAGATTTCTATTTTAGTTTTGATATTTTTTTCAGAATTTAAAGTACTCTTGAAATAAAGAAAAAACTTCAAGGCAACATTAGAAATCTGAGACTTAACACTGAGTAGTTATAAAACTTGGACATAGTATATATGCATATATCAAATGGGTCAATAGTCTTAATCTATAAAGAGATCTTATAAATAAGAAAAAGATGAACCACATTTGACAAGGGGCCAAAGGAAATGAAGCTGTTTTATAAAAGAAGTATAAAAGGATCCAGCAGTATAAATGACCAACTTACTATCAACCCAAGAAGTGAAGGATTTCATTGGAGAGTCAGAGTTGCTCCAGGCAGTGGACCTACAAGTGATTTTCATACATTTTTAGTTACAAAATGTATAGAGTTATATCATTTTAACAGTTTTAAAATGCTGTATTTATGTCAAAAGGATTAGAACAATATTAGAACATTATTCCCAGGGTCTGAGATGTAAACTTGGACTGCTGTCCCTTGGTCCATAGCCCTTAACCTCTTGGTTTCTGTGGCAGGCGCAGGTCTGAGTGGACGGCAGGTGCACCGGACACAGGCAGTCTTTAACCACACGGAGGACTATGTGTTGCTGCCTGACGAAAGGACGATCAGCCTCTGCTGCTGGGACTCGAGGACGGCTGAGCGGAGGAACCTGCTGTCCTTGGGGCACAACAACATTGTACGCTGCATAGTGCACTCACCCACCAACCCCGGATTTATGACATGCAGTGATGACTTCAGAGCCCGGTTTTGGTACCGGAGATCAACCACCGACTGAGCCACCTTCACTACTAGGGTTCTTGTCTTGAGGACTCTGCCCTCCTTCCCTGTCCTGTCACCAGCTTCCGTAGTAAGTCATTGCACCATCTTTGACAGTTGTGCTGCCAGCTCTGTCTGCATCCTTCTTGGATTTGTACAAAAGAATCTTTTTTTACCTTGATGTAGAATCATGGTGGAAAAAGTTGGAAACAGATCTGTGCAGTTCTACATTCACTGATTATTACAGTGTGACTTTCATCGATTTTGTAAATACGGGACTTGCCATTTCTTTGGAATCTCTTGATCATTTGGAGAAGGAAAAAATATTAAAGTGCTTTCTAGATCTCAAGTGAATCTGTCCTAAGGAACTTTCATTTGGTACTTTGTCAACCTCCATGCCTCTTCCACTACACTCTTTGTATCTTTCCTTCCCAGACACAGTGGCATGCAAGTAGGCATGTGACTCTGAGGATCCAGTTTGTGCCATGTTGAACCGTTTTTGAGACTCTAGGTTGGATCCTAAAATGACATTCTGATGGTAAAGCTCACATCTGCAACTCAGTGTCACATACTTTTCACTTCAATAAAGATTGGCCAGTGCTCCTGAAGATCTGTAGGAACCATATCTGTTGTCATATTCCCACATTGTCCTTGCAGTACCAGCAGAACTCATCTGTAAGTGTCTTTCCAATAAAATTATTACAGTTCAGTGGAAAATAATAAAAATATACACGATCTAAGCAAGATAGGGAAACCTGTTGCCCTCAGGTGTTTCTGAGGTAATTGAAAATATTTTTGTTCCCTGCAGCAGGTCTGTGACTTCTCATCACAAGTGCCCGTGGCAGCTGCATTCTCCAGATTCATAGTGAACCACCTCATAGAAGTTCTTTTTCTTGAAGTTTTCAGAAGGTGGCAGTATTTCTCTGGATTCATTTCTATCTGGATGAGAGAACCCTATATTCCCCTCTTACAAACTACTTCACACCCCCCACCCCAAAATACCTCCTGATCTCAGTAGGAGCACCTAGAAATCATCTGGGATCTTTTGATAAAAATAGTAAATAGATTAAAGTAGAAAGAATTGCTTTGTATTACAGGAATTTCTTGAAGTTATTGCGTAGAAATTCTGCTTTAGTCATCATCCTTGAGGACCATTTTAACTCTTTGGTCTATATAAAACCATTTAGCCATTAAGTATTCTTTTTTGTTTTTCGAGACAGGGTCTTGCTATGTTGCCCAGGCTGGTCTCGAACTCCTGGGCTCAAGAGACCCTATCACCTCAGCTTCCCAGGTACCTGGGATGTCAGGCATGTACTACCATGCCTGGCTCATTTTAAACATTCTTAACATGTTAGAACACAAAATTTTAGTTGAGATTTCCAACAAGCTATATTTTTGGTCCATAGTGAATGTAAATTTCCAGTTTTACTTTGCATCTTTTTTTTTTTTAATATTTTTTAGTTACATGGACAGTGTCTTTATTTTGTTTACTCATTTTTATGTGGTGCTGAGGATCGAACCCAGTGCCTCACACGTGCGAGGCAAGCGCTCTGCCACTAAGCCACAACCTCAGCCTCTTTACTTTGCATCTTGATCTTCAGTATTTGAAGTTGGTCATCTGTGAGTGCTACTTTGATAAGATTAGAAAAAGCTACAGAACAGGAACATGGATAACCAGTTCTACCAAAAATTATCAAGCAGAACTCCACTTTTTTGGAGTGCCTGTTGCCAATCCTGTTGCCTCCTGCCTCTGAAACCACAGCAGAGATTTAACACTTCTGTTATTCTCTGGCTGGTGTCCTGAAGTGACCACACTGCACTCCCGATACAAGCACCATTGGATCTTTTTAGTTGTGCATGAAGTAAGGTAGCAATGCTTATTTTTTTAGTTTTTAGACTAAGCAAGGGCTCCATAGTTTTAGAACTTATATTTTGAGATCAAGGTACTTTTGTGTGTTTCCAAAATAGGTTTTGTTTTTGTCTTTTGATAGTCAATGTTTTGAGCTGGTGTAAGTGCCAAGAATATTGTATGGACTTGGTGTGTTTGCACCTCATTCGCTCATACCACGTAACATCCTGGCATTCAAGTGATGAATAAGCTGGGCACAGTGGCACACACCTGTATCCCCAGCAACAATGGAGGAGACTGAGGCAGGAGGATTGCAAGTTCGAGGCCAGCCTCAATAACTTAGCAATATGCTATCTCGAATTTTTAAAAACAAAAAAGGCTGGGGATATAGCCCAGTGGGAGAACACCCCTGGGTTCATTCCCCTGTACCAGAAAAAAAACATGATAATATCTGGTTAGTATGAGAACGTATACCTTCTGTGTTATTTTTTTTAAAGATGTGATTTCTAAAATAAACTTTTTGTATACAATGATAACTTTTTGGAGCTTGCTTCAAACTTTCCCATATTTGAACATCCCTTCTCAAAAGGTAGTCTTCAGGGCTGAGGATATATCTCGGTAGAATGCTTGTCTCACATGCACAAAGCCCTGGGTTCGATCCCCAGCACCACAAAAATAGTCGTTTTCACTGCTTTCCACACTTCTTTGGTGCTTGTTCTTGGATTCTTGTTTGTTGATAAATCACCTTGAGCTCTGTATCTGCTCTTCTGTGAACTTAAAGGACTCAAGTATAGTTCAATTTCTTTGGATCACTGGGAGAAAACTTCTTTGTCTTATACTTTGGTTTCCTTTAGGACTTCACCTTTAGGTGATGTGAGAGTCTGGTCTCTGCTCTGTTACTGGCTTGGTAAGTTGTCAGGCAGGTCATCTGTCTTCTGGGCTGCAGCTTCCGTTTCTGATGGAAGGGCTTCATCACAGTGATCTCCAGCAGGCGCTTCAACCAGTGAAGCACTTCTTTTTAATGCATCAGGAAACAGACTTGGGAGAGCAGGAGGCCTGTTTCTGAAAATATGGCAAACCAGATACTCAGAGCCCTAAATAGAATCTATTTTTGATTTTAAATAGACAGCTGAGCTAGCAAGAAAGGGAATTCTTGAGAGGCAAAAAACAGCACAAATCCAGAGGAAGGGCAGTGCTGGAGCTGACAACTGTACCAAGGACACTTGTCAGCTCCTTGAACCTAATGATTTCTGAGCAGAAGTCAAAGCTCCGAGTCTTCACAGGGCAGGAACTTTGATCAAGGCCCAGAGAGCCTGGAACTTAAAAGGTGCCCTCTGAATAAGCCTGGCTCAGGCTTGCAGGGAGGCGGGATGTCATGGTGGCTTAGGGAAGGTCTTCTGTCAGAATCTGAAACAAGCTGTTCCTCAAGCAGGTTTGCAACAACTGGGACCACTGGCATGCTCAGACAAAACCAAGTGGAAAATGTGACGCCACCTCAGGTAGGCAATGGCCACTGCACCTTGTAGAGGCCAGTACAAATTCCCTGTGCAAGTAATGTACCTCCGTCCTCAGGTGATTGTCCAATGGTGGAAAGGATGGAGTTCAGCCAAATACATGGGGAAACTAGCCACTGTGAGAACAGCAAGAGGACAAAACTCAGACCTGAACACATGGGACTGTTCAATGCAGAATATTAGTATGTAGAATGTGTTTGAAGAACTGAACCAGGAACTACTATGACACCAGCAATCAAGAGTAGATTTGAGGGGAAGAATAAAACCTGCAGGGATAACACCAATTCAGTATCTCTACTGCTCTTGTACTTAATGCTTCTCACCTTTTTCTGGATCTTTTCTGCTTTGCCTTCCTGCCCCCTTAAGTAAGCCAGCCTCTTTCCCAGCCATCTGTGGCCAGTTGGCTCCTGGCTGCTTTGTGTGCCCTGCCCCAAGACCACTTGCCTCAGGCACCCCTTTCTGCACTGGTGTTTGATCTGCCAGTGTTCAGCCTTTCCCTGGGGCTTCCAACCTGGGCATCAAAATTCGGCTCGAAAACTGAGTTCTCACTATCACAGCAACTGCAAAGCCCCAGTCCTCCTTGCGTTAGCCCTACACCACTGCAGTTAGACTTTTTTGGCAATGTATGAAATTCTTTGACCAGAAGAACTGTTTTTGTGAATTATCTTTATGAGATGAAAACCTGCCAGATAATCTCAGATGATTTTGAAGCAGGGCAGCCTGACACTTCAAGTCTTCAGTGTTTTGAGCATTCTCAGTCTCATTCAGCCGTACCTTCCACATCAGGCTCTGAGTGCCCAGTGTTTGAGTATCACCAAACTCAAGAGAGCTTCATAGCTACAAGTTGGCAGGAAAATAGTATAGACGTGTACAGAAAACCTAAGCAACTTGCCTACTTACACGTTTATCAGGCCCTATAGAAGTAAAGTGATCAGACTCACAAAGCTCTGAAAGAAAAAAAATATTTGGTCCAGAGTACTGTTCTCAGTACCACTTGTCAAGAGCATCAGAAACCTCACCAGAGTCTCCCTAACTGGTTCTCTTGGACTCTCACTGTTCTAGCCTCCAGACAGATGTTTCAAAAGCACCCTGTTTCCTAGAACATTTGCAATCATTGCAGTACAAATGGATTGCAGTCCGAGGAGCTTCCCACGCCTTTCATTCATAAGAGTCAGAGGGATCAAATTCTAGAGAAGTCAAGCCTAGCCACTGAATTAGCTTCTGAGCAAGCTCTGTAGGAAGTAGTCTAATTCCAGGGCCAAATATCATTGCTTTTGTGTCTTTGTTTTGTTTTCTGGTTTAGGTTAAGTTCCTTAGAAAACATGACGTGCAGATTATTGCATTGCCATGTGTAAGGTGAACTGGAGGGGAAGCTCTTCAGTATGGGGAAGGTCACTGGGAGACGCCAAGGTGATGGGGACCATGAGAACTTCAGTTAGGGTGGTGCCAGTCTTTGCTAGGAGACTGTTCACTGTGACCTTGAGCAAGTTTGTCCTTCCCTTTTCTCTCCCAATATCCCCTCCTTCCCTTTTCTTATTATAGAAAACTTCAGATGTACACACAAGTCTGTAGTAGAAATTCCCCAGGAGTGGGAGAGAGAAATGAAGAGTGACTGATGGGGATGGGGTCTCTCTTTGGGCCAATAAAGATGTTCTGAAATTACCAGGGATTGTTGTACTCTTTACTAAAAACCATTGAATTTTATACTTTAAAGGGGTGAATTTTTATGGTACTTGAATTATATCTTAATAAAGCTGGGTCTCATTCTTAAAAAATGTCTACAGCACAATAAATCCCAATGCATCCATCGCACAAACTCCCCAACCTTCACCATAACCAATCTCAATTTACCTGTAACTCCACTGACTTTCTCAGATATATTTTATCTACAAGTATTTTAATATGTATGTCTGAAATATAGGACTTTTAAAAACAAATCATGCTAGGCACAGTGGTGCACACCTGTAATCCCAGTGACTCAGAACACTGAGGCAGGAGGATTGCAAGTTCAAGGCCACACTCAGCAATTTAGCAAGACCTTGTCTCAAAATAAAAAAATAAAAAGGACTGGGGATGTAGCTCGGTGATAAAGCAACCCTGCGTTCATCCCAGCACTATTCCGCCTGTAA
This sequence comes from Xerus rutilus, assembly GCA_028644305.1. Taxonomy (NCBI): domain Eukaryota; kingdom Metazoa; phylum Chordata; class Mammalia; order Rodentia; family Sciuridae; genus Xerus; species Xerus rutilus. Next base: position 174,622,167 of record CM053401.1, read on the forward strand.
ACATTAATGTTAAATCACATCAGCTATTATCATCATGTATGTATTCAGTGCTTACGCTGCCAGGTAAATGGTGGGTTGGTTCTGAATTCAGATCCAGTTCAGGCCCATACATTGTGATTTGATGCTTTCTGTAAGTCTCTTCATCTTTAGATTTCACCTTACAGCCTATATTCTCTCCTTACAGTCCATTTGTTGAAGAAACTAGGTTATTTGGCAAAATTAATGCCACACACCACCACCCAGTTCCTCATCAGCAAAATAGGAAGAGTAGCAGCTAACTTCTAAGGCTGCTGTTGGATTAAATGAGGTAATATCTGCAATGTGTTTGGAAAAGCACCTGGCACACAGTGCGCACTTCGTGGCCTCCAGGGTTCAGAGACCCAGCCCTTCAGGTGGCTGGAGAACCTGGAGCTTGCTCTTCAGGCCTGGCCAAATCCCAGTGCTTCCAGGCTGCTGGGGTTCTTTTCCTCATCCCTGCCAGCCTGGCCCTGTGGGGGTGTCATTCTCTAGCAGACACACCACATGGTGGCAGAGTCATCCAAGAGAGACTGCCCTGTCACCTGCTCCTCTGCCTGGCCATCTCCGGGCAGCACTTTCTAAGTATCTCCAAGACAATGGAACCTGGCTAGGAGTGTTAGCTTCCCCTGTCAGGAGCAGCGAATGAATTCTGGTCTTCTTGGGGGAAGCCGTCCCCGAGTGATGCCCTTTCTCTCGTCCTCCTCTCCACCCATCTCCACTTTGCCCTGTCTGGTTGCAACATTGGTTTGGTGAATGAACTGGGGGGTCACTGTCCCCTCCCCTGGCATCTAGTCCAATCCACACAGCCTGTCAATTGCTTGACTCTCAGAGTTCATTTCAAACAAGGATAACATTTTGAAATAGAGATGGTCTTGGCCAAAAATCATTCAATTGGTAAACAAACACATTCCAGCGCTCTGATGTGGGGACCTGGACGCTCAGCCAAAAGACAAGACAGTAAGTGCTGTAAGGCAAGAGGGGAGCAAGGAGAGGAGAAGGAGCTGGCTGGGATGAAACTGAAGCCAGGCTTGGAAGAATGGTGCCATTTTGTTGCCATAAAATAAAAATGAAGGTGTATTTCTGCAGTCTGCATTACAGCAAGTCCTCTCTAGATGTTTAGGCTGAATTTAGGGAAAGCAAAAGCAAGTCCTGAGAAACCAAGTGCGCCAGCACGGTGGTTTCAAGCACAGACCATGGGTGGTGAGATTTCAGAGAGATAGGGACAATTGTGGTGTGGAGCTCAGTGCTTGCAGCAGTCCTAGCTCAAAAGATGTTCCCCCCCAGCACTGTGAGCAAAGACAGCAGGTGGGCACTGGACTCAGAGTGGGGCAAGTGCGGTGGGGAGGGCCACCTGGAGGGAGGACCGTGTTCCAAGGCAGACTTGTTTTTACCCTGACTGTCATAAGGCAAGATTTTCTTTTTCTTTTTGGCGGGGCAGGGAGGAGATGTGCCAGGGATTGATCTCAGGGGTACTCGACCACTGAGCCACGTCCCCAGCCCTATTTTGTATTTTATTTAGAGGCAGGGTCTCACTGAGTTGCTTAGCACCTTGCTTTGGCTGAGGCCGGCTTTGAACTCATGAGTTCAACCTCCTGAGCCATTGGGATGACAGGTGTGTGCCACCGTGCCTGGCTATAAGGCAAGTTTTAAGAAGCAAAGAGGAAAACATTTCTGACCAACACCAGAAATATGGCCAAGTAGCCTCTCATCAGGGAAATGAGCGAGGTCTGTCCAGTGGGAGTCATTCCACAGTGTTCAAGGGACAAAAGTGCTATGTGTGACTACCCAGAGCACTTCAAAGTAGGAACTTCATCCTGTAAAGCAGAAGAATTTTTTTTTCTTCCTCTTCTGTGGTTTCACATAGCAAATGAGTGACAATCTCCACTTACAAAGTGAGACGTCAGGCACTGAGGAGGCAGTGTGGCCTGTATTTCTGGTCCCCGCCTCCTTCGGACCTTTCATTTCACGCTTATCGTGCTTTCCAGAAAGTTTGCTGGCTGGGAGCGTCTTGCTGACGATTTCCCGTGTGTCAGATAGCTCCACAGAATTCGGCTTCTGAGAACCAGCCAGAAGCATGCAGTGACGTTGCAGCATCTGCCTCTGAAGCCAGAGACAGCTGTGGAGCCCGGCGAGCTGCTGCTCATCACTGACATGCGGGGAACTGGCATCAGGGATGGAGCGCCCAAGGTGAGCCATAGGGTCTGCATGCGGGGGACGCGGTGACGGCTGAGGACGTGATCACTCTGAGTTCTGAGTGTCTGATGAAAGCAAAGGATGAATACTCACAGTGTGCAGTTTGAGAAGGGAAAGGTGAGCGTCTGTGTAACTGTGGGGACCCCATGGGCTGTAAAGCTGCCTACCAGTTGGCTTTCAAGATGGGTGAAGATGACTTTCCAGTAGAGATCAGCTTACATGCTGGACAACAGTCCCTCACTCCCTCAATTTGGCTCTGTTCCCTGTCCAGTGAACTTGTTAAACAAGATGCGAGCCACTGAAAAGGCGGTGCAGTGGCGTTCACCTGTCATCCCAGCACTTAGGGAGGCTGAGACAGGAGAATCATGAGTTCAAAGCCAGCCTCAGCAACGGGGAGACACTAAGCAACTCAGTGAGACCCTGTCTCTACAAAAAACACAAAATAGGGCTGGGGATGTGGCTCAGTGGTCGAGTGACCCTGAGTTCAATCCCCAGGGGAAAAAAAGAAGATGCCAGCCACTGCCTCGGTGCGTCCTAATCTCTTTTTCCGCTGGACCCTGAAGACGTGGTATGGCTCACAGGTGTCCTGGCTTATCTCTGTGCTCACTTACCAAGAGCAGAACCCAGACTCAACCTTAGCCTGCTTGTCGAGGACACTCAGGAACCTGTGTCTTGTCTTCACGGTAGGTTGGGTCTTGTGGGAGCCACATAGAACAGTCATACAGACATCAAGTCTATTGTGAATCAAAAAAGATCCTCTAAGTAGAAAGTCAAGTAGTTACCAGGAGCTCAAGCACAGGAAAGTGAAGCTTTGTTGATGTGTTTTGTATTTTTTTTTACTTTGCTATATCTTTTTAACATGTTAAGTAGAACAGGAAGATAATGAAACAATTACTAAATGGGGAGCACTAAACATGCTATATATTCTTGCAATAATAATAATCTTAGTAGGGAAACTGGTGACTGAGTAGCTTGTGATACCCTCTTACATACATTATGTGTAAACATCTAAGCTTCAGAAGACTTTTGTCCTCAACTATTCACTTTGAAATTTTTCAAAGTGTTGGGGAAGCAGGGGTGTGCAATTCAGTAGAGCTCGACCTGTCCTTCACCAGACTCCTCAGTCCTGGCTCTGTCTTACTTGTTTTTGTTTTTTTTTTTTAGTTGTAGATGGACACAATATCTTTATTTATTTTTATGTGGTGCTGAGGATCGAACCCAGTGCCTCACGCATGCGAGGCAAGCGCTCTACCCCTGAGCCACAACCCCAGCCCCTCTGTCTTACTTGTGTGCATCTATTTGTATGTATTTAGACACAGGCGCAGACTCCGTTGTAATCATTGTTGTTAAACCATTTGAAAATATGTGGCAGATATAATGGCACTGCACCTCCAATGACCTGCCATGTCTCCTAAGAGCAGGTCATTCTACAGAACCACACACCATCTTCCCATCCAGGAACATGTCACCTTGATTTCTTAATGCCATTTGGATGTTCAGTCCACATCCACATTTCCAAAACTATCCTTTTTGCTTTTTTGGATCTTGTTGGTTTGTGTGTTCATTTGTTTTTCCATCCCACAATTTATTCTGGGATTAATCAGGTCTCAGTTGTCCTTAATCTAGAATAATCTGCTACCTATTTTTTTAAGACATCAACATTTTTTATAAATAGCCTAGACTTTTTATGACTTAGGCTTCTTTTTATTTATGTGCCACTGATTCTACCTAAATAATATATAAGGCTCTTTAAATTTGTAAATAACATACATCTGTGCAGATGACAGAATGGATATTCCCAGCATTCCTGTAAAGTCTGCTGTTCATATTATGCAGGTGATTTACCCATCGTTCATACTCCAGGCCCTGCTGAGTCTCTACTTGTGTTTTCCTATGTCCTCACAGCCTTCCCACCAAGCTACTATTCTTATCTCCATGTCACAGATAAGGAAACAGCCTAGTTACCTTGCCCAAGACCATCTGGCGCCAGTGGCACTACCAGAGTCAAGCTCAGGCAGACTGTGCCTCGCACCCTGGTCCTTAGCCAGCTCACTACATTCTGACCCTTAGACTTGAGGTTGGCCAATTTTCCCTGTAAAAAGCCAGATCATATTTTTTGCTTTGTGAGCCACATATGATCTCTGTTGCATATTCTTTGTTTTTATGGTGCTTTTAAAACCATAAAATCATTGTAAACCCAGGTATCCATTGTCTGGATTAGTGGCCAGGCCAGTTTGCCAACCCAGATCATCTCAGTTGTATAGGCAACCTTTGCAGTTACACTGCACCAAAGCAAGAACTCAGTCTTCGCCTCCTACTCCTGGGGCAGCCTCAGGTACCCCAGTTTCCTCAGATCCTTGGGTGTCCCTACCAACACATGTGTGAGGCAATACACTTTTTTCTTAGCCTTTTTTTAAACACAGGTAGGAGAAGTAAGCAACCATCAAGCTTCTTGCTTTTACAGCAGTTAAAAATGAACATAATGTTAGCAAACACAGTTGCAGCAAAGAGAGAAATCCTTACGCACAGCACAGTGGTAAATCTGACGTCCATCATCGGCTTATTGGGTTCCAGTCAACTAGCTCCATTTGCAAATCCACTTAAGAAATGCTAGAAAGTTACTTCTAAAACACAAGATGAGGCAGGAGGATTGCAACTCTGAGAGCAGCCTGGGAGGCTTAGCAAGACCCCTTCTCAAAATAAAGTAAAACTTTAAAAAAAAGGGCTGAGGATACAGATCAGTGGCAGAGCACTTGCCCAGCATGTGCAAAGCCCTAGGTTCCATCCCTAGTGCCACAAACAAGCAAACAGAAGTGCATAAGTGATTTTGTCACACTTTTATACATGAGTCCTTGTTTTCTTTGGTTTAAATTTCTGGTGGTTTCAAAACTGTCTCATTTATGAAAATGGAGTCTGCACGCACTTTGGTGATTGGCTCTCACTTGTTGCAAACTGTGTGTGTGTGTGTGTGTGTGTGTGTGTGTGTGTGTGTGGACGCGCGCATGCGTGCCCGCAGCTCGTGCCTACTCACCGTGAGAGGCGATTTCAAGTTAGCAACTTTGAACACAGTCCTTCTTCTCCCAGAACATTTTTTTCCACTGGGGTCAATGTCCAGCGTTTGAAATAGGACGACTGAGTCAAATAAGCATTGGTATTTGTTATCCATGGCTTTCCGAGAATTTCTGAAATTCCATTCTGCTTTGAACCTCCTTTCCAGTGCTCACCCCACACTGGGAACACTGTGTGCTCGCTGTCTGGAGGGCAGTTTTCCCAAGCATGGACCTTGTTCATGTGAGTGAAGAACGGGTGGTCCAGTATTCATCTCTAAGAACATTTAGATGGGCTTAACATTTTGGGTTCTGCCTCAGTTAATGAGCAGGTATCCTTAGATCCTCTTCCGTCTGAGCTCTGATTGAATGTTTTTAGGCCTAATCAAGGAAGGTCAAAGCAAACTTAGAATTAAAAAAAAAAAAAAAGCCTCCAACAGCCTCTGGGTTGGTTCAGGTGTGGCAGAGTATAAGGACCTGGAGGACTGGGCAGGGACTTCAGCTTGCCTGGTGCTTCCAGCAAGAAAGCTTGGCGAGGCTTCGTTTGTGGGTCTAGAGCCTCCACCACTGGATTCTGGGTGGCGAGCAAAATATTTCAAATGAGTCTATCAAAGAGGGCCAGTGGGATCATGTGCAGGCCCAGCCCACGCCCTGGAGACCTACGCCCACCCACTCTCTCATCTCGGTTCCTTCCCCTTCTCCCTGGCTATCTGTCCTCACTGATCATGCTGATCACAGGGGTTCTTTCCTTGGGTGTCAGCCACCGAGATGGGATGCCTCTGGCTCTCCTATCAAGTGCAGTCCCTAGTGCCTACAGCAGGGCCTGCCCACAGCAGGTGCTCAGAAGATTCCTTGTGGTGGAGCATGAATGGACAGGTCACAGGGAGAGTAGTTGGAGCCCTCATGACTCAGCCCCACCGTGAGGACAGAATTGAGAGTATTGGCACTTCCTAGTTGTGGCGTCTGGGAACGGAGGCCAGCCCAGACTCTCAGCTCTCCAACCCCTCTCGGGCCCCAGCTTCACGGCCACTCAGCTTTGACTCAAGAACTGGCCTCTGCCTTCTCCCACGGTCAGGCGTTGCTTTAGACTTGCACCACTGGATTAAAGTCATGGTCACCAGGACCCATGGCCTCCCTCCAACCTTGACAGAAACTTCATCCTTCACCCATCTCGCAAGGCAAAACAGCCCCGTGCAGTTCCCAGCTCGAGAACGGCTCACCATCACCCACTGCTCAGCCGCTCACCAGCACACAGTGGGGCTCTGGGGCTCTGGGTGACAAAGACAGGGCTGACCCTGCCTTGGAGTGAGAATGACAGCCAGTAAACAAACACAATGACACCTGGGTGCAGAGTCACCTGCCACAAAGAGAGCAAAACAGGGTAAGCAGAGAGAAGTGAAGGTCCCAGAGAGCCCCTGTGCAGACCCAAACCATAGGAAGTGCTTTCCAGGCCAAGAGAGCAGCAGGTGCAAAGGCCCTGAGTGGGCACAGATTCAGCAGAGTATCCATATAAAGGCAGGGGGCTGGAGCCGCACAGACAAGGGGGAAGTGGTCGGAAATGAGATGGGAAGGTAGCAGAATCCCACGGGGCCCAGCTTGCTGTGTCACAGCTTTATAGTATGTTCTAATTGCCAAGGAGGCCACTGGCCCACTTACGGCAGGAGGTGACACAGTCTGGTTTATGTTTTCGAAGATGGCTCCGGCTGGCTGCCACGCAACAGACAGACTGTAGGTGGGAAAGCGCGGGAAGCAGGAGGTGAACCGGGAGGCTCAGCGGCGGGCAGCTTCATTTTCCATTTTGGACAGAGCCGTACTATTCCCAGTGGGCATGGAGAAGAATTCTTTGCTCTACCTGGTGTAAAAATAAAAATGTTCATGTCTGAGGCTCTCACAGCATGTGAGCAGAAGGAAGAGTAAATAAAGCCGTCAACAGCTTGTACTTAACTATGCATGCTGCGTGCTTTGTAGGGAGACCATGTGTCCTCCATTCAGTTGGTAAACACTGAGAGCCTGCTGTGTGCCAGACACTGTCCTGTGCACAGGACGAAAGTAGCTGGTCCCCTTTCTCAATGTTTAATGAACTGTTAGAGTTAATTTTTTAAATGCACTGCATAATTATTATTCACTGCACTGTTTTTATTTATTTATTTATTTATTTGGTATTGGGGACTGAACTCAGGGGCATTCGACCACTGAGCCACATCCCCAGCCCTATTTTATGTTTTATGTAGAGACAGGGTCTCACTGAGTTGCTTAGCGCCTCGCCATTGCTGAGGCTGGCTTTGGACTCGGCGATTCTGCTGTCTCAGTTTCCCAAAGTGCTGGGATTACAGGCGTTCGCCACCACGCCCGGCTTCACTGCACTGTTTTTAATCATCTTCCTTCTCTGAACATAGTATTTTCTATGGAGCACACTTTTTAAAATTGAGGGGGAAAAGGGCTAAAGAGAAAGTCACCACTGACCCACAGCTTATGTCCACCCGTGGCCAACTATTCAAGGAGAGAGACCATGTGATAGTGGAATGGGGAAGCAACCCCAGGGACATACCATGGTCATCTTGGAACTGCAATGACTAAGGGAGGAAATGACAGGGACCTGGAGAGGAAATAACTTAAAAAGGGAGGAAGGTGGAGGCTGGTAAAAAAGATGCCACTACGAGTGAGATTAGACTCCAACATGAGTTGCAGAAAGGGGAACTCAATTTTTTAGGAACCATTTCCAAATGTGCATTGCTCATGAACCATTGCTCAGAGGAAAAGGAGTCCGATACACACACCCACGAGAAGCACAGTGACACCAATAAGAATGCAGTGTCCTCCTACCCCTGGGACAGCAGCCCAGCTCTGGCAGGCCAGGCTGCACCCTCAGGATCCTTGGAGTTACACCTGTGGACAAGAGTGAATGTCAAGTTCTGCTTTCTTTCTTCAAAGAGTCACTTCTTAGGATGAACGGCAGCTTTTATTTGTTCAAATCCACTGTGGACAGCCAGCAGTCTGTCCTTTGCAGGGAAAAAAGTGAGGAAAGAAAGCCATAGGGTGCCTCTCCCTTGGAGACATTTGCCTTCCAGTTAACAAGTAAAAAGTGCTTTGTGGGATGTTTGCTTTGGGTTCAGAATTTAAACTCATCCCAGTTGAAAAGGGAATTAAAACCTGAGTCAGTTACTAATGGACACTCCAGGGTGGTCCATACTCGGGGGCGTTTCCCAGAGTGAGGTGGTCAACAGTCCCAGCGGAACAGCACAGCCAGTAACACACGAGCCTCTTGACCTTTCTCTGTTGGGGTAGGTTGATCTGTGGCCCCTTTTTGACAGGGGGCTGTCCTGAACTCACATTCCTACCATCTTTAAAATGACAGGCGGCCTGTGGTTGCTAGACTTGCTGCACTTGGGAATCATAGACTTCAACCAAGTTTTCTCCTAATTGAAGTTGGCATAAGTGCTTGTGCCCATTCAGATAATAGAGCTCCTGCCTTCTTCATGCCTGTTCTCCCCCTTGACTGTCAAAAAAAAAAAGAAAGAAAGAAAATAGGAAAGGAAAAGAAGTTAGAATCCAAAAGCACCTCTGTGGTCTTCCTTGTAGCCTCTCAATGGCTTTCACCATCTAAGAGGCAAGAGGAAGAGAAGCTGTGCAAATTGTAGGTTTTGCAGCTGGACAGGAACTTGGGCTCACTCTGTGAAGCCATCTCACTATCAGATGAAGAACTCGAGGCTGAGAGAAGTTCTGTCACTTGCTCCTCTCCCTCCGTGAGCTGCTCGTGAGCTGAGGCAGAGTCCTCAGCACTTTCTTGGACCCACATTCCCCTCAAACCATCAGTTCCTCAAAACAGATGTCTTAAACAGTAACTAGGGGATGTGCCTGCGAGGAGTAGACTTGGAAATGGCCTCTACAGAAGGCCGTTTGTCTGACATGCACCCCCCTCAAGCCACATCCAAGAAAACCTCCTTGAAAATCCAAATCCAAGAAAAATCCAAGAAAACCAACTCCTCCGTGACCTGGGAGACACTTATTTTTACCTCATTTCAATCCTGAGCAAGGATCAAGGGAACCTGGTCATCTGTTCCCCGAGAGCACCTTCTCATCATGTGCCTAATAAATAACTTCTGGGTCAGGGAGGCTCTGCAAGCACAGTCGAGCCAGATTCTCATGAGAAGGGGATGTGTACTCCAGCCCAAGGCCTGGGCCAGATGTGGACTTACTAGAAAACCACAGCACTCAAGCAGCAGGGAAGAAAATGTTTTATTTCCACTGGTGGTTTGGGATTTTTTTCTGGCCACGACCTCTTCCTCAAAGTCCCATTAGTAGGCAGTGCCTTCTCCACTTATGAAAGTCCCTGTGGTGTGTGGCTTTTGCATCTGAATGGCCATGAAGAATTCAAGGCTGGATAGATCAGTTTTCTGCTGTTGTGGAGAAACAGTTAAAGTTTGTGCTCATTCACAGAAGTTGCCATTTCCCAGGTATTGGGAAAACAAGGACTCCTTTTAAGTTCCTTTTCTCAATTTCCTTCCTCACATCCAGTTCACCAGCTTCCTTCGACTCTTTGTTCCTGTGTGGCTGGATACGCCAGCCATGGGGCCTCTTTGCATCCAGTTAGACAAGGGGGGGCGGTGTAGGGGAATGTCACAGGTGCACCCCATGCACCCAGCCACTCCACGGCTGCTGTCAGATCAGAACAACTAGCGAGGACAGCTGCTGAGATCACCGTTCACGCACATGCCTCATAGGGCCTGGAGCTCCTGCATTCCTGCCCACACCACTGCAGAGAGATTCCTTCCCAAGTTATCGCTGCTGAAGTTTTCCAGGATCTGGAGTAATCACCTTTGAAAAGCATTTCTTTAGAGGATCCAGATGAAGGAGAGCGTGAGTACATGCTTGCCCCCTACATCCTTTTCCTGCAACCGTTGATTGCTGATTGCAGAGGTCTCTGAGTCACCTGCTTAAATGGTCCCTAACTGGCTGGCAGGAAAGATGTTTTCCAAGTAACCCATATTCTTTGGAAGCTATTGAAAGGTGCTTCCGGTGTCAAGTTTTGAAGCAAAAAAAGAGAAATCTACATTTTGTTTCTGGTAATTTTTAAAAGCTTCAATGTTACTTTATATCTAAAAGTAGCTGGGAAAAGGGTTTCAATATTACATTTCTATTAAAGGGCTGCAAATCATTTTCTGCACAGTTTGGAGCTATTCATTCAAGCACTTTCTGCTTTATCAAAAGCAGAACTGAAATGTGGGTCCCTAGCTTATTTGGCAAATCAATAGCCCTGGCCCAGAACGGCTGTGCTTTTCCTCTGCACTCTCCCTTGATCACTTAGCTACATCTTTTGTTACAATAGCTCCCTGGTGTGGCAGGATGCTGCAAGAAGTTACTTAGCTGTCACTTCATTTTAAAAATTCCGAATATTTCTAATAATGAGATGCCAATGCTGGAACAAAGCTGTCGGGACAGCACAGCTCTGTGACCTTGTTCTTGCGCCAAATTAGCCGACAAGTCACAGGGAAATCACTGAAAATTGTTGCAAATTCTGGGGGCAAGTTCTGGTTATGAAATAAACCATTTGGTTATTTTAAGTGACTCTCAGTTCCCCATACTCATGGAATTTTACTTTTAAGTGGAAATGTTGATATGGAAAGCTACTGAAATTCTTCTTCTTTTTTTTTTTTTTTTTGGTACCAGGGATTGAACTCAGGGGCCCTCGGCCACTGAGCCACATCCCCAGCCCTATTTTGTGTTTGATGTAGAGACAGGGTCTCACTGAGTTGCTTAGTGCCTCGCCCTTGCCGAGGTTGGCTTTGAACTCACGAATCTCCTGTCTCAGCCTCCCTAAGTGCTGGGATTACAGGTGTGTGCCACTGTGCCCGGCTTGAAATTCTTGATGAAAGAAAAAAGTTAAGAAGCAGCTCTGTTCTTGGGCAGTAACGATGAAGAAAAGCGATTAAAGAGGGAAGGAGGAAGAAAGGATAAAGGGAAGACAGGAATCCGATGGAGAAGATGAGGGAGAGAAAAGGAGAATAAATCAGTGACAGGTGGGGTGAGAAAAGACAGGGGCTTTGGCTGGTGTTTCCCTTTCAAAAGCAGGCCTCCAGGAGGGGGAGGTAGGCAAATGGCTGTCCTCAGTGGCGTCCCCAAGGTCACATGCATGCAGCACACAGCAACTGCACATGCTAACTGGCCTTGGGCAGCATGTTCTGCTGTGGGAACCCCTCCTTTCCTCCCAGATCTTTGTGCAGGAGACCGAGATTGTTCTATCACTGGCTGGAGAAGGCACAGGAGGGCCAGGGTGGCGAGGTCTGTGAGCCTCTACCATTGCTTAGGGCCTCATCTGATGCCAGAAAGAGCAGCCTAGAAAGCTCTCTCAGCCCAAACTTGCTTCTGAGAGTCTTCATGCCCCTGTAGGTAGACCCCGTCTAGTTTAGCACATAGTCATTTGTGGCCTCCTCCGTGTGCCTTGGCTCTGTCTCCAGCTCCCAAGTTGCTGGGGAGCAGCCAACACTCAAAATCCACTGGTTCTCGAGAACCTTCAAGCACCTCCAGCATCTTCCAGGCCATGCGTGGTACAGGTCTGCAGACGGAAGCGCTGTGTGTTGGGTGATTTGCTAGTGTCTCAGCAGCTCAGGAAGGGATCCCTGGATGGGAGACAGCTTCTTCTGCAAAAAGCAAACTACTTTTGGTTGGGACTAACTGGGAGCCAAGGTTCCCCTCTGTCACCTGAGGGAGCAGGAACCTGAGGAGGTAGCGAGAAGCAGCAGCTGCCTCAGTTCCTGTGCAGGAGTCACGCTCTCCCAACAGAGCAGACTCCTTCTTGATAACTCAGTCTTTATATTCAAACAGCAGAACATGTATACGTGACTCAAAAAATTCAAGCTATGCAAATGAACATGAACCAAAAGGGTTGTCCTCTAATCTCCAGGCGCTAGCTCCCTAGACTGCTGTTATCCTGGGCAGAGGGCGCCTCAGGACTTACAGAACTTTCCATAATGTCACTGTGCTTACAGGGGTATAGAAGGGGACATGGCCTATGCACGGTCTCTCATCTCCCTCCCTCTCAAAAGTTTAATCATGTACTTTGGAGGTCGTTCTCTCTCAGCTTGTCAATTCTACCTAGCTCTTCCTAGCAGCTGCACTACATTCCAATACACAAATGTGCCATGAATCAGGTCCTGTCCTCCCTATCAGGAGGCACTTTTCGTCATTCATTCATCCAGTATTCATTGAGATGTGCATGCCTTCAGTGTGCCAAGTGGTAAGGCTTGCAGACTCCAAGGGCAGACTCCAGAGTCAAAACTGCCTGTGCTCGTATCTTGACTTTGACCCTTACTTGCTGAGCTACTTTACCCTCTCTGTGCTATAGCTTTCTTATCTGTTTAATGAGATGTTAGTAACACTACCTGCTTTGTGGCGTGGAGAATATTGAGCAAGATAATCAGTGGTAGTTACTTGTCATAATGCCTGGCACAAGATTGAAAACCCGGGAGTGATTCTCACTGGCAAGGTATCAGCTGCATAAAGGACAAGAAAATGAACACAGTTCCTCAGAGAAGGTGGAACCGACACTAGTGTGTATCTATAACAGTAAAGAGAATTCCCCCCTTTTTGGTTAAGTGTGGGACAGTAACATTGGCCGGCACACACAGTTGTTAAGAAGTTTGTGTGGCTGTGTGAGGTTTGCAAGTGGGGACCTGGCCAGATCATATTTACATATTTCACCCTCCCCCTCATCTCTCCTGAGATCACCTCACAGAAATCACACCAAGGCAGTGTCACACAGGTACCTGCTTCTTTTATCTTTTTTTTGCAATTTTTAAAAATTTATTTATTCTATTTAGGTATACATGACAGCAGAAGGCACTTTGATTCATGGTACACAAATGGAGCACAACTTGTCATTTCTCTGGTTGTACATGATGTAGAGTCACACCATCTGTGCAATCAGACCTGAACCCAGGGCAACAATGTCCCTCTCATTCCCGGCTTCCTCCTCAGGCTCATCCTTCCTCCTGTTTTTCTTCCCTTTTTGGAGAATGTGGGCGAGAAAATGAAAGTGGGGAGGGGGTTTTTTCTTATGCCCTTGGAAACTTTTTCTTTTTTCTTCTTGTTTAACACAATATGCTCTTAAAACATGGTGAGAAACAAACACTCACAAGCCAAAGCCTCTGCTTTGATCCTTCCTGGCCTGTCTTCATGTTTACATAATATGAAATACTTCCAAGTAACCCAAGGGACCTTGTGTCTGAAGATGATCAGAGAGCTTCCTCACCCGCCTTGGCTCTGGAGGTTCTGAGTCTGAGCTCAGCTACCTCGTAAAGATAAGAAATAGATCATGTCCCTGATCCCAGAGCAAAACCTCCTTCATTCATGGAATTTCTTCATGAACTTCAATAATTCACATTTCCCACACACATACCAAAGGATTTATAATATTTACAGTGTAAAAATTTTTAAAATGGCCCTCAGAAGGAGAGAATGAAGAAGTCCATCACTTTCCCTTAAAACTAAGAATTCTTGAAAATAAGTCATGGGATCTGTGAAAAGGAAGCTGAAATGCTGAACAGAAACATGTTTCAAAGAAGGATTTTAGTAAGGAGGGAAAAAAATAAAGACCTTCTCATTGACCTTGGAGGGCTACATCTTTGCACAGAGCCAGGGCCAGAAGCTGCTCACAGCTCAGGGGTCCTCACGTTTACCACCATCAGTCTTGGGGCGCTCACTACCCACTGCTGTGGGCGATGACTTTATCATATGACTTACCCTTCCAAGGAAACATGATGTTCTGGGGCTGTTTGGATGGAAACTATGTCATGACCTCTGCTCTTCATCCCTTAGCTATGAACTTTTTTTTGAGATGGAGTCTTGCTATGTTGCCCAGGCTGACCTTGAACTCCTGGGCTCTGATGGTCCTCCTGCTTCAGTCTTCCAAGTAGCAGGGACTACAGGCGTGCACCACCATGCCCAGCCTTGAGTTACTAAAACATTTTGCTTTTAGAAGTTGAAGAGTTTGTGGGAAAGGGGGTTGTGAAAGATAAGACAAGAGGGGAGCAGGATGGAGCCATGATGCCGTCTGATTCTAGTTTTGAGAAGAAAGCAGCATGAGGGGGAAAGAGCCTCCCACTGTGGGACACCACAGCAGGGAAGCATCTCATAGGAGCTGAAATGCTCAGGCCCCCTGGCTATTGATTTTCAGTTTGCAAGGGAACCAGGGTGGGGCCTCTAGGACCACAGCAGGGAGCTGGGCTTGGCAGCACGGTGCTTTACCTGGCCCCAAGAGTGACGTGTTATAATCTGCCAACGCATGCCATAGTCTCCACCACTCCACATGTCCTCCACCCGGCAGGCCTGATATTGATATTTCTCTATATCCCCTATAGTCATTTGAGTTTGCTGCTCCTGTCTATGGAGATTCTTAAACAGGACCCTTCTAGATTCATATGCATCTAGTTTAAGAGTTAGCAGATTACAGTAGGAAACAGATTTGGGCTTGGTGAGGAGGCTGTCTGGAGGCTGCCTATCGCAGGCTCCAGTCAGGCAGACCTGGTGCATGCCCGCTCTGCAGCTGCTGCTGTGTGCCCTCGGCCCAGCTGCTCACCCTTCTCTCATCTCACTTGCCACAATGAAGCCAGTACAGTGAAGGTGTCCCGCCCTCCCGCTCCCAGCTCTGACCAGTTTCTGCAACTCTGAACCTTCAATAAGTAGAAGGGATAGAAACAGAAGGTGAAGCTCTTGGCGGATGTGTGGGCAGTCGCTAAGGGAATGGTGCCCTCTGCCTGGAGAGGGGGTTCCCAGCCAGGACCAGCGATGATGGAGAATTGTGATGGAAGCTGCACCTGCTGAGAGCTAGAACTCCTCATGTCGCTGCAGGAAACAGAAAGGATGCGGACGTCAGCTCCCTGCTTCTGACTTCCCCAGTGCCCCTACCTCTCAGGCAGTTAGGCCCGGGGCTGCTGCAGGCCTGCATCCGCCCTCTGGAGCAGCCTCGGCCCACACGCCCCACCCACCCGCTTGGAGCCACTGGTCCGGATGCCCCTCTCTGGTCGCCTACTTGCTGGTGCCACCCAGCAACCAAACATAAGAGGCCACCTCAGAGAGCACGGCCTTGATCCTTGGTCCTCTCTCTCCAGGCAGCCTGCTCCCTTTTCGGTTCCTCCAACTCCCTCGCTCACACCCCACGCTCTGGCTCTGGCCTCCGGACAGTTCTCTTCCTCTGGCCTGACTGACTCCCGCCTTCATCTAACTCCTACTCACCCTCCAGAAGCTTCCAGGGCCACTTTCCCTAAGCCCTCACCCACCTCTCCTTCTCAGCCTCAGGCACAGTTATTCACAACTTCCTGTATTTTCTTTCCATTACTCTTAAGAGAAGTAAAACCTCATATTAATTTTTGTGAGGACAGTATGGGAACTCCCTCTCTTCCTACCCCAAAGCCTACAAGACCTGCGATCAGGAACGGTCCTGCTCACCACAGCCTTTCCAGAGTGTCTGGCAGAGAGCAGATGTCCACGCCTACGATCTTAGTGATGGACTGACTGCGTGAATGAGTGCAGGAACGCCCAGCTTCCCAGATTTCCCGAGTACTGGCTAAGATCACTCCTGCCTCTGCACACTGAGTGTGGATTGGCACCCTGCATCCCGGGACCCCGGAGGTCCCCCGTGGACTTCATCCTGATTCTTCACTTTTGATGCCCAAGCCCCTCCTCCTTTTTCCTCGAACGCTTATTGGTTTTCCTTTCTTTCTCCCAGCTGTTGTATGAGTGTGGGGAAAATGTCCTTTTTGAAAATCAATTAAGAATGTTTCTTCCATTGTATTCTAAATGCCTGTGCATTCACAGGGACAAAACATGAATGAATATATGTCCTCTTAAATATGTATGCCAACGTTTCCAACTTGACACCTTGTGAATTCGCCTCAGCCAGTGTTGTAATGATTACCCCAGAGGGATGTCACGTGTGGCTAGATGCAGTGTGCCAATCCACACTCAGCAAAGAAAGGGAGGCACCATCTCAGCCAGGACTGGGCATTCTGGGACGCCAGGCACTCATCCATTCATTCACTCAGTCACCAGGATTCTGGGTATGGAGCATTCTTAGCTGTGGCCATCAAGTCTTTCCATCTGTTGTCCATGAAGAGCTCAGCACAGTGCCAGGCGCCCTGGGCACTGACAGTGAATGTGTACTGCTGCCAGCATCTACAGGACAAGAGCCTGTCCAGCTCCTGCTGGATTGTGCCCCCAATGCCAGAAGCTCAGCATCCAGAAGGCTTGTCTGGCCAGGTGCTCCAGCTGTCTCTGCAGGATGCCACTAGCTCTTAAGCTGAGACCTGAAAGAGGAGGTGCCAATCATGCAGAGATCTGGTGGAAAAGTGTTCTGGGCAGATGTGCAGCAAGGGAAAGGCCCTGCAGTGGCAGCATTCTAGAAGGGTCTGAAAACAATGTGGCTGAAAGGAAATCGGTCAGGGAGGAGCAGTGGGCCAGGCTGGTCATGCAGACCTCAAGCCACACAAGGGACCTCCTTAAGTTTTGCTCTAAGTGATTAGAGGTTTCTAAACAAGAGAGCAACATGATGGATTTATGTGTCTGAAAAAGCATTCTGGCTAGGGTCTGGAGGAAGGATTGGAAGGGGAAGGAGCAAGAATGGATGTGAAGAGACCAGTGATAGTCCAAGTGGCCTTGGCCAAGTCATTAGATCTCTGTTTCTTCATCTATAAAATGGGGATAAGAGAGGCTATGCCTGAGGCTTCTGCGAGCTCCTGATAGAATGGATTAGTGCACCCGACAGACCATAGGTGCCCTTCCCGAGCAGCTCACAATTTCCCTCCTTTCCAGGTGAGGAGCTCCCCACAAAATACTCACGTGTTCCATTTCTTTTTTGTAACAGACTTTGATGGTCTTGGCTATTAAAATTCTGAGACATTATTGATTGGCTGCTTGAGCCATCCAGAGACATTTCCTGACAATTATAAGGACATGCCATATAGAAGAGAGTCATGTCATGGCAACATATTTAGGGTTTCCCTTTGCTGGGAGCTCACGTTCTTTGAAGATGTGGCCTGCTCTCCCCAAGACAGCAGGCTGTCAGTAGGAAGCACACCATATCTCAATAATAAGACAGCTGCTGTCCATCTTGGACAGCTGTGGGTGCCTGGGAGGGTGGGTGGCCATAAAAGCCCATTGTTCTCTGGAAGAACTCCCTGACTTTCACAAGGGGCAAAGCCACCAGTGAGCATCTGCCAGCCTGGACCCTGCAGAGCAGCCACCCCAGTGCAGCAGCTGCTTGGTCACAGCTCCCACTCCTTTCTAGACAAATGCAAACACTTTTTGGAGCAGAAGCTGCTTCTTTTCAGACTGCTTTGAATGTGCTTTATGGAAATTGCGATGACTGGTTGGAAATTGTGTTGCTATTTTCCTTTTCCTTCCTAATGTAGACAATTAAAGTATAATTGTCAAAAACGTAAAAATCATTCCAGGTGTGGTGACATGTGACACTCAGCTCCTTGGAAGGCTGAAGCAGGAGGTTTACAAGTTCAAAGCTAGCCCCAGCTACTTAGGGAGGCCCTGAGCAACTTAGAAAGACACTTTTGCAAAATATAACATAAAAAATGGCCTAGGGATGTGGATCCGTGGTTAAGTGCCCCTGAGCTCAATCTTGGTATCAAAAAAAAAAAGAAAGAAAGAAAGAAAGAAAGGAAAAAGGTAAAATCATGACCCTCTTGCATATAGAAGACTAGCTTAATCTAAAGATTTTAATCAATTGATTAATTAATGAGAAAATCATTAAGATGTTAATACCAGGTTGAAGGTCCTTGAGGAGTTAAGTATTCATAGGTAATTTAATTAAGGAATATTAGAATTTTATTGCAGAGCTATTTATAAAACTGAAGTCCTACAAGGTAAGAAAGTATAGCCTTTCGGATTATCTCTCCTATGGGACAGAAATCATTTGCCTCTTTAAATGGAAAGAAATCTACAAAGCAGCCTGTTACGTGACTACTTTGGACCTTCAGTCAACACTGGAGATTCTGAAACTCTGCTCCCTCACATGTGTCCTCGCTGCTTCAAGTGAAGCACCCTCGTTCATGTGAAACCACTCACAACACACTCAGGGCAGGGACTCGGTGTGCACACTCCCCAGAGCCTGGGAGCTGGGCTCTGGATGTCTTGATGTTTATCCTTACTGAAGGTCACCCCAGAGGGTGGGCAGAGAAAGGACAAAGAAACTTTCCTTCCTCCCCTGCTCCAGGGGCTCTTGTGTTGGTGCTGTGGCGTTTGATCTCCTAAAGTCTTGAAGCTAGGGACATCACACCCCTCAGCCCTGTCCACCCATCAATTTGACAAGTAGCTCCTAGGTGCTGACCCCTGGGAATGCAGCTGGAAACAAGGCAGGTGCAGACCCTGCTGGCCTGGAGCTCATGTCCAGGGGGGTTCAGGCACTGAAGCAGATTGCCCATTCAGTGAGTTAGATACAAATGTGCTAAGTGCAGACGAGGAAAGAAAATGTGCAAAAAAAAAAAAAAAAAGGCTCGGGAGAACTATGGGAAAGCTAATTGTTTGGAGGAAGGTGTCAGGGAATCCTTTTTCTGAGGAAGTGACATTTAGAAGAAAGTGTGGGATTTTACTGAGTGACTGCACTAGAGGGAACAGCATGTGCGGACTCAAACCCCCAAGAAGGGTGGTCCTCATGGATAGCCAGCGAGGAAGAGAGGCCCGGGAGCCTGCAGTGTGGGCCAGCGCAAGCCTGCACAGGTCTTGAAGGCTTGCAGACTTTGGTTCTCGTTCAAAGGGTACTGGGGAGCCACAGAAAAGGGGTAGAGATTTGTGTTTCTGAAAACCCACACTCTGCGAAGGGGCCACACGAAGTGAATATTCCATAGATGTTCGTTGAGGTGTGGAGGGGCAAGCGCTGACATGGGCAGCCAGCGTCTGGTAGCTTTAACTCCGTTCCCTGCTTTTCAATTGAACCTGCTAACCCACTGACCCCTCGCAAGTGACAAAGTTCTATCATCTCTCTGTTAAAGATTTCTGGTCTACCAAGGAACAAGAGAAAAATTTCGTAATAGGAATGGTCCCTCATAGCGCATGCACCCAGGGATCTTTAGAAAATTATACCTTTTTGCAAAATTGAGTTAAGGGAGGTGACCCCCTTCCAATGGCACAGAAGCTGCCTGTTCATGGGGCCAGTGATGACTACAGCAGATTTTGAGTCTGTTTCCAAGACGCGTTAAGACACCTTCCCAATTTCCTTGGCAATTCCAAACAAAGGTACCATCTAACAAAGAGCTGATGCCCAGGTAAATGGAGGCACAAGGAAATGGGCAGGCTGCTCGGCCAGAGCGTCCGCAAATTTTCAAAGGGCCACGAGGTTGTATAGGGCCACTTGGCCTGGTCTCAGGGTACATAAAACCTGCCCTGAGAGTGTGGCATAAGATCTCAGGGATGGACAGGGATAAGCCAGGCAAAGAACAGGAGCAATAGCCTCTGGGGAGGAAGGAAGAGGAGACGGAGGAATGTGCACTGGGTTCCTGCTGGTGCTGGTGGGGTGGCCCTGCAGGCATTCGGAGTGACAGAGAATTCTTTTCTTCCCACTGTCTCCAGACACTGTTGGCCAGGGCTCTTTATGACAACCACCCCGACTGCTCCGATGAGCTGGCCTTCTCTAGAGGAGACATCCTGACCATTCTGGAGCAAAATGTGCCGGAAAGTGAGGGCTGGTGGAGGTGTCGGCTGCATGGGAGGCAGGGCCTGGTCCCCGCCAACCGCCTCCAAATCCTCACGGAGGCCCCCACGGATAGATCCCATGCCCCATTCCCAGGAGGCTTGGAAGAAACCATCACCAGCTCAGAGGAGACCTACCAGGTGCCCACGCTGCTGCACCCTCCACCCCCAGGCCCCGTGTATGAGCCGATGAAGAGCTGGGTGGAAGGGTCTCAGCCACCTGCTGTCCAAGTCTACGAGTTCCCTGACCCACTTCCCAGTGCCAGAATCGTCTGTGAAAAGACTTTAAGCTTTCCAAAACAGGTAAGACTATTTCCAAATAAGAGAGATGGGTCAGGGGATGAGGGCTTCGGAACCCCTCCAATCACCACTGTCCATTATGTCAAGTGTGCCAAAGGGAATCTAGGTTGTTGGTGATCGTGACTGCGGAGCTTGTGCGCTTGGTCCGGGTCCCCATCCCCTTGTCACTCATACACTGGGAAGCCCTGGGATTGGCCAGGTCTCCAAGACGGGCCACACTACAGAAGATGGAAGGCTCAGTGCAGCTGTGCATGAAAGCCCTCATGGCCCCAGGACATTGCGGCATCACTGGGACCTCTAGTGATAATGACAGGCCTGGATGCCCACATGTCCCAGACAAGTTACCTACCATACTTAAAATGTGCATTCCCTTCTACCCGGAGATATTGCTTCTAGAATTGCTACAGAAGCACAAAGGAAGACAAATACAGTAGGAATGGAGAGGCCCTGGTCTTCCAGAATCATTGGTATTAGAGAAAAAAGCCTGATTGTTGGTGTGTGGGAGGGTTAGCGTGCACATCGCCACAGCAGTCTACCATGCAGCTGTTAAAAAAGAAAAGAGACGAAGTATTTCTGTGAGGTGTTTATAAATAAATAAATGATATTATTAATAATGATTAATAATAAACACAGGAAGAAAGATCCATATGACCAAAGGTCAAACAAAGCATCCTGTGTCCACGTGTGTGTTCTCCATGATCTGTGCCCTGTCTCTGCCCACATGTAGGAAGGACCCAGAAACACACAAGGAGGGCTGTGCTCAGGAGGTGGAATTGGCTAAGGAGAAAGAGAAAGGACTTTCACTTCTTTCCCTCCTGTGTCCCCAGCACCTGGCACCAAGCCTTGCACAGGGTTGGTCCTCGATCCGTATTTGATGAGCAAATGGATCAGGGAGTTAATTTGCATGTTCTATTGAACACGTATGACATCTGTAATTTATATAATATCAGCTTTTTAAAAGCAGAGGAAAAGGAGCACTTAGGAGAAACAGAGAGTAAACTTGATTTTAAAATTAGGAAAGGAACGTGAAGTTTGGCCTTGGTGAAGTGGAGGAGCGCCGGGCGCATCTGCAGCACTCAGTGGCCACGGACACTTCCTGCCATGGCACTTGGCTTTCAGCTCAGATGACACGTCCCACCTGATCTCAGCTCTGGCAGGGGTTTTGGCAAGGTCTATGCTCCAGAAAAGGCCACTTCCTTACCTGTGTGCACAGGAGACCCTGGGAAGGTGCCCACACCTCGCGGGCCTCTTCTGCATCAGCCTTTGACACCGCCTGCAAAGGAGAAGGGGCGATGCCTTCAGGGGTTTTGAATACTTCAGATTTTCTGACTCTCTGGGTGCAAGGCGTAGAATCAGACAGTTGTTACTCAGAACAGCTGCTGCACACAGGTGCTGACTCCAGACGCCAGGAGGAAGCCAGCTAAGCCTTCAGATGGGGCCATGGGGTGAGCACTATCTTGCTTTTCTGGAACAACTGGCTGTGTCTAGGCCTGGCATCTCAGCAGCTGTCAGAGCAGCTGAGGCAGAGCGGGACTTGGTGGTGTTTTTTCCAAGAACAAGTGACACTAAGAGATATTGATTTGAAATTTTTTCCAAAACCAATAAAGAAAAAAAAATCAGGGGTCACTTTCCTCTTTCCCTAAAAGGAAAACAGATGCAAAGCCCACCTTGGGTCAAGCACCCCCAGAACCCAGCATAGTGCCTGGCCTCTACCAGGTGCTTGGGGAAACTTTTGTCAATTGAATGAAGTGACCCTCCTCAATAGAAGTCTTCAGAAATGCGACTCACTGCCACATGAAGGGAAAGACAAGTTACAAATGAACTTTAACTCAGAGAGATGGTCAGGGCTGAAAGATTGGTCCTTCCATGAAATATGTCAACTATTTCCATGAAGCATGTCTCCGTGCCCCTGCGGAAGGAGAAGCCACAGCCACCCAGGGGAATTCAGGGCCTCTTTGCCACTGAGCAGGGCTCAGCAGGTGGCCACAATGAACCCCTGGGAAATTTTCCTGCTTTTTTTCCTTCTTTAGCTCCATCCCTGTCTGTCTTGGTTACATTCTTGCCCTTTTGTATGTTCTCTGTCACCTAGAGGTCCGGTCCCCTGGCTCCCTTGGCTTTCTATGTAGCCATTGTCACTTGAGGGCACTCAGAACATGCCAGACCCCCATGCTTCTCTGTCCTCTGTGTCAGGAGAGGTTGGAGGACCATTTCTAAGGTCAGCTCCAGATGTACCTAGCAGTGATTCTAACGGACATCACGTCCCTTTTGCTCTGAAAAGGATGGATCTAGCTAATCAGTTGAGAAGTTTCCAGTCCACAGGAAAGGCACGCAGCTCTCCCCTGCTCAGGTAACTGAGCCTTTAACACTAAGTCTGAGGCTGCCCAGGAAATACATGTTGTTCCAAGTGGAAGCAGGCATTGGTAGAATCAGGCACATCTGAGCCACTGGTTTCAAGCCAACTCCAGCAGAGAGATCATGGGCTTGGGCCACCACTGAGGTGAGTTATTTCATGGACCCAATTTATACTTGTGTTAATCATCTCTACATTCAGAGTGGCCCAAGGTTAAAATCCAAGGTGGTGGACACTTGTCACTATCCTCAAATTGTCCTAAGGGAGGCATCTGTGGTTCAGAATCAGATATCTCCATAGCTAGAATAAATCTTTGAGGACCTTTGGATTAGATCGACTCTCCATTTTACAGATGAGAAAACTGATCCCAGGGAGGTGAAACTGCCCAGCAGCTCATGCACCTAGGAACACAGAGCTGGCACTAAAGCTTCTTAGCTGTCTCCATGCCCTTCTGACTGCAGAGCCCCAAGGGCAGAGACCTGTCCTCATCATCCTTACCATCTGTGATCTCCTTTCACTTGGTTGTGGCTGAAGCTACTCTTTCCATTTACCTTTTTGTTAAAGTTTCACCTTCAGATCCTAAGGACGTGGCTCAGTCACTAGGATCAACCAAGAAACGGAACAGAACCAGCACCCAGAACCCCCGAGCCTTCTCTCTGCCACTTCCCCCAGGGTAACCACCATCCTGAGCTTCGCTTTGCTTTTTGTTCCAACTTCCTTAATATAATATATAGACCTGACTTTAAAAAAAGAAAGAAGATATTTGATTTTGGTTGAAATTCCCAGAGGGGACTCTTTGGTATTTCAGCAAAGGACCATATTTATTTCCTCATGAAATTGCTCTGAGACCTGCCAGTTCCTGAACTGGAGTTCCTCCTGCCTCTCTAAGCCTTTCAAAACCATGCTTCTCAGACATGTTCCCAAATTGATTGCTATCCGGAACCTACATTTTCCAAGAAATACCGGGCATTTTTGAAGTGGCACCCTTCCATCTGAAACATCACTTGCAGGAAAGTCCCTCCTCTGTGTGTGCCCTTGCAAACGTGAAAGCCCTGGTGTTGGTCATATGAATAAAATAGGGCTGAAGTCCTGGGGAGCAACGGACCAGGGAACTGCACTTGGAAAGGGTCTGTGGTGAGAGAGAGCAGGGGCTGCTGGGTAAATGGGACCAGGAGGGAGGAGGTACAGAGTAGCAGCCAATAGTGAGGGATGCTCCCGTGTGGTCCCTGGGCTTGGACAGCGCATGGCCTCTCTGTCCTAGTGAGGACACTGGGTCCCCAATGGGGACCACTGATTATCTGTCTTGGACCAAACAGCCTGAGACCACCAAGGACAAAGCCAGGTTTGTTAACTGAAATGAGGAAGATGGCAGAATGAGGACCCTCCGGGCATTTTACAGAGGAAAAGCTAGTCTAGTTAAGGGCTTGAGGAAAGGTGAGATTTAGGTGAAATAGAATTGTAGCTGTTTCATGCTAGGTTCAAAGGCATTAGCACCAGCCAGCGCTAGGTCATTCCCTGGCAACCATAAAGTAAAGACAGAGGTGGAATGCTGGGGCTGGCCTCCCCTTATCTGAAGCCCTGAACAACCAATTCTGCTTCCTGGGTATGTAACTCAGCCCTCCAGGCATGAGCAGGACACTTCTATCTTAATGAAGGTACTTGAGAGACAGTGCTTCCCAGAGTCCAGGATTGTGGAGAACCTTGTTTATTTGAGAGTAAGAAAGCAGTTGTCACTCAAAGAAGGGGGCTGTTTTGACACTTGACATTACAATGTGTCCTTTGTGTCCTGTGGGTTAACAGCTGTTTCAATTGCACCTATGATTCCAGCCTGATGAATGGCCAGGCAGGTTTTCACGTTCTGAGCTAGTTTTTACCATCCCATGCTATCCATGTTCATTGGCCAAAAACAAACAAATTAGCATCAGCACTTAACATGTGCCACCCCAGTGCAAGGTCCAAGGGACACAGTAAGGAGAGGAAGGACCCTCACCTGGTCCTCACAAGCTGCCTCCTCAGCCTGGATTGTCCTCCCTGTCCCCACATTTCATTCCTGACTACCCCCATGATTCATCTTGGAAAGCCCCTTACTCCATGACAGGTTCCTTGGCATCTGGGCAAAAGGTACATTCTCCCTCTTCTCTATTCCTGGCCCCCTCTCACTTCCCAGACTATGTTGTGGGTGTGCCCAAAACCTATTTCTTTCCCCCTTAGACCATAAGCCCCTGGTGGTGAGCATCTACTACCCTATATATAAAAAAAAATCACCCATTCCCAGGCCACTCCCAGAAATGCTCTGATTTGAGAGGTCTGAGGTGGGAGCCCTGGCAACTGGAGTATTTTAAAACCCACTAGATGATTTGGATCTCCAACTAGGGCTGGAGTCTCTCACCCCACAGCATGGTACCCAGCACTGAGGGAACAGCAGCGAGCTCTGAAAGATAATTGGAGCCCAGGTTCCCATTTATAGATATGGAATTCATGGCCATAGCCGAACAAGTGCTCCTAGGTAGATGAAATCTGACTGTCACTCCTGCGCTGTGTGGGATGCAAGTCCCACTCCTTAACCTCCCTACCGCTGTTGGCCACCCCCAGTCCTCCCACTGCCCGCCCTCCCTCCCTCTGTCACTTTCAACCACCCAGACAGCCAAGGTACTTTCCACTTCCACTTATATCAGCAAGTGCTGTCGTCATGATTCCTGCTCCCCAAGGTGCCCGTCCTGGGGCCTATTTCCCTAGGTCCTTGGGAGTCATTCACCGGCACTCTCAAAGTTGCTCTGCCCAGGTGGCTGGGTGAATGTGAGAGTAACCCAGTGTTAGAGGGCCAGCCTCCAGATCCCTAGAGGGCCTCGGAATCACTGGGTCAGTTTATTTCTACTGCACATTCCTGGGGCCCTCTCAGCACCAGAGATTTGCCAAACATCGGGCCTAAGTTTCTGCATTCTAGCTGTTGCCCAGGCGAGGGTGCAGTCAGCCTTGGTCCACCTGCTGCGGAAGTCTCTCCCTGACTAGGGGGCTGCCCCCTGGGCACCCTGCTACTGCCTGTCCCTAAGGTAAAGCACCTGCCGCTTAGCTGTGCTGGGCTGACACTCAACAGTACCCCCAAGCTGTCTTCTCTGTTTGGGAGACAACTTTGAACATGATCATGGTAATCGCCTAAACATTTCCTTTCCCTCGACTCCCCTCTTTTTCTCTCCAAGGCCCTCTTTGTGCTTCCCAGACCTTCGAGGGCCTCACTGCCAGCTCTGCCTTCCCAGGTGTACGACGTGCCTGTGCAGAGCCGAGTCCCCTCAGCCCTTAAGGTGAGCCTTGTGTGGTGGCCCTGCCCCTGCTCCCCCCAGGCCTGAGCCGAGTTGGGTCTGGGTGTCTCACAGACAGCTGATTTCAGCTTCACTGAGGGAGGCCTTCAGGGGCTTCAGTCCCCTAACTCTGAATGTCACATGCTCCTGGGAGGACAGCTTTGCCTCCAGGCCAACTGGAGAGAACATGTGGCTACTGGAATTCCAGACATTTTAAAATTTTTACTTTTCATTTGTAATAGATATCTCATTACGTATGTAGATATCTATACACACATACATTTTTAAGGAATAATATCTTTTTTTTTTTGCAGTGCTGGGATCCAAACCAGGGTCTCAGAGCATGTTAGGCAAGCACTGTACCACTGAGCTATGCCCTCAGCTCCTGAAAAACAGTATCCTGGAGGATATGCACCAGTCTTAAGATTGATGATATTAACATTGATCATTGATTATCCCTGGGGTAACAAATTTTAGGGTTTTTTGTTCCTGTACTGGGAATTGAACTCATGGTTGCTTTACCACTGAGCTACATCCCAGCCCTTTTTATTTTTTTTATTTTGAGACAGGGTCTCGCTAAGTTGCCCTGTCTGGCCTCCAACTTGCGACCTTCCTGCTTCGGCCTCCTGAGTTGCTGGGATTATAGGTGTGTACCACCACGCCCAACAACTTGTTATTGTTTTGTAACTTATTTGTACATAATGGGCACATCAAATTTAAAAAACATGCTACTATGTGATCCAAAACAACTTCATTCCTTTCTCAGCTCTCAGACTCCAATGCATATTGAGTCACCTGGCAGCTTTCCCCAATCCTGCTGCCCAGGGCCCACCCCCAGAGATTCTGCCATCAGGTCTGGACCCAGGCATCAGAACTTTCAAAGCTTCCAGGAGATGCTACTGTGCAGCCGGGGCTAAGACCTGGCACTAGTCTAAACACAGCTTGGAGCAGCTCTGTGGCTTCCTGGTCACCCAGTCATAAGAAGTCACTTTGGCCTCCCCAGTCTCCATGGGGGAATTTCAACATCCCATCCAGGCAATAATCAAATCTGCATTAATTTCAGCCAAAGCTCCTGCTCTCCCTTTCTGCCTACTTGCTGGGCCTGGGTTCTTGACATGGGACCTCAGGATTGATGGGTTCTCTGCTGGTTCCATGGCTCACGTCCCCATCCCCCTCCCACTCTCTGGAAGGTCTCAGACTCTTTCAGGGCTTCAGGACACAGGCAGAGAGAGAAGGCAGGAGAAAGGTCCCACTGACCTGGCTCTTCTGGGGACATGGTGCAGGTGCTGAATGCTGGTGGCGAGTGTCCAAGCTGACTCTCCTCTGGGGCTGTCCTCACCTCCTAGCAAAGCATTGCTTACTTGCAAATCCCACCCAGTGGGCAAATGCACCTGCTCTGACTGGTGCCTCCTCCCTTAGCCCCAGGGCAGGCAGGTCATTTCCAGAGCATCCTCCTGAGATCCCCTCCCCATCCTGCCCTGTGTGTGCTCAGCTTCAGTGAGACCCTCACTAGGCCATGGAAACACACGTGATCCCTTCGCCCTGATAGACAAAGGAGCACCAGCCCCTCCCCTGGCGTAAGCATCTTACATGAAGGCACTCTTGCACCCAAGGCCTCGCTCACCTTGCCCTAATCCCGGCCTGCAGGGTCCTGTCTTTGTTTAAAATGTTGACATTTCATTCATCACGATGCTTTTGCATTAATTATGATTTTTAAACACGTGGCCTGGATGACTGAGGGTTTTGGTGCCCTTGGATGCCACACCCAAGGTGAGGGCTGTGCTGTCCTCACCCTGGTCCTGACCCCAAGGACAGGCCATTACAGCACAGACACATTCTGCTTGGCATCAGCCTCTCACCTTTAACTCTCTCAAGCCAAAGCCAGCCTCCTGCACCATGACCTTACGTTCAGGAGACACAAGTCAAGTCATCAAAAGGTCCCATTAGAACCCTCAATGCTTCACTTGAGGAGAGCACCCGCCCTCAACCCTGGAGGATCTGCAGGAGACTCAGCTGGACTCAGCAAAGAAGCCCTCTAACGTCCAGCTCTTTCCCTCTTTGTTGGCAAAGCCTGTTCTGGTGCTCTCTTGCCTTGCTTTGGAACTTGGAACCTATTTTTCACATCCTAACATACCTGTATTCTGATTGCTATATACGTTATATATACATATATGTAACATATAACATTTGTATCTCAAGCCTCTGAAGGAGCTTGGCAGGGGAGTGGCCAAGGGTCTCTAAGAGGCACATCTGGCACTCAGTAGGTCTTCAATAGTATGCATTTTCTTTTTTTTTTTTAATTTTTTTTTTAGTTGTAGATGGACACAATATCTTTATTTATTTATTTTTATGTGGTGCTGAGGATCGAACCCAGTGCCTCACGCATGCAAGGCAAGTGCTCTACCACTGAGCCACAATCCCAGCCCCAGTAGGATGCATTTTCAAGCTCTCTTTTTATTGCTTTCATCACTGTATGTATACAGTTCCACTTGGCTAGGCGTTGGGTAGCGAGTGGTCATTCAACACATATTTTCAGAATGAAAGCATGAGTGATGAAAGAATTTCTATTGTGAAAACCAAACAAAAGACATGTGAGGCCCCAGCCTCATTGTTCCTTCTCGTTTCCTTCCATCCTGAGGCTGACTCCCTCCTGATGAGCAGCCAGTTTCAGCTCAGGTGATGGCAGTTAGCTCTCTACGGCTTTCCCCCAGCCTTTAGTGAAGGAGGCCCCTTGTACACCACCACGTAGACCCGTGGCAGCACAGGGGCTTCTTCCTGAAGCGCTCCACGACTGACCACCCCAAGGTGTTCAGGGATTTGTTTCTTCATTGGAAAAAAACACTGGAGTGTGGAGAGTTTGATGGTAGCCATTAGGAAGAAAAACATCTAAGTTGTCCTCCTTTGTGGTCTTTCCTTAGGAGCCGGAGAAGCAGCAGTTATACGACATACCGCCCAGCCCCCAAAAGGCAGCACTCCATCTTCCAGCCAGCCAGCCAGGCGTGAGTATGAACAGGTGCCAAGCGGTCCTGTTCAAGGTGTCCAAGGTGCTGTGGAAGGCTAAATGGCCGCTGGGAAACTTTATTAGCTGGATGTGTCTGTCAGCTTTCCACTGTTGTGAAAGAACACCTGAGATGAACAACTTATAAGGAGGAAAAGTTTATTTTGGCTCAAGGTTTTGAAGGTTGAGCCTCTGGTCCGTTGGCATGCTGCTTTGAGCCTGTGGCGACACAGTACACCGTGGAGGGAACATGGTGGAGCAAAGCTGCTCACCTTTTGGTGGCCAGAAAGCAGAGAGGAAGAGGAAGGCACTGGGGTCCTAATATCCCCTTCTGGGACACATCCTCAGTGACCTCCCTTACTCTCCTTAGGCTTCATCTCTTATTGGTTCCATCACCTCCCAATAGCACTACTGGCTGAAAATAGGACTAATACATGGGCCTCCAAGGGACTTTCTAGATAAAAAAAATCAGTATGCAAATTCCTCATAACGAACTTTATGGTATTTTAAGCACAAACCTTAATTGCACTTCTTCAAGCCTCAGCTTCGTATTGCAGAGGTATTGGAAGGATGAAGTGGAATAATCCCTACAAAGCACCTAGTAGAGTGCCTGGTGCAGAGCAAGAGCTCAGCAAGGGTTAAATAATTGCTTCTTATTATGAGAGACCTCAGGGATGCACCGCATTGAAGTATGCTTTTTTTGTGTAGGGGAATGACTTCATTTGAACTCATCATTGGACTCTAACACATGTATCCCATGGATATACTTATGTCCAAGTTATTGGAGGAAGCCTTTAAAAAGAAGTGGCATTTTAGCAGTGCCATGAGCAATGTAGAAAACTTAGTAGATGGGAAGGAAAGAGTTGGAAGGGTAGTTAGAGCAAAGGGACCAATTTGGGCAAAATTAAATACAGTGGTGTGAACATGTACTCTGTGTTCAGGGGAGGCAAACAGTCCAGGGAACTGGACCTACAAGCACAGGGTGGAAGATGAGGGTAGGGGATGGTATGTTGGAAACGAAGAGGAAGGAGGTTCAAAAAAGGGGGATCCAGATTGTGAGGGGCCTGAGTCATAACAGCAATGGCAGCCACTGAAGGGACTGGAAGAGAGAAGGAACAGTCAGGCATAAATGGGTCACTTAAGCCCTCTTTTCATCGCTGCTAACCTGGGTGACTACATGTGGTTCTTCCACAGGACATTCCACTGGCACCAATGATGGCCTTCAGAAAAGAGGGCTACAACACACTGCCAAACCCTCAGAAGTCAGAATGGATTTATGATACTCCAGTGTCTCTGGGAAAGGCCAATGTCAGAAATAAACCTCTAACCAGCTTTGAGGAAGAAGCAGGGCCAAATGCAGGCCCCAGTTCAAGCTCTACTTTCTGCAGACCTCCAGGTAGCAGAGCCAGGATCCTCCCTTCACAGCCATGTACAAACATGCCCATGCAGAATCATCTCAGCCTTTCAGAAGTCCTTTCCCACACCTTCCCAGCACCCAGGGACACACTTTCTCCAGATGTAGACGCCAGCTACAAGGTGCCTTCCAGCTTTCTGATTCCCCGAGTGGAGCAGCAGAACACCAAGCCCAACATTTATGACATCCCTAAAGCAGTGCCAAGTGTGCCTCAAGCTGGGAAAGAGCTTGGAAAAGCCAACGAGGCTCCAGAGAACCCCAGGGCCCATAATTCCTCCTGGTCCTCCAGACGGACAACTTCCCTTTCTCCAGAACCGGACAGGTCATCCATTTGCAGCTCGGACAGCAGAGCCAGTGTGGTTTCTTCCTGCTCCTCCATGTCCACTGACTCCTCCTCTAGCTCCTCCTTGGAGGAGTCGGCAAAGGAGCTCTCCCTGGACCTGAACTTGGCCAAAGAGACAGCAATGGCCCTACAGCACAAGGTGGTCAGCTCCACAGCGGGCCTACTGCTCTTTGTAAGTAGGAAGTGGAGGTTCAGAGACTCCCTGGAGGCCAACATCGGTGCGATCCAAAGGGCCGCTGACCACATAGAAGGAGCTTTAAGAGAATTTCTGGATTTTGCCCGAGGTGTCTATGGGTCTACCTGCAACCTCACTGACAGTCACCTTAAGGCCAGAATTCGAGATCAGTTACAGACAATCTCCAATTCCTACCAGATCCTGCTAGAAGCAAAGGAAAACTTGGACAGCTGCAATTGGTCCCTCGAAGTTCTTGTGACGGACAAAGTTCAAAACAGCCCAGACGACCTTGAGAGGTTTGTCATGGTGGCGCGGATGGTTCCAGAAGATGTCAAGAGGTTTTCCTCCATTGTCATTGCCAACGGGAGGCTGCTTTTTAAGCACAACTATGACCAGTTGACCTCAAATGCAGAATTTACGTGTGAAAAATGCATCCAGCTTCCACAAAGGGAAACAGAATCATGCCAAAAGAGTACTCCTTTTAATAAACCAAGGGAAGACGACCAGTCCCCTGAACTATGTAAGAAAAATGGGACAAGTGCCTGTGAACAGGTGAGTTCAGAGGTCCCAGTGGCATAAAGTGGGTCTTGGGATGTAGCCTGGCGCCATTGCCACCAAGCAAGGTGCCAGGAAGCTCTACCAACAGCCTTTAGGCTCTCGCAAGACAACCATTCCACTTCCCAGAAAATAAAATGAATGAAACCAAACTTCTTGATAAAATCTTGTTGGATTTTAATAAGCCAGATAGATTAGCATATTTAGATTTCCTCTAAACAATTTTTGGGATTCAAGTTTACCTCTGATCCTAGAGTTAGAAAGGATTTTTAAAACCTTTTTGAAATGTTTGTCAAGTTTGAATCTCACCACGCAGTTTCCTTGTGTTTTTGAAAATTATACATTTAGATTTAGTCATCACCAGCATGTTTCTTAGAAAAAGAAGAACCACTTAAACTTTCCTATACTTTTTTTTTTTTTTGGTACTGGGAATTGAACTCGACCACTGAGCCACATCCCCAGCCCTATTTTCTGTTTTATGTAGAGACAGGGTCTCACTGAGTTGCTTAGCGCCTTGCTGTTGCTGAGGCTGGCTTTGAACTTTGGATTCTCCTGTCTCAGCCTCCCTAAGTGCTGGGATTACAGGTGTGCGCCACGGTGCCCGGCCTTTCCTGTACTTTTGTTTGTTTTGTGTTTTTGGTGGTGCTGAGGGATGAACCAAAGACCTTGCACGGCCTGGACAAGCACTTTACCAACTGAGCTGCATTCCCAGCCCCCATTCAAATGTTCTTCTGAGTAGCTCATGGTCTGATCTGCCTCCAGAGTCCAGTCGCTCCTAGAAACTCTTTGTGGAATCTTTAGACCTTACAGAGAGAAGACCTTAAGTTCAGGGTTGCAGCCGAGAGGCCCAGCAAGTACCTGAGTGATGCTTTGGCTCTTTGGTTCCCAGCCTTGGGGTTCTGTTGACATGCCTGGTTATGTAACAGCTTTAACACATTCTAGAAATTTGAACATTTTAAATTTCTGTGTGATTTTTTAAACCATATGGGTCATTACATTAGGCCTTGTTGGTTAGCCTTGGGCTGCCAAAGTCTCCTTTGGTTGATGACTGGTGTTAGTAGCAGAACCGTGAACAGCAGTACAGGTGGGAGTGCCCAAGGGTTAGCCTGAACTGATGCAGTTGTGGACTAATGGAAAAACCATCCAAGTTGGTGACTAGAAGGGATTTTATTTTTCAGACATTACCTAACCTAGAAGAAAAAGAAACACCCATCTTGGAACAAAAGTTAGAAGAAAACAAAGACTTAGGCGCAACGGTAAGCTGTCTTGCTCAGTCCCCAACACCTCTGATTACCCTCTTTGTCCCTTGAGACATCACATCATGCCATGGCAATCTCGCCCTATAGCCATGACCCACTTGGGGGAGATCTGGTTTTTTCTTTTTCTTCTTTCTCCTTCTTCCTCTTCTTAGTAGAAGGAACCCTGGAGAGCTCGTTTGTGCATCATGACCCTTAACCATGACCACCCAGGAAAACTGCAAGCTTATCACGGGTGGGACGACATGGCATTAGATAGCATGGTCACTTCTCTGTGATGTTATCAATTAATGCTTCTGATTACAACAACAAAACCCACTTTGGTGTGGAGTCTGTGTCTTTGACACCTCTTTGACATCTTCTATTTCTTTTTTTTAAATCAAAGATGTTGTCATTGTGCTTATTGTTACTGGTTATCTTCTATTTGTGGCAAATGACCATTATTTTCTAATTCCCAATTTTCAAAGTTTCCTTTAAATTAATAAAGCGAAAACAATGGGTCTATTTAAAGACTCATATTGAAGCCAGTAGATGTCAAGAGGGCTGGCTGTGACAGTTGTCTTTGAATCACTAACACTTGAGAAACCAGTTCAACAACCTAGATTAAGGGGCATGTGAGGTGGGGGAGGGAGAGGCAGACCTGTCCAGCGATGTGGACTAGGTCATGTGCCTTCTCAGAGGCAAAGGGGAGCAAGAACCCAGGCTCAGTTACCCACACCCCAAACGCTGAGCATCGGGCCTTCTGTGTTGCTAAAGATCATGCTGTCCTGTTCAAGGCAAAGTATGCCTTAGGCCAGAGGTCACCAATGTGACAGTGCATCACAGTCACTTGCAAGGCTTGCTGAAACTCTGAGTTTCTGATTCAGTGGGTATGGGTGGAGCCTGAGAATCTGCATTCCTGATAAGCCCCAGGTGCTACTGATGCTGCTGGTTCAGGGACCACACCTGGAAAGCCCCTGCTTTACACTGACAGTGCTTCCTCAGTGGGAACAGGGGTGCCATTGGCCACAGGGGACTGTGCTCCATGTGTAGGTTGCCAGGTTGGCACCCCAAGCTCCTGCCCACACACTGCTTGCAGCTGCTTCGCCACAAGACAGCCTCCATCCCCACAGAACCACCTCCACACATTCCACGCCCAGCTCAGGAGCCACAGTACACTTTCTTCTACCTTTCAGTTGATGCTTTTAAGACAGACTTTCTGGCTCATGCTGCTCATGCCCCTAACCTCTGCCTCCCTCTTAACTTCCCTGATCCCAGAATCCTCTTAACCAACACTCGATCCTCTTTTTACTTCATACTAAAAAAAAAATCATTGTTTACATTTTCCAAATATGAAATCATAAAAATGAATATATTTCTCCAAAGTATACCTAGCTCTTTGACTCCCCCTTCACCAGCCCCGAGGAACACAGCCCCTTCTGACATTCACTCCATGGGTCCCTTCTGAAGGAGTGCTGTCATAGGTAGGCAAGAGAGGGCAGTTTGAGGGAGAGAGAATTTCAAGCTTTGCCATTTGACTGTGAGCTCTAGCTTAATTTGCTAATTGAATGGCCCGGGCAGCCTCTCCTCTGAGTTCAGTTTCCTCACTTATAAAATAACAAAGGAGGGCAGGGGTGGGTGCGGGTAGCTCACCAGTAGAGCACTTGCCCAGGTTGGGTGGAAGTCCTGGCTTTGACTCCCAGAACTGCAAATAATGAGACTAGATTTTAAAAAATCCAAAGCCAAGCCGGGTGCGGTGGCACAAGCCTGTAATCCCAGCACTTAGGGAGGCTGAGACAGAAGAATCACAAGTTCAAAGCCAGCCTCAGCAATGGCGAGGTGCTAAACAACTCAGTGAGACCCTGTCTCTACATAAAACACAAAATAGGGCTGCGGATGTGGCTCAGTGGACAAGTGCTCCTGAGTTCAGTCCTCAGTACCAAAAAAAAAAAAAAAAATCCAAAGCCACCTTGAATTGCTACCCAAAGAGGCCACCACAGACTCAGGTGCTAAGAATCCTCCGATGACATATTGTCCTTGGAGAAACGTTGACTCCATTTTTCTGAAAGTAAAATTTTGATGAAACCTTATTAGCAAACAAGATAAGCATGTTCATACTAAGGCAGGCAGGTCAGTATATTTGATCCCTTTGAGTGCACCTCTGATACTGGAATTAGAAAGGATTTCTAAATGTCCTAACATCTATTCATTGGGAAAATTTTTAAAATCTCAGTCAAGCTTCTAGCTTTTTGTTGTTGTTATTGTTTTGTCTTATTTTTGTTTCCTTTTATTTTTTTCTCTTTCCATATTTTTATTGGTGCATTATAGTTATACATAGTGATGGTATTTGTTGTTACATCTTCCTGCATGCACACAATTGTTTTGTTTTTTAGTGCTGAGAGTCAAACCCAGGGCCTTGCACATGTTCAGCACATGCTCTATCACTGAGCTACATCTCCAATTCCTTCTTGCACTTTTGAAAGTTATGAATTTCTTTATTGTCAACATGTCCCTTAGAATGGGTTTCTTATGGTTTACTGATGGTTAAATAAAATTATATACATGTATGCATTATAATACATAAGATTACACATACTATGTTATAATATATGCTACAGTGCTTTGAAAACATTAACATTATTTTGTTCAGATGTTTCAAAGAAAACTGTGCCTTTTCTTCTAAAAGGTCTTGTAAATCAAGCAAAACTAGGAAAGGGAAGGTAACTGCAGCTTGCTGATCCATCTGTCTCTCTTCTGCTTTCCTCCTCGTCTTCTCTAGAATCCTGGCTCTTTTATACCCCAGCCATTGAGTCAGCAGAACCCCGGGAGGAAAGTGCACCTTTCTGAACACTGCCGCCTCTATTTTGGGGCGCTCTTCAAAGCCATCAACGTATTCCACAGTAGCCTCAGCAACAGCCAGCCTCCGGAGACCTTTATCACTCAGAGCAAGCTGGTCATCATGGTGGGGCAGAAGCTGGTGGACACGCTGTGCAAGGAGACCCAGGAGAAGGACGTGCGCAATGAGATCCTCTGCAGTAGCAGCCACCTTTGCGGGCTGCTGAAGGACTTGGCGCTGGCCACCAAGAACGCAGTTCTCAAGTACCCGAGCCCTGCAGCCTTGGGACACCTGCAGGCGGAGGCCAAGAAGCTGGAGCATCACACACGGCAATTCAGAGGGACGTTGGATTGAGGTTGTGCCGCCTCCTCCCTCAGGTTACTTCTTAGCTTCTTAGCACAACCTAGGCAACTCTGTCCCCTGGGGAAAGCTGCAGAGCATACACGATGGGCCACAGTAGCCACTGTGCCCACAGCCTGTAGCACCAAGCAGCTGAGCAACTCCAGGACACTGGCTTACTCCCCCACCCCCGGGGGCGGCAAAGAGAGCTAGGTGTTAAGTAAGGAACTTATGGATGGACGTGCCTTCTAGGGTACACAGGGTCACCGTTGAACATAACATTGAAGAAGTGATTTCTCTGTTGGTTAAAGGTGTGTGAGGTTTACATTCATTCATTGAACACTTATTTATTGGGCACTAACCATATGTCAAGTTCTAGGCTAGAGACACAGCAGTATATCAGCAGCTGTGCCCTCATGAAGCTCACAGTCCAATAGCGAAGACAAACAATAAAGTGATTAAGAAACGCATCTACAATAAATCAGAGGCAGGAAGAAAATAAAGTCCAGGAAGGGAGCTTAGTTTCAAAAGACACATTTCTGTTGCATCCATTAGAAAATGTAATAAGTTTCTTTTTTCATTTTGGATTGAATTAATTCCATGAGACTGGTACAAGTTGTGTATGTTTCTTGCATGAAAAATATATTTTTTGCTGTTTTCTTACTGTGGTTCGAAATGCATGTTATGTATTTGCCACACATGTTCTGTTGTGTTCCCTATTAATTCATTTTGTATATTGTAGATTCTGTATTGAGAAGTTCTACTGCTCAATCAGGAAAAAAGTTTATATCTCAACAGTTTCAACTCTGTTACAGTTTACAATGATATTTAAATATAACCATGAATTGAAGCATCGTTTTCAGAAATCCTTTGCAAGTCTTCGGTCCACATCGCCTGAGTTCTGGTCCCAAAGTGAAGCCCTTGATGTTCACTTTGTCCTTCCAACACTTCTCACTGAAGTCTGCAGGCAGATGCCATAGAGGTCACATTTTATGCATAAAATGAGCAGCCCAAAGCCATCACCTGTGGGGTGCAGACAGGAAGGTGTGGTGTGGACAGGATCCCCATGGCTGGGCACAGACATGGAAGTGACACTGAGCTCTCCTCCCATCAAGCCAGCACCTCTTCCTCCCCTCGCAGCTGAGTCTTTCTGCTCATGTTGCTATGGTTACCTCATCCCTTCAATCCCAGGGAAGCTCTGTGTTTTCCATATGCATCTCAGCCATACAAACACCTTTGTAGCCTAGAAACAGCATCTCCAGCTGGATCCCCTGCAGGGTACCAAGTCCAAGCTGCTATCTGCTTCTCTGTACTTGGTGGGCACATTAAAGACATTGGTTGTAGAAAGTTGACTGTCTTTTGAGTTAGTTTTTGGACCCTAAAAAGAAGACTCCCACCTTTGTGAGACTTGTCTCTACAGCTGAACAGAGAGACCCTGGAGGGCCACCTTTGAACAGCAGAATCTTCATCAGTTGGGATTGTTTTAAGTCAGTTTTCTTACTACTGTCACCATAAGACCTGAAAAGAACTATAGAGGAGGAAAACTTTATTTGAGGTTCACAGCTTCAGATGTCTCAGTCCACAGATTGCTGGCTCCATTCCTCAGGGCCTGAGGTGGGGCAGAACATCACAGTGGAAGAGTGTGGCAGAGAAAAGCAGCTCAGGACCTGGAAGCAGGAAGCAGAGAAAAAGCTCTGCTCAACAAGGACAAAATATATGCCCCAAAGACATGCCCCCAGGGACCACCTCCTGCAGCCACAGCCTTCCTGCTGCAGTTACCACCCAATTATTCCCTGTCAGGGTGTTAATGCACTGAATAGATTAAGGCTCTCTAACACAATCACTTCACCTCTGAACTTTCTTGGTTTGTCTCACACATCAACTTTTGTGGGACACCTAATATCTAAACCATAACAGGGATTCTGTTCCAAGTGTTGGAAAACCATATCTGGTGTGTCTTAAACAATAGAGGAAATTTATTAACTCAAGTATCTTAAAACAATCTGGGGCAGAATAGCTGCACAGCCATTGGAGGGTGGGAGCAGAATTAGGCAAGTCTAGGTCAAGCTTATCCTATATTTTTGGACAAAACATTTCCCAAATGTTCAGCATATCTACACGCAGA
The DNA here is from genome assembly GCA_028644305.1 of Xerus rutilus. Classification (NCBI taxonomy): domain Eukaryota; kingdom Metazoa; phylum Chordata; class Mammalia; order Rodentia; family Sciuridae; genus Xerus; species Xerus rutilus. Next base: position 174,660,082 of record CM053401.1, read on the forward strand.
GCAGAGTAGAATCTGACCCAAAGGTTAAGGTGGTGAAAAGCACAGACCGACAAGACATTTCTCCTGTTCTCATCACCCATGGGACATCTGTGGGCCGAAGAGAAGAGCTAGTACTCTTTATGTCTCTGAAGAGTAACCTAGGCAACTGTTATTATCATAACCCACACATCAGAGGTGTGATCTACAGCCAAACCAGCAGGGAACTAAAAATGTACTGCCCAGCTGTGGGGCCTCCAAAATTAGTGACTTTTTAAAGTAAGAACACTGAAGCTAGAAGACTTATTTAGGGTTTCTGTAAGGAACAAAAGGACAGCTCCATCACGAACTGTGAAGTATCTGAGATTTTATACTACTTATTTTAGTCAGCTTTGTATCACTGTAACAAGTGTATTTGACAAGGACAATGTAGAGGTGGAAAAGTTGATCTGGGTTTGCTGTTTCAGAGGTTCAGTCTGTGGTCAGCCAACTGCATAGCCCTGGGCCCAAGGTGTGGCAGAACATGGTGGGAGGGTCTGGCCAAGAAAAGCAGCATGGTTTATGGCAGCCAGAAGCAGAGAGACAGCTCCACTCACTGGGGACAAAGTAAATACCCAAAAGGTGCCTCCAGTGATCTACCTCCTCCTTTGGCCTCCATAGGCCTTACCCACCTATGGTTACCACCGAGTTAATCCATATCAGTGGATTAATCCAGTATTAGGTTACACTCTCATAATTAAGTCATTTCACCTCTGAACATTCTTGCTTAATCTTTATGTGACCTTTTGGGGACACCTCAGATCTAAACTATAACACTACTTAAAATTAACAAGTTGGCTTACCTTCATTCCATGGACACTGACAGAAGACATGAGATTCTGGTATCAAAGACTGTGTCAGTGGTCCCCAAGACAACCTCAGGTCCAGTGAGTCACTAGGAGGAGTCATAGAATGCAGAACAGGGTCATGCTCTTAGCTTTGAATTTTTTAAGTGAAAGGACAGAAAGTAAAATTAGCAATAAAAGAGGCACCAGGGTGAAATGTAGAGGGACAGACAAGCTTCCAGAGTCCTCTCCTAGTGCAATGACAAAGGACACACTCAATTCCCCCAGCAATGGGCTGTGACAGCACATGTGAGGAGTTGCCAACCCGGGCACCTTGTGAGAGCCACAGCACCCAGCGTCATTATTGGGCGCTGATCACATAGGCAGTCTCTGCTTGACACGTACCTGATTTCCAAACTCTGAGAAGGAAAGCAGGCATTTAGCACAAACCACACTGTCTGTACAACTTAGGTGCAGTGAGCCATTCTTACTTGTTCTGGGGATGGTGGAAACCCTCCTGAGTTCCAAGTTCCCACATGCCAATGAAAGGCCACTGCCACTTCCAGGTAGGCCTTCCCAAGGATGCTGGGCACAGCTGCCATGTGGACTCCTATGTGCACAGAGACCTGAGAGACTCTCAGCACCACAGGAAGCTTCACTTTCACGCCATGTTCCTTCATCCCTCAAGTGCCAGGGCGTGATGCAGAGGTGGGCTCAGGTGTAGGCCACCCACACTTAGGTTTATGCAGAGGAACCATCAGAACAGAAATCCCCAATCTCTTATAATGAGCTCTGAGCAAAGCTGACCAAGCTTCACTCAGAGGAGATATCATCTTTATGATATTGGAAGCAGACAAGCCTTCCCAATGCTCTGGAGCAAGGCACTGTCTCTACCTTCCGAGGTTGTTGGCTACCAACATCACGGAAAAGATGGTCCAGGACAAATCACTAGGTCCTCTGCTCAGAAGATGTGCAAAGGATAGGGTCGCAGGTATAGCTCAGGGGTGAAGCACTTGCTTAGCACGTGCAAGGCCCTGGGTTCCATCTTCAGCATTGCAAAAATACAAAACAAAACAAAACAAAAGGGAATGAGGTACAGAAATGAAAAGCAGCTACGGAGGACTGAATCCCAACACAATCCCCTGGCAAAACTCAGCGGCGTTGTTAAAAGGAGAGGTTGTTGCACAGGGGAAACCACAAGTTTTTATTGCAGTGGACAGTTTTTTACACAGTGATGGTAGCGGCAGCACATAGTTAGTGGACGACTGCTACGAAAGCACTGTTCTAGCCTTGTTGCTTTAGCTCAGTCTTTCCTAAGTGACAAAATCTCTAAAAGGAAATGTCAGGTCCTATTTTTCTCCCTCACCCCCTTATTTTTTGAGATGAGTTCAAACCAAGGACCCTTGTCAACAAAGTGCAAAACCATCGGGTACAAATGACAAAAGTGCTGCCCTTAGCTAAACGTGTTTCCTTCCTTTTTTGAAAGGATGGTTATAAATTTCATAGGATGCTTACTTCTGGAAAAAATATCTAATGGAATCACACATATATTTTCAGCTCTGCTATTTTTATTTTATTTTTTATTATTTTATTTTTGCTAAATATTTGTGCCTCATGCCCAGAATTGTGTACCATTTCCTCCCAAAGGAAGGAAGAGGAAATGGTGGGTGAGGTGGGGGTGGGGGGTGGCAGCAACTTGACCTCAATTATGTTAAATTCATCAGGAGGATGGAAGTGGTGAAGAGATCACTGAAGAGATCTTCCAGTGTGACAAGCCCCAAGGAGTCATGTTTCTGGAACTAGGTGGTGTGTGTGTGTGTGTGTGTGTGTGTGTGTGTGCGCGCGCGCATGTGTGTGATTTTTAATAAAACATCCTTTTAAGACTTTTTGGTTTTCCCTAACTGTGTACCCCAATGTACAAAACTGCCATTCATGTACGCACTCGTAATGTCTCAATGCCATTTGTTAATTCTGTTTTTCCTTCCTTGGTCCCTTTAACGAGCACATCTTGAGCACCTCCTGTTTGTCCAGGCCTCTGCTGAGCTCTAGAGATGCAGGGAACAAGGCACAGGCGTGTATCATGCAGCTGTCATTCCACAGTGGGGGCCACCAGGGCCAAGACAGTACCTGAGTCACCCTTCTGTAATGCAATAATAAATAAAGGGCCCCCAAACATTTGGTAATAAATAGTATTTTGATGCTTCCCCACCACTTTTCCTTCTTCCTTATTGGTAATGTGGATCAAACCCCAGGCCTGTGCACGCCAGGCAATCACTCCACATGGAGTTACATCCATAGCCCTGATGGAGGTTTTTGTTTTTTTAAGAAACTAAAATCAATGCAAAAAAAAATCATGGTAAACAAGAAATCAAAACTGAAATATATAATATGATATGGAGGGGTAATTTTCAAGGAAGATGATACAGGAAAAGACGGGCCTGTGTGACAGAGGAGTGCTCTTTTACATGGAAAAGTTAGGGATGATCTCTTTGGAAATAGGACCCACAAATAGAGTGCTGAGTCGCTCCAGGGAGCTGGCCGGGCAAGCATTTGGGATTAAGAGATCATCCCCCCCAGAAAAGGATCAGAAATTCTTGTGCTCAGGAAGAGAAGAAGAGGGAGGTCCATGTGGCTGGGACCTAGGAAGGGAAAGAAGAGTGGCCAGCATGACCTGGGAATGGTGGCCAGGGTCAGTTTATGGAAGGCTTTATATAGTCCTGGAATATTCTATTTCCCTAAGACTCGGAATTAAAAGTAATTTTTGTTTTGAATTATCTATCATCATCCAACTTTACTGTTTTAACCTTTTTTTGGAACCCCTCCTAAGTGAGACCTGACATGATGGCTGTAAAACTTCTTAAAAATCCTAATATATAGTCATTTTTTTATGCTTACTCTTGAAATGAGTTACTTATTCTACATGTTTTTTTTTCCAGACAGAATGTTAAACTCCAGCTATGAAAAGCACCTGAGTAGAAAGCTCAGGAAATCTAACTCCTAATGGTTTAGATGTCTAAAATATGTGGGAACTAGTGTCTCAGCTTTTGCGGTACTGGCTCGCGGCCCGGCTCCAGGAGCGGGTGAACAGAACACAAACACACATACCATGGGCAACATCTCATTTGTGACAACAGATGTTTTTCTGGGGAATAAGTCTAAAGTTCTTATCAAGTTATTAAGCAGATCTAATGGCTCCAAGAGGGTTAAGAAACACTGTTTTTACCTGAGTGTAATTGTAGTGGGACAGACGAGGCTGGCCACCGAGACATTAGCCAGAAGCAGGTTTATTGGCTGCGGCCAGGTTCAGAAGGAGGGCTTTTGCCAAAGTCCATCAACCCCTCTGAACCTAGAGTTCAGAAAGTTTCAGAAAGTTATACCCAGCGTGTAGGGGGAGGGGCTCAGAGACTCACAATCTGTAGAAGTCCACACAAAAGCAGCTTTTTTCACTGTTCTGGGCCTTGAACCCAGGCCTGGATACAAAAATGCAAACACCTCTGTGGAGGCCTTGGGTTAGTCTTTATTATCACATCCTGCTTCTGCAACACTCCTCCTGCCTGAAAACACTGTTGCAGAAATCCTTGCTGGTAGTCCAAGAACACTTACCGTGAGGGTCTCCAGAGAGGCTTAACTAAGATTTTCTGTGGAGGAGGGGGTGCCACTACATAATCACCATTAGGACTGCTGGTACACGTGCTCCTACTGCTCAACCCTGTCTTTTTCATCTCCTAATGTGTTAGCTTTTTCGCGGCTGTGACCATAAGACCTGACAAGAACAATTACAGGTGGAAAAGTTTATGTGGGGCTCACAGTTTCAGAGGTCTCAGTCCATAGACAGCCTACTCCATTCCTCAGGGCCAGAGGTGAGGCAAAACATCACGGTGGAAGAGTGTGGCAGAGGGAAGCCGCTGGGGACATAGCACCAGAAAGCAGAAAGTGAACTCTGCTTGACAAGGATAAAATATATACCCCAAAAGCACACCCCAGGGACCCATCTCCTCCAGCCACAGCCTACCCGCCTACAGTGACCACCCAGTTAATCCCTATCAGCAGATTAATGCACTGATTAGGTTAAGGTTCAGAGGTTAAATAATCCAATCATTTTACCTCTGAGCTAACTTTCTTTTTTCTTTTGTGTACCAAGTATTGAACCCAGGGGTGCTTAACCACTGAGCCAAATACCCCCCTCAATTTTTTTAATATTTTATTTAGTGTCAGGGTCTGGATAAATTGCTTAGAGCCTTGCTAACTTGCCTCAGCCTCCTGAGCTGCTGGGATTACAGCTATGAGCCTCATCTCTGAACTTTCTTGTATTGTCTCAAACACAAGCTTTTGGGAGACATCTAGTGTCTAAACCATAACACTTAATAAAGTTTATATCTTCTAGATAACAATTCCATGTTAAAGGGATACAGCATGAAAATTACAATCATTCCCACAACAGACCAGTGTCCATCTCCTTTACAACAGTCAGGATGAGACTTCTGATCCCTGACTAGTCAGCGCCAGGGCCCCTTGCCAGCCGGAAGCAGCCATAGAAGATTGATGTCGTCCCTCACCAGTCCTTAAGATTAAGGGATCAAAGTCTCTGGTGATGGGAGTTGAAACAGGGATTTAGGATATAAAAAGAAACGCTGAATTTTAAAGGAAACTCCCACAAGCCATTGAGATGGAGAAAGCACAGCTGTAAATCTTTAGAAACATGCCCTGTTCCACTTCTGGTGAAATGAGGGAAATGTGCAAAAAAAGAGAAAATTGGCGCAAAATTGTGCAGCTCCACCCCGCCTCCTCCTCTAGGCCAGCCCCAGCACTGGCCCACTATAAATACTAACACCCCATACTACAGGGTTGCTTGCTGTCTGTCCCTGAAGAGATGGCCCAAATTCTCCCTTGAGCACGTATTCCTTGCTTTACCCCTAAGGCATCTCTCTCTCTCTGAGACCAGCTCCCCTCAATGTGTATCTACTTTCCTAAATAAACCTCTGCCTGTAACTTCGGCGGGGTAGGGAAGGCTGGAGGCGACACTGGTTTTACTAGAGGATGGCGATTTTTCTCCATCATGATTTCATTCTTCCCTTTGCTTCAAATCCACAGCTCGTTAAGATCCAAGGATCCTTGTAAGGAAATACCCTCTACTGGTTCTTTCCACAAAGGCAGTGGAAGAGGAGGCTGACAATAATCACACATGCTTCCTACTGTGGCTGGAGAACCAAACGGCTCAAGTCATGGGCACGTGGCGCCTAATATGGCAGCCAACTCTCAGCAGAAAATTGTTGCTACTGATGACAATAAACCACACAAAATTTAGATGTGTATAAAAAACAAAGTTGCCTAGAGACTCATGTTCTAAAAGAGGAAACCAAGGAGGAAGAGAGAGCTCCAGCTGCCTGAGCTTTACTGGTGTACGGCTGACTTGGCACTGCATTACCTTCTCCAGTGGGTGCTGTAGTGGAGGCTGGGGTCATCCTGGGGACACCTAGTGTGCTGGAAGCCACACTAGGTGCTCAAGTCTTTCAGTGCAAGGATTTGGATAGAATCATCAGCCAAGTTCTACAGTTCTCATAGTTTTAGGGTCTGCCCAAACCTCTCTCCAAAGAAGTCTGTACTCTTTTTTGTATCTTGGGTATGCCAATGACCCTTCTAGGCACTGGGGTTCAGCAGGGAATAACATGAAATCCCTGCTCTCATGCAGATCACCATTCTTATGATTGCCACTACATACTGTTAGGTCGGATCAGGGTCCAGGATGTAGCTGCGGGAGCAGCCAGCCAGACGCTGACATCACCATAGACATGCCTCCTGTCAATCAGCGGGTTTTTCCTGACCTATCCAGGAAGGACTCTGGCCTTCTCTTCCTGCCCCCAAGCCCTCCTCTTCCTGAACGGGCCTTTTGAAATTCTCTCTACACCAGAGCCCCAGCGCCATTTCTCCCGGACAATTCTCCTGGACGGGAGAATTCGGCGGAGAGTGTGTATTTCCAATAAAGTGTTGCTGAGAGGCTTTAATTCATCTTCTTCTGGTCATCTAGTCTTTTTTAAATTGGGTAAACAAACAAAAATAAAGACATCTTTAAAATTACTCAACTCACAAGTCTTTCTAGGTGGTCAAAGGACTAAATAAAATGTTAATGTCTATAAAATGTCTAATATATCTCATTGTCAGAAATTTCTTCACGGGAAAAATGTTACTATTAAATATGCTTGTCTAATGTCTTGGTTTTTTTATAATGAAAATAAGCAAATCAGATCTGATATTGAGTACTTAAATGTGTTTATTAGACAAAATGTTAACTATTAAATCCGATACCAAATACTTTTAATTCCTTTAAATTCCACAGGGTAACATTTGTGATGTTTTCATAAATGCTAAATTTTGAGAAAATTTAAAATTGCTTTGTCATCATTAGAAACAAAATTACTTAATTTAAAGCCCAACAGGTATAATTCTATATACTTAAACATTGTGTTTTCATAAATGGTAAATGAATGTAACTCTCTAACCCAGCCTAATTCTATCTTAAGATTGAAAGCCAATTGGACAAGAGGTCATAAAGGTTTATTTTTGTTTTACTTGCTTGGACTATGTTTGGCTTTGATTAGGTAATTATGCTTCTTCAAATCTAAGCAGGGCCCTCAATGCTAAAACCTGAGTTTGCCCCTTATCTAGGATGCTAAGCTACGTAAATCATTGGTTTGCCATCTGCCTCTGTATTACCCTATCGGTTATAAATTCCTAAGATACTTAGCTTCAAAATTCTCTATTACAGAAACTTCCCTGCTCCTGGACTGGAGCTGCTGCCCTCAGAGGACAGCCACCACGTGACTAATATAAGCTTATTTAATTTAAATTTAAAGGTTAAAGTCAGTTGTCCTTTCTATCAACACAAAGGTTTATAAATTTCTAAAGGTTTCTACTGTCTCATTTAAAGTACTATAAATAACATAAGGTATTTCCTATCATTAAAATGGAGTAATTTGCCTAACTTTAGAAATTTATAAGGATTAATTTATTATAAAGATTACTAGGATCTCAACCAAAAATATAATATGTAAATTAGCCAAAATTTTAAGATAGCTATTACACAAACTAACTTATTAATTTTATTTCATATTTTCCTTAAACACTATGGCTATTGCCTGTTTACATTTTACAGAGGTACTACTTCGAGAATAACCAACCCAGATTATTTTAAAATAAATCAGCCACCATCTATAGGATAGACTTTAAAGTTAAAACCCGTTGATTGACAGGAGGCGTGTCTACTGGTGACGTCAGCTTCTGGCTGGCAGCTCCGTTTTGTAGCTGTTCTGTTCCCAGCTTCCCTGGCGATCCCTCTAATTGGACATCCTGGACCCTGATCCCACCTAACACATATGTCACAAATCAGTGAGAGACCAACTGATGAAAGGGTTTATTTTCTTTTAATTTTCACTCATTACAGTAATAGATAACCCAAGCCTATCGACCTTGAAGTTTTTACATCCACATATTTTCTGGGGACCTGTTGTCAAGTGGGGACTATTTTCAACATTTTTGCATTTCATTAAAGTCACAATGGTAATTCCCAATGTGGAGATCTGCCTTATGACAGTGGACACACTTTCCACTAATATTTGTAATCATTTAAGGAATAAACGATCAAGAGCTTGACAGCAATCATGGATTCTGGCACAGGTTTGGTAAGGGATTTGTGTTCTCATTACAGATATAATAGTGCCTGTCTCTTGGGGAGGACGTGCGTGTGTTTATAAGAACAGATGTATTATTTGTCGATTGTATTTGCTTCTTGCTAAATAAAACAAATCAGCATGGGTTTCAGGAGACTGAATGAAATACATGTCTGTACCCACTGTGTGCTCAGGGCATGCATACGCCACATGTGGCACACGTGGCAACGCCAGGAAGTTCCAGGCCTCGAAGGATCGTGCTGCCCCGGCATCTGCTGTAGCATCAGTTTCCCGAGGCAGCCAGGTCACAGCTGGCGCTCTACAAAGTCACCTCCTTTTAAATACACCGATGTTAACTGAGAGGAAAGGCCCGCTCGCTGGCGCCCTCGGTAGCCTGTTCCCGCAGCCGGGGTGGCAGGCCCGAGTCGCCGGTCCTCGCCGCCCTACCTTGGCGTGGGTGAGCGAATCGACAGTGCGGCAGAAACGCAGGGGACCCCACGGCCCTGTCCACCCGGAAGGAGGAAGGGACCCGCCTCCGCAGCTACGCACCCGGGCCGCGCACGCAGCAGGGCCACGCCCAGCCCCTGGCGGTGCTCTACTTGGCAACCGGCGCTTGGCAACCGTCCCCCCCAGGGCCTCGCGCGGCGGCCCCGCCCCGCTGCGTCACGACGGGAGTGTGACGTCACCGCGGCGCGCCGGAAGTGGCTGCAAGATTCGCCGGAGACTCCGGAAGTGGCCGGTTCAGTGTTTTGCTGCTGGCGCTTACTCCCTCCTGGCCATGGGTTGCGACGGGGGAACAATCCCCAAGAGGCATGAACTGGTCAAGGGGCCGAAGAAGGTTGAGAAGGTAAGCGGTGTGGGCCCGCTGGGGACCGCGAGCGGTGGGGACCGCAGCAGGCCCGGGAGCCAGGGGAGGTGGAAGGGGAGCCCGGGGTTCCAGACCTCGCTAGCTGCGCTCCTCTGTCGGGTTTGGGAGACGCAGAATTAACAACAGCAGTGAAAGCGGCACTTATTGAGTGTTTGCTGTTTCCATTCGCCGGGCAGTACGCTGACATGCAGTGTGTAATTCTCACAGCAGCCCAGGGGGACGTGCTGTCATCCTCATTTTCAGACTTGGCACCTGAGGCTCAACAGGAAAAAGTCGCAGAGCTAGTAAGTGGCAGAGTCAGGATTCGAACCCTGTCTGCGGTTACTAGCAGTGGTTCAAATGGCCACTGTTTATTGAGCTTTGTATGCTTTGACTTCGTTTCCTCAGAAGTCTTCCCAAACTGTACCCTTACCCCATAAAATCAGGTCCTTCTAAACTGTTTTATCAGCCTGAATTCTGCGTCTATGATTGATTTATGTCGATCTCCCCCACCACGCTGTGAACCCCAGGTGACCGCAGCTGCACCCGTTTGTCCTCTAGAACTAGCAGAGTTTCTGGCACAGTTACTATTTTGCATACCTCAGTGAGTGAACAAATAATTTAATTTTCACAAGTATTGGAGCAAATTATGTGTAATAATTGTCATGCTAATTAAAGTCACACAGCCAGTAGGTAGTGAAGCCAAAATTATCACTTCAGATTTCAAAGTTAGCCTTATAATGACTTTTATAACATAACATATGTAAAGCATATACTACAGTGCCTGGCACACGTGTATACTCCATATGTTCTTATTCAGAATTCAAAGTTTTTTAAAAGATAAATCCCATATGTCAGTATTGTATATGAAACACTCTAGTGCTTCCCATCATGTTCAGAATAAAATCCCATCAGACTGTATGAACACACTTCTGCTTTTTTTTTAACCTCATTGGCTCTTCTCCATCTGTTTTCATTCTGTTTCAGCTACACAGGCCTTTTTTCCTCAGCCCACGTTATTGCATCAGCCTGAAAGGGTCTTCACTAGGTAGTGACATTATTTGTTTCTTCATCCAGTTCTTTACTTAGCAGTCACCCCAGTCTTCTAGCTGAAGTACTGTTCATTTCCAGCCACTCTGTCCTCCTCTGGTGCTTTACTTTTCTTTATTAGGACTTGTCACTATAGTTCCTTGTTTATTGTCTCTCTCCCATGTGTACTGGATCCTTGCATATTTTACCTCTGTAACATGTTTGCCACATAACAGACAATAAATATGTGTTGAACATGAGAATGAGTGAATACCCAGGAGGATGAAATGTGCCCTCTGATCATACCTCCATGTGCATGGGCTGATGCTGCATAGTTAGTTAACACTCAGGGAGATTTGGTGCCCCCTCCAAAAAAATATTCAGCTCACTTTTGTTTTCATGTGCTCAGGAGTGAAGAGGAGGAGGTTAATCAGAAGCTTTACAAAAAACAGATGTCAGAGGGGGTAAAAAAGAAGAAAGGGTGATCTAAAACTGGATGCTCAGGAAGAATAATTTTTATTATCCCCACTCATGCAATAATACTCATTCAGTGCTTGCCATATATACTGTTCTAAGCTTTTATAATGGATACAGGAGAGAACAAATCAGTCCACCCCTTGTGGAGCTTACATTTCAAATCCATATTGTGAAGAAATAAAAAATATATACATGCGTACATGCTCCTGGTTCCTGACACAGAACTCCAAATGTCCTGGTTAATAGGAGTGTCACTTGTTCTCTTGCAGTGGCTTGATGAGCTCCTGGTTTGGGATTGGTCACCAGAAAGACCAAGCCATGATTGGAAGTTTGTAACTTTCACATAGCCCTGCCCCACATACTCCAGGGAAAAGAGAATCCGGAGATTGAGTTAGTAATAGGCTTTGCCTATGGGATGAAGCCTCCATAAAAATCTCTGAAATGAGTTTGGAGTGCTTCTGGGTTGCTGAACACATTCACAGGAACAGCTCCTGGCTTGAGACCTTTTCAGACCTCACTCTCTATACCTCTTTATCTGGCTGATCACTTGTATCCTCTAACACATCTTTGTAATAAAACTGTCTTCCTGTGTTCTCTGAGCCACTCCAGCAAGTTATCAGACCGGAGTGAAGTAGAGTCACCTTAGATTTACAACAGTTGGTCAGAAGCATAGGTGACAACCTGGACATGTGATTAGCCTCTAAAGTGAGGGCAACAGTGGTATTGTGGGACTGAGCTCTAAACCTGTGGAATCTGAGGCTAGGTCCAAGTAGATACTGTCAGACTTGAATTGAATGGTAGGCCACCTAGGCAGGGTAGACGAATCAGTTGGAGTGGGGGAAACCCCACACATTTGATGCTCTGGAAGTATTGAGTGTTGTGTTTGAGAATATGAAGAAAAACAGTTGGTCTTTTTACACTGATGTGTGATGACTTGGTATTTTTGATTACTTGTATGTTTGATCTGGTCCAAAACATTGCTCTAATTTGGAACCTTGCCCTGAAAAGAAGAGAGGCTTTGGAAAAACATTTTTCAGCAATTCTGTGGGGAGGCATTAATTTTTAAGTCCCTGGAGAAGGAGTAATTTGTCACTTTTCTCCCTGTTCTCAACTTTCCAAAATTTTTTGTGTATCAGTAAAGGACTATGGCTGAAGGAGGTAGGGGATCCAGATGATAGATCTCAAACTTGGCAAACATGGCTTTTTTAATCTCCGAAGAATTTGGTAGATCTACTTCGTTGGTTGCAGGTCTCTCTCTCTTTGGGATTTTCCAGTATGGATGTTGATAAAAACTATTTAAGCTGCCAGATCTGTGGCTCTTGAATCTGAGGAATGAATAGAATAGCAATTGTAATAGTTTTTTTTGTTTGTTTTAAATAATAGAGCAGTGATTAAGAACATGGTGTTGATGGGTGTGTAGGTACATGCCTGTGGTCCCAGCTACTTGGGAGGTGGAAGGAGGAGGATCCCTTGATCCCAGGGGTTCAAGGCCAGCCTGGGCAAATTGGTGAGACCCCATCTCAAAAAAAAAAAAGTGGTGTCTAGAGCCAGTCTGCCTGGGTTCTTATTCTAATTGCTTCATTTGCTGCATGGCCTCGAACATGTCACCATGTCACCTAACTTCTTGGTGCCTTAGTTTCCTTATCTCCAGTGGTGAAAATACTAACTCATAGGACTTCTGTGAGGATTAAAGGGCTTGTCATGGCAACTGCTTAGCACGGTGCCTGGACCACAGGGCACGTAAGCAGTCACTGCTGCAAAATTTAAAAATTAATTCAAGAGAATTTTTTTCTATTCCTATTTTCTCTCAACCATGCCATTCTGTTAACAGTATTTCAGTTTGCTGTTGTAGAAGTGAGGGGAAGTGGGCCCTGGAGTATTATAGAGGTGAAAATGTAGGTTGAGGGCTGTGGAGGGCTTTATGTCTGAATTTTCAGAGCGTGGATGTTTGACTCCATTTTCTGTTGTTATAACAATACTAAAGATTGAATAATTTATTACAGAACTGCTTCTTGTATTTCTTAGGGATGGGAAGTCCAGTTGTCAATGGGTTGCATCTGGTGAGTCCCCTTCTTGCTGATGGGTACTCTCAGCCGAGTCCTGAGGTGGCCTAGGGCACCACATGTCAATAGGGATGATATAAGAGACAGAGCCAAAACTGGGTTTTATAACAGATCCACTCTCAAAATAACTCACTAACCCATTGATTTAGGAATGGATTAAAATCTATTGACCAGGATGGAGCCCTCATGACCTACTCACTTCTGAGAAGATCCCACCTGGTTCCACTTGTTCATACCTTTCATTAGGGATTATAATTCCAACATGAGTGTGTGTGTGTGATTTTATTAGTGCATTATAATTTATTCAGAGTAGTGGGATTCATTGCAATGTATTCACACACGCATATATCATAATTTGGTCACTTCCATTGCTCAGTACTCCCTCTTTCCTTCTCCTCTTCCCTTCTCCAATCCCCATCCTCTGCTCCACTGTTCTCCCTTCTGTTTTCATGAAATCCACACACACATACTTTCACGTACTCTTTTTTTTTTTTTTTAATTCCCTCTAGCATCTACATATGAGAGAAAACATAACCCTTGTCTTTCTGAGTCTGGCTTATTTCACTTAACATCATATTCTCTGGCTTCATCCATGTTCCTTCAAATGACATAATTTCATTCTTATGGCTGCATAAAACTTCATGTATATATAGCACATTTTCTTCATCCATTTATCTGCTGATGGACACACAGGCTGATTCCATAATTTGGCTATTGTGAATTATGCTTCTTTAAACAGGTATGCATGTATCGCTATAGTATGCTGTCTCTAGTTCTTTTGGATAAATACCGAGATGTGGTATAGCTGGGTCATATGGTGGTCCTGTTCCTAGTCTGTTGAGGAACCTCCATACTGGTCTCCATAGTGGCTTTACAATTTTCAATCCCACTAACAATGTGTAAAGTGTTCCTTTTCCCTCACATCCTTACCAGTTTCTATTGTTTGTATTCTTGATAAATGCCCTTCCAACTGGAGTGAGATGGAATCTCAGTGGAGTTTTTATTTGCATTTTCCTGATTGCTGGGAATTCAACATGAGTTCTAATGGAGACATTCAAACCATAGCAGTGGATAAATAGGTGAATAAGTAAAAACTACTTGTTTTTGCTAAAGTGGTGATTTTGTAAAAAATTACATTGTCTTTGCTGAACCTTTTTTGAAAAAATGCCTATCTTCTTAGTTTTTAGTCTCTAAATTCTTCTATTGCTTTGGAGCCTTTCCAGTTGTTAGGAATTTATCTGTACTGGTTTTTTTTTTTTTTTTTCCTCCATGGTCTTTCCAGTGCACAGTTAAGATGCAGATGTTGATGTTTGTTTGTAACTTGCATAAACAGTTTAATGATGTGATGTAAACTTTCTTTATATCGAGTTTAGATGGACCTTTATTTGACATAGTATTAATTAAGGCTTTTAAAGTCCCACTTCGTGTTCTTTGATTTAAAAAATTTATTGTCTTTGATTTAAAAATAAAAACATAGTCTGGCATTATTAAATAAACTTTTATATGTGGAACCATCTCTCGTGTGACTTTTAGAGGTGATGTTAACTGAGAGGGTTTCTGTTTTCTTTTGTCAGGTTGACAAAGATGCTGAATTAGTGGCCCAGTGGAACTATTGTACTCTAAGTCAGGAGATTCTGCGACGACCAGTAGTTGCCTGTGAACTTGGCAGGTATGATTTCTTTGCTTCAAGATGAGTTTGTTCAATGATTTTTAAAGAACACTTTATTGTATAAATATAGTTCTTGAATCATGAAATAGGAATTAACCCAAGCAAACTTAGAAGGCATAGGTTATCATTGCCTGACTCTGAACATAATTCTGCAATCTCCTAATCCATTTGATATGTTTAGTCCATGGTTTGAAAATTCAAGGACCAAGTTATAACTATTCTAAATCATAAACAGAAAGCACAAAGGAGCCTTGTGAGGTGGAGAGTGGGGAAAACTGGAAAGATCATATCTTGTAAAGGAGGAGCTGCTATCCAGTTCCATCCAGTTTTTATAGTTCAAGAACATGGGGCTAGTCATTATAAATCATCTGGTTTTTGTTTTTGAAGAGAAATTGAAAATATGTACTTTTACATTAAATTGCACAATTTCCATAATCCTTGTTTGGGTTATATTCAACCCTTAGAGTGCCAGTTTGCTGTCCTTGACTTGCATTTCTTTCTTCTTATGCTCTGATAGTTGAAACAGGGTGAAGTACACTTTTTAGTAATGCAGAGCATTTCCTTTATCAAATGTAATGCTTTTTGGGTTGCACTAAATTTGTTCTTCTTTTGTTTATTTGGAAGTTGACCATTGCCCTCATAGTTTGACTAGTTCTTACTCTTTGCAGACTTTATAACAAAGATGCTGTCATCGAGTTTCTGTTGGACAAATCTGCCGAAAAGGCTCTTGGGAAGGCAGCATCTCACATTAAAAGCATTAAGGTAAGACGAGTGACTCTGGAGTGCTCCAGGGGTCTCAGTGTGATGAGGTTTATGTTATGGAATTCATGTACATGAGAGTAAATTTAGAGATTTGGGATTACAGACACATCCTGCCATTCATTACAGCTGTTCTCATAAAAGGGAGGTCATGTAAATCTCAAGTCTGGAGTTCCCACCCATGTACTTTCTGTCTTAGAAATCTATTGTGCTTTCATATGCATGAATGTGCTTTGAAAATGTCCTATAAATGTGTTAGGAAGCATTGTTTTTTGTAATTAAAATTCAGATATTTGAGGGCTAGGGATATAGTTCAGAAGCAGAGTACAATGTCCCAGCCCTGTTTTGTGTTTTATGTAGAGACAGGGTCTCACTGAGTTGCTTAGCGCCTCGCCTTTGCTGAGGCTGGCTTTGAACTCACGATTCTCCTGTCTCAGCTTCCCTAAGTGCTGGGATTACAGGCTTGAGCCACCGCACCTGGCTGGAAAAACAAGATTTTTAGTAAAGAAAGTTTGTTGAAAGGACAGAATCTTTTCAAATCTGATTTATGGGGGAAATCAGATAATAAGAATTTACTATGTCCTTTATCTCAAAAAGATTCCCTTTAGTCCACATGGCTAGTTTGTGAGATACTTAAACTAGAACCAGTTCCCCTCATTCCCAGTCTTAGGTCTTTAGGGTTTTTATTTTTCCCTTTTTTATTATGATATTGGGCTTTTCATTTGAATTCTCAGAGTGATTACAGGATATGCTCACTTTAGGCAAATTAATAATTCTGAAATGTAGCTAATGGGCTGAGGGTGTGGCTCAGTGGTCGAGTGCCCCTGAGTTCAATCCCCAGTACCAAAAAAAAAAAAAAAAAACCACCTTGTTTTTCCACTGTAATGGAAGAATTTTAACTGCCAATCAGAACTTCTAATAAGCAGGAGGTAACAACACAATTTAATTGTGATCTACCTTTGAAAATTCTGTCATTGCAGGAAAGTAGATTCCAAATTTAAAATTCAGGTCACTGAGTCCTTTTTTTTTTTTTTTTTTGTCAGTGCTGGGGATCAAACCCAGGACCTCATGCATAGTATCAAGTACTCTGCTTGATACTACATACCTACATACACACCTCTCTAGGAAATCAGAACAGTAAAGAAAAAGAATTCAAGTGAAATAATGCAGATACACAAGATTATCCCTGCATCCCACAAATACTCTGAGCAGCTCTGGCCCAGGCAGATGAACAGTGGCTTTCCTTCTGAGGCACTCAGCTGCTCCTTGGAGCATTAAAATCAAAAGAGGAAGAAATGCCTTAAATGCTGCAGTGGAGCTGTGGCATCAGACTACCTGTAAAGCTGCATTCTTGAAAGCCTAACGTTGATGTGTTGAAACACAACGGTGTTTTCTGATAGTATTCTGTCTTAGACTCACTAGGTGCTGGCCCCACAGATTTTATTGTCTGTTCAATCATTATGTAAATATGGATGATCAATAATATGGAGTAGCCTCATTAGGAAGAGAAAGTGTTCCTTGTTAAACTGCAGTGATTTTTTTCTTTCTTTTTTAGGGGGAAAGGTGTAGTGCTGGGGATCAAACCCAGGGCCTCATGCATGTGAGGCAAGTGCTCTACCACTAAGGTGTATCCCCAGTCCTCTGTGTAGTAATTTTTGATGTGAGAAGATGTGAGAAGATGATTTTCCGTAAATACTCACAAGATAGAAATTACTTGACAAGTTCACAGATGGTCTTTGACTTAGGAGTTTTTGACATTATTATGGTGCAGATGATAGGCATTCAGTGGAAATCCTGCTTGGCATTTCAACTTCTGGTCTTTTCCCAGGCTAGCAATGGGCTGTGCAACTACCCTCTGGTAATACTGGCCAGTGGCATCTAGCAGCTCCCAGTCCACCCTGTACCCATATGGTGAACAGCCGGTGCTCTGGTGCACTGTGTTGCTAAGCTGTGGCACTGGGTAGGGTGGGTGTGGTCAGTGAGTTTTCACCTTACCACAAGTTCACCAGGACAGAATGCCATAATAAATGGAGCATCTGTACTTGGTAGTCAGTGAATTTTAAAAATCCTGTTTTTCTATACAGTTTACAATTTAATGTTTTATCTATGTTTCTTAATGGTCAAAGGAAAACATCTATGGAAAAGAGGTTTGGCTTGGGAGGGACAAGAATAACAATTTCTCTGTTAATTTAGGGGGTTATTAAGGCAAAGGATGATCCATTTACCAAATGAATTCTTAGAATGTTAATGGCTTTTCACAGAACGTGACAGAACTAAAGCTTTCTGATAACCCTGCCTGGGAAGGAGACAGAGGAAACACAAAAGGCGACAGGCATGACGACCTCCAGCGGGCACGCTTCATCTGCCCTGTGGTGGGCCTGGAGATGAATGGGCGGCACAGGTGAGCTGGGCGGGGGCTGGGCGCTGGCCCAGTGGTGGAGCCTTGCTCTCGTAGGCCTGCTCCTGTCCTTCCAGCTGTCTGTCTCTGACCATGTCTGCTTGGCTGTTGTCTGTGGCCCTCTGTTTTTGAGAGTAGGAAAGCCTAAAGTAAAGTGAAACTTGAGAAAGTTCTCTTGTGACACAGGACTCGAGTTTGGCTATTGGTTTTCTTTTCATAAAGGACAGAAAGGGCAAATGTTTCCCATGAAACAACCCCCATTCCTCAGTGTTGCTAAATGTCTGCAGTGGCAAACAGTGTTACTGGACTAAAAGGCCCACCTAATAAGACTAACTTGCTCTGAGTTTATAGCTAACACATCCTCTGACTTGAGCCTCAGAAATCTTAGGCTTGAGAATTATATAGCAAATATAAGTGAACTGTGTATTTTCCTCATTTAAAAATAGAAATGTTGGGTCTGGGGTGTGGCTCAGTGGTAGAGTGCTTGCCTGGCATGTGTGAGGAACTGGGTTCAATTCTCAGCACCACATAGAAATAAATAAAGGCCCATCAACTAAAAAAATATTAAAAAAAAAAAAGAAATGCTGAGTGGGCTGGTAGGTGTCTTTGTATAAGATGTCTCACAAGCAGAAGCATTAACCCCTTTCCCACCACGTAGAAGTACCTTTAATAACAGGTAGTCCAGACTGGCCTCTGGAATCTTCCATCTATCTCATGACATATTTATTGAAAGGTAGCGTTTTGCCTGTTCTTGTTCAGGAGAGGGGAAAGCATCTTAGTTAAGTAAAAACTTCATTGTGTATGAATAGCTGCCTTTACGCTCAGGCCTCCTGGCGCAGTGTGTTCATTCACCTAACAGACGCACGGGGGCCGCTTCCACATACCAGGCAGTGTGCTAAGTGTGCCAGAGGGACTGACCTCCATGCTCTGGAACGTCCCGGAGCTTTGTGGACTTGGAGAGAAGTAACACATAAGGTCCAGGGAACTTTTTCTTCTAAAGATTATCCTCTTCCAATAATCTGAATTTAAACCATTTAGGGTATGTCTTGAAACTCACTAATTGGAACAAACAGATATTCTGGAAATCTAGACTCATTTTCCTGATCTTGTCCCACTTGTTTCGTATATTTTTTTATATGCGGGTGTCTAATATGTATATGCACTGAAGTGAAAGCCACATACCGTAAAATTGACCACTTTAAAGTATACACATAGTGGCATTTAGTACATTCACATTGTCGTGCAGTTACCACCTCTGTCTAATCCCAAAACATTTTCTCTCACCCCAGAAGAAAAATCCTTACCTGCTGAGCAGCTACTCCCTGCCCCCAGCAGCTACCAGTCTGCTTTCCATCTCATTTCTGGTTACTTCATATACATAGAATCATAAAATATATGACCTTTTATGACTGATTTCCCACTTCTATTTAAGAAAACCATTGTTCACCCCTGAAGAGGAACTTGACAGGAGACAAAGCTCAGTGGCAGGGCTCTGAGTGGGGCTACCTGCAGCCTGTGGCCGCGACTGTGGCTCCCCTGGTTCCTTCCCTTTTCCTCTGCTGGTTAATCTCTTCTCCTTTTTCTCTTCTAAGTTACTTGAGCTGTGCCTGTTTTGGCTTTGTCCTGATTAACAGAGCCTCTGCACTGGAACATTTTTGATGAGTTTATATACTTAATAAAGATTGTATGAAGACTTAAATATACAGAGAAATAGAAATAAATTGCTAGTGTAGTAAAACATTGGATCTTTGTTTAAAGAAAAATAATTTCCTAATATGGTAATAATTGGTGAGCATCTATAAGATTGGATTTTTTTTTACCCTAAACCATATTTCATTAATTTA
This sequence comes from Xerus rutilus, assembly GCA_028644305.1. Classification (NCBI taxonomy): domain Eukaryota; kingdom Metazoa; phylum Chordata; class Mammalia; order Rodentia; family Sciuridae; genus Xerus; species Xerus rutilus. The sequence goes on from CM053401.1 coordinate 174,679,632, forward strand.
CTGCAGTTTTGTTTACTGGATTTTTGTTAAGGTGGTCTGCTTCTGCTATCATCCCTGGGATATTAGAGAAAATTTCTGTTGTGCATCTGTAAGGGACTGTGTAAAGCAAAGTGTGGAAGTACTTTCTGCTCCTCCCATCCTACCTTTGGGGGTCATGTTTGGCGATTACTGTCCCCTCCCTTGTATCACACCCACATCACACTTCTCCACTCCTCTGCAAACAGCCCCGTGTGTAAACATGTATTCTTCCACGTGGTCATGGGGTCCTATTACGTATATTTTGTAATCTCTTCTTTTTCCCCTTCCCTGTCTGATCTGAACATGTTTTTATGGCCTTGAATATCAGTTTACCTTACTCTTTTAATAGCTCTGTGGGTATTCATACTTTAACTATCCCCCTACTGATGAGCATCGGGGCGGTTTCCTTCTCTTCTTTGTTACAGATAGTACTGTACTTCACTGTGTGACACAAACTCGTGGGGTTTTTTTTGTTTTGTTTTGTTTTTAATATTTTTTAGTTATAAATGGACATGACATCTTTGTTTTGTTTATTTATTGTTTTTATGTGGTGCTGAGGATCGAACCCAGTGCCTCACATGTGCGAGGCAAGCGCTCTGCCACTGAGCCACAACCCCAGCCCCACAAACTCATGTTTTTTCATTCATGTACTTGGGGCATGTTTCTATACAAGCATATTTTTTCTTTCCTTTTTTCGTGGTGCTGGGAGTTGAGCCCAGTGCCTTTGCATATACCACTGAGTTACACCCCAGCCTTAGAAGAAGTTTTTAAAGTGATTCTTTGATTGCTGTGGCCAAATTGTCTTTTTTTTTTTTTTTTTTTTAATTTTTTTGTAGATGGATACAATGTCTTTATTTTATTGCTCTGTATGTGGTGCTGAGGATCGAACCCAGGGCCTCACGCATGCGAGGCAAGCGCTCTACCGCTGAGCCACAATCCCAGCCCCGCCAAATTGTCTTCCTGAAATGTTGTGCCATGTTATACCCACCTCCTAACAAATACACCTGTGTCCTCAGATGGTTTCCACTGGATGTCCTGTAACTCTTTAACCATCACCTGACAACATTACATATTGTGAATTTGAAATGTGTTTCTTTAACATTTGAAGTTAACCATTTTTTCATGTTCTTGTCTTAATATTTCTTCTGTGAACTGTGTGTTAATGCCCTTTTCTCATTTTTCTATTGTACTTTTATCATTTTTTGTTGTTGTTGTTGTTACCAGGGATTGAACATGGGGGCACTCGACCTCTGAGCCACATCCTCAGCCCTATTTTAGGTAAAGACAGGGTCTCAACGAGTTGCTTAGCACCTCACCATTGCTGAGGCTGGCTTTGAACTTGCGATTCTCCTGTCTCAGCCTCCCTAAGTGCTGGGATTATAGGCGGGCACCACCATGCCCTTTTAAGACTCCTTCAAATAGTAATAAAACAAGCTCTGAACCTCATATATATTTAAAACATCTTCTCCCTGAGTACCTATTCTGTCTTTTGATATGTTTATGGTTTTAGTTTTAATACTTTTTAAAATTTTGGACATAACTGCTTTTAATAGGATAAATTTAACCATTTTTATCTTTGTGGTTCTTGGTCTTTGTGTAAATGAAAAATGCTAATTGATGATATAGTTGCTAATTTTTAGTTCTTATTCAATTCATTCTCCATGTTGGACTCCTTCTCTAGGTTTTGTTTCCTTCGATGCTGCGGTTGTGTGTTTTCCGAACGTGCCTTGAAAGAGATAAAAGCGGAAGTTTGCCACACAGTGAGTGCTTGCCTTACTCTACGTACTCCCTTGGGTAGCTGAGAAATCAGATGGTTGAGGTCCCTCCTCCTGCTTGTCATTTACAGATCCTTAAATTCTATTTGCAACAGATCTGATAAGTTGCTTCTCTGCTTAAAACCCTCCTGTGTCTCTTTTTCTGGTGAAAGTACAAAGGCACCAGGTTTTTGTGCCCTGACGGTGACCAGCCCTGTTCAGGTCAGCTCTGGGCTGTTCCTGGACATGCCACTGTCTCCTGGGCCTGTGTTCCTTCTACTCCGACCTGCCAGCTGGAGGGACCCTGCTCCCCCTGAGCCTTGGATTCAGTTCTTATTTCCTGGGTGAATCTTTGGTGGTGGTGTCTTTTCACATTCCCTGATACTTTGTTACTTCACTGACCTCATCATGGTGCGGTATGTATTTGTGGGTGTGTTTCTGGACCATGAGATTTTGAAGGTAGGAACAAGATGGGTTCATCTTCTGATCTCCAGGGCTTATTCCCTCTAGGGCATGTCCTCCACACACACTCCCATGAGTGAGCACATGCCTTAGTGTGACAGCTAGCCTTCTCAGCTCACACAAAGGAAATACTAATGACATGGCTTCTGTAGCTGTGTTGCCAAAGCCCCAAACCCTCATGTCTTTGGTGTTCTTCTGGCCTTAGAAAGCCTTGCATTTAGTTTAGTGTCATGGATGCCAGCAGCTTTTGACTATAATTCACCTGTATTAACTGGCTTGGGTTTCATTAGACCTGTGTTATTTCCCCATGTTATAGATGATTCTCAATTAGCAGCTTTCATGAAGCAGTTGTCTTGGGCCAGTCCTGTCCTAGGTACCAATTGGTGGAGTATTCTGGAGGAAAAGATCCTTGAGGGTCCTACTCTTGGCCATCTCACACCAGCTGGAGAGATAGACACTCAATAAAGGAGCAAGACTGTATGGGCTGTGACAGATGCTTGAAAGCAAGTACTCAAGGCATTGACAGGGATGGAGACTGCACTAGTGGAGGTCAGGAAGGCATCTCTGGAAGGTTTGGACCCAGACTAGAGGGAAAGAGGAGCCAGCCATGCACACTTGAGCAGCAGCCTGTTAGGCAGCAGGAATAGCATGTCAGCAGCTCAGAAGTGACAGAGGACTGTGCTAGTTCAGGAAACAGAAAGTGTGGCCAGGGTGGAGGGCAGAAGAGAAGTAGGTGAGATTGGAGGGAGGGTTAGGAAGGGGTCATTCATTCAGGGACAGGGTGGCCACATTGTGTTTGTGGATTTTAGTCTAAGATTACTGAAAAGCCAGAGGGCAGCTTTAAACCAGATGTACTTTAGATTCAAAATTTATTCCCTCTACAAGAAGCTGGACATGGAGGAGGACATCTTTGGTGATTCACTTATAGGGCTCAGGCAGGTAAAAGCTAACTGGTGGTGTGGAAGTCAGTGGAGGCATTTGGGGTGACTATGAATGAAGCCTTCATAGACTGAAAACTTTCATTAAGCTTTCTTTTTTGAAAAGTAGAATTGATTGTGTAGTTTAGTTGGCAGTATCTATAGTGTCTCCTGTTGGAAGATAATGTTATAGGTGTTCCAAGGGAAAATAAGATTTAGATGACAGGTCTGGTGCTCAAGGAGGCTGCAGTCCTGCAGGAATCATAAGTTACATGAAACATCTTGTTCCATTTTATTCTTTGAGGCCAAATTCCAATGTGGTGAAGATGTTTTTGATGTTCAGGGGCCAGAGCACTCTCTTGTGTCTGTGGTCTGGTGGGAAATGGCTACATGAAGGGGTAATCATTTGTTCTGGGCCTGGAAGAAAGAGTGCGACTCCCATAGGACCAACTGTCCCAGGGAGGACGTGGTTGCTGGAGGTAGGGGTGTTGCTTTGGAGTGGTCCACAGACAAGATGTCAGGCATCTCTGCAGGACATCACTGAGTGAGATACTAACAATTCGGCTCTCCTGCAGACCTGCTTGGGTGGAGGAGAAAGTCTCCTTTTGGTCATAGTATTTTTTATCACCCTTCTTAATACTTGCTTACGCCTCAGAAAGAGAAGATCTTAAGCTCAGAGCAATGCACAGCTTCTGGAGTTGCAGCAAATCCTGCAGATGTTACTGAAGGGAAATAAAGCCACCGTGTCAGGAACTAAAACAAGTGTTTTCATTTTTTAGATAACGTCTGTAATTTAGAGAAGTCACTTACTTCAGAACAATGTCAGGAGCCTCAAGGGTATTTAGCGTGCGTGTTTTCTCTACTTTTGGCAGGGAAACTACTAGGGATTGAACCCAGGGGTACTTTACCACTTTGATACATCCCTAACCCTTTTTATTTTTTATTTTAAGGCAGGGTCTCATTAGTAAAATGTGAAAAGTGCTGCTGAGCAGATATTGGGGTTGCAGTCAGTAGCATTTGACTTGCTAACTTTCTGGCTTCATATATTTGGGCTTTCTAGGTAGGTGAATGGGATGTGTGGGTGTTTTAAAGTCAGAAGTAAAACAAAAAATGTGTGCTGGTATTGAGTTTTGCGTTCTTTATGGGTGGAGTGGAAAGGGAAAGATTACTTAGGAAAGGAAATAATTTCAAAATAGGTCAGTTAATTCTAATTCCCAGGCCCTGACCTCCTTCAGGTCAAGATGTCTACGATCTCTGTGGTCTTCATTGAATGTTCAGCTTCTGGGCATCGCATAATATGCAGCCTAGTCAGCCATAACCTTTACATGTGAGAAGAGAGCCCGTAGAAAAATTTAACAGTAATCTTTACATGTTATTAAGAGGGTACTGTTCCCAGAGAGCTAGAGAGAGGTTTCTCAGGATCCCTGTACGCATACCACCCTGCTAGTGTATTTTAGACATTTTTTTTAACCTATGATTTAATTTTGTCCTTTTGCTTTACAAATGAGTACACAGAGAGTCTGGTTCAGAATAGAGCAAGCCTTGGCTTCTTGTTGGTATAATGCTGATGGGCTGCCACTGGCCTGGCCTCTTGGCCTGCCATAGTCACGGTGGCCGCCTGCCTCTCCCCTGTCCTTCCACTGCCTCCCCCAGAGCTCAGCTCCCGTGCTGCTGTATTGCACCGTGTCTTTTGTTACCTTCTTACTTTCATTGTTCAGGAAGCTCCTTTTGGGATGGTGTTGAAGCCTGCAGGGCAGAGGCAGGTCTGTGCCTCTTCCTGTGAGGGCACGGACCTGACGGAGGTGAGTGACAGCCTAGACTCGGCAGCCAGACTGCTTACCTGCTCCAGTGCCACCTTCCTAGCACCGTGATCCTGGGAAGGCTCCATCACCTCCCTGTGCCCAGTTTCCTCCTCTGTGAAAGCGTCAGGTGCTGCTTCTGTTAACACAGTTGGTCCTCACAGTAGCTCCGCTGGGTAGTTATTCTAATGTATCAGGCCTCTCTTCGTAGTGTATGACTATGCTAAGGATTGACACTGAAATGGAGTGAAGGCAGGCCCGTGTTTCAAGTGCATTGAAAAGACTGAAGTTTCTCTTTTAAAAAATGTGGCTTGCATATAGTCACTAGTGAGTTTTTATAAAATGCAGAGCACATGATTGTGGTAAAGCTAGGCTTTCTGAAGAGCCAGTCAGAATGTCTCAGTTGGTACCTTCAGGAACACCGTTTACCTGGGAGACTGTAGCAGAATGGTGGTGTGCCACAGGGGCCTCCTGCTGTCTTTCTGGCAGTGCTGATGTTTTCTGAGTTTTTGTTTTTTGGATTTTTAAAAATATTTTTTAGTTGTAGATGGACACAGTACTTCATTTTTATTTATTATTTGTATATGGTGCTGAGGATCGAACCCAGTGCCTCACCTGTGCTAGGCGAGCACTCTACCGCTGAGCCACGATCCCAGCCCTTATGTGTGTCTTGAGGGGAAGAAATGTTCATTTAAACCAAGATCTTACTTTTCTGTGGTTTGCTTAAGTTTGGCCTGTGGTGCTCGCCTTCAGAACCTCTTTTCCTCTCCTTAGCTTCCCGCCTCTCCAGGGCTGTGATTTCATTTGTATGTGTGGGAAGGTTGACTGAGGTGCTTGCAGTTTGCCTTTGAAATATGTTCATTTCTTTAGTTTCCTCCTGGTGGCTCCTGCTTTTTGTTTTTCAGTTGTTTTATGCTGTGTTGCTTAGTGGTTGTATACTTCAATCCTGTGAGATGCCATGAACACTTTTAGAGAAAGTTTTCAAGTAGTGTGTAAAATTCTCAGTGACAGTGGCAACAACAAGAAAGGGATCTTCCCAGGGAGGAATGCTGGATCTGTGGCTGGAGATGGTTCAGGCCATTCATGCCTTAGGCCTGGCTGTTGATCATGGTACCCCTTCACTGCATGAGTCTATATTATCTGAAGTTAAATTAATTAAAAATATAAAAATTAAAAATCGAGATTCACTTCCTCAATCTTTCTCACCACATTTCCACTGCCCAATGTGCCCTGTGGCTGTGGGAGTGTTGGGCAGCTCGGGTGTTTCCACTCCACATGAATTTTATTTGACCCTGAGAAATTAACTGTTGAGTATTTTTCTAGGGTTTGCCAGAATAATGTGCTGTCCTCAGCCAATAAGGACAGCCTTAGACAAACATGTTTTCATTTTCAGTGGGAGCTTGCCCATTGGTGTCTCTATGAAGTGTCTAGGCCCCCAGAACAAGACGTGTTGCTCTTGGTCCAGTTTGAACCTGGACCTCAGCATTTGGAGAGTCCAGCTTCTCAGCAGCTGTCCGCTGAAGCCACCTGCCTCCAGGTGTTTCTCCATATGTCACCAGTCGTAGCTTGAGTTATATTTCTTTCTCAAAGCTATAAAAGTGGCCTATAACCAATAGTAAAGGCTTGTCAATAGCATGTGTTTCTGAATTCATTTCAGGACCAGTCTTGTCCCATTCTTCTGTTTGGTTCCACGTCCTCTTGTTTCAGGTCAGGGACAGTGATCCCAGTAAGAGCGGCAGCGCTGCTTAGTGGGTCAGTTTCATGTTGAAGTGAGTTTCCTCTTGGAAACGCCAGTGTGGTTCCACGGGGACTTCTGCCTGCCTCAGGGCCTGAAGTCGGTGTCGCCTCTCTAAGCACGTGACCACAAGTGGGTCTGTGGAGGGCTCGAATTTATTGGCAAACAGAGAAGGCGACTTAATGATCCACGGCAAGTCTCCCAGTCCGAACACACAGGTGTCTTGGACATAGTGGCCTGCAAGAAGAAACGCTACACCTGAGTGACCTTGTCTCCCCACAGTTCACATTCACACAGAAAAGAGGCGCAGGCTGCTGCTTATGGCATCTGACAGCCTCTGCTCCTTCATAAGAGCTCAGACCAGATAGCATTTCCATGATCACTTAAGCAGAGGCGTTCATGTTGGACTCTGAATTTAAGGTGAGGAAGGAGCATTCTCATTCTTTTTGTTTGTGATTTCTAAAACGTTTGGCACTTGCCTGGCTGCTGTGGGTGGATCCTGTGGAGCCTTAGCTAGTCATGCACAGGGACTTGAAGTAGCACTCATTCGCCTTGTGAAATCTAAGCTCTGATAGGTGTTTTTGTTTGTTTGTTTGTTTTGGTTTTTGGTGGTGGTGGTGGTGGTGTGGTTTTGGGATTTTTTTTTTGTTGTGGCCTGGGGATTAGACCTTCAGTGAGCTATACTACATTACACCCCCTGCCCCTTTTATTTTATTTTGAGTTAGGGTATCAAAATAACAGTTGTCCAGGCTGACCTTGAACTTGGGATTCTCCTGCCTCAGCCTCCCAAGTTGCTGGAATTACAGGTGTGCATCACTTTGTCCTATATGTTCTGATTCCATGAACCTCTCAATCTTTCCCTAGGTCGTGGGTAGTTCTTCAGGAAGGTGTTGGTTTTAATAAGTCATCACTCTGTCTTTCGTTGGTTTTGCAGAGTGAACATGTCATATATGTAATTAAAAGGGAAATTACATTTGGAACCGGTGTTGATTGGATCCCTTTGAGACAAACCCTGTGGCATTTCTAGTGCCTCACACTGTGTCTGGTGCCTTCTGCTCTCTTGATCCTCATCACCACACTGAAGTTTTCCATTTGCACCCTCAGTTTGCAAGTGTGAAGTGAGGTCTCAGCTCTGGAGCAGAGAACTGTCCATTTGGAGACCCTGCCCTCTCACTGTTGAGCTCCCTCTTTTGCCCTCCCAATATCAGCCCAGGAAATAGTGAACCTTCCTGAGCAGGTTCTATGTAAAAACCTAGAACTGGCACTTGCTAGACATGGCATTGGTGGCAGCTGTTTAATGATTAAATTGTTTTTAAGTGATGGACTTTTTTTTTTTTTTTGGTGGTGGTGGTACTGGGAACAGGACCCAGGGATGCTTTATTCCTGAGCTACATCCTCAGCCTTTTAAAACAAATATTCAAGACAGGGTTTCACTAAGTTTCCCAGGCTGGCCTTGAGCTTGCAATCTTCCTGAGTCACTGGAATGACAGGTGTGTGCCACCATGCCTAGATGACTGGTAAATATTCTTGGTAAAAAGCGATGGAATCTCAATAGAGTAGTATCGAAGTAGTTAAAAATTCTAAATCGAAGCCGGGCGCGGTGGCTCAAGCCTGTAATCCCAGCACTTAGGGAGGCTGAGACAGAAGAATCGCGAGTTCAAGGCCAGCCTCAGCAACGGCGAGGCGCTAAGCAACTCAGTGAGACCCTGTCTCTACATAAAACACAAAATAGGGCTGGGGATGGGCTCAGTGGTCCAGTGCCCCTGAGTTCAATCCCCAGTACCAAAAAAAAAAAAAAAAAAATCGAAATCGAAAGATAAGCAGTGTGGAAAACAGGACATAAGTGAGCAATGAATCAGCTACCCTTGATTCTGACTTCATAACTGTTGTTTAGATGCGTATGGGTTTGAACTAGAAGGAAACACAAAGAATGAGCATTTTCGAGGTCCTGTTAATGCTGTTTGGGTAATTAAAAACAAAGGCGCTCTTGGCTCCTGGCTGTCGTGATGTAGTGACATCCTGTGCCAGGGTTAGGTGTGAGCTGGCCACTGTTGCTGCCATGGACAGTTACACCTTGTGTGAGACCCAGCTCTGCCCTTCTGTGCATTGGAGTGTGGCTTTAGCACTGGCTAAACCTGGGGTTGGACACTAACTTCTACCTGAGGGTACTTGTGAGGAAGAGTGCAGGTCTGGAGCCAGGGCTCTGGAAGGTTCACCACTGTCCCTACCACCAGTGCTTGGCCTGAGTCGGTGGTGACTCTAGATGCTGCCCACACGTGGCTGTGTGACCACTGTACAGTGAGAACAGTTTGCACCCTGAAGCCAGTGATGGTAAGAACTTCCTGAACTGTTTGCAGTTAGGGTAATGCTCTTGCTGAAATAGTCAGGTTGCCACTCCATGAATCCTGAGCCATCACTGTGTTATTGGTAGCCACAACCCTTCTTAAACCACCTGCACACCATTTTCAGGGAGCATCTTAGCCCCTGCTTTTCTAAGCACGTAAGTACTGATCCTGGCCACCCCTGTGGTAATGGCAGGAGCATCTGCTTCCTCATGAAAGGAAGGCTGTTTGCCAACCTGCTGTTGGGCTGTTGCCTTCTTACTCTGTGCACAGCTCCCCAGTTGAGTCATGTCTACCCATTAAAGACACTTCATGGAACCTTTACTCCAGGGCTGGGGTGTGGCTCAGTGGTAACACACTTGCCCAGTGTGCACAAATTCATCCTCAGCCCCACCAACAAAGCAAAAAGGAAAACATCATCCCAGCTCTTCTGACTGCTGCCTGTCAGGAGGATGGAGGTGCATGAGGCCCCAAGAATTGCTTGTCTTTGGACTGTTCTGCCATTGAAGTTTACATTTTCATTTAACTATAGCCCGTTTATTCTGGGTCAGCCTTTTTAATAGCTAGAAAACTAACTCAACCTGGTTTATTTTGCTTGTCTATTCAAACCCAGGAGCCATACCTAGATGCACTATTAGAACAGGTTGTCTCATTTCTGCAATAGTTCCCTTTTGGTTTCCTTCTAGGAAACTGCTTGTGGACAAACAGCAGGGCCCAGCTGTCCTTGCAGAGGGGATGCTGTGCCACAGCCATCATCGCATAGCTTTGCTTGGACTTTTGTGTCCTCCGCCCACCACCGGTCACAGCCCCATGTGAAGGCTGCGCACCCGCTGCTCGCTTTCCTCTCGTGGGCTCTCACAGCACTGGCGTCTCTGCTGAACTCCTTCACACTCAACTATGAGCTGTCTGTCAGGCATCCCGTTCTCCCCTAGACTGCCGCACCTCCCGAGCAGCCATCTTGGGGGTGGGAGAGAGGTCCTGAAGAGCTCCACAGGAGCCACGTTTCAGTGTCTCTCTAGGCATCCCCAGCCTGGCCTGCCAGTCCCTTCCAACCTTTCACATATGAGGGGCACATGCTCCCTATCAAAAACCCTACTTTGGGGTATCTATCCACCCACTCCTGTGACTAAAACCTCTGGGACACCAAAGAGGCAGAAGGAATCAATTGGAAAAACACTCCTTTGAATTACTTAAACATGTAATAATCTCTTTTCCTTATTTCTTTTAGAGAACACGCAAGTAAGACAAATGTGAGGCCCGTTGCTCTAGAGAGAGCGAAGCAAACTGTCTGTGAAGGGCCACAGAGGACATGTTTTTGGCTTTGTAGGTCCCATAGTCTGTGTCCAGACTACTCAGTCGTGCCCTTCACTGTCATGAACGATGTACTGTTGGGCGTGGTGGTGCACATTTGTAATCCCAGTGGCTTGGGAGGCTGAGGCAGGAGGATTGCACGTTTATAAGTAGCAGGCAGTCACAGGCAGCAGCAGTTGGCTCGCCCCACTGTCAGCATGCTCCTGCATCATTCCGTTTTAAATTCTAATAGGGAACGCAGGGCTTGCTTTTAATTAGTGTTTGAGTTTGAGTGCTACAAGCACATAGAAAAATTCACTAGCACTTCCTAAGTTACAGCCCTGCTGTGTTCACCTTGTGAAAGTTTATCCTCGTGTGTTTACCAATTGTACCTTTCCTTGTGTGGATCTTATGTTAAGTTAAAAACTGTACAGATTGACAGCCACACAGTCAGGCCCGGTCAAGGCTGGTCGCAGTGCTCCCCGACCACTGGTGAGGCAGCAGCTGTGTGATTTGTGTACAGTTGAAGATGTCCTGTTGGCTTGCTTGTGTGTGCTCTTACCTCTGCATCCATCGTGGACACGTCCTTCCTCTGTTCTCTTCTTCATGGCTCGAACGTTCCCTTCCCAGCCAGCATCTGGCATAGCACCTGGAGCATCTAAGGAGACACAACCAGCATACAGTGTGGACCCAGCTTCCTGAACTTTTAGTGCAAGTTCTTCTGCAAGGTCATTGCCGTTCCCTCTAGATCAGGCAGTCAGTGAGAAGGACAGAGGGGCAATCTGTCCATCCTTGGCTAAGGTGCCTCACTGGTTATGTCCTACCAGAGGGCAGGTGGTGTACCACTCTGGCAGTGGTGTGGGGCCTTACTAGGGGCTGGGGTCTGCATCTGTGTACACGGTGTTGGCTTTCACCCCTTCCCCTCCGCTGTAACTCACTCATGTGTGTTGAATGCTCTTTGTGGTCGTGGGGGTTCTTGGATTGTGTTTCTCTGGTACAGCCCTCTTGGGTGATTTGAAATCGGGACTTGAAGCAGGTATGAGATTTTAAAAGGGGCCTAGCCAGTCTCTGCCGGGTCCTTTACACAGGGTTCTGGACTGATGAGCTTAGCTTTTTAAGCCTGAAGCCATGCTTCCTAAAGGAGCCAATTGGCCTTTTACAAAGCGGAAATACTTAAGTTCATTTACAGGAGGGTGTTAGGTTTCCCTCTGCCTTGGAGAACCTATTTAAAGTATTAGATTTGCCACAAAAACATCACCAGCTTTAATATTTTCCATTCTTTATTGTATGTCTATGTAGTGCTGGAGATTGAACCCAGGACCTTGTGCATGCGAGGCAAGTGTTCTGTCAACTGAGCTATATCCCCAGCCCCTAATGTCTGCCGTTCTTAATGGCCCTTTGCACACCGTTTGACCCTAATAACCCTCCAGTAGTGGTTATTAAGTGAAGGAAGAAATGAAGAACTTTCCAAAAAGTTATGCTTAGCATTTTCAAAAGGCTCTGGCTGAGGTGAAGCACAATGCCAGTCTCCTCTCTACAGAGGGATCAAATGCAGCTATATTGGCTTGGGAACCTGGCTCTCTTGGTTAATTTCAGACTCCTAAAACCAAAGACCTTCTGGATTCCTTAAGCAGGCGTTTACAAAACCACAGGAAGACAGCTAAATAGAAAACATTTTCAATTAAGAATGAAACTCCTACAATTGCTCCTGACCTGAGCAGACATCTGTATGGTTGGATGGCGCTTACCTTTTAGTCGGTTTAAGGTCACCCAGTAATGCTGTTCTGGGCTGTAGATGTCTTTGGACCACTGAAGCATGTCTTTCGCTCGGATATCAGTCAGTATGAACTCCACAAACTTCCTTGTGAGTACATAGTAAGCACTTCCAAAATAAATTGTTAGGTTATGAGGTGGCTCATGTTTGAATTTTTTATTTGGAGAAACGTAGACATTTCCTTCAGGACTGGGCTCAGGGTGACTTTGACTGGCCTTGGATTTAGTGTTTGGTGGATGGATTACTCCAGGAGTAATATTTTTATCATCCCATTTGCTTCTGAGGTAGTGAATGATTTCTTTGTTGGTTTTGATTGGAAAATCCTGTCCACACAGATTAATGACATAGTTCCATTGAAATTTGGAGTGGACTAGATCTTTCATACAATTAATATCTGCCTGTAGTGTTGTAAAGCCAGCATGAACCCCTTTCTGTCTCTTTGAAATAAAGATGTTTTCAAAACAGCCAACCAGGTTTTGCACCATGGTCTTATACTTCTTTGGGGCCTTTGCATCAACATGAATACAGTAAACATTTTGAGGTACATAAATGGCTCTGAGAAGCTGCACAAACATGGCCATCTCCTTGTGAATGGTTATAATATATGCCAAAGAGAAATTACCTTCTTCTGCAGACAGGGGCCTGGTTATGAAGTGCAACCCCTGGGAAATCCTGGAACAGTTTCCTGGTGTATGTAAATAAGCAAATATTCCAGTTGTTTGCGGATTTTTACAGAATTTTGCAATTTGGGGAGCTGCCTTTTTCCCTTGAAATAAAGCTGCACATAGTTCATCTGGATAGAAGCCGCATTCCACTGCTCCTGGAGAGGTGGAGGGGGGTGGCTCCGCTGATTCCTCTAGAGCTGGGTTCCTTAAGTAAAAGAAAATGAAGATGCAGATTGCTACACACACAAGCATTCCGGGCTTTGTGGCTCGAAGTTGGCTCATGTTTTGAGGTCCAAGCGCATTCTGATTGCTGCAGTTTGAAATTTTTTCCTTTAAATTTCCTAAAAGAGCAACAGGTAGAATTTAGAGTGTTGTAACTTTTTTCCAACTTTATCAGAACTTACTAAAACTACATGTATTTAAAGTTTATGGTTTCACCAGTGTTTTGTCTATGACCAGGTCTCACTGTGTTGCCCAGACTGGGCTCCAGGTCCTGCCTCAGGCCACCCTCCTGCTCAGCCTTCCGAGGAGCGGGGCTGCAGCCGCACACCACCAGCCAACTAGGATAGGGCCCGTGTTTCTGAATGTCTGAGGAACCATCACCACAGTCAAGATAACAAGTGTTCTCCTCACCCCTGAATGTCAGTCCTCCCTCCTGCCATCCTCATCTCTGAGCAGTCACTGGGAGGCTTTCTGTCACTCTGGATTCATTTGCATATATATAATATTATGTAAATGAAATCATAGCATGTACTTTCTCTGCCTGGTGTTTTTCACTTGTGATAATACTGCTGAGAATCATTGTTGTCATTGTGTTTGTCCCTGTTCTTTCTTATTACTGAGTAGCGTTCCGTCTTGTGACTGGGCACAGTTGGTGCATTCCTCTGCTGATGGACGTTTGAGTCGTTGCCAGTTTGTGAGTATTTCAGAGGTGCTATCAGCACTGCGTGCCAGCCTGTGTGGGCAGGTGTTTTCGTTTTCTTGGCTAAACAGCAGATCGTGCTGTAGCTGGTTCACCCGTCCCTGTGTTCGCTCCTTAAAACACTGCCAGGCTGTTTGCCCGAGTGGCTGAAGCAGCAGTGTATGCAAGTGCGCTTGCTGTGCGTCCTGTCGGCACTGGCTGAGGTCAGATGTTTCAGCTGTAGCTGTTAATAAGCACAGGGTGGTGGATCCCCGGGGTTCGACTCTGCATCTCCCTGCTGACTGGAGATGTCAAACATATTTTCCAGTGTTTTTCCCATTTATTTATACCATTATTGTGTATTATGTTGAAACTACATCTTTTCAGTAAAGCAAATGACAAAGTAAGAGAAATTTTGTGATGATAAACTTAAACCTTTTGAATTAGTTCATGAAATGTTTTAAAGAAATACTTTAGTGATTAAATACAAAATATCTTTATCTAGTGAAGTTATTTAATGATGATGTAGTTACCTATCTTGAGCTGTACGTAGGTACATTAATAGGTGTAGCCATAGCAAAAAGTAATCAAAAATCTTTTTTTTAAATCTTTTAATTAGTTAATTATTAGTGCTACCATTCTTTAGAATTTAGGGAAGAAAATTTGTCAGCTAAAATGGCTTATGAGTCATGTCTCTCTGTTCCATAAAAAGCCCCGTCTTATTCCTGTGTCCTGTTCTTCAGAATCCTCCGTACTTTGGATGGGAGTTCTGTCCTGGAGTAGATAGGATGTCTTGCCTGTCCTTGTCATCATTACACGTGCTGTTCAGATTGACCAGACAGCATTTTGAGTTATCCTTGAGTTCCTAATTGTGAGGCACTGAAATCCACGAATGTATGTTAACTGTGGATTTTTAAAATATTTTATATTTATTTTCATTGTACAGCTTATTTGTACCCAGCACACTTGAAAAGTAAAAAGCTGCCCCTGCCCAGATGTACCAGGTCACGATGTTTGGTGGTGGTTCAGCAAATGTTGATTGCCCCAATGTCAAATCTTGTAGTCTACCTTTAAAGACATTTTATAAATTATACAATATTGCCCTTTATAAACATAAAACTCTATACATTTTATGTCTGGTCTCTAAAATACGCAAAGCCTATGTAATAAAACTAGAAATAGAATAGAAAGAAGACACTTTCTTAAAATGAAAGCAAAGCTTTTTGTAGTACTGGAAACTTGGAGCACAGGTAAGCCGTAGGCTGTAGTTTGTCACATCTCTTCCTATGTCGGAGCTGTAGTGTGAGGAGGAGGGGTGGGGTTGTGCCTCTGGCTTTGGTTTTGTCCCTGTCGTAGAAGTCAGCCCCTCCATGCGGACACATTGTCCCCATGTAGCCCTCACTCATGTAACCCTGGCCGGCCACAGGTGGCATAGCCCAGGAGATTGGGTATTTTCAGTACTTTAGGTAATTAAATGAAGACAGGCCCCAGGGGTAGCCCGTTGTCCTTCAGAGTGGAACCAGGGCTGAGTGGTTTTCCTCCTTGTATTGACACAGGTAGGAGAAGGGGAGCTGG
>CM053401.1:174695363-174721659 GCA_028644305.1 Xerus rutilus
AAGGAAAAGTCCACATACTGTGGAGATTTTTTATCTCCTTATGTGTGTCTGGACACCATCCTGGGTAGTGCAGTCACATGAGACCACATTGCCCTCACCTCCTGGTGAGTGATGGGCACATATGCTGCTTTTCTGAGGAGTGATGTAAGGGTGCCATGGAAAGATCTTAACTGAGCAGATAGGATCTGATCTCCATACCTTAAGGTGTTGTGGCACTCATGCAGCCTTTCCGCCAGTGTGCGGAAGCCAGTGGGAGCCAGTGTGCTTGATGCTCCTGTGAAGACGTTCATCTTCCATGAGTTAAGATTCTCAATTTTGGGGGGCTGGGGTGGTGGCTCAGTGGTAGAGTGCCTGCCTAGCATGCGTGAGGCACCGGGTTCGATCCTCAGCACCACATATAAATAAATAAAAAATAAAGGTCCATCAACAACTAAAAAAAATTTTTTAAAAAAAGATTCTTAATTTTTTACCTAATAAGATTCACAAAATGAAGCCAAGTGCAGTAGTGCACACCTGTAAACCCCAGCATCTTGGGAGGCTCAGGCAGGAAGATCTCAAGTTCAAGACCAGCCTTGGCAACTTAGCAAGACCCTGTCTCAAGTAAAAAATAAAAAGGGCTAGGGTGTAGCTGAGTGGTAGAGCAGCCCTGGATTCCATCCCCCATATAGGAAAAAAAAATCACAAACCTCATTTTATATATGGAAAAGCCACATGCCAGCTTGTGAAGTCTTGCTGTGACTGTGTCCCCTATAACCTGAATGTGTGCTTAAATTTGTTCTGTGGATGCTGCTGACCTGGACCAGTAGGTGTGTACATACTGGCCATTCCTAAAGAGTGGGGCTGGGGCTGGGGCTGAATTCCACCTGATGCTCACCTCCTCCACCAGGAAGGAAGGAGTCATTCTAAGCCAAGGGCGAGACACTAAGCAACTTAATGAGACCCTGTCTCTACATAAAACACAAAATAGGGCTGGGGATGTGGCTCAGTGGTCGAGTGCCCCTGAGTTCAATCCCCAGTATCAAAAAGAAAAACAAAAGAAAAAAAAGAGAGGCTTATTTGTTTATTACATAG
Source organism: Xerus rutilus (assembly GCA_028644305.1). NCBI lineage: Eukaryota > Metazoa > Chordata > Mammalia > Rodentia > Sciuridae > Xerus > Xerus rutilus. The sequence goes on from CM053401.1 coordinate 174,696,435, forward strand.
ATGTGAAGTATACCAAATGCTGTTTTGATGTATGTGTGAGAGGATTACTGCTTGTCCATGTCCGTGGCGAGGTGATTACAATGGTCGAGCAAGTTCACATTTCCAACTTCTTGCACCTTTGTGCGGGAGGTAAGAGCAGGTGGCATTTGAGTGGCTTGCAGTACACAACAGGGGATTATCACTGGTTCTCACTAGATCTCTCGACCTGCCCGTCCTACCTCACTGCCCTTCGTCTCTCTACCAGCCTCCCCGCCTCCACTACCTGGCAGCCACTGCTCCACCATGGTGCTGTGTCCTCAGCTTCTAGGGCCCTCATGCAGGTGAGGTCATGTGGTGTTTCTGTGTCTGGCACGTTTCTCTGAGCACACTGGTGCGCCTGTGCTGTCACACAGCAACCTCCTGAGGGTTAAGAAGCACTCCATCTTGTTCAGATGCTCGATTGTCTCCAGAGTATGCTTGTGCAGGTACCACACAGGACACGGCCTGGACACCCAGTGGGCCACTGCACCAGCCTCCAGCTCGTGTTTTCAGAGGTCAGAGTGGCAGGAGCACAGGGAGCTGTGTCCTGCTGCCGTGGCTTGGCACCTTTCTGTGTGGTGCCTTTAGTCAGCGCGTGCTGTCTGAGAGGATTTTATAAAAGGTTCTGTGTGAATAGAGTTGTGTTCTGTGGATTTGTCCTTTGAATGTCGTATATGCTGCAAGGATTTTCTCTTAGCTTTTGGCTTATATTTTATTTCATGTATTGTGACTTTGTTATGTAAGTTTGTCGTTTTCACACAGTAAAAGTTGTTAACCTTTATAGCTTCTGCCTTTTTCTTGTTCTGGGTGATATTTCTTTTTCTTTTTTCTTTTTGGTATTGAGCATTGAACTCAGGGGCACTCGACCACTGAGCCACATCCCCAGCCCTATTTTGTGTTTTATGTAGAGACAGGGTCTCACTGAGTTGCTTAGTGCCTTGCTGTTGCTGAGGCTGGCTTTGAACTCGTGATTCTCCTGTCTCAGCCTCCCAGAGTGCTGGGATTACAGGCATGCGCCACTGCGCCGGGCAGAATGACATTTCTTACCCTAGCAATAAACAAGTTTTCCTATAAATTCCTATTCTTTAAAAAATTTCTTGTTGCATTTAGGTGTTTAGGCCCTAGCCCCAGGTTTCTCAGCCTCAGCACAAGTGGCATTTTGGACTGGGTGCCTCAGTAATGAGGGCCGTCCTTTGTACTATAGGGCCTTTACCCACAAGATGCCAGTAGCACCTGCACCCAGATGTGACCTCCAGACAGTGCTGAGTGTCCCCTGAGAAGCAGAGCCACCTCTAGTTGGAGAGCACTGCCCTTGGGCCAAACCTCTCCTCTTTACAGCTGAGAAACTGAGGCCCAGAGAGGGGAGGAGTACTCTTATCTGGGCAGTTCAGTCAGAAACCTCCACTCCAAATGTGGGTGGCAGAGCCTCCCCTTCATTCTCATGATTTCCTCTTTTTTCTGCCCCAGCCCTAGTTTGCAGGGTCCCAACTGTGTGCCAGGCTCTGGGTTCAGTGCTGGGCCACAGCAGTGAGAACAGCAGTATAGACAGTGTAGACTGACCAGGGGTTCAGATCTGATTAGTGCCATGGAGCAGGTAGAGGCAGAGTACCAGGACCTCGCAGGTGCAGAGGCAGGGGAGGCAGCAGTGTTCACAGCATGGTCACACGTGACCTGGAAGGCGGCTCACCAACAGATCTGAGGGTAGACACACCAGGACACTGTCGGGTGGTCTAGATCCTGCTCACAGTCCTATGAAGCCAGTGTATGTCTGAGGTCCCCAAGAACACCCTCGTACTTGGAATTTTCTGGAATGACTGACAGAAGTTAGCATATAGTGGTACACTCGGCGAAGACCTGGTGCAGTGATGTGGTAAGATGGTAAAGGGCAAGACAGGTTGTGGGACCTGGAAGAGTTCGTGTGAAGCCTCCTTGTGCCTCCCCTGCCCAGAAAGGTCTCACAGAGCCAACACTGCCCCCAGCAATGCTGTGCAGCAGCATAGGGGTGACATATCTCCCCGGGAAGCCTGTGTGAGAATCAGTACCCAGGGTTTTCGCTGTGGGCTGGTTACAAACCCTCTGGTAGCATGTACCCAACTTCCACACTCCCAGAAGGAAATCAGATGTTCAGTGTAAACCACAGTTTAGACAAAGGCTGGCACCATGAGCCACCATACCAGCTAAGAACTGGCAGCAGCCCTCCAGCATCCCAGTTCCCAGAGGCCTTGCAGGTGGGCCTTTTTGCAGGCAGCACTCTCAGGCTGCTGGGGCAGAGCTCTCTTGGGCACCCAGACCTCCCAGACGAGGGCTTTGACCCAAGAGCTGGTGAAGCCAAGATGCAGGCAGAGCCATGATAGGAGCTTAGCAAAGGCTGGACGCTGACATTCAGGGCTGAGAGTGGGCCTGAGGGTGGCTTCCCCTCTGACCAACTCTGCCTTCTCTCTTTCACTCTCTCCAGTGCGGGGCTGCCTTCCAGGAGGATGACGTCATTGTGCTCAATGGCACCAAGGAGGACGTGGACATGCTGAAGAAAAGAATGGAGGAGAGAAGACTACGCGCGAAGATGGAAAAGGTGGGAAACAGGCTTGGCGCCCGCCCTCCCCCTCCGAGAGTCTTGGGGTAGAGTCGGTTCTTCGGGGTCTGCCTCGCCTCCTCCCCTGTGCCAGAGCCCGTTGTAGCCTCCGGCTGCCCTTCCAGCAGCTGCGAGGGTGTGTGGTGAGAGGGGTTCTTCCAGGCCTGGAGGGCATGTGCCCTGACACAGCCCCGTGGTGGCTCAGCCACAGCGCTTCTGTCTGTCCATCCTCAGCTTCACCATCCAGGAGGTGGGGTGGTGACAACACCTGCACAGGACCAGGGTTGTCAGGGTTGTCGGGAGGACTAGAAGGGTCACAGTCACGCCTGTAAAGCACTTACAGGAAGTGCAGCCCTCGTGAGCCCTTGAAGGGTGGTGACTGCCGTTGCTTTCACTGTCGACTGATTTAAAAATCACACATACTCAGTTTTTATAACTTGGAAAACAAAGGAAAAGCAAAATGTCACCATCATCCCAGCAAATCTGAAGGTCCCCTGCATCCCAGATCTGAATGTGCGTAGGAGTCCCCAGCAGGCCAGGTTCCACAGGTCTGGGGGACCCTGGGAGCCTGTGTCTCCCCATCCCAGGCCACTGGGTGCAGTCCTCCAAGAGCAGGGAGTAGCAAAGAGCTAAGTAGCCTTCCTCCAGCTCCCATCTGCATGCCTTCCTGAGCCTACCCTGGGGAGTCGTGGGGAGTGGGCTGCTCCTCTCCAGAAGAGCCCAGGGGCCCAGCTCTGGTAACGGCAGTCCTGTGGGTATGCAGTGGTGGGGCCTGGCTTCAGAGTCCCGGGTTTGGAACCACGTTCCGGAAGCAGTGGGAGTATTCCTTAGTGGTAGGCCATTGTGAGCAAGCTCAGCAGTTTGTCAGTTAAAAGATTATCCAGTGTGTGTGCCGTAGACCAAGTCCAGCTGTCCACTTTATGACCTGTTATTTACATACGTCAGCTGTGTATTACAGGTCTTTTGTGAGTGGTAAGGTTTTTGTTCTTTATAGAAAAGTTAAGCTCAGGGTAAACTTGGGAGGAAACTTTATGTGATAGAACTAAGGAGATGCTGGAAGTATTAGAGAATCAATATCTGTATCCTGACATAAATTTGTGGGGACAAGAACCAACCTTAAGTGCACCTAGTGAGAGTAACGTGATGAGGAAAGAGAGTAACGTGATGAGGAAAGAATTTTCAGAGATTCGTTTTTTGCTTTTTGTGTTTGTTTTGTCTCAGAAGACAAGATAGGAGCCTCTCACCCTGGAATGACATATAATTTATGGTTGCTAAGCTCAAAAAGCTGGTAGTTGGGCATGCTATTATTCTTAAGCGTGGACCTGGAATTCATGAAGATCTAGCTCCATTGACACTTCCTTCTTTTATCTTTTTATCACTTTTAGAAAATGACTGTCTGAGTGGTTTTATAGGACAAAGGATTGTGCCCAAACTTTGTGATGAAATGCTAATAGAAACAGTCTGGAACAGTTTTATAAGATATCAATATAGCACTCCAGAAAAATTCTGAAGGAGCGCTTAGTCATTAAGGTTAAAAATCGTGTGTGTGTGTGTGTGTGTGTGTGTGAGAGAGAGAGAGAGAGAGTTCTGAGTTGGTGGTCTCAATCACTCTGATTCATTATCATAAGAGTGCAAAGACAAAAACCGTCTGAGACATGTTGCAGAGGACGCTTACCGAGAGGCATCTGCCTGCTTTTCATTGTTCCCTTTGATCAGTTTTATTTTTTTATGTGAAAGAGAAATTTGTGTTTTAAAGGGAGCTACTAGGGATTTTCATGCAGTCTTTGATCATTTTACTTGAGTGAGTTTCTGTCATAGGCTTCCTGCCAAGTTGCTCAAAGCCCAGTGGAATTAACATCCCCTCTCTGCACAATACTCACTGGAGCTCCTATGAATCCTTAGATACTGCTGCCAAGATACAAAATATTTCCCAAATAAACTTGCAGCTGGAAACAGGACGTGATATCTCCTCTACACCTCCTTATTGCTCTTGCTTTTCAGATAAGTCAGCTGTGAATGGAAGGCTTGGAAGTAAACACTGGCCTCCGGTTTTTCCAAGGCCTTCCAGCCTTCACAGATGGGCATCCATGCATTGCATGTGTGAAGTGAGCGGGGGTTTATGTTCTGTTCAAGCTTCTGATTCACATTCCATGCATGTTGCAGGTTCAGGGTCACTGCTGAGAGAGATCTTCAGTGTTTGCTGGAGAGGGAGGCCTTCTGAAATAAGTAGGCTGTGTGTGTGTTTAGTGCCACCTATTGGACACTTGGGAAAATGACATTTTAAAGTAAATTGAACATAATCCTGTTTATCATTTCTGCAGTTGCATCAGTGTGAACACAGCTGTATAATTTTAGAATGATTGGCTCATTTCTTTTTGTTGTTGATGATCAAAGTAACTATAGTAACAAACTTCTACTGCCTAAAACTCTTAACAAGAGTAATCCAGAGTTTAGGATAATTTGCTAAAATGTTTAGCATAAGCCTCAGGCCTGACCACTTTGGAAGTTAGTCAGGGAACATGTGGGGTCTGGTGCATGCTTCCTGGCTAGACTCGCAGGGCTGCCTGCGGCCTGTGTTCTCGCTTAGCTGCTCTTCTGTCACTGTTAGCATTGCCTGTTTCCACTGAGATCTGTCATCTTCATGTAAAAATTTTGAGAATGTAATTTTTGGAGTGTAAATCTAAAACTGAGCAGGGTCTGTGCAGGTGATCGTGTCTGCGAGGCTCCAGCGCATCACCGCAGAGCCTGTGGGGACTCGAGGGTTAGAGCTAACGTTGCCGGTCGGGAGTGAGGGCCTGCCCTACCCTGTGCACGGCACCCTGCACCCGCCCGTGACGGGGAGCCCCATGCCACTGCTGCGGTGCACTGAACCCGGGCACGTCCTCCAGCAACTTCTTCCTTCTTACAGAAAACCAAGAAGCCCAAGGCGGCAGAGTCTGTTTCCAAACCAGACGTCAGTGAAGGTAAGGTGCTGGAAGAGGTGGATATTTTAGCAAAATAAGATGTAGGGCTGTCCTGAATAAGTTCATGCTTTGCTTTGCTTTGGTTGTACTTCCTTTGTTTCTTTTATAGAATGCCCAGGGCCATCAAGAGTGAAAATGGGCAAGCCTGAGGAACTGGGCCCTGACTCTAGAGAGAAGAAAGCCATATCGGCGCCCAGAAGTACAGGTGGGTCCTGCTGCCCTGAGCCTGAGTGAGTAAAGAGCTAGGGACTCCAGGGGCACATCAGCTTTATTGGCGTGAGCACAGGAGAAAACTTGAGCATTTCCCAAGTTATGTCCCTCGCTAGCTCATTGAGCTTCTGAGGGGAGCTGTCAGCACACCCCTGACCAGGAGCCCTGTGGAGATGAAAGGGTCTGGGTGCCAGCTTAGCTGTTGCGCTTTCCTGTTCAGTAAGCACCTGGTCCCACCTAGAACTGGACTCAGACGTACCATGGAGACTGTTGTGTGGACACAGCTTGGGCATTGACAGGAACATGCCTGATTTCTCTGTGGTTGGCATTTTTATGGGGTCCACACACCACTTAGTCTTTTCTCTCCACCTGCTCGTAGGCCAGGTGTCAGCTTCTCCTGAAGCTCACTGTCTTTAACTCCAGAAAATAGCATTCATTTTACTAGAAGGAAAGCACAGATTGATCAGGTCGAGAAGGCACAGTTGTAACTGTATTGTGTGTAGGTGCACGGTGGCTAGCAGCTCTCATCCTGGCTTGATGTGGGGCAGTGGCGTGGCCTGGCCTGGGACAGACCACTCCGCTTTCCAGTATGTCTGTGTCCTCCCCTGCCACACAGCACCCAGCTCCTGAAGATCAGTCCATCCTCTTACTCTGTTCTTGGGGCAGGAGCAGAACCTGAGGCACAGCAAAGTGCCGTTACTAGGATCTTATGTGCGGGGAGCTTTGGTTTTTAGGAGGTGGCAATGGGGATGTGGTTCAGTGGTAGAGTGCTTGCCCCAGTGCTTGAGGCCCTGGGTTTGATCCCCATCACCACAAAAAATAAAGTGTATATAGTTTAGCCTTCCTCCCAGAAAGCAGCAGGAGAGCATCCAGGGAGGAGCGGCTGATGTGTGCCCTTTTGAGAATGCCGTGTTTGGAGTGACCTGTAGTCCCGGTATGAAAGGTTTTGGCTTTTCATTTTTCCAGCAACTAACGGGAAAGCCGGGAAACCTCCATGTGGGGCCGTGAAGAGATCCATTGCCGACAGCGAAGAATCCGAGACCTACAAGTCCCTTTTCACGACCCACAGCTCTGCCAAGCGCTCCAAGGAGGAGTCGGCACACTGGGTCACCCACACGTCCTACTGCTTCTGAAGCCCAGCCCAGGCTTCTTCCCCAGCCTGGGCTCCTCCACGTGGTCCTTGGTACCATGGTGTCTGTGATGTGCCGGGGTTAGACAGTGTCATAAAGTTGTCCTCACCGACCTTGAAGACTGTGTGATCGCTCTTGCTGTGAGGGTGTGGGTTCTGGGGAGGGATGGTGGAGGCTTTCATAGTGACTGGCAGCCTCTCCCCAGGCTGCATTCACGCCTGCCTCTGCCTGCAGTGTGTGTAGCCCTTTCCACAGCCAGGCCGTTGTGGGCTGTGCTTTGTAAGCTTGCAGTAATGGAAGGCTGTGGTGTGTGGCCTGCTCATTTTGACCAAAATTTTAATATTTTGCTGCTGACAGTCAATTAAGTAGGCAAATGAAATAGCCTTGGGTGAATTCCAGTATCGTTTGGTGGCAGAAGCCTTTGAAGGAAACCATCCCTCACTCCAGCCCTGCAAGGAGCTGGGGCCTCGTGGCCTGGCTCTGGGGAGTCTTCTGTCTCGTCATTTTGGAGAGAGCAGGGATTGGCTGAGTTCCCTATGCTTCGGTGCAGAATAAAGCCCGCCTGCCTTCACGCTGCCCTGTCTGTGCTTTCTTCCTTCTCTTCCTCCCCTGGTGTTTCTGTGAGGCAGTGGTAGCCACTGCCTTGGTGATGATAGGAGCCATTCCAGGCGTCACAGGAATCCCACCTGCCCTCGCCCTCAGCGGAAGAGAAAGGAAGGGGACATGAGTGGGCACTTCGACCCTCTGCTGTCAGTCAGCGCATCTCCATCCCGTGAGGCTGCCGTGCAGACTTGGAGCTCCTGAGCTCAGGGCGTCTGCGGGTCCTTGACACCAGGAAGGCCTGGAGCTTCTCTGTTTACTGTGTGGAGTGTGCAGTGCTGGGAGTGCGGCCCGAGCCTCTGCACCGCGCTGTGCCCTGACCCTCCTCCGCCCCACAGTGATGGGAACTTTGACCCTGTGGCCAGAGAAGCACTTTAATCAGGATTACACTAACCCGTGAATTTTTATTGTGAACTTCTCTAGAATAAACCTGAATTAACCATTTTATTTCCTTGATCAGCATTATGTACAACCCAGTTAAACCATTTTTTTTGTGTTTTTGTTTAATTATTTTCATAAAAATTACTTTTATATTTGGTTACATTATTTTTTATTACAATTCATTCTTCTGTTTTAACTTTATAAAGAAAACTTGATCAGTCCTTTTTGTCAAGTTCTACTCATTAACAGCTTCTGCCATCATGAAGTATTTATCTTGATGGCTGCTTTAATTTTCCTAATTTTGCCTTAATCTGTTTTATTGGGCACTGTCCAGCTTTTGGCCGTTGTTTTTCCCAGTGACCCAGTCCCAGTGTCCTCTGCTCAAGCCTCAGGCATCTCAAAGCTTCCAGCCTGTAGGATTTGTGGCCTCTGGGATGCACAGCCAGTGAGGGGGCTGTGTGGCCTGCTTTCCCCACCTCCCAGGAGGGGACCCCTGGCGGGGTGGGGGCTTTGGAGATTCCTTTCAGCCCTGGATGTCTAGCAGAGGCCTCCGCGCCCAAGGCCTGAGTGCGTGCCGGTGTCCGAGAGCAAGGGCAGCTCCCTCTCCCCCTGGTGGGAGGGGAAAGGGTAGGGCATCTGCGTCCTTTGCCACCTCCAGCGTGACACCGGCTTGTGCCAGGGCAGGGGAGCAAGGAAGGAACAGAGGTAATGACAGTAAAGCTGCCATTGGTCTCGGGCTCACCTGGACAGTGGAGCACTGCATGGATGTCTCGCTCCCGGAGGGGCACACAGTGTCCAACATCTGCTGTGTGGGCAGCAGCGCTGAGGTGTAGGTGGTTCCTCCTGACCAAGTCACTCGCCACACTGCCCCTGCTAAGTCCTTGCCACAGGAGCCATCAGCCGAGGCTGGAAGCCCCCACAGGCAGGGACTCCTCAGGGTTTCAAGCAGTTGCTCAGGGAGTAAAGAGCAGTGTCTGCCGGCTCCTCCTCCATCCCCGGGCCCAAGCCACCTTGCCAGTGTGGTGGCGAGGGGCTGGAGCCGTCCTTCGGGTCAGCCTTTTACTCCCCAGATGTAAAGTCGATCTCACTCAGCCTCATGCACCTGTCATCACCTGGACCCAGAGGGACCTTCCTGGAGCTTCCTGCACTTTCCTGGTCCTGGTCTATGGAGAACCAGGCTTTTGAACACATTGTAGAAAAAAAGGGATTTGGGGATTCCTATCAGAGTCACGTGGAGATTTGCAAGAACAGAGCAGCTGTGTTGTGAGGGTCGTTGGTGTACATCACGCTGGTGGCCCCATGAGGCACCATTACTTCACGACCACCAAGGCCTCCGTGCTGTTTGGGACAGCTGACAAAGTGCAGGCCCTGTGCAGACAGGGGCACCAGAGTCTCATCACTTGTCCTCAGCAGCTGCAGCTGCTCCCCACATGAGCCTTAGGATGCTGATGGGGGCAGGCTGGTGGGGATAGTGTCATGCCAAGGCTGAGCCTTCAGACAGGGCACAGCACTTCCCTGGCCCGAGGTCAGGAGAGCAGGACCAGCTGCTTCTCAGATGGGCATTCAAGGTGTAGCGGTCAGGTTGGATGGTGCCTGCAGCATGAGGCCTATTTTCTAATAGGCCCCGGGACCTGCACCTCCCCACCTCCTGTACACGTGCTCTGCAGGAGGCCCCCCCACTCCAGCTGACAGCTGTGTATGTGGAGGAGAATCCGTGTAGCATGTGAACATTCTTTCTGACTCTGCTGTTTTCCCCTCGGGTTTTACAGGTGAGGCCTTGGGACCTCCGTATCCTCACCAGGGTACAGTGCAGTTGAAGGCACAGTGGGGGTGCCCAGTGACTTAGTATTCTCCAGCAAGTCACTGTTTGGGAGTCAGCCTGTGAACTAGGTCCTTAGCACCATTGTGGCACAGGTGGCCAGGGGAACAAGTGCTAGCCTTGCGTCCCCTGACCAGCACTTCTTGTTTATTCTTTTTTTTTTTTGGTACCAGGGATTGAACTCAGGGGCACTCGACCACTGAGCCACATCCCCAGCCCTATTTTGTGTTTTATGAGCCCTATTTTAGCACCTCGCCATTGCTGAGGCTGGCTTTGAACTCACGATTCTCCTGTCTCAGCCTTGCTAAGTGCTGGGATTATAGCTTGTTTATTCACTTTTGAAAACTGCTGGTTTCGAACACACTGGTCAGGAGGTTTGGTTTATTCCCAGCTGTGTCCTTACCCGGGGGTCTTCACACAGACCAGATGCCAGCCCCTCCCCATTGTATCCAGCCAGCTCCTCAGCATCTCTTGAGCTCTGCCCACGTCTTCTGGAAAGCCTTCCTGAATAATCACATTAAATGCCCCCTTCTGTTCTCTTTAACAGTTCTCTGTTCTTGTCAAAATCTTAAGTTGTATTCTGAATTCACCCGGGGATCGCACACTCTGGGCAGGTCAGTCAGTGAGGCAGCAGGGACTGGTGAGGACTGAGGAGAGAGCTTGCCACCAGCAGGGCAGGTCCCGCTTTGCCCCAGCAGAGTGCAGACGCATGAGAACAAGCCCAGTGCAGCCAGAGAATCCATATTCAAAGGAAGCCCAAAACGGAGTTTTTGAGCGAGCTGCCCCTACCACTTAAATGCTGGCCAAACTTTATTTCTGGAACAGTGGCCACAGACGAAATGCATCGGTGGCCTCTAACGCATGGCTGTGGACAAACATCTTTCCTGCTGGACTCCGGGCTCCATGGGAACACAGTGTCTCTGCTCACCACAGTGCCCATGGCCCCTCCCATTGAACACCAGAGTCAGAAAGAATGTTCTGGCAGGGAGGAGGCTTCCCATCACTCTCTCTCACTGGAAACCCTCCCCCGCCCGAGTTTCTTAAGTCCTTCTCCAGCTACCACGGTGAGCCTCATTATCTCCAGCCCCAAGGCATCACAATGGTCAGGGCTGCTCCAGCTCAGGCCCTCTGTGACATCACCAGCGGCCAGTACTAGGTCCCCAGTCTCCTAGTCGCCAGGGCAGACAGACCCACCATGAGCAGCTTCCTCCACCACCTCTGCTCACCATGCGGACGCTGAGATGGTTCCTGTTCTTGCCTCTGTGCCTCTCCTGCGGCTACGCCTTTATGTTCTCTTCTCTGAGAGACAAAGCCAAAGAACCCCAGGGGAAGGTGCCTTGCGGAGGGCACTTCCGAATTAGACAGAATCTACCAGAGCACACCCAAGGCTGGCTTGGGAGCAAATGGCTCTGGCTTATTTTTGTTGTTTTGCTGTATGTAATACTGAAGTTTCGAGGAGATAGTGAGAAGAATAAGGTAAGAACAGCTCCATGGATTCAGTCTCTAACGGCAGACAGACAGGCCTTGTAGTCGGTGGAGTCAGGACAGCTGAGTGGCTGGGTATCTAGAACGTGAACAAGGAGGGACTACCTCAGGTCCTGGGAAGCTGGGCAGACTTGCTTCCTGACATTCCTAGTGAAGACGGTAGTCCCCAGAGCCACAGAGATTGGGACAGAAAGTTGATGACCTGTTTAATGGCTCACGATTTTTCTTGTGAATTTTTTCAAATTAAGGATAGATTCAGGAAATTACAGTGTTTTTCAGGTAAAAATTGTTCACAGAGCCAGACTTACTTTCTCCTGATTTTTAAGATGTTGCCATGTTCAATTTATTACAAATCTGAACTCAATGGAAGTATTGTCTTATGTAAATGAAATAGAAGCCTATACTAAAGGTATAGAGGTGTCAAGTAATAACCTCTGGTCCCCAACAGCTCTCGGGTAGAAGGGTAGTGGGAGAGAAATATGGCGTGTTCTCTCCTGGGCACTCCCAGCACTGCATGATGCTCTATCCAGACTGTCTAAAGCTGGAGCCAGGAAATGATTCCCATACAGGACCAGATGGTAAACCGTTTCAGCTTTGGGAGCCTTATAGTCTGTGTAACTAACTCACTTTAGCTATAGATAATAAGCAAAAGAATAAGCACAGCTGTGTTTCAATAAAACTATAAAAACAGGTGGTGGCCAGAGGTGGCCAGTTTGCCACAGCCCAGACTAGAGCAGTTCTAGGGTCCTGTTCTCTTAGATGAGCCCAGTTGCCTTGGAGCTGTCAAAGCCAAGAAAATCAATGGAATTATTCACCCCGAATATCTTTCTTAACAGGAGCAGACTTCTACTGGCCTTCGAGGCTGCCAGTTTCGCTCTCCATTAAAGAAACATCAAAATACTTCCCCCAGCAAAGACTATGCATTCCATACCTTAACCCAACTTGAGATGGACCTTGTGAAGTTTGTGTCCAAGGTGCGGAATCTCAAAGTCACCATGGCAACTGGTGGTAACATCAAGCTGCAAAGCTCAGAGATGCCTGCAGATCCACACAATAATATCACAATATATGAGATATGGGGAGAAGAAGAGTCTGAATGAATGGATTTGTGTGTCAAAATAGGAGAGAAAGTAATCAAGTGTTGACAGACAGTATCCAAACCAATTAAAATATTCTGAAGAAGAATTCCTGCATGTGAGATCTTTATTTTTCTCTCTCTCTTTCTTTGTTTTTTAACTAGAAGGAAAAATGAGGTTAGGCCCCAGTAGCCATAGCATCAGTTTTGTTTTGGCCTTCCCACTTCCTCTGGAGCTGTGGGTGGGGGAGAGGTCAGGGCTCCCCAGGAGCAGGCACAGTGGGACCACAAAGCTGCAGGAATCTGGAGGAAGGTGCTGACGTCATTCTCATAAAAATCCTTGTCTCTGTACTGTTAGTGCAAAATAGAGAACTGGTTCTTAATGATTTATAACATTACAAAGGACAACTTCGTGGGTTTAAAATGATAAAACAATTCAGTCAGGAGAGAGGCCTTTCAGAATTGTTTGCTTCTCTTACCACCGGAAAAGTTTATCTATTCCATCCCATAGATTCCAGTTATTGTCTCTTTTTTTTCCTATCAAACTAACAATTACATATGTCTATAGTTGGATTTTTAAAATGGAGAAAAAGCCAGGCACAGTGGCACACGCTTGTCATCCCAGCTAGGTGGGAGGCTGAGGAAGGTGGATCACAAGTTTGAGGCTAACATAAGCAACTTAGCAACAACCTGGCTCAAAAAAATAAAAAGGACTGGGGACATAGCTCAGTGGCAAAGCACCCCGAAGTATAATCCCTAGTGACCAAAAAAAAAAAAGGAAGAAAAGAAAACAATTTGTATATTTTGTCTTGGGATACAGATGAGCTAACTAGGGGTTCCCAAATTAGTTGATAAAGTCTTGATTCTACTTAAAATATGGCTATCTTCTTGTCAGTGTGGCCGATTCTCTACTTGTCTGGTCTGTTAAACTCTCAGACTCCCTGACCCCTCCCCATCTGGCCACCAGCCTGAGGGTTAGTCACCAGGCCTGTGCAACCTGCAGGGTCAGCTGAGGAGTCCACCAGAACCCCGCTCTTACTTCAGTCCACACAGTGTGCCCGACGGGGAAGCCCTGTCTCCATCACCCTCCTTCCCCATCACAAAAGTTGGCCTGCTGGCAGGGTCCATCTTGCAGGACGACTTCTTCCCTCTGCGGAGGGCAGACCTTCTTGGGGAAGCTGCCTCTCTCTTCTCTCTCAACAGTTACACTATCTGAGAGGGGTCCTCAAATGCTTTGGTTTTGGTCTTTATTCTTGGCTTTCAGGATGGGAGAAATGGAAGGAGCCAAGGTACTCCCTTTTGCCTCTCCTATTCTGTTTCCCAGCACCCTGGAGAACGTGAATTATTCTTACAGCACAACTGAAGAAATCCAGACAGGTTAAAAAGAGTGGGGGGGTAGGGTACTAATCTGTGGTCTCAATATGGGGCAGGTTTTAGATTGTCTCCATTTAACCCATGGACACTTAAGAACCTCCAGTCCACAGCCTGTATTTACGTGGCCTGGAACCTAATAATGGTTCTTATATTTTGTAAATGTTTGAAAAACATCAAAAGATGAATAGTATTTCATGATATGAAAATTACATGAAACTCACATCTCGATGTCCACAGACTTACTGGAACATACCCACACCCAAAAAATATGTATCATCTGTGGATGCTTTTGTGCCAGCTTGGCAGCATTGAATTACTTCAGCAAGACCCAATATGGTCCATGAGCTAAGAAAATTTACTAACTGCTCCTTTACAGGCTAAGTTTGTCAGTCCTTAACTTATGCCAGGATGACCCCAGCCACACACACCTGGGGAAAGCTTCCCTTGAGGGTAGCCAGAGCTGTGGACATGGTGGCATAGTAATTTTGTGGTGGGGTTGAATTATGGAGGAGTCCCCAGGGGGCCTGAGGAAGGGGGCTGCCCTGGTATGAGATCATGCATCCATGGCAAAACCACAAGGGCCTGAGAGGTCCCCAGTCAGTATCTAGGAAGATGCTGGGCTCAGTGGTACACACCTGTAATCCTAGCAGCTCAGGAGGCTGAGATAGGAGGACCATGAGTTCAAGGCTGGCATTGGCCACTTAGCAAGACCCTGTCTCAAAACAGGAAGGAGGGAGGGTCGCAGAAAAGCAGGGCTCTCCGTCTACACTGTGGGGAGGCACATTCCACCGGCACCAGGGCCCTGGGAGAGAAACGGAGCCTCAGAGCCTCCTTAGAATGCGGCCAGAGCCAGGGCCTGGTTCCAGCCCCGCGAGACCCTGAGCAGAAAGCCGGCGGCCCTGACGCACCTTGACCTAGGGAATCAGGACACGATGACGGTACTAACGGTCATTTGTTTGCACAGCAGCAGGAAGTGGACACAGCATGCTCACCAGCAGGACGCCTCTGATACCTCACTTGGCGTGTTCACCTCTCCCCCAGCCTGGTCACCAGTCCCCGAACCAGGGAAACCAGACCAGAAATACCAGCAGGGGTCAAGAAGGAGAACACCTGGCTCCTGGAAACCAGAGGTTGCAGACTTGGCCCAGAGACCAACGCACCTCACCCCACCCGTGCTTGCTGGTAGGGACGGTTCATTCTGTCCCCTTTGAAGAATTAGATGGGTAGGAAGTTATGAGGGCCAAAGGCTCCCCGTGCCCTCTGCTGTCCCTGCATGGGAACATCCCAAGTGTCCAAGCCAGGAAATGGGCACAGGAGGGACATGTGAGAGCTCCACACCCTCTCGTCCCCTGCCACGGTGTCACCAGGCCACGTTGCAGACACGGAGCATTTAGTGCACAGAACTCTCCCCGCTGCCTGCGCTCCACGAGCCCACCCGGTCACCCTGACCCACATCCACAGCCATCCTGTGTTCTCCGCCTGTCCCCTTTTGTCATTTTGAGGTTGTGCACACGGAACCACAAGCCTCTAAACCTCTGAGACTTTCTCCACACAGCACAGCGTCCTGGGCCTGCTGAGGTGCGACCGTGCAACCCAGCACTCGTGACAGTTAATTCCATGGCCACGGTGTTTGAGGCCATGAGGCCTGAGGGCTCCTCCTGGTGTGGGGGCCCAGGCGGCTGTGGGGGGCTAAAAGGGGAGCAGCCCCGCTCCCCGCCTTGCGTTCCCTTGCTCTTCTGCCCCCTCCCCTGGATGGCACAGCCCCTCTCAAGGTGCCAGCTGCACTCCTGGACTTCCAGGCTCCAGGACCCTGAGCCAAATAGACGTCCATTGTGGGTCAGCGCCCCCTGCAGGGTCGGGCCAGAGTGCAGATGTACCAATACACCCCTTGGAGCTGACCAGCCACCCCAGCTCTTGCTGTCCCACTGCTGGGGGTGACACACCTCAGGGCGTTTGGGTCACTTCCAGGTCCTGGCTCTTATGAATACGGCTGCCATGGAGAACCTGCTTGGGTTGTTTTCATTCCTCCAGGACAAACACCCAGAAGTGTACCCGCTGGGTCATACGGCAGGTATTATTCAGCCCACAGTAATTTTTTAAAGTCCTTGAATCAGTGGTCAGTGTTTGACAATGAGAGGTCACATTATGTTGTAGCATCTTCCCGGGAGGAGGATGGACAGCAAACTGTCAAGTACCTATAATATGAACACAGCTGTAGTGTAAGCACATCACATCCGGCTCCAAGCCCTCTTTGGTTTCCCAAGGTGCTCAGAGTAGTGTCCAAAGCTGCCTTTCAGCCCAAGGGCCGGCCGGGCAGGTTCAGGTCCTCCCAGCTGAGACCAGTCTCCACCAGCTGTGCCAGGCCAAGCTCATACTGACCTCAGGCCTTTGCACTCGCCTCCCCCACCCCAGGATCCATTTTCCCTTCAGGAAAATGCTAGCCCCTTGCTTGCCCCGCTAGTCTGTGCTCAGTGGTCACCCCACCCCAGGGAGGCGTCTGCTGAACACCCCTCTAAAGGAGCCCTCTCTCCTCACATCAACCTGCTTTATTTGCTTCTGCATGGTTCCACCCGTCTGCCTTGCAGTGCTGGGGGCGGAACCAGGCCCCGTGCATGCTGGGCACGCGCTCTGCCATGGCGCTGCACCCGCCCTGTTATCCTGCCCCTCGTCTGTCCCATTTCCCCACAGGCAGGCGCTGTGATGGGAACTAGAGCAGGAAATAGTCTCGGTCTTCACCCCTCCTCATTAGCACACAGCTCCTAACCTCGTGGAACCTCCAAAGTGACAACGGATGGCTCCTGGGTGCCTCAGGACCCAGGGGCTACTCCCCAGGGAAATGGGCTGGAACTTCGGTCCAAACCTCGACCTCCAGGAGGCAGAGGCACGAAGATGAGCTGTCCTCAGGGGCCAGCGATGCCATCACGCATGCTCACACCCCAAAGCCTCTGTAACCCCCAAAGGGGCTGCTGCCCTGCCCTGCACCCCAACTCAGCCCTACAGCCCGTCCCGCTCCCGCCTCCTGGTTGGTGGTGAGTGTGTGAGGTCACGTGAGCCATCCCCTCGACTCCAGGGGTCACACTTGCAGAGGGAGCCGCACCCCGACGCCTCCCACGCCCCTCGCGCCTGCTCCTGTCCCCTGGTCCTTGCCTGTCCTCCACTCCTTCCTGCACAG
Organism: Xerus rutilus; assembly: GCA_028644305.1. Taxonomy (NCBI): domain Eukaryota; kingdom Metazoa; phylum Chordata; class Mammalia; order Rodentia; family Sciuridae; genus Xerus; species Xerus rutilus. The sequence goes on from CM053401.1 coordinate 174,713,231, forward strand.
CACCTGGAGGTGACCAGCCTCTGCTTTCTGCTCACTCTTCCTGGATTCCTGTAGGAATCCAGTGACATGCACGTTGGCTCCCCGCTGCCCCGTGCAGGGTGGCACACCGGCGGTGCTCCTGTGGCTGCTGGGTGCCCCGCTCCACAGGACCCCAGAAGCCTCATCACGCCGGCTCATGATGCGAGGGCTGGTGCCCCACTCTCGCAGCTGCCGAGCGCTCCATCGTGTGCCTCACCACCCTGGACACCCGTGGGCTCCAGCAGTCTGCAGTGACCCCTGCCTGTGTCACCCCTGTGACTGAAGTGGAGTTGCTGGGCAAAGGCACCCGGGCGTGTGATTTTGTCGGGCGTTGCCGAAGGAGAGTGTCAATTCACATTCCCACCAGCGATGGTTTGAACCAACATGTAGGCGGGTGGCTGGGTGGCGCTGGACACTGGACACCTCTGACTGCCCGGCCCTCTCTGAGCGGAGCTGGCAGGTCCTGGAGGCCGCCACTGGGTGGCAGACAAGGCCCATCACAGGGGCAGCAGCACAGGTTTTCCCATTTTGCATAAGCGCCTTGAGCACCACAGCTGTGTGAGCCCAAGTGCTGGCGGTCACCTCGCTTTGCTGCCAGTGACACACAGCTGGCATTGTGAGGCTGCTGGATGGTAACCTGACACTGACAATGCCCTGCGTGAGGTCCCTCACTCCCTGAACACATGTTTATTAGGTGTAGACACCAGGAGTGAAGGACACAGGCAGGGTGGGCATAGCCAGAGGCGGGCACTCACCCCGCGTGTGGAAGCTTCCAACCCCAGCGCCACAAGCAGGACAAAACAGACCGACATCCCACCTGCATGACATCTGCCTCATAATGATGGCAGAGAGAGAGCCAGAGAGAGAAATGTACATGCATGAGTCAAATCCGGACATGGGCTGTGGAGAAAGGTAATGGGAAGTGGGGGCCGCAGTGAGCACGTGTGTAGTGTCACGAGTTTCTGGTGTGTATGAGGAGGGGTGTGTGTGGCCTGCGATGCTTGGTTTATAATCCGTGTGACCAGGGAGGGGCTGACTGAGAAGTACCCGGGAGGACCCCAGGCCAGCCATCTGCAGAAGAGCATGGAGCAGGAGGACAGGAAGTGCAAAGGCCCTGAGGCAGGAGCAGCCCCGCCTGTTGGAAGAGTGCAGTGTAAATGGCCAAGGCCACTCCCACCCCTGCAGTTCACCCAGTCACCAGGTACCTGCCATGGGCCAGACACGACCCCGTCTTGAGACCCTGGTCTCCTTGTTCCCGGGGTTCTCATTGGTGGGGGCATCCGGTGGGCAGCAGGAGGTGTGTGCTCCGTGCTGTTGGGCAAGCTGACAGCTCTGAAGTGGACCAGAAAGTCCACAGGCACCATCACTGGGAAAGCAGGCACCACACAGGAAGCCTGGGTGGCCTCCACCTTTATCATCCCTGAGCGACTTAACTGAAAATTGTAGGATGTGGACAGTCTGCAAAACGAGGGGACTCAGTGGGCGGGTGGGCTGGGCAGCCCTGCGTCTGGCTGCACACCCGTCGGCCCGCCCTCCCCGCTAGCGCCCCCAAGCCCTCCTCTGCCCCAGTCGCCACGTCTTACAGGTCCCCCCTTGAGTCATGAGTCGATAAGCCTGTGACGCTGGCCTTATCTTCCTATGGGGATTGCGATTCTATCTTCCTTCAAAAATGCTGCCTCCCCAGCGCCTCGAGCCTTTCCCAGATGAGCAACAGATGTGGAGAGAACAGCCCACGCCTCCTTCGAGAGCAATCAGACTCGCTTCCATTTTGAAAATCTAGCAAAAGAAATCAGATGAAGACTAGGGGCAGTGGCCAGAGGGCGCGCGGGGGGCTTGGCCGACGCGAGGTTATGATTGTCACAGGGCCTGGGTGGAACTCAGGGGGACTTACCCAAGGGCAGTGACGAGGGAGACAGGAGACGCGGAGGAGCAGCACAGGGAGGCCAGCGGGGAGCTGAGCGGACAGTCTGCAGGGTGCTGGGCACGTGGGAGTTGGGCTCCAGGAGGGCATCCAAGAGGCACTGTGCTCTGGAGGAACGCTGGGTTCTTTCTCCTCAGCTGCCCCAGTCCTTGACCCCTTCCTCTGCCCGCTACCCAGTGGGGGCTGAGGTCTTGGCCCAAGCTTACACCCAGCGCCCCCAGGAAACAGCCTGGCTTTGTTGGCAACAGGGACTCAGCTAGGACACCTTGCAGGTTGAGGCCACCCTGTCTGCGCAGGAAGGACTCCCAGCATCACCAGGCTCTGCAGGTCATGAGGCTGCGCAGGGCCTTCCCCAGATGTGCCTGCATTTAGACACCAGATGCTTCTGGGACTTTGGTCTCTCGCTGGGACCAGTGCAGTATGCAGCCAGCTCAGTCACTCCACGATTCCATAACACGCTCCTGTGGGTTCCTCCACCCTTCATTCTGTCGCTTCTCCATTAGTGTTTAAGTATTTAAAGCCAGGCATGGTGGCACTTGCCAGTGGTCCCAGTTACTCAGGTTACTGAGGCAGAAGTTCAAGGCTAGCCTGGGCAACATAGTCAGAGTCCATCTCAAAAAGAAAAACAACTATTGAGTAAGGTTCCCTGTGTGTGAGCACAGTAGCGAGTGCAGGGACACCAGGGACAGCCCTGTGCCTAGGGGAGGGACCGAGCCATGCGCCCTGGGGTGGAAATGGAAATGGAAGAGGGTACGGAGATTCCCCAGAGGGTTAAAGTAGAATCTCCACTTGATCCAGCGATCCTGCCTCTGGGTGTGCATCCAAACAACCAGCACAGAGTCCAGGGCGCAGTTTGCACCCCTGTTCACTGCAGATCATGCACCATAGCTGAGACAGGGAAGTGGCCCGAGCGTCCGTCAGGGCTGCATGGTCCACCAGCGTGGGACAGGCACAGTGGGGGCTGAGCCTTAGGAAGAGGAAATCCTGTCCCCTGCGGCAACAGGACGAGCCCTGCGGACACCGCTCAGTGCAGGCCGGTCACCCAGGGACAGACACTGCATGACTGGCACGAGTAAAATGCTCGATAATTGAAGTTATCATGCTTATTCTAAGTGGCAACGGGGCCACGTGGCCCCTGAGCACACACACGCAGCTGAGGCCTGGGAACATACGTATTTCCCGGGTGCCACGTGGTGTTTCGAGGCCCCTGCACACGGTGCGCTCCAGTCAGGGTACACACGTCCATCGGCCCACGTGCTCATCATTTCTCTGTGGTCACAACCTTCAAAACTCTTCCTTTCAGCTTTTCTGACGTACACAGGACATACACAGGTGCTCACCCACCGCCACAGCACCAGCACGCGCTCACTTGCCTAACTGCACCTCAGTGCCTGTGCCTGTGCCTGCCTAGCCGGGCCCTCCCCACTCGCCACCCTGGGGACCCCTGATCTGCTCTCAGCGTCCATGAGACCAGCTCTGCTGGACTCCGTGCCTGGAAGAGGCCATGTCGTGGGCCTCCCTGACCCTGGCTCTCCACTCAACACCATGTTGTCACGAATGACCCATTTCATCCTTTGTGTCCTGACACTGAAACTGAGATAGGAGTTCGTGTAAACAGAACTTACTAGCTAGCTCTTACCCTCCATTAGTTCCCATGTGTTTCCAGATTACTTTCCAATGACATATGTCCCTTACAGCCCAGCCCTAGTTCCTTTGTTAAAATAGTATATAAGCCCCACGGCTAGCCACGTAAGTGAATGTCACTTCTTTTGTATGAACTCCTGTGCGTATTGATTTAAACTGTCATGCCTTTTCCCTCGTTTATCTGTCTTTCATTAGTTTAATTTGCAGGCCCAACATACAGAAGATAAGAAGATACAGAAAAAAGTTCCTCCCCCAGCATTTTTGATTGTCTGATCTCGACAACTTCTGCTATTCTCCTTGGAGTTTGGATGTACCGTAGCTGAGCCAGTCCTGTGCCGATGCCCAGCTTCTCCCCGGTGCTGTGTGTTTATGAACACACACGGTCCCTTCCTGATCTCTGCTTCAAACGGCATGACCACCATCTGCCACCGTTTGAGTTTTCTTCTGAAGTTAGCAAACACTGCTGGCACAGCCAGTCAGAGACTGAAAACAAAGAGCAGGACAGCTTACACAGGACTAATTTTAGACTTTCTAAATGCATTTAAGTGATGATTCATGCCTCTTAAATTCAAAGCTGTTTGGTGGACCATATGGCCCATGGGGATGGGAGAGACCTTGCCCTGTAAGCTGGAAGAACGCCAAAGAGGAAAAAAAGCATTTCTAACTAGAGGGTGCCCTCCTGCCTCCTGGGTGGAGTGTCAGCTCCCTGAAGTCAGGGCTGTGCTGCACGAAGAAACTGTATCAGGTTTCAAGTCTGCTTTTTTTTTTTTGGTAAAATTTTTCCTCTTTTTCTCATTACAAAGCAATGCTATCAAAACCACAAGTAACAACAAAAAAAGATAGGCTAGGCTCATCCAAATCAAAAGCTTTTGTGCTTCAAAGGAAACTGAAAGAAAGTGGAAAAACAAGTTAAAGAAAATGGAAGAACATATTTGCAAATTGTGTATTTGATGAGGGTTGTCTCTGTCTGGCAGGGCTGGGACTTGGACAACAGGTATTAGCTTCTCGGGGCCCTGGAGGCTGGAGGTCCCAGTGTGGTGGCTGGTGAGGGTGCTCTTCTTGCTTGCAGAGGCCACCTTCCTGCTCTGTGCTCACATGGCCGCACTTGGAAGAAGAGGGTAGGGAGATATCTTTTGCTTCCTCTTCTAATAAGGGCACTAATTCTATTGTGAGGGCACCACCCTCATGACTTCACCTAAATCTAATTCTCCCCCAAAGGCCTATCTCCAAACACCACCACATTATGGGGCTTCAACACATGGATTTCAAAGGGGACACAATTAAGTCCATAGCAAGGGTTCTAGCATTGAGAATGTACAAAGAGCTCATGACACATAGCAAACAACTGAATAGCTCAATTAAAGATGGCAAAGAATGGACTAGACATTTCTTTAAAGAAGAGACACAAATGGCCAATAAACATGTGTTCAGCCTCATTAGCCCTCAGGTACTTAAACATCAAACCCACAATGAAATCCCACGTTACACTCACGAGGGATAATAGTGTTTTAAAGGATGTAGGAAAATTGGGTCCCTCAAACATCATTAGTGGAAATGAACAGTGATCTGAAAACAGCCTGGATCTCCCCAGAAGGCTAACATCCACTGGGTACGTGCCACGTTGAGTTCCTATTTGCAAAAGAGGAAGGTGCCCATATTCTCTTATATTTTTATCACATTAATCATTAATTTAAAATTTTTGATCTTAGCAGTTTTATTTATTGATTTTTTCACAAGTGCAGTCCACCTACATGTGCAAAAATAATCACTGCAGCATTATTCACATCACGAGGCACAGTGTGGATGCTTACAAGTGGGGCAGGGCTAACAGATAACAGCAAGTGGATTATACAGAATTCCAGAACATATTTAGAAAGATCGAGTTGGATCTGTCTGTACCCTTGGGAAATAACAAGATATGGTGTGCATGAGACAGGAGGATCTCAAGTATCAGGCCAGCCTGGTCAACTGAGCAAGACCCTGTCGCAAAAAAACAAAGGGGGTATGTGTGGTTGGGGATAACTCAGTATCACAATGGTTGTGCTTAACTCAGTAGTTAAGCACCCTGGGTTCAAATCCCAGCACCTCCTCCCAAAAAAAAGATAAAATCATGACTCTTAGGCAAATGTAAAACAACCATTTGTCAAAGATCTCAATGCACTAGTTAGCGAAGAAACTAGTAAGATCTTTAAAAAAGTCCTGGAAGATGTAGCTCCATCTGTGGGTGTAGGTTCAGCAAAGATGACAGAGGTGACATTTGAGACCAAGTTCTAAAGTGCAACACGACTGTGGCCTTGCTCTCTTGGCGTGTTTGCCCTGGAGGACGCTGCTGCCCAGACCTGAGGACATCTACGCAGCTCTTTGGAGCTGCTCACAGGGGAGGAGCTGAGGCCTCCTGCCTACAGGCAGCTCTGATCTGCCACCTTAACCACTGAGCATGTTGCTGAAAGCTCGGTCCTTGTCCCTGATGCCAATCCAATAACAAGGACATAGTTTTGAGAAAAAGAAAAAGACAATTTATTGCTTTGCTAGCAAAGGAGAAACACAGGGGACTCCTGTCCCAAAGGCTGTGATTCTGCCCATCAGTAGGAACAAGGGGCTTTTAGAGAGGTGACTCAGAGGCCGCATTCCTCATGTCCTCTGTAGGAGCCGTAAGGCACTTGTTAATTTGAGAGAGAGTCATTTGTGAGGTCCTTCTGGTGACATCCCCAAATGGGTCACTTCCTTCCTGTGGTGGGTGAGTGCTCAAGGGCAGATAACTGTCTAGGATGGGAAAGAAAGGTAAACCTGTCTCCCCTGAGATCTGGAAGGGGGAGAGATTAGGAAGGAGCAGGGAGAGAGGAAGAGAAAGAAACATGTCCATTTAAAAAATAGTCACAGTGGCAGAGCAGCCAGGGCTACAATCGAAACATCAAGTGGACACTGTTACAAGCACATCCCAGCCCCTTTACGTTTTATTTTGAGACAAGCTCTCGCTAAGTTGCTTAAAGCCTCGAACTTGCCATCCTCCTGCCTCAGCCTCCCAAGGCACTGGCATCACAGGCATGTGCCACTGCACTCGGTATTACCATTGTTCTTGACCTCGCTTTCATGTGGACTATAAAACAAGCCAAATCATAGAAATGGACAAATGTCAGTTACCAGGGGCAGGGCTGGGAGGAGATGGGGAGATGCAGGTCAGAGCATACAGCTTCAGCCACGCACGATTAATGAGTTCAGAGGTCTAAGGCCCAGTGGGCACTCTTGTGGCAATATTGCATCGCACACTGAAAATGTGCTAAGAGAGCCGCCCATTTTAGGGGTTCTTGCCACATATAGAAAGAGGAGGTAGTGAGGAGATGTTATTTGGTTTTTTTAAAATTCTTTTTTTAAGATATTTATTGACGTTTATTTTATTCATTTATTTATATGTGGTGCTGAGAATTGAACCCATGCTCTGCCACTGAGCCCCAGCCCAGCCCATGTTCTTTGGTCTTTGTAACCATCACCTCACTGCATATGTGTAAACAGATGACATCATGTTGATTTTCTTATTTGTATACTTCTGTGTTACTCCAGATTTCCTGTTGAGACTCAGTGCACTTTTCTAATAAGGAAAAACAAATCTTTACACATTAGAAATGCTTCTTGTTGGCCTGATGAGCGAGCTCATGGAGCCAGTCACTCCCTGCCACCACGTTGTGACGGAGTATGAGGCCATGCTAGATGCTGGGGCCACACTCCTGCCCTTCATGGCCCCCAGAACTGTGGGCCAAACCAATGTGGCTTTTACAAATTAAAAAAGAAAAATAAGCCAGGCACGGTGGCACACGCCTATAATCCCAGCACTTAGGGAGGCTGAGACAGGAGGATCGGGAGTTCAAAGCCAGCCTCAGCAAGGGCGAGGCGCTAAGCAACTCAGTGAGACCCTGTCTCTACATAAAACACAAAACAGGGCTGGGGATGTGGCTCAGTGGTCGAGTGCCCCTGAGTTCAATCCCCAGTACCAAAAATAAAAAATAAAAAAAAGAAAAATAAATCCTCAGGTTTTTACCCTCAAGCAGAATGACTTGCAACAGACCCTGGGCAGGAAAGGTGGGCAGCCAACCTTCCTCCCAGGCCTGAGTGCTGTTGGCAGGTGGCTCTCCATAGGCAGCAATCATCTTGGAGGCGTGCAGGGTGAGACCTCGCCTCTGGTGGAGATCCTGCCCCCCAGCCAGCCTCGGGAGGGGACACAGGGTGAGTTCATCCTTTTGTGGCACCTCCGTTTGTTCCTCTCCATCCATCCCGACCCCGCTCTGGCTCTGCTGCTTCCTGGCGGAGAGACAGGGCTGCAGGCGAAGGTCCCACCAGCGCTGCAGTCTGGCATCCCGTGCACTGTGTGCTGTGGGTGAGCTGCTGAGTTTGCTGGGCCTCGGGTTTCTAGATCAAAAATACAGCTTAGTCTTTTTTTTTTTTTTTTGGTACTGGACATTGAACTCAGGGGCACTCGGCCACAGAGCCACATTCCCAGCCCTATTTTGTGTTTTATGTAGAGACAGAGTCTCACTGAGTTGCTTAGTGCCTTGCCGTTGCTGAGGCTGGCTTTGAACTCGCGAACATCCTGTCTCAGCCTCCCTAAGTGCTGGGATTACAGGCGGGCGCCACCGTACCCGGCTATAGCTTAGTCTTTTGAGCACACATATTAAACACCACCCGCTGATTGTCCAGGGTTGCACAACAAACCTCCACAAACCCAGTGGCTTAAAACTGCAGACATCCACTCCCTCGCGGCTCTGAAGGCTTCGAGATCAAGACGCTGCTTTGCTGTGTGTCTCTGGAAGCTCTGGGGAGGACCCTGCCCTCCCCATCATGGCCAGGATTCCAG